>CM024524.1:28272008-28872008 GCA_014182375.1 Eucalyptus virginea | reverse complement strand
CAATATGTTTAGAATGCATAAGATTGTATTTAACAATTTAACGCATGATTTAGTAACACGTTATGGCCTTCGAGGATTTAGGAATACCGATGTTAAAGAAATGGTTGCTATGTTTCTTCATATTCTAAGACATGGTATAGGTAATAGATTAGCACAAGAGCATTTTCAACGCTCCGAAGAAACCATAAGTAGGTACTTTAGCTTAGTTCTAGATAAAGTATGTGATATGGGAAAAAATTTGATCGAACCAATTAATCCACAATATAGAAAAGTTCTAGAGAAGATCAAGAAAGATCGACGATTTTATTCATATTTTAAGAATTGTATTAGAGTTATTGACGGTACACATATTCCAGTGGTTGTACCTACGTTTAATCAAATTCGTTTTATTGGTCGAAAAGGAAAAACAATTCAAAACGTGTTAGTCATATGTAATTTTAATATGGAATTTGTCTACGTTTGGGCCGATTGGGAGGGACAAGCTCATGATACCCGTATCTTTTATGAAACTATTGGAAGACGTGATGCACATTTTCCCCATCCTCCTCCAGGTATGTTATTCAATGGTTTTAAATACATCCATAAATCTAATTGGCATATGTTGATTAAATTTACAATATATTTGTATATGTAAATATTACTTAGTAGATGCTGGATATCCAAATCCGATTGGTTATTTGGGGCCATATAAAGAAGTTAGATATCATTTGCCAGAGTTTCAATGAGGTCCTTCACCTATGGGATATCGAGAAGTGTTCAATCGTGCCCATTCCTCGCTACGCTTGATAATTGAGCAAGCCTTTGGTGTATTAAAACAGAAGTGGGGGATTTTAACTCATATGCCAAGTTATCCATATGAAAAGCAAGTGCAAATTGTCGTAGCGGCAATGACTTTGTACAATTATATACGGAGAAATAACGTGACTCGATATGGATTTTGAACAAGCAAAATTGGATCCCAATTATGGATATTCAGTTGACCATGATGATGCAAATGAAGGGGTGGGTGATTCAAATTTGTATGCATCTCCGGACATGGTAGGTTTACGTGATGAAATAGCCATAAGTTTATAAAGTCGTTGAGGTTTGTAATACTAAGTATAACGTATTTCTTTTTTCCGGACATATATGATCATGTTTACTATCATGGAATGACTCTTTCTAGTCAAATTTGTATGAGAGGAACATGGTTTTATTTTTCTTAATGAGGACCTCCTTTTTATATGCAGTGTTTACTCAAAAAATTAGCATCCACAATCGGTCGCTTCACCATCCATCAAATAAGTTCACCTTTTTTTTTTTTTTTTTTTTTATATCATTTTTATCTTCGACAATCAATACTCCAACTTTTTATTAATACACTAGAATGATAATTAATTAACGAAGATGATTAATACTACAATAATTAAAAAAATTATTAAAAGTTGAAAACAAACCTAAAAGAACCCTAGGCCAAAAGTTGAGCTTTGCATCTAATCTATAATCAAATTCTTTTAATATAATTTTTAAATAAATTTACTAATATGTATCTTTTACATTACTCTCAACATGAAAATGTAAAATGTTATATATGCATTGTTTCTTTTTTACAATTTTAAAAATACTAAAACTAAAAAACTTAATTTGGTCATATCAAAGGGCTTTTCAAATATATGTTTACCAAACAGTCTTGCATTTCCCTAAAACATTTTTCAGTTATAGTTTACCAAACAGTCTTGCATTTTCTCAAAACTCTTTGGGCTGCATTTGGCCAAGGGACTTTAGAGTCCCAAAGGGCTTTCCAAATGCCCAACCAAATAGGGCTAAGGGTGTGTTTGGATGGGTATTTAGAAAGCCCTTTCACCCCAAATTGAGGTGTTTGGCAACCATTCTTTAAGGGGCTTTCAAGTGAAAGTCCACCCTTGGGAATGCTGAAGGCCTCATTTAATGAAAATGGTAAGTTGTCTATTTTGTCCTCAAAACTTTATTGAAAAACCACTTTCGCCCATTTTAAAAACCAAGAAAACCCTAGATCTTGTTTCTCTTCCCATCCTTCCATCACTCTCTCCCTCGACCGCTTCTACGCTCTTCGCTCGGTGGGACTCCCTCACCTGTTGCCACCGCCGCTCCACTCGATTCCCGCCGCGTTGCTCGAGGCCTTCGCCGCCTCTCCCTCTCGAAGGTATGGTCGTTGTCGTCGTCGATATCATCGACCACTTGGTCGTTCTGTGCAATGGCATCCTGAATGTGCTGCGCCACGCCTTGTCGTGCAGGATTAGGTCTTCGCGTGCCGTTTCGAGTCCGCTCATTGCGGTAGCACTTGCGTCCTTGATGTTGTTTTTCTTTTGTATTTGGGGAAATGGCAGTGGTGGGTGGTGTTTGATTTTTGCTTTGTGGGTGGCTGAATGCTTCCGGTTCATTTGCCTTTTTTTGCCGTGGGGGGTGCTTTTGAGATGATGATGCTGCTCCGAGAAACAGTGGGGAAACTCTAGGTGCTGATGTGACTTGTCATAGTTATAGTGAGATGGGTTCTGTTTTAGCTGAGAATTGGATGGAATGGGAGGAGACGGATATTCCTGATTCTTCGTTCCTTTTTGGCTTCCGGCTGTGTCTTGTTACGGTAGGTGAATTGGTATTGAGACAACGTTGGTGCAGTGCCGGTTTTGCTGGATGGAGAGGATGAAGAGAGTAACCAGAAAACGGTGAAGAGGTTGTGGATCATTCACCGTAATTGTAAAATTTCTTTTTCTTTCATTTTAAGTTAGCCTCTGGATGTTCCTTGTCATTTATTACAGTCATCCTACATAGGAAGGAGGCAAGATTACAGCATAATCCTACTCTTAATAATGGACAATGTTGGGTCTAGCCGGTCACTTAGATTGTTTTGTAGAATTGCGTTAGGAAAGGTTACCTTTTGTTGCTATAGTTGTTGAAATTTTACTTGTATTCGGATAAGTTGCCAATTTCCTGTGTACATCTGTTTTATTATCTCGCTGTGTTTTTCCACTCCTTTCTCTTCTTGTAATGCCCCAGGTAACTTAAATAAAGCTGCATTTCTGGATCTTTCTTCTTAAGCTACTCTAGATTAGGAGCCTTATTCTAGACATGGTTGGATGCCAGTTGCTTGGATCTTAGAGAAGGTGTGCCCATTTTACCAGAACCAAACACTTTTTGTTCGTCAGGGACCTTTAATGAGTGTTCTGCAGTTACTTTGTGCCAGTAGTGAACTATTAATACGAAAAAAGCTCCTGCATAACAGGTGTATTGGCAAGGTCTAGAGAGTTCTCAGGTGGTTTGTTGTTGGTGGTATGTAATCTATGTGATATAGAGGAAGTGGTCAGCTGTAATTTTGCAAGACTTGGGATTCTCGTCGCTTAACACAAGCGTGGTTTTTCAATTATCTGTTAAAAATTGGACAAGGACAAAAGGAACGATTCAGACTGACCTCGCCATTATGATCATCCTACATAGGAAGGAGGCAGGATTACAGCATAATCGTACTCTTAATAATGGACAATGTTGGGTCAAGCCGGGCACGTAGGCTATTTTGTAGAATTGTGCTAGGAAAGGTTACCTTTTCTTGTTATAGCTATTGAAATTTTACTTGTATTTGGATAAGTTGCCTTCATGTCTTGGATGCTTAAAGTCATTGGTTTGACCCATGTAGGAGGAAATATTGTAAATGTGCTCACTGTTCATTACACCATTGTTATCTAATTTCTCCTCTTCTGCAACTTTTTTGCAACTCTTTAGCTATAGAGTTTGAGGATTTCTGAAATACCTTAGCAACTTAAGTATCTTGTCATCAAGTACTTATATCACGTGCAATTTTGATCTAATGTGCCAGTTAAAGACTGTCAATTAAACACATAATGAATGTTCTGTAGATTGCGAGAAAAGTATTTTCCGAAGTTTTTTGTTTGCAGAAGTTGGGTAAGCATGGGATTTAAAAATTAACTTTGCTGTCTTAGAGTAGAAGTTGGGCCCTTAGGATTTACTTGTGAATATCGAGGTGCCCACTGTTTATTCTCAATTTTTTGCTAAAGTTTAATTATATTTTAAGCCACCCTTGCTTATCTTTTGGATTCAAAAGAGAACAGTTCGGTGAGCAGTATACAATACAGAAGAAAGCCTAGTAACAGCACAATGCAAAGCCAACATGAAAAACTGATGTGTGTTTGTGCCAGGAAAGGAATCCCAATGAGGCAAAATGCTTTAATTATGTCTTCCTTTAGCTGTAATTGGCTTGCTGTTTTTCACTTGATATCTCTAGAAAAGAGACAGCATATATATATATATATATATATATATATATATATATATATATATATATATATATTTTTTGGTAAAGAGACAACATATTTTGTGCACTAGTGTGTTTCCAATTGCAACAGAGTTTTACTAAGCAAAAGCAAACTCTCATGATGATTCCAGCAATTGCTTAAAACGTGACCATAAATGGGGAGGGTAATGCTTCAAATGATGATGTAGCATCTGATATGACACGTTTACGTGATCAAATAGTTATGAATTTATGAAGTAATTAAGGATATTTGTAATTTTGAAGGGTAATGAACTTCTTTCCTCAAAGCATATGTTATCATGTTTTTATTGTAATGGAATTATTTTTATTCTAATCGAGAAAGAGAGCATGTAAATTTTTTCCATTTGATGTTTTTTAGTAAAAAAAATGATTTTTAATTTTAATAAAATTGTTTACACAACATCTTTAAAATTGTTATCAAATATAAATTAAAAAGTTGCAAACATTATTTTTTTTAATTTTAAACAAATAAAAATTAAAATATTTAGATTAATCACCAAAGGGGCTTTGCAAATGTGTTTTCTACCAAACAAAGATTTATCTGAAAGTTGCTTTTCAAAGCAGAATTTACTAAACAGTCTTTGCATTCCCTCCAAAGCCCTTTAGGCTAAACTGTTTTTGCATTTTCCCAATGAGCTTTCCAAATCGCCGAACCAAACGCACCCTAGATCTTTGTATTTGGGAAAATCCTTTTCCCAAATGCTGAACCAAACGTGGCCTAAGTCCTTTAGATATGAGGACAATCATGTCATTGCCTTGTACTTGTAGGAATTTGGGTGTGACATTATCGATAGAGGCGGCTCTAAACTATAAGATATCTGCACTAAAGGCCATTCTTTTTCTTTAATGTTTATATTTTTCTCCTGGGAAACAGAAGCAATTAATTAGACTTCAATGCATGCATCGCTAGCATAAAATACACAAACTTTACGCAAGCTGTGCATACTATTAACATCTTGCAAGATTTGGTCATGCTAGAAGCTGACTTATTCGGTTGTTCTATTTGTCGAACAGTTTGCCGTTCTCTTTTGGAGGTACAGACATGGTTTTCCATCTTGTACGGAGGAGCAAACCGAGGTAGCGAGAGCGAGCAAGTTAGCAGCAGCCACCCGAATCAGATCCCGCACTAGGTGGGTTGGGTTTGGGCATGGGCTTGTCTTTCTCTTTTTGCAGGCTGGGAACCTCCATTATCTGTGCATGAAACCAAAAACCTCATGTCACAATAGGAAATGCAACTCTGTGGAAATGCTCTGGCCAACAACTACCGTCAATTGTCATGCTCCCAAAAAGTGAGCAAATGTAATCGAGAGATCAGAACATTGGACAACTACGATACATGACTCCGCTGCAACACAATCTTAACAATAAGATATGCATCACTCCTTTAATACCTTTAAGGCAAGCTGTTCAAAGCATTTTTCCACATTTTCTCTAGTTTTAGCGCTGCATTCAGCGAACAGACATCCGAGCTCTCCAGCAAGAGCAACTGCCTCCTCTTTTGTTACTACTCTGTCTGATTCCTGGAATCACAACATGATCAACACATTAGTACTAGTAGATACTTTTCCATAAACAGGGAACTCTGTTCAGCTGATGAGAACAAAACTAAGCACTATCATCATTTTCAAGGAGCATTGGCATGTTGCACCAACAAAAAACTTTGTTGTCATAGACATGTCGTGGTGATCTCTACTGCAAGAAGGATAAGAAAGATGAAATCTCTTTAGGATTGTTTTGGATAGAAATGGAGCGGCTGAAAAACTCCTCAAGTATAAGTTGAAGTATATAGCGGTAATATTCCAGAGAAAGTTGACATTGATGCCGCATAGATAAAGTGTCACATTAGTTTTTATCATACGCTATATGATTTCCGCTTGTCTTTAGCAGAAAAGCAGCAGAGCAACCGCCATTGGAATCCTTTTAAAAGTTGAGCTGCTCGACGAAAAGTTTTCTAAGGGAAGCACCTTGATGAAAGAAAATTAAAAGTCGAATGATTATCATGAACACTTACTCAGGGAATGCCGCATAAAAGAAGGAACATAGCATATTTGGAGCTAGCACAGGGCCGACATTTGACTGAACTATAGAATATTAGCTTTGAGGAAAGGTTAAACTTAGCTTTGTCAAGGAGCTATGATCCAAGGCATAAAAATTCTAGCACGAGAAAGAATACTTACACAATCGAGTTTGTTTCCCACAAGCATCTTAACGCAGTCTTTATTAGTGGAGTAGAGTTCAACTTCTTTTGCCCATAGATCAGACAAGTTTGTGAGTGTTTCTCGTCTCGTCACGTCATACACTAATACATGTGAAACCAGGGAATGAACTTGAGTTAGACATTGAATTAAGATAAGGTGATGAAAATAATTTATTAATTTACATGATGAAGAGAAAACACTTGAATATGCAACTGTCTGCTGGTGACCACAATTGAAGAAGGATTAAACTTCAATGAAAGACTCGCATGGTCAGTCATAACCTCCTCTTGCTTTGGCCTATGATGTCTAACACCGTATCCCTCTTCTCTCACTACTTTTTCTAAATGAAATGTCAGTGCTGACCTAGTCATCTCGACAAACTTGCTGCATCTTAAATTGAAAACGCATAAAGCTCTTCGTAATTAGTACCACTGTCTTCCTAAGTATTCCTTACAGTCATCGAATCAATTGTTGGATTGCGACTATGTGAGGTAATTTCTAATCTGAGTGACCAGTGGAACTTATTTTCCAAGCACTAACCAAGGGAAGTTGTTTGTGCTGCTAATCTTGCACTGGCTAAAAAAAAGTTTCACGCATGAACTAGTATGAAGCCTAAGAAGCACACAGACTAATTAGTTTATGTGGCACGTTCCATGACTTAGTTCACTGTTAAGAAAACATATGAGAGGAACTCTGGACCAAAAGATGCTTCCAATAATATAAACAGCACCCGATGCAAAGAGAAGTGCAACAATTTGCATTTGCACTTAAATGTACTCATATTTGCGTTGCATTTGAGAGCTAATTGACTCATGAATTAAGATGTGACAGTTCTTCACTGAGGAATGTGAAGAAGTATCGGTAGCAATTAGCATATGACAATGACCTACCAAAGGAGCAAAAATATGTCTTATGAATGCTTCTAAATATTCTGTTGGACATTATGGCCGAAAAGGGGAAAAAAAAGTCAGTCGGAGATTGACATAGTTGCATACCAAGCATGATGCCCTGGGCGTCTCGGTAGAAGGAGTTTGTCAATGTTCTAAATCTCTCCTGTCCAGCTGCATCAGAGTTTCCAGTAAATGCACCAAAATAGCACCAGATAGCAGTGGGGATATATCACTCAGCTAATTAATATTAGAAAATTCGACCAAAAAAATTAATATTAGAGAAGACGAGAAAAAAAAAAAGTCGGGCAATCTCAAAAGTGGAATTTTCGTCTAGCATGTGGGCATCTTCTAACTCCATAGAGCATAAGTCTTTCGTGGTTCATATGGAGAACGACTGAGAATACTACAAACTTAAGGATGGCTCGACTCACTAAATAATAAACACGAGATTAAAGTCACTCTTGATAGGATGATGGAGGCCTAGGAAACGTATGAATATCGATGAGATCTTAGGTTAGAGATTTTAGTGCTTGTGCTTTTTTAAAGCAATATTCAGCTGTTGATAAGAAAGAAATCTGATCAAGGTACATGCCAAATGAGAAACCGATAGAGTTAAAGATACATGAACACAATCAAAACAAGAATTTCATTGGAGCAACTCAAGGTAACAGGCACTTGTCCCCCTCTTGTATTGGGAATTCTCTTTGCTGTGGCATGACCTCACTGTTTGATGCCCGTGAGTTGTTGTTATTGCAATAACAATTTTTTATCAATTTTTTTTTTCAATCTCCACTTCACTTAGACACGAGAAGAGAAAACATAATTATGCTTACAACAGAGAATATATTACCAGTGTCCCATAACGTGAGCTTTAGTCTCTTCCCACCAACCGTTAGATGCTTGATCTTAATATCAACTCCTGCAGATGTTTCACTGAAATCAACAAATGGGCAATATACTAACATGCTAGACATCAATGTTCAGGTGATGCTCTCCTCATCAGTATAACCATCATAAAGGCACGAATTAAGAGTACCAATGGTAGGGGCAATGGTCTCCTGAGAAGCAGAGATGAAACTGAGAATAAGACTGCTTTTGCCAACCCCAGAATCTCCGATCAGCAGTATTTTGAATGACAAATCGTATTTGCTGTCCTGGCCTGAAGGAGAAGCCATTTGATCAGAACCCGGCGGTGATGTTACGCCTTGTAAATTTCTCTATCAATTTATAGTATGACTAATATGTTTCTCATGCAAACCTTTGCTTCTTTGCTATATATAATGTCTTTGTTTCTTGAGGGAAAGTAGAGAGACAAAGTACTAAAGTGAGAAAAAGGAGAATAAGGCAGGGACCTGTAAAGAAAGATAAAGAGGAAAGCAAAGTGGGCATCGAATGTGTTAGCGCATTCTTTACTTTGGCTCTTTCCTTTTCACACTATGACTAATTGGAGGAGAGAGAGAGAGAGAGAGAGAGAGAGAGAGAGAGAGATGCCAACCTTACAAGACTTATGTACGTTTTTGTAGGATTCACATAGCCTTTCAGTACATGATTTCTTATGATGCAAGTATACTTGCTCAGTGCGTAGGTGCCCCGCTATAATAGGGCCATGCGGAGCTCTATCCATGAAATGGCAAATGGAGAATTATTGGCTTGGAGGAGAACCGGATGAAGGTTTTAAGGGAAAGGTGTTGGCTGTGCCTTAGACGGAAGGACCAATTGCAAGAGCGGAGCTTTACCAAATGAGCTATATCTTCCAAGCCAAAGTGGAGCATGTATGAATATGTTAAATACTTCTTTTATTCTTTTCTTCTTCTTAGTGCAACTGGGCATTCTAAACCTGAACCAAGACCTAGCCCCTAAAGTAAATGATGTCACCTACAGTTAAACTAATTGGGAAAGAATCAATAAATTCCTTTCCGAGAGAGGTTCGTCCTTCTTGAATGCAGCATAAAACTCTCTAATCAATCAAGGACAGTATAAGTATCCAATGTGACTGCCGTTATCATATTTTACAGGTTGAAGAGTGGGGTGTGTGTGTGTGTGTGTGTGTGAAGCTCGTGTCAAGTTGAATCACACATGAGCCTTGTGTAGGTATTTGTTTTTATTGGTCTTTTTAGTAAATCTCCAATTCTACACATATTTTGGAATAAAATTCTAATAAACACATATTCATTTATTATTATGCATATTCTCTAACATAGCTATGCATTTTTGCTAATAAATATTGAAAAATAATTGTTGATGTGTAAATTTGTTAAAAAATATTTTTGTATGACGAGAAATATCTACCTCATATTTGACTTAATAAATAAAATGATAAAATATCAATCTCATATGGAGCTTCTACTAGACAGATAAATGAGCTTTACCCTGTCAATTATTAAAGTCCCTTTAGCAAATCTTTAATCATATGCATATTTTGATAATTAGTTTCTAATCGATATATTTTGGTAATCAATGATTAAAATAGTTGTTAATGTGTGTGTCTGTGTCTGGGTGTGTATTCTATCGATGAAATGCATTCATTTTATACGTTTGTAATTAAGTTTTTGAGAGAGTTTGTCAATGTAGAGAAACCCATCTCATATTTGACTCTTATGATAAATGATTCACTATATTTGACAATAAATAATGTTGAAATCACATTTGAAAGATAATAATATTAGATAGTCATTCTCATATCGGATTCGTATTTGACAAACAAATATTAATAGATCAATAAGAGGAACTCATCATCACAAAAAATTATATAACATGCTTTACAATTAACTAACTATAATAAATTACTCATCATAGAAGAGAATATATATATATATATATATATATATATATATATATATATATATATGTATGTATGTATGTTCCCATGTATGTATAATTAGATATGACTACGTATATTTCAACAATAAGTATAATGAAATTTATAATAAGTGACGATTGTTATGATTAAAAAGTTGCATGAACACCTACCATGAAAAACTATTTTTCATGGTTCAAGAGTAAATGATATTAATTATTTGAGTTTTGGTGACTAAAATATTTGCAACTTGAAAATTCAAAACAAATTTTTCAAGTAATTAACTGCTATCTAATGGATCAAAATGAGAGAATTTTAAATCCCGAATTTATGCAGTAACATTGGTTTGAATTCGTTGATTTTGATTTGGTATTTTCTCCATCATAATTATCTTAAAAGAATGTCCATAAAGGAGAGTAATATGACATGATAGCCCATAGGGAACCAATAATGATATAATATGTATAAACCTGTGCTTCAAAAGATGCTCACTAAGTGTTGGAACCATGTGAGAAAGTCTTCTATAACAAGATAGTCTGTGTTCGCTCAAGAGAATTTATCAGTGGACTAATAAAAAAAAATTTAGCCATCATTTACATGCTCTAAATTCAAAAAGATTGGAACCGGGAATAGCTTAATAGTTTCATGGATCCACACGAGAACTAGATCGCCGGTGTGATTCGGTTCTCGGATGGATTTATAGAATTTATCAAACTATCCCCAACAAATTTATTTCCAAGTGTTATGAACAATTGACAAGTGTAACTTCGACCCAAACTGGCATCATTAGCTTTCAAAAGTTAGCATTACTTACCTCACTACAATTGATTCTGACCATGAACCAATCCTCCTCCACACATATGGCGAACAATCCTTGGCCCATCATCTCCTTTCAAGTTTGAAGAATATTAGACTAGAGATGCCTTTAGCACCCAAATTATTTTTCCAGTCATGTGATTCACCCATCAGAGGTTCCCCCTTTTTTCATCTTGCCCATAGAATTGAACTCACTAAAAGAGTCCCCTAAAGCTGGAATTGAACTCGCTTTGGTCATCTCCGGGTTCAAATACATCAAACTCAATAGATGCTTTAATTTTTTTTTAATTATATATATACATATATATGTATATGTATATATACATATACATATATGTATGTATGTTTGGTTTAGGTTTGCAATTTTGCATTTGAAATCAAAAACTGAACCGTACTCACCGTTTCCAAAATTTGAATTGAGAATTGGGCAGGTCCTCATGGGAACTACCAATTTTGGGTCCAATTCCGAATTGTTCTTGATTCTTTTGGACACTTCTATGATATATATCGACTCTTACTAGGCAAATTAACCTTAAATGGTGACAAAAAAGGAGGGAGAGATTTGTGGAAAAAAAAAACTGAAATATATGAATTTGGAAGATAATATTGAAGAAATCACCACTAGCTTTTCATAGAGAGGGGAATAAATGGAAAAGACACCATTTCACTGATTTCACTAAAAAAAATCCCACATACATGGCTTGCTTCTTTCGCCACACCAACACACGACGACGTCATTACAAGTCACATTGGGTTTGCGTTTCGGTTGAAATCGTTTCAGGTGCCTTAGTTCCATGTCGGTACATGCTATGAAGATAATGTGCATGTGAAATGACTCATTGGATCCTTAACGATATTAGCAAATAGAAATTTAAGAGGAAACAAATTTGGATACCGATTGAAAATTTGTGCCCTTTTATGAGATAAAAAAGAGTTGCTGGCTAAAATTGAGACCCAAGTTAAAGTTGGAGTTTTTCGAAGCTCCTTTTTTTGGGCATATGGTTAAGCTAGTCTTTTATTGAATTGATAGGTTAACTTAGATAAATGAAAGTCCTAAAACATCAGGGGCCCATTTTGTGTATTTTCCTTAAATTTGATTTTATAGACTTCTATAAAAGCCCTGTGTAGGTTCAAGTAAATATATAAAAACATAAAAAGATTCGTTCACAACAATCACCTTCAATAACAAAAACTTCTTGTCGGTACCGAAGCTTGAAGGTATCACTCAGTCAGTAATTTCCTATAATCAATTAATCAGTCTGTTAACCAACAGTCTTGTTCTGTTTTCCTTTCTTTTTGTGAAGACTGCAGCACGAAGGCATCGCTCGGTTAGCAATTTTCTATAATCAATCAATTAAATAATCATCAATTTTAATTTATTTATTTTACTTTTTATTTTACTGGGTATAGTAAAAGCCGAGAGAGGAGAGTCAGAGCAGGGGAAAAAAAATCGAAACTAAAAAAACCGACGAATCCGAAGTCAAATCAGTGGGCGACCCGAAACAATTCGGACCTCCTCGGTCCGGACAGGCCCAGCCCGGCCCATCCAACAACGTTAATCCTCGACTAGCCCTCGGCCGACCAGACAGACATCCAGAGAGATAGAGAGAGAGAGAGAAAGAGAGAGGAGGGAAGAAGGAGAAGGCGAAGAAGCAGAAGGAGAAGGAGGGAGCCGTCGGGAAGAGGAGGGTGCGAGGGTCGACGACGGCGAGAGAATGGATCGGGAGTGGGGTTCGAAGCCCGGGAGCGGGGGCGCCGCCTCCGCCCAGAACGAAGCCATCGACCGCCGCGAGCGCCTCCGCCGCCTCGCCCTCGAGACCATCGATCTCGCCAAGGACCCCTACTTCATGCGCAACCACCTCGGCAGGTCGACACTCCCCCCTTCCTTTCCCCCCCAGAACTGGGCTTTCGCGTCAATTTGATGTTTTTACGGGGCTGACGGCGGCCACTGGCTTGTTTCGGTGGTGTTTGCAGTTACGAGTGTAAGCTTTGTTTGACGCTGCACAACAACGAGGGGAACTACTTGGCGCACACGCAGGGGAAGAGGCATCAGACCAACTTGGCGAAGCGAGCGGCTCGCGAGGCGAAGGATGCGCCTGCTCAGCCTCAGCCCAATAAGCGAAAGGTTAATGTTCGCAAGACGGGTGAGTTTTTATGTTCTTCCGGCTTCTCCTTGCGAATTGGGATTTATGTGGAATCCGCTTTAGGGTCTAGATTGGTTATGTTGCGTGGAGATTGATGTTGTTCGTGCTGCTTAGTGAGAGTCGTGGTTGAATTATGGGGAGTGTTGGGCAAGTGTTGACGGATTGTTGGGCGCGTTCTCTCTATTGTGGCTGATGTTGGGGCTGTGGAGACAATCTCTTGTGCTGATATTTGGGGGGACTTTTGAATGAGGATTCGACTGTACTGCCGGGGATAGTATAGTTTCTTCATGCTGTTTGATATTGATCGCATTGGCAGCTATCTATGAGCACAACGTGAAAATTTTGCTTGGTTTTTGTTGGCTCTGCTTGTTTTTTGGAAAATGATTGCTTAAAAAAACGCGTTCATCTTATTATGGCGTTTGATGCTGGAAAGTTAGTTGGTCTAAGTGAAAAACTTTTCATCAAGAGGAAAAGCCGCACCCAAAAATGAAGAAAATGATTTCAGATTTTAAAATCCCAGAAATCGTTTTTCACTTTCACCATCACAGACGAGTTCATCATCTCTATTCTTTTCTCTAAAACATGCACCGACATCATCCTTCCTTTACCAAACATAGATCCACTGCATTACCACCAGTTTCATCGTTTTTGACCACCACTGTTGATTATGAAACGGAACCAAATCACTGCTACCACTGGCGGCTCCTGCTTCACAGCCATCCCCAACCACAGTAATCAACACCACCACAGACTCCATGACCAACACCATTCATGAGTGGAAAACATTAAAAAAGATGAACGAGAAAGTGCACCCATTAAATGGTCGAGTATTAAAAAATTGGAGGAAAGAGGGGCTACTGGAGATTTTCTGCACCTGTTGCGCCCATCTGACCTGTGTCCCTTTCCTCTTCATGGTGGCAGATGAGAATTGTGTCTGATGGAGAAGAAGAGAAAGAAGAAAGAAGCAAATAGAATAAGAGGAGGAGCAAACTACTAAGCTGCACTGCAAAAGTGAAGAATTAGTTGGCCCAAATTTATTCCAAGCCATGATTAAAAAATGACTTATAATTTTCAATTTCAAATGACAGAATTATTTCCAGCTCATTTTCAAGTTTCAGCCAAATGTTAGAGAATGCTATCGCTTTCCTTGACATTTTTTCCAGAATACACTATGTTTTCTGCAAAACGAATGAAGCTTGAGACCTCTTCAATTAACATTGAAGTGGTGGTCTTTTCTTAGTTGTCAATTAACTTATGCAAATACAGCATTGAAGAGAGTCGTCTTTAAGGGCAAAAGTTGATATTGGTGAGAAAAGATGAATGCTGGTCTACCTAGTTCATGGTTCACGATAGGTGCTTGTTCAGTGATAAGGAGATCTTCCAGCTTTAATGGCAAAGGGATAGAAACTTTTCTATTACATTATTGGTGAGTTGATTGTGGAACTGTTAGTGGTAGAATGTGTTAATGGCATCCGGTGCTGAGTAGCAATTTCACTTGATCTGAGAAAAGTTGGTTGCTTGTATTTGATTTCTGCTTTAGTTTGATAGTTTTCTTTTGCGTGCTTTTGGGACTTAAAACTACTTAGTGGTGGGGTTGTCGAGATTAAAGTTGATGACTAATTGATTTTCTCTCTGGCCTGCAGTCAAGATTGGTAGACCTGGGTACAGGGTGACAAAACAATTTGATCCAGAAACAAAGCAAAGATCCCTTCTTTTCCAGGTTATTCTTTCTTTTCAAACTTCAAGTCTTTTAATTATATCTTATTATCAGTGAGGGCAGCTATTTTTCAGTTAGGTTAATTGATGGTTGCTAATACTCATGATAGCATTTTGCTGATATACAGATTGAATATCCTGAGATAGAGGATCTTTCAAAGCCAAGGCATCGTTTCATGTCATCTTATGAGCAGGTATGCTATACATTGCTGATTATGGTGCTTTTCATGTTCTTTGTGCACTGAAACAAAATAAGAGAAAGGAGAGGAAAAAGACAGATTGGTGGAAATTGAAAGAACCATTCATGTGCTATAAGATTAATAAATTATTGCAGTAAAACGTAAGTTGATTTCTTTGTCCAAAGAGTTGATTAGTTTTTCTTCTTTTGTGCAGAGAATCCAACCTTTTGATAAGAGATACCAATATCTTCTCTTTGCGGCAGAACCTTATGAGATTATTGCTTTCAAGGTATATTGGCAGTGCCAAGGTGTCCATTTTCTTGCTTCCTTTTGATTTCTACATATTCACCAGTAACCTCTTTGTCTGAATTTAGGTTCCTAGCACAGAGATTGACAAATCAACTCCGAAGTTCTTCTCACATTGGGATCCGGATTCAAAGATGTTCACGGTTTGCCCTTCTTCTCTTCCTTTGTACATTTTTAAACAACTTTTGATAGAATAGTCGTAAATATTGTGTTGGTCGACAGATTTGTCTTGGTCGACAGATTTGTCTTTCTTGCCGTCAGCCTTTCCTTCGTGTGACAATTGGATATACATTCCTCTTTGTTGTCTACCCATCCTCAGTTGATATCTTGTTTGGCTTTTGTTGCTTTTCAGAAAAATTCCTTCTACCTAGACACCTCCATTCAGAGCGGCATATCTTGTTCTTGACTTTGTGTATTTGTTTTTTGCGAGACTGACAGACTGTTTATTGATGATAGAAGTTAGTTACCAACTAACTTGAGTATGTTCTGGCCAAAAAATAAAAAAATAACTTGAGTATGGTTCGAGTGACTAGTTTGTTCTCACACCTGATTTTTCTCATCCATGACTCTGTATCTTTTGGTTTTTCGAGAGCTGATGTTTTTTTTCCTCCTGATATGAATGAGCAGTTGCAGTTGTATTTCAAAACAAAGCCACTGGAGACGAACAAACCTCAACCTCCCCCTGCAGCCAACGGCACTACTGCACCAGGTGCCCCGCCGAGGCCACCACCTCAAGCTCCGCCACCGCCTCCTCCACCCCAAGGATTACCACCAGGAGCCCCTCCAAGAAACGCACCACCTCCAATGCCAGGATTGGCTCCGCCTCCGCCTCCACCAATGGCAAATGGGCCCAGGCCCATGCCTCCCGGTGGAGCTCCACCTGTTGCACCTCCACCACCCCCTGTTGGTCCTGGAGCAAGTTATACTCCCGGCGCACAATTGAACAGGCCTCCGATGCCACCTCCACATGGTTTTCCGGGTCAACAGATGCATGGTTAATTTGCTACTTTGGTTTAGACATGATCTCATAGGTCAAAAGTAGCTTAATTTTGTACTGAGCACTTCTGGGATTATTCTTTGCTTCTATAACATTTTAGCCTATAGTAAAGTGATTGTAACTTGGCTACTCTTGGATTTTCCCGTTTGTAATTTCCTGTGCTCTTCGGTTACATATGTTCTTTACTAACTTATACCCCCTATTGGAGCTTCATGCAAGATGCTTTAGACATGCTCTTTCTGTCGTGAAGGCTTTTTCACCAATGAAACGATATTTTAAGATCACTCCATTCTAAACCGCTTTTTTCAACAAATGACTAGGTTTCTATTATCCTATGCCCCTGAAATTCTTTCCCCGCCAGTTGAGATTCAGCCAAATCTGGGATCCTCTTCAAGACACATGAAGCAAAGCTGAGTCCAAATTTTTTCCTATTTGTCTAGGCAACTCGTTTACAGGAGATGACGGATTTTTGACAGATGACCTGGGGCGATGCATTGTAGGACTTAGGAAAACAGAGATCGGACATTGACGCACTTCAGCTATTATGCTGATGGCTGTCTTACGACGCTTATAATCCAACTAGAATTTTCATCCGTGACCTTTATTGTCTCCATTTTCGACATATTAATTGATTTAGAAATTAAAAGATGTCGCACCGGGTGTGGCCTTGATAAATCCGAGACGAGCATTGGGGTCCCAAGTCTCAGCCTTGATAGAACCTAGCTCGGGCACCAGGACTCGAGCCCAGATGCTAGGAATACGAGTCACAGCCATTGTGGACTTAGGCTCGAATGTCAAGGATTAGAGTTTGAGCATCGAAATTTTAGCATGACCTTTGTGGACCCAAACTCGAATGTTGGGGACTTGAGCTGGAGCACTAAGATATGTCGCTCAGCATTTGTGGACCTAAGCCTGGGTGTCAGGGCATCGGCCTTGGATTTAACTCCCCCGAGAGTTATTTGAAACAAGGTCAAGTTCAGAACATGCTGAGAATCTGGCTAGTTTTGAGGGAATTTTGTAATTTTGCCTTTTATTTTTATTTTTCAGTTTCCACGACTCCCTTGTTCCTGCAGTTCACCCTGTTTGTTTATGTTTTTTTTTTTCTGTTTTTAAACACTTTTTCTGTATTTTGTTCCTGGGAACAAAAAAGAAACAGAAACGCGTTTGGGTGCGTTTCTGTTCCTTTTTTGTTTTTTTGTTCCTAAGAACAAAACAGAAATAAGAAACACAAAATTTGTGTTTCTTATTTCTGAAACACATCTGAGGAACAAAAAAGGAACAAAATTGTGTTCCTTTTCTATTTCATGCTCCCTTCGAACACCGCCTCTCTCCCCCTGCGACGAGCTTCTCCTCCTGCGACGAGCGACGAGCGTCTCCTCCTGCGACGAGCGTCTCCTCCTGCGAGCAGAGAAGTCCATCGTCTTCTCCGGCGCCGACAGCGGCCTCTGTCTCGACAGCCGCTGCTCCTTCACCAGGTAAACGTGGTCACTGCTCCTCCCCTACGCAGCCACACTCTCCCTTTTCCGGCGTCTCTCATAGGTGCACTACCGTCGAGTGATCCGGCGCCTCCCACTTGGCTGACTCTCCGGCGCCGACAGTTGCTTCTCCGGCGCCTGCTCCTTCATCGGCTGAAGCTTCTGATTCGAGGTAGGTTTCTGCGCTCACCAGCTGCTGCTCCTCCTTCACCGTGTTTCTAGGGCTTCGACGAGAGCCACCCCTCGGGGCTCGACCGCGACCGCTGCCTCGCAGATTTGGGCGACCGCTGCTCGGGGCTCGACCGCGACAGCTCGCTCGAGCCAGCGCTTGCCCAGATCTGCGAGACGCTCGCTCGAGCGAGCCCTCGCGCTCGAGCCCCGAGTGAGTTGTTGCTCGCCCAGATCTGCGGCGGTGTCTGCTCGCTTGAGCGAGCGTGGCTGCTTTGCTCGCTTGAGCGAGCGTCGCTGATTTTTGTGTAGGTTTGCATTTCGTCGTCTTGATTTTTGTGCGAGGTTCTGCAATGTGATTGTGGCTGGTCCGCCTTAAGCTCGATGTTTGGTTTTGAATTTTATGGTCAATTTTGTGATTGTAGACGGTGTGCGGTCAAATGGGAGTGGAAGAACTTTCGGGGAGGAGCTTCCTCGGCTTGCGAAAGAAGTGCAGCGCATCACGAACATTCGCGGATACGTCGGTGAGCTTTGATCCCTTCTTGGAGCCGTTGTGTTCAGTTGTTCATTATCTAGCGGCGTGATGCAGTTTCTGTTGATCTCGGAGTCATGACTCTGTTGCCAATCCGCCTTTCGAGTGATCGTGAATTACTGTTATTAAGTTCTCTGAGACTCATTCAATTCTCGGTTCTGTGGCTGATTGGCATCGATGAGATTAGACTCGAGATTTTTTTTATGGGTTGTAGAACTTCTTAAGGTTTAGTCGTCTCTAATTGTTACTTTACTAGGAAATGGTTTATGTCTGCTCTCTATGAAAAGCCATGACTAATTTATGGTGATAAATATTCAAGGGACCGCATTACGGCTTGAAGTGCTGGTTGGAGATCTGGAAGATTCAGTTATCTTCATACATCAGCAAGCGAGAAATGTCTTGTCCAAAAAAAATTCTGCTTCATCTGTTCTGATGGTAATGACCGTAGTCTTTGCCCTCCCTTTTCATGGTAGTTCTTTAGATGTTAATTTTCCTGCAGGTTATGAACCCAATCTGATTCCTCCTTTTCAATTCAGGAAACCGGACAGAGTAAAGAGAAGTTACTTCGAGCAATAAAAACCATGAACGATATCGAGGACCTAGTTGTGAAATTACGGAAATGAGTCAGAGGTGCGGATTCATCTGCTCGCTCGAGCGAGCGTCGCTGCTCTGCTCGCTCGAGCGAGCGTCGCGAGCAGAGCAGCAACGCTCTCCTCGCTCGAGCTATGATTTTGATAACTCACACCATCGCCCCATCCCTGATCGAAGCCCTAAGGTAGGAGATCGCCATTCTCCACGAGGTGCCCAATCTGATTCAGTTAATCAAAAGAAACTAGGAACTCACATTGCGGATCTGGAATCTCAGCTTGGCCAAGCTCAAGAAGAGCTGAAGAATCTGAAAGAGCAATTGGTCTCAGCTGAGGCTGCAAAGAAAGTAGCTCAAGAAAAGCTTGAGAAGAAGAAGAAATGGCCTCAAAGCTGAGTCAGCTAGAAGAGGAACTTAAAGCGAGCAAAGAAAACAACATCCAATTGAAGGAGAAATTAAAAGCTGTGGAAGGAGGTAAAGAAGAACTAGAAGCGGAGATGAAGAAGCTGAGGGTGCAGACCGAGCAGTGGAGGAAAGCAGTAGCTGCTGTTCTTGCTGGTGGTGTTGAAATGAATGGGAGAATTCCTGGAAGATGCGGTTCCATGGATAAGCATTTCGGAGGAGTTTTTGAGGTGCCTCATGTAGGTTATGCTGATTTTGTGGGTTCACCAGGAAATATTGATGATCTAGACATGGCTTTGGAGGCGGGAAGCGAAAGAACTCTGGGATCAGAATGTTCGGAGATTTGTGGAAGAGGAAGGGCCAGAAGTGATCCATCATCTCTGTGCTCCATTACCCTATATGGTTCTGGTGTCATTAATGGTTGAAAACGAGGAAAATTGGCGCCTGTTATTAGTCTTTTGGGTTTTCAAGTGCTAGTGCTTTTTGTTCTCTTTTGCTAGGATGAGTGGCACACTATATGCATGTATATGTCCAGTAGCAAAACTAAATCCAAACCACTATGGCACTGCTCAATTTGTTTGAGAGTTCTGATATCCGTCTTGATCGTTTGTTTTGTTTCTAAGGTGCAGCATTGATCCACAGGCAAATATTGCTATCTGTAAGTTCAGATTCCTGCTGACTTGAGAAAATAAATTGAGACTATACAGAGTGTGGGAAAGAACGTATGCGAGAAAGTTGAACATCAAGACTTTGATATCTTGGCTATCGACATGAGCAGTTGGTTGTAGATGAAAATTGCATATTCCATGTTTTAATATTCTTCAATCCTCAGTGCACAAGCTCGTGTTCGCAGAATCCCTATCTAAGTATACTCTTGATGGAATGATGTTCTAACGATCCATCGGTTTGATTCCAAGAAACCAATCTCTCGTTATGAATGAATGTAATTACCACTGAATAAGGCGGCAAATAGTTATTCAATGGGAATCACCCAGAGAAATGGGGGACGATTACTTGGGACAAGTATGAATTGTCATGGGGGACGATTACTTGGGACAAGTATGAATTGTCGATGGGCAATTGTTTTCTTTCAAGTATGCACATATGATCATGTTCAGAACGTTTGTCTTCACTCACCATGAACAAAACAAAATTAATGAGCATTTCATGAGAATGACAATTCTCATCTCGTTTAAACTTTATTTAGAAAAAAGTATTTATTTAAAAAATTTAAAAACTGACCTGTCATCTTCGCTCCTCCCCGGTCGTTAAACCCCGGAGGCTCCGAAGTAGGGTTTTATAGTTTCAACAGCCTGCCTGCGAAGCTCTTCCCCCCTGAACCAGACACGGTCCCTCTCTCTCTCTCTCTCTCTCTCTCTCTCTCTCTCTCCTGTCTCTTCTCGCGCCACGGCAGCTGCCAAATGCGATGGTGAAGGCTTACCTGAGGTACGAGCCGGCGGCGGCCTTCGGGGTGATCGCGTCGGTGGAGTCCAACATCGCGTACGACGCCTCCGGCAAGCACCTCCTCGCCTCGGCGCTCGAGAAGGTCGGCGTCTGGCACGTGCGGCAGGGCGTCTGCACCAAAGCCCTAGCCCCTTCCGCCTCCTCCGCCGCCGGACCCTCCCTCGCCGTCACCGCCATCGCCTCTTCTCCTTCATCTCTGGTAACTCTCGATGGAATTACTTCTCGGTTGGTAGGATGTGGAAAGGAATCATTTTTGGATTGTTCAATTCGGCTGGGTGATGTTAGCGTAGGAGGTCGGGAAATATACGTGACTGCGTGTGTTTGTAGCTTTAGATAGCTTTTTAGCTTCTTTATTCGAAGAGATTCCAGTTGCAATGCAATCCTATTTACTTCGGAGGCTCCTCTACGTCGGAAACATGGATGATTTTTTTGTTTTTTTTTTTTTTTGCCATTTTGTTTTATGAGAATGTTAGTAAGCGCAGGAAGAAGGGTTGGAAATGAATGGTTAATAGTGATTAGTCGAAGCCAACTTATGTAATTGTTCCACTTATGCAATGGGACGACCTTGCCAGCTCCAAGCTTTCTTTGAGAACTAAGCATGCCAATTGCTACACTGGTGTGGGGACTGCAGAGATGCAGCTGTAGCATCTGCCTTGATTACTTATCCCCATCACCTATGTATTTCCCTTTGCTAGGTGTTATTGTAATAATATAATTTTTTTTGACTTTGTCAGAGAATGTTTAATAAATATATGTATATGATTGCAGATTGCGAGTGGATATGCTGATGGTAGCATACGGATATGGGATTTTGAGAAAGGTTCTTGCGAGACAACACTGAATGGCCATAAAGGGGCTGTCTCTGTACTCAGATTTGGCAAGCTTGGATCTCTACTCGCATCTGGAAGCAAGGACAATGACATTATATTGTGGGATGTAGTCGGAGAGACTGGTCTTTACCGCTTACGAGGGCATCGCGATCAGGTTGGCCCTTGTGTTGAATTTGTTAGCAGTGGGCTTGATTTGCCTATTCGTTTTTGTTGTGCTTTCTATTTTGATAAAGCAAAAATTTATTTTAATTTTCGTTCTATTTTTCGTGATCTAAATGCTTGGTGATTTATTTTTGATGGCTTGATGCTAGGTTACCGACCTTGTCTTTCTAGATTCTGACAAGAAACTTGTTAGTTCCTCCAAAGACAAGTATCTCAGAGTGTGGGATCTTGAAACACAGCACTGTATGCAGATTGTTGGTGGTCATCACAGTGAAATCTGGTCCCTGGACACTGATCCAGAAGAGAGATATCTCGTCACAGGGTCTGCAGATCCAGAACTTCGATTTTACACTGTTAAGAATGATTCATCTGATGAACGATCTGAAGCAGATGCAAGTGGGGGTGTGGGCAATGGTGACTTAGCTTCTCATAACAAATGGGATGTACTAAAACAATTTGGCGAAATTCAGCGACAAAGCAAGGATAGAGTTGCAACAGTGAGATTCAACAAGAATGGGAATTTGCTGGCTTGTCAAGCAGCAGGTAAACTTGTAGAGGTGTTCCGTGTACTAGATGAAGCTGAATCAAAGCGTAAAGCAAAACGCAGGCTTCATAGGAAGAGGGAGAAGAAAGGGGCAGATGTGAATGAAAATGGAGATTCCAGTCGTGGTATTGGAGAAGGACACGACACCATGGTGACGGTTGCTGATGTTTTTAAGCTCCTCCAGACTATTCGAGCTAGCAAAAAGATTTGTTCTATTTCTTTCTGCCCTGTAGCTCCTAAGAATTCGTTGGCTACACTGGCATTGTCATTAAACAATAATCTATTGGAATTTCACTCTATTGAAGCTGATAAAACTAGTAAAATGCTAACTATTGAACTACAAGGACACCGCTCTGATGTCAGAAGCGTCACCCTTAGTTCTGATAATACCCTTCTTATGTCTACTAGTCACAACTCGGTAAAGATTTGGAACCCAAGTACAGGTTCCTGCTTGCGAACAATTGACTCTGGGTACGGGCTTTGTGGTTTAATTGTTCCTCAGAATAAGCACGCACTTATTGGAACAAAAGGTGGAGCCATAGAAGTATTTGATGTTGGAAGTGGCACTTGTATTGAAGTGGTAGAAGCTCATGGAGGTTCTATCCGGTCAATTGTGGCTATACCAAACCAAAATGGTTTTGTCACTGGCAGTGCAGATCACGACATTAAATTCTGGGAGTATGGTATGAAGCAGAAACCTGGTGATGTATGTAACTTTCCTGACTTCTGACCCTTCTTTAGAAACCTTGACATCACAATGAGCATCTGTAAAGCCAACTATTACTATCTGCTGCCTTTGGAATTTCACATGCACTAATTTCAGAGTAGTGGGTACATTCAGGCAACACAAAAAGCAATTTTTTTTAGTTATAATTATGTGCTTGGAGAAAAGTTCATATGCAATATTTTTCTGCTATGACAGTGATTTTTCTCTAGCAATGTTACTGATATTCATGGTAGTGATTCTAATATGTGTGTAAAATGATGACCACTATGCAAAAGCTACAATTTTGTATTTATTTCTATTTGCTATATAGATATGCTTCACAATCTAGATGGTTTTTCGTCAATGGATTCTTTCTAGAGTCTTGAGTTTGGCAGTGATTGGAATTTGAGATTCACATGACTTCTTTGACAATGGCTCCTGTGAGAGCAAAGTTCCACAGATTGGGAGTGAGGCTGATGCAACATCACATAACTTCCAGAATGATCAGCTTTGCATACTCTTTTCTAAGCACATATTTGGATCGAATATTCTATTGAACATTGTTGGTTTCGAGACATGATCATTGATTTTTTTGGATCATTACATGATCATCGATGAAAATGTAAATTTTTTTAGAGGTTTGGGGATTGAGAATCTGCGAAGTTGTGCTTACTGGTTCTGTTTGATTAACAGAATTCCAAGCACCTAACTGTGTCAAATGTCAGAACCCTGAAGATGAATGATGATGTTCTTGTGGTTGCTGTGAGCCCAGATGCTCAAAAAATTGCTGTTGCACTATTAGACTGCACAGTGAAGGTGATTTCTAACTTCATGTGGTTGTGTTTTCCTTGTTATATCTGATGCGTATATCAGTTCTTCCTCCCTATCTGAACTCTCTTCTTGTACTTAGTGTATTCTTATAGACCTTCTTGTTACATGAAATCAAATCTTTTTGCAATTGGTTGTTTCCATCTTCATGCGGTTGGACTTCCAAAAATGTAAGATCTTTGCAATGATAATCATTTTGACACTATATGTGAACCACTTCCAGGTTTTCTTCATGGATTCTCTGAAGCTTATGCATTCCTTATATGGGCACAGGCTTCCTGTGCTATGCTTGGATATCTCGTCAGATGGAGATCTAATTGTAACTGGCTCTGCAGATAAAAATCTGATGATATGGGGATTGGATTTTGGTGACCGCCATAAATCCATTTTTGCACATGGAGATAGGTGCTGTTCTGTTTGTTTGCTGGATGTTTTTCATACTAATGTTGGAAAAGAACCTACTAATACTGATATTTCAATTGCAGTATCATGGCAGTGCAGTTTGTGGGCAACACACATTATATGTTTAGTGTAGGTAAAGATCGGCTTGTAAAATACTGGGATGCTGACAAATTCGAGCTTCTTTTGACGCTTGAGGGACATCATGCTGATATTTGGTGCCTTGCAATTAGCAACCGTGGTGATTTTTTGGTCACTGGATCTCATGATCGTTCAATACGCCGTTGGGATCGTACGGAAGAACCATTCTTCATTGAGGTGTTTTTCATTACTTTTAGCTTCTTCTTAAGCACAGAATCTTCTTTTAACGTTATTTCATGCCATGCTTGAATAAATGTCTAAATAAATTTTGCAGGAAGAAAAGGAGAAGAGGTTGGAGGAGATGTTTGAGTCTGACCTTGATAATGCATTTGGGAACAAGTATGTACCCAAGGAAGAAATTCCAGAAGAGGGTGCTGTGGCCTTAGCAGGGAAGAAAACGCAAGAGACACTTTCAGCAACTGATTCAATTATTGAGGCGTTGGATATAGCAGAAGTAGAGTTGAAACGAATTGCCGAACATGAGGTATCTTGTCTGTACCCTGTTGGAGGTACATTAGGCCACGCAAGTTCTGTATGCATTTTCATATTAGACTTATTTTGTGGTACTCTTGCATTTGAATTGTCTGCTTCCTAGTTTTCTCAATTGTCTCTTATGCTACATGTTTGTGTAAAGTATAAATTGCTACCAGGATGCTTTTGCTGAATAATGCGATGAATGAAGAAATGAAATGCTGCGATTAATTTGATTGTGAGACAGAGGTGACTCTAACATGCTTGGGTACCTCCAGCAGTTTGTTATTTATATGTGATTTGATATGCTTCTTACAACTTCAACTGGAGAATATTGATGATTATTAGATCAATGGCCTGATTATTTTTGGTGTTACTTGGTAGTACATCTAGGCTTTAAGGTATGTAGGGTGCATTTGGTTCAGCCTTAGAAATGGGTTTTGGGGCTCTATAGACCCTTGGGCAAATGCTGAAGTGTTTGGCAGCTATTTTTGGGAGCCCATTTGGGAAATGCTAGCATTTCCAAAGTCATCCAAAGTCCCCGAGCCCAATGGAAGTCCTACCTAGCTTTGGGCTTTGAGTGTTTTTGGAATGCTACTTCAGAAATTAATGAATTTTTTTTACCAAATTTGCCCTCACTTAACTTTTGAAATTCCGCTCTTATCATCAATGTGCGATGTTGCCGGAAAGCCATATTTGGCATCAGCGGCCCTCACCTGAGGTTGCCTGAGATTGTGTGACCTTAGACGTAGGTGCCAAATCTGGCTCATTGGCATCTGGCCGTTGCCTGAGCCCTTCGCTTGAGCGCTGCCGGAGCTTCAATTTCTTTTTCTCTTTATTTATATAAAAAAATATAACTGAGGTTCTTTATAAGTGTAGTTTTTTCGCTACAGCATTTAAACCACAGTTGAGTTCCAATGCACTTTTCAATTACACTTTACCAAACACTATTTGCATTTCAAAAATAAAAATAAAAATGCAAAGGCTTTCCCCAAAAGTCGAGTCAAAGGCGGCCATAATGTTTGGCTTGTATGTGTTGAAAATTTCAGAATTTATCTTGAATTTGTTTCTTAGTCAAAGGAAGTTTGATGATGCTGCGAAAGTTTCAAGCATTGGAGAATATGGGATGTTGATTCTGTGATATCAAGTGTAAACTTAATTGGTTTTAAAATTCTAATTGGGAGTTGTCATCCAAGGAAGATGATCTGAAGTTGTATATCTGCAAGTTGATCTTGCATATGTTTGAATCTATATGTGTTGAAATAAGTATGATCTTACATATGTTTGAATATGAATGTGTTAACATAATATTTGCCGACAGGAGGAGAAAAAAGGAGGAAAGACTGCAGAATTCCAACCAAATTACGTGATGCTGGGGCTTTCTCCCTCTGACTTTATTCTCCGTGCTCTTTCAAACGTTCAAACTAATGACCTTGAGCAGACATTACTGGTATGCAGCATCATATGCTTGAACTTACAAGGTGGCTTTTCTATGGAGTTGTTCGTAACTGTTATATTCTGCTAAATACTCTATTACTTTATGCACTGGGGATTTGTGAGGCTTTAACAGATAAGTTTTCTAAATTTGTGTAAAGATATACTATCATCAATTTCATTCTGTTACCTGATTGCCAACACCTGCCCCATTCCTTCCAAGGTGAAAAGAAAAAATGCATGCACGATGCACGGAGGCCTGTGTGTCAAAAGAAGTCTACGTTGTATGTCATGTTTAATGAATGTTGGAAGTTATGCATGTATACACGTGCTCTGTGATCCGTTGGATTTACCTTTTCCGTATTTGTTGTTTGACATATCTTTGTAAGCTTATTGTGGTTTATGGTTGAAATAAATTATTGGTGTACCTACTAGTATGACTTACTTCAGATGGGCTGTTCATAGTCGGCTCTATTGGACTGGATTATTTGAAGATAAATCTTTCTAGTCTTCAGAACTTAGTTGTCCCCTTATAAATGGCCAGTGTCAAATTGGCTCATTCTGGGTTGTCCAAGTTCAACCACTGAAGTGATCCACAGTTTCGATGGGAATTGATCCCATGACTTCTGGATGTGAGGCCCTGCCACTTAGGCAGAGATATCCATCTTTGATGTGATGGTGGACAATATATTCAGACGCTAAAATTGAACTGAAATCTTTACAATAAGAACATTGAGGGCTCTGGGAAAGTAACCCAAAGCCTCTTAGTCTCAAATTGTTTTGCGCACCCTGTTATTCTTATGCATTACCATCTGTCACAAGACACTATATATCATTTGAATATGACTGTCATATCTTGATTGGGCAGAAAAGAAAAGGTTCAAACTGCCAACCACTTTAACCTGATTTTACACTGCTTAGACTTGAAAAAAAAAATCTTTTTAGCTTTCCTGTGACAAAACAAGAACATACAGGCCTATTTGTATGGACTTAATTAAAAGCAAAAACTTGCTTTCCCGCCAATATTTGAAAAATTATTCTAGTTTCAGAAGATTATGAAAATATTATATATGAATCTATGTTTGATACTTGAGTGTTGTGAAAGTTTGAAGAATTCCAGGTTATAAAAAAAAAATAAAAAAATGAAGGTGCATTATGAGATTTACATTAAGCAAAAAGGAAAAAGTATAAGTCAATCCAGACAGGTCCTAAACCTGTAGGATTGCTGGACTTCCATTTGAGCTTTATCTGATCAAGCTCTGTTATGTGGCTAAGTTTCTATTTCCATTTTGAATGTTAACCAGGAAGCATGATTAGATATTTTGCTCCCATCGCAGGCTTTACCTTTCTCAGATGCTTTGAAGCTCCTATCTTACCTGAAGGATTGGACAACATACCCTGATAAGGTTGGATATATGCTTGCCAACTTGTATGCAAACTTTAATATCCATGGTATATGTTTAGAATGCAAGTTTTTTTTTTTTTTTTTTTTCCTGTTCTTTTTCACTAGAGAGTAGGGGAAGGAGGATCAATTTGGATACAAGAACTTTTTAATTTATAGTATAAGTTAAAACACGTGGTAGAATGATTGGGTCTCTGTTACCATCCCTCTTTTTCTTCTTCTTCTTAGAGGAGAGAGAGAAGAGGGAGGGGTGACTTAATCATTCTGCACCAGGTGTCTGATTATGGCTAAATGCTTTGCCTCAATGATGGTTACCTATCAATTTTCTTCATTTGTTCCTGGGTGGTGAGATGTAAGTGCTCTTAAAACAACCTAAATGATCACCATGCTAAAGACCTGCCTTTCCTACTATGTTTCCATGTGGACCTCTCTGATACACACTTGTTTGCTGGTTGGTGATCTCTAATATGAATGAATTCATGTTCCTCTTGGGATGTAGATCAATGTGTAACATGTTGATATCTGTGTCGTCATCTAATCCTCCTTGTCCTATAGAATTTATAATGAGTAATCCCTCAACTGACAAGAATACAGAACATGATGTATGCGAAACATAGATGTCTCAACAATAGAAGTAAAAGGTAATTCAGCTATAATCATAACTGACAGTACAAAAATAGTAAATGACAGTCAATAAACCTATTAAATAAAGTAAATGACAGTTAAAGTAATGCCTGGTTAATGTTGATGTTCCTACAGAATGAAAGAGAGCTGCTTCTGTAATTTAATTGTATTTCTGGGAAATGGAAATGGTTTAGTTCATTGATGTAGAGTCCATCAACCTGACATCAGTCGTGGCACTGACTAGCATTTCATGGTGCCAAATACTGAACTAAAAAGAAAGTTTTGCGGCCCCACGCCTACCGCTCACCCGAAAAGACTATAAGCCAAAGTGACAGCTAAAGTTGAAAGTGCGAGACGCGGTTAAGACCAAAGAAATCCCCCACAAAAGTCTGATCCCAGTGGGTTTTCTTGACCTCTCCCGACACAGGATTAATTTTCAACGGACTGCTTGAGTAAATTGAAATCTTTTGCTGCCTAGTTAGGAATTTTCTCTGCCTTTTCTAAGCTGTGTTAATGGTAAATCAATCTGGATTATGTCTCGTATTCTGATATATTTGCTAGAAAACACGGCACTGATTTATGCTCATGAAGTGGAATGCATATTCAGTTTCCCATATTTTTTTCCTTCTGCTTATCAGGTTGAGCTTGTTTCAAGGATTGCTACAGTGCTTTTACAGACACATTACAATCAATTAGTTTCAACCCCGGCTGCCAGGCCTTTGTTGACTACACTAAAGGACATTCTTCACAAGAAAGTCAAGGTAATCCTACCATGCAGCTCTGTTGGTGTTATCCTACAATGTCATGCCTGGATTACAAGTCAATATAGATATTTGTGTGCTAAGAAGGGAGAACATTGCATCCACTCTAGTTGATGCTACTGTTGTGAACTGTCTTGTCCTTCATACATATTCACTTTCAGGAACTTGAAAAATTGCCCAGGTTAGATGCTGAATTACTTGTTTGTTTCGAGGATCCTGATTATCAGCCTTCCTTTAGTGCTGGGCTTAGCTTTATCATTGAACTTTTGGCTCCATTTATTACTAGATCAAGTCAACATTTTAATGCGGATTACATTTACTAACAAAGTGAAGAGTATAATCCCAGTTGGCTTTGACAAACAGGAGATTGGACTGCTTAGCAGAAAAGAAAATTGATGTTGTCTGTGTCTAATTGTGTTAAAGCAGTTTATTTGAGCAATTTGATTTGTTGATGGAAGATGTAATTGGAATTTTATCAGGAATGTAAGGACACGATTGGATTTAATCTTGCAGCAATGGACCATCTTAAGGTAAAAAAATTATTCACTTCCTTAGAAAAGCCTTCAAGATGAGCTGAATCTGTAGTTCACATTGTTTACGTGATGTTTCAGCAATTGATGGCCTTAAGATCAGATGCACTCTTTCAAGATGCCAAAGTGAAGTTGCTGGAAATTCGCTCACAACTTTCCAAACGACTGGAAGAAAGGACAGACCCGAGAGAAGCAAAGCGCAGGAAGAAGAAACAGAAGAAATCCACTAACATGCATGCCTGGCCATGAGGTCTTGGTAATGAGAATTAGCTAGTTGAAGAATTCGGGAATTTTTTGCCACATCGTAACCATCATAGCACTTGTCATCTAATTATGGTGAAAGGGAGTTATATATGTCAGTTTTGGCGGATGTTGAGTGTATAGGATGTTGTGAAATAGCAAATGATAATCTCTCTCTTCTATCTTTTAGGCAATTGAACTTTTCATTCCCATATGCTTCATTGTTTGGACATTTGGGTAACTTATAGTATGATCTCAAATCATGTATCAGTGAAGTGGATGAGATTAAAATTCCATATTAATTTCGATGTAAGATGTGCGGCTGGGATTTCACCATTTTCCATGCGTATGCAATTTATCCCCTATTTTGCAGTCAATATGAACAATCCGATATATCTTCCCTAGTATCAAGTATTGTTGGGTAATCAATCAATCAAGTGTATATTCATAGACACGCTAGATCAAAATTTGCTGATACTTATACTACAATGCTGGGAGTTGCGTCTTCATCGCAAACCTCTCTAGGCCAGCAACTTCGTAGAGACAATCGATCTTCTTTCGCTTATTGGCAAAAGAGGAGCTGTATGATGAAGCTATGAGAAGGTTAAAAGGAGACGACATTCAGTGTAATATATCCGTTTTCACTTGAAGTTCTTGCCCTCGAAGGTCTGACCAAATTGCCAGTTAGGTGGGGCGACGTGCCAGGCGGTTGTGAATCGGCTGTCGCTTGCTCTAACCCGGAAGGTCAGGGACTGCCCGACCAACATGGCGTTGGTCTCCCACTTCTGGCCCCAGTTGCGCCGCATTGTAGTCCATGGCACCTTATTGCCCTTCACCTGTACGCTCACGACTTCACCGGCTCCACCCACATTCGACACCAGCACTAGGTTGAAGTACGGGTTCCCAGTTATGGTGAACCGGACCCCTCCTTGCTTCCGGCATGGAACCCTGCAATGCATTAACTTCATCAGACTGAATTGAATCCGTCATGCGTCCACCTTTCTCTAAGACATAATTGAGAAGTGGATGCGCCGGAGAGGAACAAGGATGGAGTTCAGCGCCAGACCTGCGGTACTGGACCGGGACAATGCCAGCAGTGTAGTCCTTGGCCAGCTTAGTGAAAACGGGCTTGGCGAGGTCAAAGTGCTCGCGGGGCGGGTTGCACCATCCACCGTTGTCGCTGGGCAGGTTGTAGTTGGGAGGGCAGAGGTCGGTGGCCGTGACAAAGAGGGAAGGCTGGCCAAGCTGGCACCACTGAGGGTTGTCGACGCACTTCACCTCGTAGCACGCCCCACACGTCTGCCCGTTGTTGAACATCGCCGTGCTCACCGCCGTCGTCTGATAGCCGTAGCCTTGCTGCACCACGTCCTGATAACCGCAGGCTCCTCCTACAAATATTGCAGAACAGTTTGTCGCAATTGTCAAAGTTAAACACTGAATACGTGATAACAACTCGGTTCTCTAACTTGTCTTGTAAAATTGCCTCTCCCCTGAATATTCTTGATAGTTACACAACTTAAGGACGCAAACATGTAAACTCTTTCCGGATCAGCTAACGCATTGAAAATGAGTCAACCAACAAAATTTGCTAGAATCAACGACAACTTATTTGCAAGAGGTTTTTTGTTGTTTTCGAATGTATCTACTTACTATACGATGGGGTCGTGGGGCACACAAATCCTAAAACTACCCATTTCTCTCTTAGCTGAGCCAACATCGGTCATGGCTATGTTTGTCATCCTACACAACAAGTTGAATCTTGGTTAATCTATTTGATCGTCGCTTGTATTTCCTGGTTCTTTAAAAACCCAAGCTGCATGCTTATGAAACGATCAAACCAATGCTTGTCATAAACAAACATCGCAGGCTTTTGAGGTTACGCTCTATCTATGTCGATTTACAATCAAAATAAAACATAGAAAAAAAGGAAAAGACGTACCAAATGTACCGGAGCCACCCTCATAAAAGGTGGCATGAGCCTGCTTCCAAGGGCCTGGCGCGAACTTGGGCCGGTTATGCTTAGCGGGAGAGTGGTGGTTTCCGGAATGGCCATGAGCCCTCCGGGGATGGTGGTAATGCATTCTGTTTCCAACCACATGGTGAGCGGCATGTCGCCACGAGGAGGAACGATGATGAGCGACTGCGGCATTCGCAACGCGAAGATCGGACAACGTCGAGGCAATGGCAAGCAGTGAGGCAAAGAGGGCTTTCAAAGGCAATGCCATGTTGATGTTGGATCTAAGCAGCAATGAGTTGAGGGATTTTGGCACGACCTTTGTAAGTTTTGTCTCTCCTTTCGGAAAAAAACAAACAAGTTAAAAAGAGAATTCTAACTTCAATTTTCTTTGTGGCTTGAAGAGTTTGGAGTGATTTATATGCGGTGCTAAGTTTGTTAAGTGCTTGTTTTCGGTTAGCAAGAATCTCGCTGGAGGAGGGGCCTAGGTTTGCTTCTCATCTCTTCTTTAACTAAATTCGAGAACATCTTTGCTCTCTCCTATATTTTCTGGTCATCCGCAAAATCAATCGTTGTTATCGCCAGAATCAATGGCCATTGTCATCTGAACTATTTTTAGTACTTTGCTGGAACATGGTAATGTCGAAATCCATCGCCATTTTCATCTACGATCGGGCGAGTCAATTAATGTAATGCTATGTGTCTAGAAGGGAGAGTAGGAAAAACATTGTCCAAATCGCCACTCTATTTTAATGCCATGACTCCACAATAGATTAACATTAATCACTCGGGATAATGATATGGGCAACCGTAAGCCGCGTGTCGAAAATGCAGTCAAAATCATATAAGATGAGTAATAGCATCACTTTTCTATTTTTGCGCAATGGAATAAATTGGGAGAATGTTTGATGGTTGATAACCTTGACCAAATTCATGAATTTGGAGGTCTATGTCTCCCGAACGTCTTGTCTAATTTCTCAATTCTCGCTTCCATGGATTTCTTCTCCGATGATATGACTTTTTGCTTCGACAAAGTTGTTTAAGCGATCATTTTGGATATTTGTTCTTTCGAGCAACGAGGGGCTCTGATTAACTTTAAGGATCAAGTGTGCCAGAAATTGGTATATCTCATGTTATCAAGAAAAGAAGAGATGTGTTGCTTGTCGCACAAATTAGACGTAAGGTGTTGTTTAAACAATCAAGAAGTACTAGGAACTGGTATCATGATCATCCAATTTATATGAGCTGTCACATATATTGTTTCAATTACGTGGGCGTTGCATCTTTTTCGAAGCTAGCTTAGCTCTTTGAAACCCCACCCATCATAGCTCCTTTTCTAATTTTTTATCAATTGAACACTTAAAAGTCCTTTTTAACCTTTTCTTTTAACCTTTTTACTACAATAAATTATGAGTCAAGTAAGATTCGAGAGACAGTCTTTTTCTATGAACCACGATGAACCAAAGATTCTTACTTGATGAACTAGTGATTGTGATTTGGAAAACTTGGTTACAAGAAACAGTATCATAACACCCCTCAATTGTCACCATCTTTTCTCTTTACAAATCTCTTCATGCGATATCTGATATGTTCTATTTAACTATGATGCAAAGCCTAAATTTGAACTCGCACCCACGACAAGAAGTAGACAACATAGAAGGATGTACGGGTGCACATGGAGATGTGGGTGATTGTCTAGGGCCAACCATGCGAGATCATCATCACGTCGCATTCGAGTTCGTTCCCGGGCAACACTGGAGACCTCTCTCTCTCTCTCTCTTCGTTTTCTGTAAATTTTTGAAGCGCTGATGTGAGGCCTACTACTTGGCATCACATGAGCCACACCAACGCCCGCCCGTGCAAATAAGAATGCGGACACTTTCCACGTGTCCGTCATCTGATCCTGCACGTTATCAGAAAGAATGATTGTTTACTGAGGTAATCTCACAATTTTGTACTAATAATTCAACTGTACCTTTATCCTCGCCGTTATTAAAAGCCAGCGTTCGTGGCTGTGAAAAATCTAACGTGTCTAAGCTCTTGGTTGACATGATTGCGTTAGTCCATTGCCAAGTTAGGTCCGTTTTCATGGTGTTGTCCACATGTCATGGATCGATTTCTCCCATACCAACGTAGACCGGAGACTAGGGCCTCGTTCCTTTAGGATGGAGAGTGCCAGATGCAGAAGGAGTGGTACAGTTGGCGCTTGGGAGTGATGTCAGGGGGTTTGTGCTAGGGATTCAAGGATGGGATGATTATCATCTAAGAGGACATTAAAAAATGTGGTCGGCCTATCGTGAATAAATTGGTAGAGAGTCTATATTGCATTCCTAATGATTGTCACGGCAGATTGAAACCAATTATTGTACAAAAATGATATGTATGTTTCGCTTGAGAGATCAAATGTCTGAGTAAAAATAGGCATGACATGTTTGACAGGAGGATGATGTTTGTCATATGGTTATTAGTAACCATCTATTTAAGGGAAGGTTGGCCTAATGTTTCGTCTTATCAAGCGTTGCACGGGCTCATCCTTCGCTAGGAAGCTTTTGGCCGGTGACATAGTATCATGAACAGGTTCCACAAATTACAAGGGAGGATGCCTAGAAAATATTTGTTGTCACTTTTCCATCAAATGAAGAAATCTCCATTGATTTGCTAAAATTAGGAGAAGCCTAATAGGCAAAAGAAGGTGCTACCAAAGAAGCACGGTTAGTTCAAGATGCCTCACTAGTCAGAGAAAGCATGAGTAACTAGAGATTTGCCAACAACTTTGATAAGGGGGAAGCAACTGATGGATTGAAGGAGCCTATTTTGTTGGGCAAGCGTTCACTATGGCAGTGATGGTTGAAGAATGTGAGGAAGTGACAAAATAGCCCACCGCAGGTCTCACGGAAATTGGGTGGGGGAGAATGTCACGGTTCAATTTCTCCCATATCCGTGTGGACTAAAAAGTTGAATTTTGTGATTTTTAGGTCAAGAGTGGAAGATTCAGGTGAGTTGATAAGACTAGTTGTGAGAGTGACCTTCGGTTGTTTTTGTTAGGAATTTAGAAATGGAACGGTTATCATCTTAAAGGAATTCCAAAGGCGGGGTTTGGCTTCTCTTGTACAAAGTACTCTAGAACTGATGCTGCTTTCTTGATAATGGTCATGGCAATACCAAAATCAATTATCATGCAGAAGTAATCCGTACGTCTCGCTTAGAATGTTTGGCTAGAATGACATAATTCGACATATGGTACTTGTAAAAGATCCATATATGGAGGTTGACCTAGTGTTCTGGGTCGGCAGATGCCGCATGGTCTTGTCCTTGGCCTGAAAGCTTTCAACTTGTAACACAAGAATGTTGTCACTTGGCAATTTTTATGGCTAGTATGAACGAAAGTTGAACGAAAAGTATTTTTGGGTCATCGGTATAAATTTGAGAATGTTCGTTCAATAAAAAAAAGTTTGGATATTGATGGCCTATATTAGAAAAACATAAATTTTGGTGATATTATCCTTTGTTTAAGGGATAAGCATACTATAAGCCCAAAAAATCATTATGAAACTGCATTTTGTTTTACAACTTTTCAAAAATGCAATTAAGTGATAAAACTTATCAAATTGATTTAACATACTCCTCCCATTAACTCTATCCAATTTGGGTGAAGAAAATTGATGGTGCGATTTTTTTTTTCCTTTATTTCATATGGCTCTAATATGGCTAAAATGTTATTTTGGTCTAAATTTGATTTTTAATTCAAATTTATGTAAGTTATATAAAAAAAAAATAAGCCAATCTAAAAATATATAGAAAAAAGGAAAACGCAAGTGAGGGCTTGCACCCCTCATTGTGGTCATTACCCTGTTATTGCTGGGAAGGGTGGGTGATGATGGGGAGATGGCTTGTTGGGTTGCCCAGTCCTACCAACCGCCTTTGGCTAGACTTGAACTGAGTGTTGTGACCCTCCCCTAGATTGCTGCGAAGTCGATGGCCCTTGGCCAATGCTTGGAGACTCACATCACATCGATTATTTTCCACCATCGCTGCCCTTCGCGACGATGGTAGGGCAGCCGGTCGCCAAGGGCAGCCGGTGGCAAAGACTGGCAACCCTCCCGCCTGAGTTTTCAAAATTTTTTTTTTTTTTTTGCGTTTTATTTATTTAACGATTATTCTATCGGTCCGACTTGCGATCCAAAATCTTTGGTTTTTTTTTTTCAAAATCCACAGGACCAGTAACGATGACAAAGAGGAGGCAGGAGCAGTGCCTAACAACTAATAAGTAAGGCAAATTTGGAAACCGAGAACGAGAGAGAATCAAAGACACGACGATGGCCCATCGCTCCTCACCTTCTTCGCATTCCTGGCATCGGCCGTGCCCGATTCTTTCGTCTCCTCTTCCGACCAGGTAACCGAGAGAGAGAGAGAGAGAGAGAGAGAGCCTTTTGCTGTTACTCATCCTTTTCATTCGATCCCCCTTTCCTTCACTTTTTTTTTAGGTCTCCCTCTCCCTCTTACTCCCTCCGTGCGCGCTCCTGAAAAAGCAAAAAGATCGAATGAATCGTGTCGTGTGGAATTCGCAGTGATGGCGAGGAAGCGAATCTCGGGCGCGCGAGGGGCGGAGCGGGAGGAGCAGTCGAGGCCGATCGACAACATCGCCAAGCACTCCCAGCAGCGGCGCGGCCCGCCTCCCAAGCGCCGCTCCGATTTCTCCTTCTTCACCTCCTCCTCTGCCTCTTCCTCTCCTCCTTCTTCCATGTCCACTTCAGGTCTCTCTCTCTCTCTCTCTCTCTCTCTCTCTCTTGCTCTCGCTCTCTCGCTGAATGTGTATGGATGATTTGCGTATTGCCGAGTCATGTGAGATTTTCTCTCAGGGCGTGCGATGTGCTGTTGTTGCGTGATTGCTATGTCTAATTTGGCTGCTCGTTGAGTCTGTGGTTTTTAATTTGGTTGATGGCTCGAAGTTTTGATTTTTATCGTGACTGCGGTTTGGTGTTTCCCTTTGATTTATATGAATGTTGATTTGTACTTAAGGTAGAGTTCTGTTCATTCTGTCTATCGTTCCTTGCTGCTTTTTCGATTGGCATTCGGCTGATGTTCCAGTTTCGATTGTGGCTTATGTCTGCTAACTCTTTACAGTCTTGGTGTGGTTGATCTTTTGGTTTCCTTTCTGGCATGCAATATGTTTCTCTGGCATTTGGAAGATTGGTTTTCATTCTACATTTATTGTGGTTCCGGGCTAAATGTACTATTTTTAGTTAATCTAATTCATCAACACGGAATGCGACACCTACAATCTAGAATTGGAGAAGGATTTTGCAGTGCATGAACTGTGTATTCTGTGAAAACAGAGAACCGAATAGATAATTGTGGATCTTTCTATGCTGTTTTAAGGCTTATAATGAGAAATGTGTACTTAATGGAGCTTTGCTGGTTATTAAGCCGTGCACCTAATTGCATCTATGCAATGCCTAGGAGTAATCTTTCATTGATTCTTCTGACATTGTACGAGACATTATTTGCTCAAGTTTAGGAAGCAATTTCGTAGATAAATTGAGTTATGTCACTTAACTCTCAAGGTGGACATTGGACTAGATGCTATTTTTTTTAAGTAGTAGGCATTTTGGTAGATAAATTCAATGAGTTCAGTTAACTCTCAAGGTAGAACCTTTTATGCTCAGATTACTCGCCAAGATTCTCTAACGGTAAAGATGGACTGTCAAATGTTGCTGCAGTCAGTTCAGATGAAGCAAAGGATTCAGGAAGGCAATCTCTAGCATTCACTCCGGTCAAATGCTGCAAGTCATGGTGTGTAGGATCTGGACTTTTGGATGTTCCATTAAGATATATTGAAACAAAAGAAAAAAACATGAATGGCAGTACACAGGAAGGAGAGAACATTTATAACAGTTTATGTATTTACATCCTTATCCAGCATTACTTTAGGTATTCAAACCTTATGCTATTTCTTAGTTAGCTTATGGCGAAAAATCATACTGCTGCGACATTTATAGGGTCCTTCTGTTGGGTATCCATTTTAACATTTGGAGATGCATCTGGAAATATTTAATTTAGAAAGACATTTATTTCAGGATGCTGGTCGCGCCAAACAAATTTCAGGGTACAGAAAGCAGTGATGTTTGCATGACTCCAGTGAGTGTTGTATTGGAAAGAACGGACTATGAAGTGTTGTCTCCTGCTGAAGTAAGTAATCTTTGCATTAATGGATTTCAGCAATTATCTAATGCTTTATTTGAGTACATGGAGGGGATGAAAGAGCGAAGAAAATTTTAAACTTGCCCTTATTTTTCTCTTCACCGAAGTTTTAAAATATTTGTTCACTTTTTACACCCACTCTTCATTTCCACTCCTCCTCTTTCCAAACAAAGCATAAGAGTTGATGTTGATATAGACCTGATATGGATTTTAAAAGTCTCTTTCATGTTTTAAGTGAGTTGTTACCAATTGTATTCTTTGATCTTGGTCTTTGACTGTGTTATTAATCCACTGATATTTCTCCCTTAATATATATCTGTCCTCCCTGAACCATCTTAATCTCATATCCATTCCCATCCTCTTTGACAAATCGCAGTGGGCATAACTCAGTCTTGCCGTTTTATCTCCTTCTACACGAAATCTTATTGATGGTGGACTATGCATATGCTGCTTTCTCTCTTTTCCTATATGTCTCTCCATCTTGATGATTCTAATTATCAATCTTATTCTCCACAAAGTGCCAAATTAGGGAAGAAATAGAACTGTTCTTGCATTCTCAACATCCTTGTAAAAGCCATTTTAATTTGTTGGATTCAAATGCTTGCAACCGTAGAAATGCCAAAATGGTCCTCCTAGCTCCTAGGTTTAGTTGAGGGAAAGAAAAGTTATGGCATTGCTGCCAATTAATGGAAATTTCGTTGACAATCAACCTTTAATTAGTGATAGAAACATTTTAGTTTCCTCAATTAGCTGTTGATAAGTATTAAGGAAAAGGAGAATCATAGGATCTCTCTCTGTATGTAGATTAATATATACTTCTAGATCCACCTTTCTTCCGTTATTTTTCTAATTTAACATCTAATTTCCTGTATTTTTTTTTTTTTGAAGCTGCAAGCGTCAAATGAGGACCATGCGAGCCGAGTCCAACAGTTATCTTCTCCTGATGAGCCAAATAACTTAGATCGGGCAGACCCTTTCTCTGGTGTGTTTCTTACAATTTGTGTATGTTTTTGTCTGGCCATGCAAGGAGTGAAATGCTGCTGGTACATTGCACACTTGAATGTTTTTCCAGTGATTTCCATGATTAAGCGTAATGGCTACATATGTTCAATGCTCCTTAGGCAAATTGATAGAGTTTTTACACTTTGCAATTTTGGTTGTGGTGCTTAAGATGCTCGCTCTGGTACCAAAGCATAACTGCGTCCATGTTCTTGAATGTGGCTAAGGCATCTGTCCAAAGTCTAAAATTTATTATATAAAGGCTAGATGAGTAATTTAGCATGTTTATGTTTAGTTGAACAGATTATCTCTTCACATCCAGCTGTTTCAGGGTAAAAGAGCATTTATTCATATGTGGATCTTTTGATTTCTCATGATCCAACTGCACTTGACATTTGCCACATCATGGTCACTTCATTCCCCCCAGCCTTTGGTGTTTTTAAGGGATAAGCTTTTGAGAAGAGTTTATGTTTATAACCAGGAAGCGGTGACCATTTAAACACCTGTTAGGACAGGGATAAATACATTAGGCCTTTACTTGCGAGAAGTACTTTTGTCTCAAAAGTTTAAACTTTCAAGGAGGAGTCCACAACATATATGAAGCACTTTTCTGAATACTCTACCTTGCTTATAAGCTAGGCTTTACATGTAGAGCAAATATGCGATAGGAGGCAAGAACAGAAGTATTAAGAAAAGAATAGCAATTAGAAAAATCACTAGAAACTTAAGAATTTTGACCTGTATTTTTATATCATATTGGATGCCCAAAAAGTTTTAAAAGCTTCAAGGAAAGAGAGCCGCGATATTTTTCAAGGTTCCCCCTTCTGCATTGATGATATGAACACTCTAGATTAGTGAGACTTGGATAGGCTTACCCTTCTAAACTGGGCTTGGAATGCTAAATGCTTGGAGCCGATTTTGAATACAATACAGTTTACTAGTTGTGCAGATTCATAGTATTACTTTCGCCATAGTAGATTCATTGATTAAGTGGACATGAAAGCGACAGCATACATGCAATCCTGAAGCCCTCTTTTTCTTGTCTCCTTGTCCGACCAGGTGGATGCATCATATCAAATCTGAGAAGCGTGGAAGATGACTCCTCAGAAAAAGGGAGAGGCAAGAGAAAAAGAAAGCCTAGATCTTTCTTCAGTGTGAGTAGTCATTGTCCTTTTGCTAATGAACTGATATAAATAATGTCTGGTTGCCAATTATTAACCTGAAACATCTTTTTTTTCTTGTTATAGGATGACCTATACTTACCACCGAGATCTCCAAGAAAGGTCCGCCGATATAGGATAATGCGGTACCTAGGGCTCATGGCTCCCGTAGGCTCTCCTTATTCAGTCAATAATTAGCATTGCTTCTGGAATTATGGGGGTTTTTGATATTTAATTTCCTGGTTCGGTAGAATCTCACCTTGTTCGTGTATAGTAACAGATCGCTGAGCTAAGTGTATGAGAGGGATTTTGCTGCATTATCTAACCACTGCCCCGTTGATTAGGAGATATATTTCGAGAGGATATGAGCTACATGGTCTTTTCTTTATTTTGGCCATGACATGATTCTCCCTTCATCTGCACACGTTTGTGCTTGAGCTGGCTTTCTGTTCTCTACAGCCGCAAGTTGTGGCCCTCAACTGCCCGAGGCTTCTGGTTGTCATATTTCATTCTTTTCGAATCTGTCGGCTATCTGGCGAGCCGGATGTCTACGGTAAAATTTAAAATTCATCGAGGAAGAACACGAGGGAAAGTGCATATTTTAGGTTAAATTTGGGATGATCAATGGAGATCAGACTTCAGTGCTTCGTAACAAAGCTATGGCACTCTTGACGAGCACAATGTAAGATGTAATCTTAGGGTCCGTAGATAACGATTTCCGAGAAGTTATTTTTCTAATTTTGCAGTGTTTGGGCGACGGAAAATTAATTGACTTATGAAAATGTTTCATGGATAGAAAACAACAAGTTTTGAAAACTTTTTTTTTTTCGATAAGAAGAAAATAACTTTCTCCAAATCACCAAATTATCTTGAAAATTTGAGTGAAATCAATGCATTCTTAAATATGATTATTCCAATCATTTGAATCGGTAATCATAATAGTACTCACTTAAAAGGAAAAATAAGGTCAATGTCCTAAAGGCGGACGTGGACCTGGCCATCAGGCCGTGTCGCCATGTGCCATGTCCGGGCACGTTAGGCGTTTTTCTTTTTTCGAATTCGAATTATTACTTTTTTTTTAATTTCCATCGTTTGAAACATACAGAAACGATTATTAGGCGGCCTAATCGCGGCCCGACGGCCCATTACGCGGCGGGCCCATTTCTCTCCGGATGCCAGCCCACCCTCCCGCTCCCCTCGTCCTCCTCTCCTAACGGTCTTGTCACCTTCCAAATCAAATCAGTGAAATTACCACCTGCCCCTCCCGGGTTCGTCTCGGGAGGGAAGTGCGTTGGACCGACTCGATCACGCACGCAACGACGCCCAAAAACAAAAAAAAAAAAAAAAAAACAAAAAGACAAATAATAAAAAAACAAACACGAAATCACGTTCGCGATGATATCACTCGACATCGCTCCCCCACTCCCCCACTCCCCATCCCCGACCCCTGAGGGAAAGCACGTCGAGCGACCGACCTTCGTCTCGGCGTCGTCTCTCGCTCGTCGCGCTCGCGGCTCGCGCTGACGTGTATTTTCGAATCTGGTCGACGCGAAGTTAAAAAGGGGAAGAAAGAAAAATTGCGGGGGAGGGCGAGTTTCCAGCGGGATTCCAACCTGTTGAGCTGAGCGCAAACTCACCTTCTCCAGAATCCTCCTCCCCCACCCCCCGCCTTCTTCTTCCGTCCGATCTTCTTCGTCTCTCGCCGATGGCGGCTTCCAGCTCCGGCGTCTCGATCCCGGCGTCCGGTAACGCTCGCGACTCCTCCCTCCGAATCCCCGTCTCCTCTCGCGTTCCGTTTCGCAGGCTCCTGAATTTTCTTCTCTCTCTGTCTCTGTGTCTTTGGGATTTGCAGAGGCCGTGCAGGTCCTGGTCTCGTCGCTGGCCGATGATTCCCCGCTCGTGCGCGAGGCCTCCATGGCCTCTCTCAAGGACATCGCCACTCTGTATATATGCTTCTCTCTCTTGTTCTCTCTCTCTCTAGCTCTAGACGAGTGCATGCGTGATTTTGTGTGTGGCCGCGGCGATGCCGATTAGAGACTTGCTGAGTCCGGGGGAAATGCAGGAACCCGCTTCTGGTGCTCGAGTGTTGCTACACCGTCTCTCGCGGCGGCCGGCGGGTAATTACCGTTGCTGCTTTGCCGAATCTGCTTTTTTGTTTTTTTTTTTCCTTTTTTGGCTCCCACCGAGTGGAGATTGGGAATGGGGAGGTGAATTCGGGCGTGGTGTGGGAAATGTTGCAGCGGTTCACGAACATGGCCGGAGCTTTCCAAGTCATGTCGGTGGGAGTGCAAGCGCTGAGCGAGAGGGATGTGGACCAGACCTTCATGTCGAAGCTTGCCAAGATTGCTACTGCCGAGATGATATCCTCCAAGGTGTGTATGCAATGCCTGATTTTGCTATTACTTTTGTCGCACAGGATCGAGTTTGGCCAGGCTTTTGGATAATTTGGAGGTTGGAAGAGTTGGAGCTAGACTGTTATAAGGAAGAAAAGATATATAGCATAGTTCAATGTCTCTTGCATAATTTGGTGAATATGTTGTGTGTTTGAGAGCATGTCTCCTTGCTTTTTTCCCCATGTTAATATAGAGAGGAGTAGTAAATTACTCACTTGCGAGGTCTCTTTATTTGGGCTTCTCGTAGTTGGTGATGATTGTTGAATGGTGTTAAGGCTCGGCCATTGATGGTCCTATGCATGAAGCAATGTGATCTGCTCAAAACCAACTTGTTTACTGTGTTATTCTGGGTAAATGAATTTATAGATCATGCATATCTTCCTACAGCTAACGATATTCTTACCGTAGGAATTAAATGCTGACTGGCAACGAGCTGCTGCAGGATTGCTTGTTTCAATAGGATCGCACTTGCCTGACCTCGTAAGTTGTGCTTGGATATATTTACTTAGCATCTCTGCACAGTACCCCCATTATTATATCAATTTGAGGTGGGGACATATCTAGATATTGGCTGTGGTCTTGGTAGGAGGAGGGATTATATATGAACCTTACCATGTTAATTGGCTTTCTTCTAGTATTCAGGCTCTACATTAAAAGTGATAAAAGTTCACCTGCTTTTAGCTTACCTGTCCTCTATTTTAAACTGTATGTATTTCCACATTTCCTATTTTCCCTGACATGATCTGTTGTGAGTGTTCAATTGATTGAGCACTACCTACTCATAAATACTTCTTTGTTAGCATCGTAGATAGTTTGAAATGTCTATAAACATTTTGTGGTTTCTTCTGGATGTGAGGAATATAAAAGCACCATTCACTGAAAGTTTGTACAACTTAAAAATGAAACTAATGACAGGTAGTAATTTCAGTGTGTTTCTTTTTACATATATTTTTTGGTTTTCTTATAATTCAATTCGAACGATAATATTGAACTGGAAGATCAATCCATGTTGCAGGATGTGATTGGTGGAATGGTTGAAACCCTGCTTTTGCTATGTCACGACTCTTTTACTTATTTGGGTTTGAGAAAATGCATATTAATGCAGTGTCAACCAATTCTGTTGTTTTAGTGGCCCAATATTCCTTGAAAAGAAGAGAGGGGGGCGTTGCAGGGGGATTGGATTGGGATAGTTTCTCAAGATGCAAGGGATGCCTTTACAATTTTCATTCTAACCTGAGGGATGATGGAGGTGTTGACTGTAAATCCTAATGTTGTTGTTTTCCTTTGTCAACTTCATTGTGGCATCATCTTGCCATTAGCGTCCACTGCAAAATGGCACTAAGGCAGTGCCAACTCATAAAACATGTTAGTAAGTAAAACCCAAATTGGTCTATCTGGTTGATCTGAAAAAAATTGATCTATCCTATCATAAATAGGAATCTAAATATAGTCACTAAAGATCAACATAAACATAATATTACTTGAGATCATTTTCAGCAAGATGATCTTTAACAAAAAAGGCTGGCCATTGAAGAGTGTTACCTTTTCTATTTCGATGGAAGAAACTTCTCCAGTATTTTAGGATGAATTTGACTGCACAAGCAAGTAGAATTCAAAGTTGGACTCTATAAGTAATTTACCTTTACATTTAATATATGAGCTAGACAGAAATTGAAATGTCAAATGAGAAGTAGGAACTCTCTAGGAAATTATATTTCTTTACATGTGATAAGAATAGTTGCTATGAAAAGTAAGCACAATAGATTGGCTAAGTGTGAGAAGTCTGCCTATGCAATTGACTGGTGACACATGCCAGTAATTCCCCCAAAGCAGAAAGATCTTTTACAACGCAGTAATCTTTCAATGATAAATAGTATATGCCCCGTGCTTTGCATGGTTTTATCTTTTGTAACTTTTTAGATTTCTGTATTTACTGAAGTTCGTTATCTGATTTTGTGCATTCGGCTTGTACTTTTGCAGTTATAGTAGTGACAATAATCATGAAATTCAATGAGATAAAAAAAAATGAAGAAGAATAAAAATATCATGTGAAGACAATATTTATTTACAAATGGAATAAATTGAATTTTGTCATATATCAATTCACTTTACACTTATCAAATATTGTGTTTGTATATATATATATCCCATTTTCTTATGTTCAATAGTAAGTTGAATTTATCATCGACTATTTTTTATTTATTTATAATTTGACACTATTACTTTTTTGCCATCTTTTTATTAAAATTAGTAATGAGTTTTGTATTTGATTAAATGTTATATCGTAGATAAAAGAAGTGAATTTAGTATCTATGAAGTAGATTCATGTTTGTATAATCAAATTATATCTCCATCAGAAGGTATATCGTGCATGTTGAAGTCATAGTTACTTGTATTTCAATTGTATGTTTTAAATACATGATTTGTTATTTCGGCCTGATCTTGCTATACTAAAAATTGCATTACATGCAATAAAGTCAATTTTTGTCCCTATAATTTCGTATAGATATAGATGCTTGTATTTTTCTTGGTAATAATTTTTCTCTGCCACATGATGTGCATAGCAGAGTCAAATTAATTCGAATATATTACTGTGAATATATTTCTGTACAAAAGAATATCTTGTATGACCAATTTCACATGATTTTCTTTTACCAGAGTCTAGTATATTAGAGATTTTACTAATAACGGACTTAGATAATTAAATTATGTTCTACGGAAAAACTTTAAACAAAAACACGGATGCATAATTCCCCTGAATTTTGTTAATGATATAGTGTTATGCATGACGAGGGAAAATGAATTAGAAAGGAAAGACACTAGAATAACCTTCATCTTTTCATAAGAAATTCAACCAACACGAAAACTTATGTAATTGATGTACTTAGATTAAATTCTTACTAGTTGCAAAAGTCAGTTTTGCTATAATGTATTAGATTTGCACTGTTTTTTGTAACATATGATAATTATAATTTATATTATGGATTGATAAATAAAACTGGAGATCTTCCTTTTTCTGTGTATGTGGGAGATAAAACCACATACATGAATCGTCAGAAATTCTAGTGGAATGAACATGTATAAAGAAAACCTGAGTTTTGGGTTGACCTTGGGACAGGCATAACATATTATAAAAGCAACCTATGGATCAAAGTGCGTAGCTATTTGTCTGGGTTGACAGGAACTTTGTCTCTGAACATCGTGCAATTATATGATTCATGGTGAATTGCGGGAAAAAAAAATCTGAACAGAAAGTAAACACTGCGAAACTGTAGTGTCACATAGGAGCACAGTGAAATCTCAATTATGGCAAACTAAGAGGGTGGGGGTGAATTGGATGTAAATGAAATTTAAATTTTTCCAGATGACTTCAACACCAACAATGTGAAGCAGTGGTGTTTTCATGAGTCAGCAATTCTATGCTGAAATACCAATGATACTCAGTAATAGTATGCAGAAAGTAGTTAGGGATAAGATGGTTTGAGCCAGGTATTTTTAGAGTTTTGGCTGTCCACACCTATTTCAGTCTTCTATGCCAGTCTCAAACCAAGTCTGAATGCCGCCATTATCCACGTTGATCATGAGTTACAGGTGTCCTTGGAATGTCAGTCATCCTACTCTACAGAAACACTAGTAGATGCTTACAACCTCCCTCTTGTGTCTACAAGAGATGAAAACCTCCTTGAATACATTTCAGAAACTTTCTCAAGAAATTGGCAAGTTTAAGTCAAATAGTAATGATAGTAAGCAATATAAGCTCTTGATTTTTCTCACTTCTCCCGGTATGGTGCTACTTACTTATTTTGATTTCTTGACCTTATCAAGAGGGAGACCCTCAACTAGCCGCTAATTTTCCAAACCATTCTATACTCGTATTCTTGTTTAAATGGAATTTTCACTATTTTTATTCAATCGATTAGCCATTGCAAAATCCAAAGTTTCCATTTTGTGGATATGCTGAGCATGGTCATTCACTCCTCTACATGGCAAGAATCTCAACTGTTTAGATAGCAATCAAAGCAAGTTGCTTTTGTGAGATTCGGTTGATAGTCCTAAAGTACCAGTTGGTCTTTTTTTCTTTTTTTCTTTTTTTTTTTCCGGGGGGTTGTAAAATCATCGTTACCTTTCAGTAAGCTTTGCTTAGAAAATGGCAATGGAGGTTTAATTTGATTAAAGTTTTTGGAGAGGGTGCTGCTTCCAAAACTTCGTCTGCAGGATCAAGGATGGATTACCACTATAAATGGGGAAGCTCATGGGGGATGATTTTAGAAGCAGAAGTTGAATTAAGGAGGGCAGTGGTATAATATTCCTATTGGGGAAACAGATGGTGAAAAATATTGCCTTGAAAGATTTGTTTGCTGACTCATTTGCCTTAGCAAGGAAAACTACAGTGGATGATTGTTGGATTGCTAACAAGAGAGGTGGTTTGGCAGATTGATTTCTTATGTCAGGGCAGAGATCGGGAGGTGGAGGCTTTCTCAACTTTTTTTGCTATTGTACTAGATGATGCCAGATAGTGGCAAAGAGACATGTCAATGTTGGATTTGTTCTAGATCGAGAAACTTTTCAGTTAAGTCATTAATTGAATGTTGTGTCTACAAAGTTATCATGGAACGTGTCTTTCCCATGGAAGTCAATATGGAAGACAAAGGTCCCCATGAAGTTCTCTAGTTTCCTTTGGGAAGCTGCTTGGGGACCTATTTTAACTTTGGATAACCTTAAAAAGAGAGGAAAAATATTAGTCAATAGACGCTTTCCATGAGAACCATGGAGAGAGTTGGTACCATCTGCATATGCATTGTTGCCGGACCAAAATGATTTGGACTATTGTTTGTGCAGTTTTAGTCAAGAAAGGTGCAGGATGAACATTGGGCTTGGGAAGCTATCTATTCATGCTTGGGAAAGCAAAAAATGTCAAGATGGTTCCTCTCCTTGTTTCTTTGGTTTGTTTTGAAAGAAAGAAACGAGAAAGCTTCCAATGGATAAGAGTTCAGTAAGGATTCTTTTAGAAATATGTGGTCATGGTATAGTGGGAAAGTTCAGTATCATACTTGTAGCTTCCTTGAAATGATAGTAATGGGCTTTTGTTCCTAATCTGTTTTTTTTTTTGGGTCCTCTTTATGGGAGACTTCCCCTTTGATGTCGTCTTGTATATGAGTGGGGCTTTGTAGTGCCTTCATTAATGGAATTTTAAGATGACTAACCATTGGTAAAATGTGTAACTTCCTCAGCAGAAGTTCTTTCCAAAATAATTCCAAATCTTAATGCGATGGTGCGACACCCTGATGTGGCAGGCATTTGTTTCGGGAATTGATATATAATAGAACAATATTGTTGAAAAGTATGAGAGTGAGTGAGTTAGATAATTTTGGGTGCCAGTGCCACTTGATTGTTTATGGTTTAACTGTTTGGACTAACAGCTTAAAGTAATCTAACTTAGTCACATCTGTGATTTTCTTTATGTACACTGATTTTGGTGATGCATAGATCAAGTACTTGAGTGCCACAAGATTCTTCCCTCTTTTTCACTTTTTGACTTCTTATTTTTCTTACAGTTGAGTGAGATTATGATTTTAACTACACTATGCCTATAACTATATGTGTTGTTGTCTGTTAGATGATGGAAGAAGTCTTCCTTCATTTATCGGGTCCAAGTACGGCTCTTCCTGCTATGATTCAGATACTAGCAGATTATGCTTCTGCAGATGGTTGGTGATAACTCCTCTGTTCTTTCATGCTCTCTTGCCATCTTAAAATTGGTTTTATTTGGTTATAGAAATATCATACCTGAGCAAATGTAACTGTCCTATTTTTGGAACCTTTGAAGCTCTGCAGTTCACTCCAAGGCTTAAAGGCGTACTTTCACGAGTTCTTCCGATTCTTGGAAATGTCCGAGATCCCTATCGGCCAATATTTGCTAATGGTATTGCATATTATCTGTCCATTAGCAATTAGAACACCTGCTGTCATATTGTTGGTGTATGGAAATCAGATTGGCTGACTGATCTTGACTTTGGATTTTGCAGAGTTCAGCACTAGCTTTTTCTTTTTTTTTCTTTCTTTCTTTTTTTTTTTTTTTTTTTTTTTTTTTTTTTGGGTGGGGGGGGATGGTAAATAAAATTCATTGGAAGGGGTACCAAGGGGGTACCACCCCTGTACAGAGCTAGATACACAAGGCAAAGTTTATCAAATCTAACAAAAAAAAATCTGTGACCTTTTCCACTTTGAACTCAATAAACAGCATAATTTCTCATCTTCAGACTCCAACACCATAACTCTCATTGTTCATGCTAGTCATCCATCCGAAGTTGATGGTCCATATCTCATAGACAGCAATCACTTAGTTGATCCTAAAACTTTAAGAATCTCCACAGCCATTTTCCACAAATGAGTTGCTGTCCATATTCTGTTGCTTCTGTTGTACTTACCTGTATGTATGTAATTATCTCACAACATCTATACAATAAAGAAATGATTCGTGGGATTTGGTTATTCACATCATATCAGCTGAACACCCAAGTACATATTCATGTTGTTTGAAAGAAAGGAGAGAGAGATGAGTTAAATCTGGAGCCTGCTATTGTTATTGTAATGTATAAAACAATTACCTCAAAGATGAATAAACTTAACTGAAAACATAGCAAAGACTGGTTGATCTGGTATTGACATCTCCTGAGTAGCCCTAATCAAGGTAGCCCTGCTGGGATAAGTCCGACCTTTCTTGTGACTGGATAAGAGGGCTTTTATGGGGACCAGAGAGTTGTAAATTTATATATTATAATTTGTAAAATCATTTATTGAGAGGGAGTATCTATAAGATATAACGAGTCATTTAAATACTCTCTCTTCAATATGTGGAAACATTCCTTCTCTATAGGGATCTCCTGATAAAAGTAAGAGATGATGGCCATCTAGAGAGATAACTCGACCAGCAAAAGGCGCTTATCTTTATTATGATATTAATCATAAAATGGATTAGAAATATTTAAACTCTCTTCACTTCATGAAAAAAACTTTCCAATATTTTGCTCCTCTTCTTCAGATAGGTGTCCTTATGAGACCTACTTCAGCATTAATCTCACAGAAGAATGTCCACTGAGAATGAAAAGTAATATAGTTGTTGATTATGTAACTGCCCTTGCTCATGACTTAGCCATGATGTCCCCTTCTTTTCGAAAGATAGACAATTGTCATATATCATCTTGGTGGTATGTGAGGTCTAAGGTTGTTAGGAGGAGTGATAAAAATGCGTGTTTTTGGTGGATCTCTCTCTCTCTCTCTCTCTCTCTCGGACGCTTGAAATAATGAGCCAAGAAAAAGCCATCAGTAAACACAAACATTTAAGCTATAAGCCTAAGATATGATTGTCTCTTTAGACTTTGGCTGAGTTGTTTGTATGAATAATATTGCTGTAACCTTTTTATGTTATATCTTTGTTAATTGTTTTTTTTTTTTTTTTTTTTTTTTTTGGGGGGAAGGAGTCATAGCAATTTTTGTTAGCTGTAGCTTCGAGCACTAATTTTGTTTGGCCAAAGCTTCAAGTCATAATATGATTATCAACATAGCCAACAAACAGCATAAATGAAACTACGGGAAAGCCACAACGATGCCAAAAGGTCACCACTGGCAACTAATAGCATGTCCTAGGCTTTGAGTGTAACAAGCAAGTGGAATGGGGGAATAATTGGTAAAATGAGGAGTGTATTGACGTATTTTTAACTGATAAGTTAAAGATGATTTTCTTTTGTTTTTACTTTTTTACTTCGAGCATCATCCTTCCATTAGTGGGCTGTAGAACAAGGATAACTTAGATCTCTAATTTTTAAGGGGTTATTTTTTCTTGAAATGAGTTACTTTGTGAGGTTTAATTTGATAATTTTTCCAAAATATTTCATATTAATATCCCTTGTATAATATATATGACGAGTCATTTTGTTATCTCCAGCATTTAAGTGTTGGTGCCAAGCTACTCGGCTGTATGTTATGGAGTTTCCTTCTCACTCAATCCTTGAGGCTGATGTCATGTGAGTTGCTTTGTGAATATCTTATATTTCTTGGATCTGTAGAAAGAAATGCTTTGTAATGCTGTTCTTGTAGGTCATTCTTGAATTCTGCTTTTGAGCTTTTATTGCGGGTGTGGGCAGCTTCCCGGGATCTGAAGGTTTGCCTTGTTTTTATCATTTTAAAAGTGCAAATTCTGCTTTGTTGCTGTTTGGTTTGCAAATAACCTTGGATAATGGCTGTCTGATCAGAAAAATAATGTCATATTTCTTTATGAAAAGAAAACCGACTGGATACTTGGTCATCTTTATTAAAATTCTTCACCAGCCTGTTTTGTTTATTCATACTACTTTCCCTCATCTAAAAGTTTAACTTGTTCCCCTTGTTAAGTTTGACAACTTCTCCTTTCCAATTCTTTGTTTTGTTTTATCACCTGATATCAATTTAACCTTGTAATCCAAGCAAGATTTATGTTTTTGTGGCCTGAATTCCATGAAGATGGGTAACTATTCTAAGGTAGTGCATAAGTGGTGTCAAATGATCAAGGATTCCCGCATCTTCTTGGGATTCCCGCATCTTCTTGGGCTTATGTGCAAAGAAGTTATGTTATGGTCGGCGTTAGAAAGTCCAACCTGGAAACTTAACCTGTTTGGTGGAAGGAGAGTACATGAATATAGGGCCCATTGAAACCCTGTAGGAAGCGATGTGAGATATTTTAACATCGCCTTTCACATGCAACAGAGACTGAGAAGGCATTTGGAATGACAAACAGGAGCCAGGGAGCCTCACATGCAGCACAGATGTGGGGAAAATCTGGCTTTGCCACTATTTGAGACAGTCTGGCCCAAAAGTTTAAGCTGTTAGGTGGAGGGGGATTACATAAATTAAGCCTCATTGAAATTAGGGGTGTGCATTGTCCGGGCGGGTGGTTCCCGACCTAGAACCGGGAACCGCCCGCTAAGGACCGGTTCCGAAAAATTGGAACCGGGATCCACCCGTTTGTTGCATGGATCCACTCGGGAACCGGACCGCTGGTCCGGTTCGGTTCCGGGTGGATCCATGGAACCGATCTTGATGCAAAACAATTTTGGTTTTTAACATAGAACGGTCGGGTCTATGAGTTGGGAAGGAGGGGAGGAGGTCTATGGTCGGGTTTTCAACACAAAATGGTTGCGAAACAATTTTCCGCGGCTGTGGCGGGTGGCGGCTGACGCGAGGGGGCGAACAACAGCGGCGGAGGAGCAACGGCGGCAGCGTCGACACTCGGGGAGGAATCGAAATGGCGATAGGATTAGGAGGAACCAAGGAAGAGACAAAGAGAAAGAGAACCGAAGACGAAGGGAGTGAGGAGATGAGATCTAATCTAGGGTTTCTTTTAGTAATTTTTTTTTAATATTAAAAAGGTTCCGGTCCGGTCCGGGTGGGCGGATCCGCCCATGGAACCGGGAACCGGACCGGTACCCACCGGTTCCGAAAAATTGGAACCGGGAACCGGACCGGTTCCCTCAAGAACCGCCGGTTCCGGGCGGTTCCGGTCCGGTTCCGGGCGGTCCGGGCGGTTCCCGGGTATTTTGCACACCCCTAATTGAAATCCCATAGACAAGTGATGTGGAATACTTAAATAGTTGCAATATTCATTTTGGAGATTGTAAATTGGAATTCTGGTGGGTAAAGAGATGTGGGAGTGTTAGATATTATATAGGAACAAGGTTTACTAATGAACTAAATGAGGAAACAATGTCTGGAAAATTATTCGAAGGAAGAAGTTGTAGAGATTACATGTTGCAGTGGCGTACATTTAAGTTTCAGACATTGTTTATCATGAACAGATCAAAGACTGGACAGGAAAGACCACCCACTCATTTTCAAATCTCTCGTCTTTTACTTTAAAAAAATTGATGGGTAGTAGAATATTGTCGTAGACTTTATGTGATTGGCATCTTGTTAATCTTAGTTGATTCTGGTGAGAACTATTGGATAATTAGGGGAACATCTAGAATTTGATTTGAGGAATTACAGTGTGGAAAGTCTATGTATAAAGTGACGTGATTAAAGAGCCAAATAACTACAAAGGCTTTTAAGGAGTGGCGTTGGTTTGAGAAAAAAGTAGGAGGGGAAGGTTATTCATGACTTTGCTATCAGATGATGTGATTCCACTTACAAGAGTTGGTCCTTGCGGGCTCAAAACTGATGATTTTTTACGAGAAGAATGGTTGATGCATTGTATTTTCTGAAAGCTAAATAGTTTCTCTTTATGGAGATATGAAGGGGGTAGCCACCCATACAAAATTACAGAGAGAAACTGTAAGAAAACATCCAGATAGAAAATCAATATTTCAGTGTACCTGCTATCATCTTTCTTTACACCAGGAAATTAGACTGACTCTCCTTTATTTCCCTTAAAATAAGCTGTAAGATAGGCGTAATAATAGCAAGAGACAAGTGTTAATCTTCTTTTTGTTATGTGCTGATCAAACACCTTTCCAAAACTAGACTTCTTCACTGGACATAGAAGCCTTGACCTAATTGTCGATAGTTATTGAAAATAAAGTTTTGGTAAGTTCAACTTTGAAGCTCAATTTTATGTTGGCAAAATTTGAAATCTAGGTCTTTGGTTCGCCTAGGTCAATATAAAGATTTTAGAGTTCCAACCCAGCAAATAAATGGCTTAAAAGAAAGTGTGAAAAGTGGAGATTTTAATAGGTAAAGCACAACATTCACAATCTGTTAGATTTATTTTGCATAAAATGCAAATATTGATGGAGATTTCATCTACATTATAAAAGCAGGATCAATCAAGTGGAGAAGGGCATCTAATTCTTATATGGCTACAGAATGCCGCTTAAGATTAAGGATAAATTCTCCGGGAGAAGTAGAAGGTCGCAGATGCATTGTGAGATAGTGGACAGCCTAGAGATGTGTATAAAATGGGTATTATGAAGATTCAAATGCTTCGATGGATCTGTAGATACTCATGAGCAGATCAAATTGGAAATTATCTTTTCCAAGGAGCAAGTGGTATAAATCAACATAACGTGAGAGAAACTCATTTGAACCTTTGAGGTTGTTTTAATGTGTTAAACAATGGTTTTCAAAAGCGCTGATGAAGATTAATATATTGCTTACTCTTACCCAAAAAAAAAAGAGTTAGTGCTAGGGTAATGGTGGAATACTTGGATTTTACTGAAGGTTTGGTAATAATGTATCTGTAAGAGGATGCGCATGAACACCTCATTTAGTGGGGATAGAACTTTGTTTTTGTTGAGCAGTAACTTTAAGCTGATTGACTGATTTAATTGCCTATTTTTGCTGTTTAGAAATAGATTCTCATTGGATCTGTTCCTTCTAAAATAGGTGCGAACAACTTCTGTGGAAGCATTGGGACAAATGGTTGGCCTTATCAATCGCACACAATTAAAAGGGGCTTTACCAAAGCTAGTTCCCACAGTATTAGATTTGTAAGATGGTTACTTTGTATTGCTTGAAGAAGATGATTCATATTTATAGCTTGTCGATGTGTGACGGTCTCATGCTTTTCTTGTTTGTGCTTAATCTTAACTATCAAAAGAAACTATTTGGTGTTTTTTTTCCTGTTCAACTTATAAAATGAGTTTGCAAATATGCATACTAGAAGCTTATGCATGCAGGTATTGACTCATGACAGGGTCTGCATATCAGTCCTTTTCATATGTCTTTTGTACTTACTCATGATAGGTACAAAAGAGATCAAGAAACTGCATACCTGGCTACATGCAGTCTTTATAACGTCTTATATTCCTCTTTGATGTCTGAAAGTGGTCCTCCTTTGCTTGACTTTGAGGTCAGTATGCATTATCAAATTTTCTTCTCTTTTTACCTGTCTTTATTTTCTTGGCTGAACTTATAAAATGAGCATGTCCACCAATTTTAACTTCATAGCTCAGATTCTGTCTTTTCATCATCTTTCATCAAGTCTGTGGAGTATGTGAACAAGGTCTGCCTTTATTGTTGTCAACTCTGATAGTGACCTACGGCTTGTGATAGAGTTTTCAAGTATTGAATACCAAGTCACAGGAAGATGATGGTTGTGGTGGGTGTCCGGGGTTAGCTGGGGTAGGTTGCTAGCTGGGGTAGGTTGCTTGAAGAGGGACTAAATCAATTTGTGTTTGGAGTTAAAGAGCACCTTCTCTGATGAAATATCTGTTTGCAATATTTGACCTCACTCCATCCTCTGTTCCATGGAGGAGCAAAAAGTGCTTCTCTATGTCATGTGGATACAAATTGGAAACTGCATGAATGTATGGCATGACTCATGAATAAAAGCATCTATAGTCAACTTTTAATCCAGTTCATTTACTTAAAATGTTTCATCTGGACTGATGCTTTTTCATTAATGAAATTGTAACTAAGCTGTTACTGCTTATTCTGTTAAGTATCTCTGGGAAGAATAGTTCAGACTTGCTTATAATTTATGTATTGCTGGAGAAATTGATGAAAATCATTTTCGTGTAGGATCTTACAGTCATACTTTCTACCCTACTTCCAGTTGTTTGTGTAAATAATGAAGGCAAAGAGCGCGCAGATTTCTCAGTTGGACTGAAGGTGCGATCGCATGTCAGCTAAGCAGTTTTCTCTATGCAATTTTTGCAAATTCATGACTCTTGTGGTTGTTGAGCCATCTGAAGAAAGCTGGAAAGAGATAACAAAGTTGGCGCAGTTGGTAGAGTCCACATTTCACTGGGCATTAACTTGACTGAAATAGCACCATTCCTTCCCATGTCTTGTTGATTAAAGAAGACAAACTTGAAAAGAGACTAGAATGGCATCTCTGGTCTTGCTGAAGTGCTCTGCTTAGGAGGAAGACATACGTAAAACTAGAGAGCAAAATAATGAAGAGGAACCTCAGCATATGGTGGTGGCAAGGCATACACATTATTTAAGAAAAAAAAAAGCAACTATTTTCTGATGATACATTGTTGATGATTCATTACCATTAACAAGGATAACTTCTTATATTCTTTCCTGGTTTGACAGTGGGTCATTTTAGTAAATTAGTTGGTGTGTTCTGTAATGGTTTGTGGCTGTCCAGAAAATCCTTGTTATTATCTTCTTTTCATAAATTTTATTTTGTGCAGACATACAATGAAGTTCAACGCTGCTTTTTGACGGTTGGCTCTGTATATCCTGAAGACTTGTTTGGGTTCCTCATGAGCGTGAGTTACTTCTAATGACAAAATACTCATTGAATCTTCGTTTTGTTATGCCAGTGTTTATTTTAGTATTGCATAGAGTTTGAATGTGATTATATGGTTTAGAAGTTTGGCAAAAGTCATATGTGTCTAATATTGGCTTATAATCTAATTTTTTGCTGGCAAATAGTCTTTAGATGCAGCTGAGTTGGACCTTAAATTGAAGTCATTGTATTGTCTCTTTCATTAGAAATGCAGGCTGAAAGAAGAATCTTTGACTTTTGGTGCAATTTGTGTTCTGAAGCATCTTGTACCAAGGTTTCTACTTTTTGTCCCAGAGTTTTTTTGGTTTTATCTTTGCTTTTTAGCTGGGTCAAATTTCTTTCTGTTTTACACTGAAGGTTGTCCGAAGCGTGGCACAGCAAAAGGCTTTCACTAGTAGAAGCTGTGAAGTCTTTATTAGATGAGCAAAGTTTGAGTGTGCGAAAGGCACTTTCAGAGGTATTGCAGCTAATTCATGGTCCCTATTAGCAATAACACCTCCAAAGTCGTCTTACAAGGTAATTTGTTTGATCGTAGCTGATTGTAGTCATGGCTTCACACTGTTACTTGGTTGGTCCATCTGGGGAGTTGTTTGTGGAGTACCTTGTCCGCCATTGTGCTTTGTCAGATTATGAGAGAACTGCTCGTGAAAGCTCGAAGGAGATCCAGAATAGGAGATTGGAGGTTCTTTTCTGACTGTAAATGTTGAATTTCTTATAGTCCATATATTTGAGATGTGAGATGAAGGAACTAACTCTGACTGCCTAGAGTATATTCATAGATATTGATAAAATTTGAAGCACTTTGAGACGGATGGCTTACTTGCTCCTCGTGATTGGCATTTGAGTTGCTGCAAATAAGTTGATGCTTCATCTCCCTTTGATATTATATGAAAGTGTCTATAGCCCTTATTTGAATAACATGGATGCTGTGAAAAAACTCGAGCCCTCATAAAACATAGCCACATATATATCAATCATATATCTTAACTCTGATGCTTGTGCGAAACCAGATCTTAGTTATTGGGAAACGGGCCTACTGTGTATATCTATCGTATTTCTTAACACTTGCTTTTAAGCCAAAACTTACACATGGACTACTACTTCTGGACCTAATTACATAAATATGTAACTGGAGACCGGAAGGAAAATAACGATTGAAAGTGGGGTGACTTGCAGTCTCGACTTGATCTATGGTGTTTTGAACCATTGTATGTCAGGAGTTGTTCTTGGAATGTATATTGAGCATATGTCTTAAGAGGTGGAGGGATGATATTTTTGTGCAAGCTAGTTGGAAAGCTAATGCGAGTCTATTGACTTCTGTTCTCCTTGGCTTGGGAAGATCCGAGCGTACTTAGAGACCCTCTAGAGCTGTATTTGGGGCATGAGAATTACTTAGGTGAAGATTTCTTATGAAACATCTGTGAAGAAATTTTGTCAAGAGGTGGCAGTTGTTGATATCTCTCGCATCAGTCGACCACTTTTTTGCACTGTTTTCCATGGGTGACAGAGTACCTCTCTGACAGAAAGTTGTGGCAGCCAGGATTGGGTCTGTTAATTGAAATAACAACTTTGAATCACTAAATTTTTATGCATGAAAGATGTATTTTCTTAATCTCATCTTCTATCCAGGTTAGTTGAGATGTAGACAGATTACAAAGCAGTCAAAGGATTTGTGGAGAGCGTTCTGCATCATGTAATTTAAGCATTGGAGTGATTTCTGTGCTAAGTTAGAGCAGAGATGGAAATCTAATGGTTAATGACCAAAGTGATTTGTCCTTAAGAGGTATACACTTCGGCTGGAGCCCCCAAGTATCTCCAACCCCACCCCTCGAAAAACTTAGAAAGCTTTCAAAAACAGGAATACCTATAGCCTACTGGTTGGGGGGATTAAGAAAGATACTTAATTAAATTCCCACTACACCCTTGGTTTTTGAGCTTCGCATGGTTTTGATTGGCTTAAAGCCAGACTTGTTTTCCTTTTAATCTTTGATGAGAAGTCTGGACCTGGCCATACTGCTTTAGTTAATTAATATAATCATAACTCGTATTGGGCTATTTATGTGCAATTATTAAATACCATGCTGTTGGCTTCCAGGTGAAGATTGGAGTGGTTAATCCAGCTGAGTTAAGGGCAATTTGTGAGAAAGGTCTTCTTTTGCTGACAATAACGATTCCTGAGATGGAGGTGGGCCAGTTTCATCCCTAGGCATGTTATTATGTGGTCTATCATAGTTGAGTTTACTGATGTCTAAGTTTCTTGCAGCATATTCTGTGGCCTTTTCTTTTGAAGATGATAATTCCAAGGATGTATACCAGTGCGGTGGCCACAGTTAGTATTCTTCTAAATAATTTCTGTTTCATCAGTTATTATGTTTGTAGCAGCAGTACTCTTACTCTGAATCGATTTTTTTTTTTCAAGTCTACCTGCCTTCTGACTAACTTGTTCAACATTGTTCAACTGGGCTGAAACCTGTGCATGTTTAAGCGGATGGATGCTTGCACTAAGCATTGCCTTCTCTCAGGTGATTGTAGGGGTTTCTTTTCTTTACAGGTCTGCAGATGTATCTCAGAACTATGCAGACATCAAACTTACAATAATACCGAAACTGTGCTAAGTGATTGCAAAGCTCGTCCTGATATTCCTTCTCCTGAGGTGGGGGCCGTGCCAGAGTTAACAATGAATTTCAACTTCTTATGTTGTCTGATGTTTGATGAAAATTATCATCACGTGTGTGTTGAAACAATTAGGAGCTTTTTGCCCGCTTGGTGGTTCTTCTTCATGATCCTTTAGAACGAAAGCAACTGGCAACTCATATTTTAACAGTAAGTATCAGAAGCTTAAGTTTGTTGACGTTAGCTCTGGAGCCTTCATTAGCTATATACTGGAAATAGAGTTTGAATGGCAGAAACAATTTCTCATAAGATGGAAGTTTGTTTTGCTAGACGAAGTACTCTATGTGTCAGTTCTTGTTTTGGACGAGAAGAATATTGTAATTTAGGAGTTGGCGGTTGTCTTTTCTTCTTTTTGAACAATTAAGCATGCAAGAAACTAATTACTCTATTATACAAGTGTTCAGTTATTCTCACACGACTCTTTAATGTCACAGGTTCTGTATTACCTGGCACCTCTCTTTCCAAGAAATGTCAACTTGTTCTGGCAGGATGAGGTGAGTTCAGCAACGAAAGTATGTATTGCCGTTTTTTCTAATGTTGCAGGTAAAAAAGACATGAATAAAGTGTTTGGTTATGATAAAAGATTTGAAGAAGCAAAACAACAACTTTAAAGGAATGACAATCTAAAAAAACAATTGTCTTCCAGACTTCAAGGCCATGAAAAAGAATGGACTACTCTCCTGAAAAGAAACTTTGCTCAAATATGAAAACTCTAACCTGTTCACAACCCTTAAAGAAAACTAAATAGGCACAAAATCCTTTATTTATAGGAATCCTAGTTAGGATGGTAAAGCAATACTCTAAGGACACTTGAAACCTAAGTAATGACTGCAAAAAACTTCGAAAACAGAACTTAAATTGCTCTTTCATCAATTCCTGTAAAGTGGAACCAACCCTATACCTTGAAGAAAATTTCTGCATATTCTTCTGCTGGAGAGGTTTGTTCATCTCCTTTCTAGGAAATCTCAGCAAAATCGAGTTATTTATATATGTTCACCTAAACTTCCTACACTTCCAAACAACAGGAGGAAAATTATTTTCTTGTCCTCTTATTTATTCACCTCCTAGAGAATCTTCCAAAACATGGCGTAACCCTTGCATAGCAAAGTACACATTCTTTGTTCTTCTGTATCACTTTAGTATTTTTGTGCATGTTCGAAAATCTTGGTGGTTGAGCATACCATGTGCATTTTTTATAAGACAAATTAGCAAATATTTATTGTCAATAGTCAACCAAACTTGGGCTCCAGCAGTGGATTTATTGTTTGTGTTTATATTGATTTATGACATTGATGGATTCTCTCTGATTTTCTGCTCAGGGGACATGGCATATTTTGTCTTCGATGGATAGTTTGTTCGTTAGCTTCTTGTTTTGCATGAAATTGCATTTAGGAGATAGCCATTATATAAATTTTCCATGTTAATCTGGTTGTGCTGTCATTTAGGAGAGACTGTATAAAAAATAGTTACTCATAAAGTTTGATTTGTTTTCTTCTTGGAAGCTCTAGATTCCAAAAATGAAGGCATATGTTAGTGACACAGAGGACCTGAAGCTGGATCCTTCATATCAAGAAACGTGGGATGACATGATTATTAATGTATGCTTCCTCTTCTCTTTTTTTTTTTTTTTCTCTTTAGTGGCGTTTTTGCACCTTGCAAGGTAGTTTTCAATTGTTTGAAATAAAAAGAGTGTGAACTATTCAAAGAGGATTTTGTTCTTGTAATGGTGTTCATGACGCTTAACACCAGATTATGGTAATTGTGATCATGAAGTGATAGATGATTTGAATTGTGTGAGCAATGTAAATAAGTGCATGTCAACAATTAATGCACCTGATATTCTAAGACACTCAATTGGCACTAGATAATTCAAGAGAAGAATCAGAATGAAATTAAAGTATATTAATCATGAATTTTTAACAAGCTGACATGTTGATTGAAGTTATTAGTGTTGATTTTAAGAATGCTCGATTGGTTGGCCAGCTTAAAGTCTTCTATCCTGTCATTGCTCTCATTTTTGTTTTTTTTATCATTGAAACCGTATAGGATGATGATAGCCTAACTGGTTGATATTTACATCTATTATGGTCTTGTCCAGTTGTTCATCCTTGCTTTTAATGTGGCAGATGCTTAATTTTTGTGCAAAGAAAATTGACTTGACTTATTTCTGATAATGGAGAAACAAATGATGAAGCCATGGCAATAGATAAACAAACAATGTTTCTCGTGGTTATAGTACTATAGCCAATGATGTCCATTGTTGTTTCTGCTGGCAGTTTCTTGCTGAATCCTTGGATGTGATCCAAGACATTGATTGGGTGATTTCTCTTGGAAATAGTTTCACCAGACAATATGAATTGTACACCTCTGATGATGAACATTCTGCATTACTTCACCGGTAAGTCTCTGATTCCATAACAACTTGTCTTATTCAACACTTATTTTCATGATTAGATTTAATGAATCCTGTTAAGTTCCTTCAAGGATATTCTTAAGAACATTATGTGGATGTGTCTTGAAATTATTAGTGGTCCCTGAAGTATGTTGCTGTTTTGTCATTGTGATCATTCAGTGACAGAACACAACCCTAACCTAAGCTAGTACTTACCTGACAGCATACCTGCTAGCAAACTGCCATTTAGCAGCGAGGATTGAGTGTTTAGCTGTGATGTGGTTTAATTTGCTGCAATCTGTGGTGCTGGGTTGTCACATGTTCTTACAACGGTTGTGTGAGGAAGAGGGTTTCTTTGTGAATCTCTCTTTTGTTTCTTCACTACTTCTCTGTCAAATCCAATGATGACAGGGATTACATCCAGTTGTGTAAGGCCCTACTAACATGATTGTTGTTGTCCTAAACCTAATTTATTGTATTCACATCCGTTATGCTGTGTAAGGTCCGGCTTACATGATGATTCAGTAGTGGAAGGAAGTTGTTCCTCCTGTTATCATGTTACTTGCAAGATTGGTATGCTTGAACTTGAGGGACAGCGTTGAAGTCCAATTAATGATGTTAGGAATTAGCTGTTAGGTAAGTGTTAGCTTAGGTTAGGGTTGTGTTCTGTCACTGAATGATCTATAAATGGAGCTTTTATGCAATGTTTTCTCTAAGCTTTTTGAGTAAAGATGTAGTCTTTGAGTAATTTCATCTCCTTGTCTCTTGAGATCCTATAACATCTAGGACGCGCATGATAAAATTTTTGTTTCTCGATTTCTCTGTTTCTCTATTCCCCGGAACAGGTTTGGAACAGAAATCCGTTTGGTAACGCAATTTGATTTCTCTATTTCTGAAACAGATTTCTATTTCAGAAATAGAGAAATTGAAGAAATCAGAAGCTAAAATTTTTAATTTCTCAGTTTCTGAAATAGAAATCAGAAATTGAAATCAAACCATATAAAAGAACCTTGCGCTTTCTTGCTAACTTAATTCACTCATAACCACAACTTCACAAATTATTGCTAATTTTCTTTTTCTTATTTTGCTTGTGTTTTTTTTTGCATTTTTTTTTTTTTGATAACTTCCTCTTTAGGATGAAAGGCAATCGAATGGGTCCCCAATTTTAAAAAACGACCTAAGTTCTTAAATGTTTACTTAAAAACAATGGGGCTCTTTCCTCCTAGAAAATGCACGTGCATGGCCAGTTGAAGAAAAAGTTCTTACGTAATAGATGAATAAAAAACTTGCTTAGAAATTTAACCTTATTTTTTTATGGATTCAAAATTCTTGCGAAATCAAAATAATTAGATTGTTACACAATCTTGAATTTTAATTCGAAGGCAAGAGATTCAAGAGAATCTCTCTTTTGCTATGCAAGGGCCATTAAAGGTTCATTGAGCAACAATAAAGAAATTAGGGATGAGCAACTGGACTAATTCAATTCGAGAATCAAAATAAACCAACCTTCCCCCGATTGGTTTCTAACCATAAACGTTACTTTAAGGTAGAATTCTTATATATTCCTTTACACTATTAATTTTATTTTGTTGATAATCTTGTATAATACTAGTTTTTGATAAAATGACAAGGCTGTATAGGCGCCATTGATGGCACCCATATTTATACTTCCGCAATGCTTGTCTGAACCTACGCAAGATGAGCTTGCAAACGATACATTGACCGAGGAGGGAAACCAAATAAATACGCTTAGGAAAACAATTTCAAGAAATTGTATTTTCAACTTTTGTAATGTATTAGTATTATTTCGACTATTATTTTGTATTTGAGGATTTCCTATGTTATCTAATCAATTTCTATTCCTAGAAATAGAAATTTTGTTCTGTTATCAAACGGTTTCTATTTCAGAAATAGAAATTTTGAGTCGTTATTAAACGGGTTTCTTTGCTTGGAAATTTGTCCGGGAATAGAAATTAAGAAATTGATTTCTGGCCAGAAATCAATTTCTGTTTCAGAAATTTTGTCATGCGCAGCCCTAGCCACTCCTATAAACTGTGATTCAGAAAACACTAAATTCACTTGTACATTTCATTCATCCTTTTGTGTTCCATAAGTTAATATGTGCATTTGAAATTGTCATTTATGTACCCTCCATAGAATTATGTTTGGTGAAACATAGAAGTCAACTTCTTCCTGACCTTATCAAGCATACTCTTTTAGTTGTTGGCCTTTGTGTACCACAATTACATGCACACCTTACATGATCAATGAAAAGTGCACCCTTATAGCTTGCCTTAGTTTGCTTAACCCATTATTAATTGTTTTGACACAAAGAGGATGGTTCCTTATTTCATTTCCTAGTAAAAATTTAATTTTTAAGTTATAACCTGTAAGGGTTCTTGACATGTGGAGACTTGGCTAATCTACATCCAGGATGTAACAGGTTTTACAGTGTAATGAACCATAACAAGGACAATGGGTTCTTCTAGGATCGTGTAAGCAAAGGTTCTTAAAATTTCAGAAAATTTATTGTAATTTACGTAAAACTACTGCGAGGTTGCTTATACTTATAGGTATGTGTCATAATTTATCTGTAACTGTCGTAACTTGTCCGCATTTTTAACCAGTAAAATTCCTTTAAGGACTGTAATTTGTCTAGATTGATCATGATATAAAGATGGTAACACTTAATAATCAACCAATAGCATAGTAAAATACCTTACATTGTCATAAGTGATGGTAGTGTCGTTAACCTTTGTAATTTTCCTATAAGTCCTTGTAAACAAGTTGATAACCATCCTTCAATTGTATTAGTTTACCTTAAATTCTTATGAGGTTAAATATTCTAGCTAACTTGACTTTCCATGAAGAATCATAATGTACTTGAATTTATTGTAAATCTTTTCCTGTACTCAGTAAATTATCTTTATGATCTTAACATTACTTCTTAGTTTGTCAAGTTAAAGAACCTATCAGTGAGTAAATGTTCTCTGATGTTGTAATTTTCTTTAATTGATAGCAAATTTGACAATATTGTAGTCAGTAAAATTCCTTAAATGTCCATAATTTATTATCTTTTTATAATCGTTCAACAGTAGAAATTTTTTCCCTTTTGATCCAATCGTCTATATTACATACACAACGGGTCCGTAAATTGCTGGACTGGACCATAGAATCTCCCAAAGGAAAAGTGAAGTGCATTGGGGCAGTCAGTTGTTGAAGCCCAACCAAAGCTCTATGATAAAGGGAAGATAACAGAGAAAGTTGAGTTACTTGTCTGTCTTGATGAGCATCAAATGCATTGCTTAGAAAAATGACTATAGGCAATCGAAATTGGCTAAGTTAAATGAGAGGAGGTGTGTTAATGGCCACTTCATCTTGTATTTGCATTTTAGCTCTTTTTCGTCATGAGGAAAGATGGTCCACCCATTTGATTAGGTATTTAAGCATGACTTGGGTGAGTTGTATTTGCTATCATCATATTTGATTGAACGACCTGTGACTTTAGTTATTTTGTTCACCAAATGAAGTTTCATTTCTGTTGTTAGTTGTTAGAGTCTCTGAATAATAAAGAACACTTGCTTCTAAAAGCTTAAATTTTTAGTATAATGGGTGTTGGTCCCATAAATTCTTCATGGTATCAGAGTAGAGGTCTTGTCCCCTTTATTTTCTTACCCATTATATTCAATTTCCGCACTTTAGTCATGTTGGAAAGCCCAACCTAAAAGTTCAAGTGATGGTGGAGGGAGATTACAGGCTTCTTTGATGAAACTGAAAAAGTCAGTACGGAGAATTTAGTACTAAATCTTAAGTGTAGATAATCTTTTTTGTCGGGAAAGTGTAGATAATCTTAAATGCTCTAAGTATATATATATAAAGATTTATGATGATAATTGAAATTTTGATAGTTGAAGATTACCAATTTCTTACCTAACATAGAACGATTGTCATTATAGGTAGGTTTTAGAAATGTATTTGCAGGATTCTGATTGCCATTAATTTAAAAAAAAAAAAAAAAAAACTATTTGATGAATTGAGTAACACCCCCCCCAAAAAAACTTCCCAATTTTAAGTCGATGCTTATCAAACATGTTTAATCTTATGAAGCGCAGTACTATCAATTTTCAATGTCTAACTGGGTTATTAAACATGCACTACATGGATATAAGGCCTAGTTAACTTTGTGGTCAAGTGACGCGAGACAATTCAACATCCCCTCACATGGGACTCCTAAGAGCGGTACATGTAATGGATGAATGGGAGATTATAATAGACTTGGATCCAATTACTATGAAAGAAATTGCATCCCAAAAGTTTAAGCTATTACATAGAGGAGAGAGCATGTATGCAGAGTCTAGTCAACCTCTGTAGTAAAGTGATGTGGGATATTTTAGCAGGTCAAAGGTCAAAGACCATTGTATATGTAATGGGGAGTGATAAGAGTATTTAAAATTTAAACTACTCCACCTAATTCCAGTAGCTTAAGCTTATAAACTGAGGCAGCTCTCTATTGAAAATGCCAATATTTGCTCGAAAATTGGTAGACTTTTTCTTTGGATTTCCAGATATATTTTCACTTTGGGTCTTACATATTGAATTCTTTACTGGTTTCCTTTGCATGTTTGTACATTTTTGGCAGCTAGACCAGCCTATGATATTTAACTAAGCTGCATTTGCCTGGTATTTGTTTATTGAACATTAGCATGCATATGTTAAATGGTTTATATGAACTTTTCATCATTCATTTGACAGGTGTCTTGGTGTGCTGCTTCAGAAAGTTGATGACAGAGCTTATGTACATGACAAGATTGCCTGGATGTATAAACAAGCTAATATTTCAAATCCAACTAACAGACTTGGTTTAGCAAAAGCCATGGGACTGGTACTCTAAAATTAGGACTTTGTTATTAAGTTATTCATGTCGTAGTTGCTTTCTTGAGTTAGCTTCTCTCTGCTTCAGGTTGCGGCATCTCACCTAGATACCGTACTAGAAAAGTTGAAGGATATCCTGGATAATGTCTGTCAAAGTTTTGTTCAGAGGTGGGTATACCATATTCGGCTCGATTGTGTGAAAATGTGGAAAGCCATCTTAGAGAGAAGGATGTTTTCCCTTTTACTTATCTTTTTCTGAGCAGCCAACTTGATTCTTTCATGTTTGCTGATGAACAATCAGCATGGTCAAATTTTATATTTTTGTGAAATCTACAGGTTGTTTTCTTAGTTAGGGCCATGCTTGCAGGTTCCCTAGGGACACTAGTAAATTATACTTAATCGTAAAGATTCAAGTTTCAAGCACAAAGTACGCTTATTACAGTAAAAGTTGGTAACTTGAAAAGAGAGGACTTTGTTGAAAATTGAATCATTCATGTACTGTTGTATATGTTACTGGGTACATGGTGGTATAATGCCATGCCCTGAGACCTAGCATGTATTCTCCAAGTCTGATCTTTTCAAACCTGGACTCTACCTCGTGACCTTTAGTACCTACCCTTTCCATAGGTTCCCAAGTTCTCCACACCCTTAGTTTTTGAGAATGACATTGAAATTTTTTGTCTTCTTTCTTTACCTTTTTTAATCTTGGGAAGGGGAGTGGAGAGAAAGTAAACTGAATAGCCAATTTTAGGGCTAATTGCTGAATTAGTTGCAGTCATTCCCTCTATTTTTATTGTTTCCATGCATGTTATTATTGCTTGTCTAGTTAAATTTGTTCACTCTCTTTGATCTTCTATAAAGAGTGCAACTTCAACTATTGCAGGTTCCTTTCTTTCTTTTCAGATAGTTTCAAAGGGATGGAGTCTGATGATATACATGCTGCTTTAGCTTTGATGTATGGATATGCTGCAAGATATGCTCCATCAACAGTAATCCAAGCTAGGATTGATGCACTTGTTGTATGACCACTCTTTCTTGATCTCCTTTTTATGAGGATTATTGTGTGATAACAACTGAAATATACTAGAAGTAGAATGAATATCTTTACAACTGAATTAGAGGATAATGAGTGTGTGCAATGAGAAGATTACATTACGTAACTTACATTGGAAAATCAGCTGGAAAATCGTCCAGTGCATCAACTGTTAAGAAAAATCATAGCTCAATGCATTGATAAAAAAGACAGGTCATTGAACTAACTGCAAACTGCATCAATGTATTGCGAAGCTGCCAATCCGGAGTTCCCAACCTATAGATTACTGTTTTTCTTTAAATGTTTGAAGTTTAAGCTTTGATTGTTGATTTGTATATAAAATTTTTATGTTTTAACCTTTTTCTGCTTATGTATGAGTTTAGCTGTAGAAGATACGATTAGAACAACCTTGTTCATGATCTTTATGGCTTATTGTTTCGTTGCACCTTTTTACTACTGCAGGGGACCAATATGCTTTCAAGACTTCTTCATGTGCAGCACCCTACTGCAAAGCAGGCTGTTATCACTGCTATTGATTTGTTAGGTGTGTTCTTAGTGCTAGCCTTATCATTTTAATTCCTAGATTTGTTTGTGCAACATGCTTGGAGGAAAGTGTCAATAAAATATTTATAGAATTTCGAGTTCTATGAACAGTAGACACCGATAGACTAAAAAGTAGGTGAGTAGCAAGATGTGGGAAAATTAGAAGATAGACTTAATATCAAATCTTGAGTTGCTTCAGAATGGATGCTTGACAAGTTGATAAACTTACTAAAGCAATCAATGGAGATTGCTAGTCATGTTATTCTAATGGCGAAAATATTGCAAATGCCCAAGTTTTTCACTTAAAAGCTCATGAATGACGGATTTGGAACATGTTATGTTCAGATGATCAAAATCGATGGTATTTCTTGTCAGTCACGTGGTTTCTTGAAGTTTGCACATTTATTATATTAGAGCAGTGTCTGAGTTACTTTCATACTGTCAAGACCATTGTTGCTATGTTTCCTTAGATGATTGCCTGAGTGACAATAAGACTCTGTGTTTCTGACAATTAAATGACAGTGAACTGAAGGGATTGAGTTCTCTGTTGTCATTATATTAAATAAATCATTGGTTATTTTGTTAGTTTTGTGAATCTTGCAGCAGCTTTGATGGCGAGTTTCTGATGCAGGTCGCGCTGTCATAAATGCGGCGGAAAGTGGTGCACCATTCCCACTGAAAAGAAGGGATCAATTGCTAGATTATATATTAACATTGATGGGAAGGGATGATAATGATGGTTGGACAGATTCCAATCTTGAACTTCTACGTACTCAGGTAACGTTGATTGATTATTTTTGTGTCAAATCAGTGTTACCAGGTACCTACATTGTTATTTTTGTGTCAAATAAGGGTTATAATCTATTTTCTGCGACCTTATCGAGTTGCTTTCTTTGGATATTGTACAGGCACTTGCCTTGAGTGCTTGTACTACTTTAGTTTCTGTGGAGCCAAAGCTAACAATCGAGACAAGAAACTATGTTTTGAAGGTTGAAACCTGTGCTCTCATTTTATTTGCTCCAACTCTAGTCATTTACCTTGTATTTCTCTCAGTGTTGTTTCTCTCTTTCCAAAAAATTGGACAGGCCACGTTGGGGTTCTTTGCCCTACCAAATGATCCAATTGATGTTGTAAATCCTCTGATAAACAATTTGATTGATCTTCTATGTGCAATTCTTCTCACAAGGTATGTAACATTCTAAGGTTTGCTGCGTTACCTAATCTCCAGAAAGATCAAGTGCTTGTCATTTGTTTTTGGGGAAATATAGCCATTCTCTACCTGGACTTTGGTGGATAACCAACTTAACTCCCTGATATATGTTTTTTTATAAAAAAAAATAAAAAAATAAAATTGGGTCCTGTTGTACTGTTACAATATGGATAATGCCCTCTCTTCATCTATGGTTAGGTGTCTGTCATTCTAGTGGTGTATATCGGTGGTCCGTTTACTGAGGTTAAGGATAGGGGTCAGCTTCCTGCTTTTTTTAAAGTAGTCTTATATTCTTCCAAGTATAATTGGTTCTTTGATGTTGGAGATGTAACAATTAATGGATGGGTGGCCGCTTCGTGCATTGCCAAATGATACACAGGGATCTTTAATCATACAAAAGGGTTAGGGAATGAAGATATGAGTGAATAAAGTAATAGGAGCATCTAGACATTTTCCCCTGGTTTTTAGTGTCTTGTACTGGGTTGCTTTTTGCACTTGATTGTCCATGTGTTTATAAGAATAACAATGTCTAATCTCATGCCTGAACTTTTTGATGATATCCTTGCTAAAAATTTCTTGATGCGAGTGAGAGAAATATAAAGAGAATGTGGAAATAGTTTATTGTAGTTTGGGAAAGCAACACATAGGGAGGATTGAAAGGTGATTAAGAGTTGAGCTTAACATTCTGTGCTACCCAAGACATGGTCAAATATGGCCAGTACACAATGCTGGTGGCCATTTGAATTTCGTGTACCATGGTGATACTGTGTTTAAAAAAGCCCTCACTCATGTTTGAGTGGCTTCATTCCAGTGGAACATACATCCCTATAAAAACATTATCTACTAAGCTGAAACATGAAAACTCTCATGAGAAACAGAAATATAAGAACACTACATAGTTCCAGGTTATGGAGGTTAAGTAGAGAGGGCTGGGATGTTTTTCCTGTTGAACTTCTATTAATGTTGGTAAGGAAAATAGAATTTTCATCTGGGGTGACATGTAATGTGGCCATATGGCGCTAAAAAGATGATTTTTGAAACTTCTTCTTATTGCAAGGAGTAGGGAGGCATTTGTCATTTCTCTGATGATGTGTTGGTCTGGAATAGTTTTAAAGGCTCTGCACTTTCTGTAAATCTTTTTGTGGGATGATGGGAGTTGAATCATGTGGTAGGATAGCTTTTCCTTAGAAAGCCATGGAAAGCGATTTATCTTCATCAGTTGGCTTTCTTTAGTTGGAAAGCTTCTTGAGCACATAATATTACTTTGGGCAACATGAAGAAGAAGGGGTGAATGTTGACCAGCATGTGCTAGCAGGTGGTAACAAACCTCGATGAATTGAGAGTGCCTCTCCCTGATGACAACAAAGCGCTGGCCAACACATGCTAGGATGTACAGACAAAATTTCAATCTGCCTTTATATTACTTTTAACACAGCTTAGATGAGAGCTGCTCAGATAGACCATGGACAAGCAGTCTATTGAGCAAAATAAAAAGTGTTGACAGGCTAGTTATAGTATTGAACTACTATACTTGGGAATGGGCTTTACAATATGTTCCAGCAAAATGTGTGCTGATACAGAAGTTCTTATTTTGAATATTGATCTGTCTATTGTATGTCTTCCATTTTCTCCCTAATCTGTTTCCATTACACTATGGCCATCTATCTTGTTAGCTAGTTTTTGTACCTATACATCTAATATGATTAACCAGGCTCTGGGCAGTGGCATTTAATCCACTGTAAGATAAAACAGTGATGACAATGTCACTATTCTTGTTTGAAATATTAACGTTTTTCGAAGTGTTAGTGTTGGTTTTGTCTTCAATCCCTACTTGTCTGCAAGTAAAATTTTTATTGCTCTTCTGATAACCACTCTGTTTTACATTTAGTGGGGAAGATGGACGAAGTAGGGCTGAGCAGCTGTTGCATATATTGAGACAGATTGATAAATACGTCGCTTCCCCAGTAGATTATCAAAGAAAACGAGGCTGTCTTGCAGCATATAAGATGCTTACGAAGTTTCGCATGCTTTGTGCCACTGGATATTGTTCACTGGGCTGTCATGGAACCTGTACTCATAGCAAGCAAATTGACCGTGGCCTGCTTGGGAATTTTTCCAGCTTACCAAGTAATAACATTAATTGCTACAGCTTCTTGAATTTGTTTATTTTTCACTGACCTAAATCTGTTAGTTCTTGTCAACAGTGGCATATGTGTTGCCAAGTCGTGAAGGGTTATCACTGGGAGATAGGGTTATAGCATATCTACCACGTTGTGCAGACACAGAATCTGAAGTCAGGAAGATTTCAGCTGAGGTTAGTAATTAGTTAGTATAGTTATCCCCTTTTTGTAATTAACCCAAAAAAAAGGTCTCTTGCAACAGATGTCATGGTTCCAGTTACCAAGTACCAACAACTTTTTATTGGTGGATCATGTCCCATCAAGAATTCTTCTTTACTTTTCACTGAATGTGATATTGTCAATTTCTTGTCTCCACTCCCAGATTCTTGATCAACTTTTCAGTATCTCCCTCTCTCTTCCACGGCCTGTAACTGCTAGTGTCGTGGATGTGGAATCATCCTATAGTGCCTTATCATCCCTCGAGGATGTCATAGCTATACTACGGAGCGTAAGTCCATTCAGATCTCCCCTGTTCATGTACTCTTCTTTCTTTTTTTTTACATTGCATATATCTCCACTCGAGGTTGTCTTAAGGAAAAGAGTTGGTGGTTAGTGGTGAGGCTCAACCAGTGGGAATCAGTTGTTTCAAGTATTCATATTGGTTTTATTTGTATACAGGATGCTTCTATCGATCCCTCTGAGGTGTTCAATAGAATAGTTTCCTCTGTCTGTGGGTTACTGACAAAAGATGAGGTAGAAAATTCATCTTTCATGATTACTCATGGTACCAAAGTATACTTAATCATTATTGGACTAAGACTATTATTGATGATTATTGTAGCTGCTATCTACTCTGTTTGGTTGCGCAACAGCTATTTGTGATAAAATAAAGCAATCAGCGGAAGGGGCTATTCAGGCAGTCACTGAATTTGTCTCTAAGAGGGGGGCTGAACTGAATGAAAATGATGTTTCGAGGTAATAACTAAGAGAAGGAAAATGTGTGAGTATTTTCATTTAACATAATCATCTAGGCAATTATACTTTGTGATTCACACATGCAGGACAACCCAATCATTGCTGTCTGCTGCAAATCATGTAGCTGAGAAGCAGTTACGCCTGGAAACACTCAGTGCCGTATCTTTTGCTATTTATAGGCAGTATAATTAGATGAAGATGAGACATAGCAATATCTTCAATTTCAGTATTGTATGTGTTGTCCTTTATCACTTGGTGTCCTCAACAGAGTACCCTTAACTGTCCAAAGATCTGTTCTCTTGCTGAAAATACTAGTTCAAAGGCTGTTTTCAACGAAGTAGTGGCTGCTGCAGGGAGGGACATAGTTACAAAGGATATATCAAGGTTACGTGGTGGATGGCCTATGCAGGATGCTTTTTATGTGAGCTACAATTTATTGTTATACGAATCATTACCTTATCCATATTGAATGCATTTTTCTTGGTTTCTGTTCAATATAGTGGTCATTGTGTTGTGGGTTGTTGGGGGCAGTACCATTTCTGGCAGTGAAATTGTAGGATGTCTACATCATGTGGTACATGCCGTAACTCTCATACCAAGTTAGTCCTTGGAGGGTGAGTCTATGGGCCAAAGTCCATTCTAACGTACTCATATTAATGTTAAGAGTTAAAAACTAGGTTTCATCTTTTGACAAAGAATGCAGATTAATGATCAATTCTTAAAGAAATAAAATCTGGAGAAGAGATATTTGTTTGTGGGAGAATAACCTGGTAAACCATGCATAAATGACGACATTCCATTACAAGGGGAAAAACGATTGAATAATTTCATAAGCTATATTCCCTTTGGGGAAAACAGAGTTGAAGGTATTCTATGTGCTGAGGTCTTCTTCTACTTCTATCCCCTTCTAGTTATTTTGTTAATAGGACTTATCTTTTTGTTTGTGAAGACATGACTTTATGCAGGCCTTATTACTTGCATCCCCTCCATTTAATCAGATTAGGAAATTAAACAGATATTAACTGCCTTTGGGAGTTTGTTCTTGGTCATTAAGAAAATTACTCTCTCATGTATAGTAAATCTTATGAGACATTGTTATAAATGTCCAATGTAAAGGCTTAGGTTGGTTAAGGTGTGTCAAAAAGTTCAGACACTCCTCCTCACACATAGGGCCAGGAGCGAAGTGTAAAAATATATAAAGAGGAGGCAAATAGGGGCCTGAAGATGTGAACTCCGGACCTTCTACTTTGATATCATGTTATATTTTCCAACCCAGGTGAAGGCATTATTTAATATTTAAAAACTTCAACAAATATTATGGAATTTTTTTATCTTTTGATATAATTTTATTTCTTTTTATGAAGCAACTGGCGTTTGCATGATTATTTCTATGCTTTATTTATTTATTTATTTATTTTGTATCCTGGCACTGATTAATGGCTTATTTGTTTCATCTCTGAGTTGTAATGTCATGTTTTCCTTTTCCTCTTTTATTGCAGGCATTTTCTCAGCACACCATGCTTGCTTACAGTTTTCTTGAGCACATCATATCTATCATCAACCAGAGCCCAGGCAGTAAGGATGATTTATTCAAAGTGGAGGTTGCCAGCTGTGGCTTGGAAGGTCATCTAGACAATGAGTTTCTGCAAGCTGCTATTGTTGCGCTTACGTCATTTTTCAGGTTCCTGTTACTACCATCAGGTTTTTTCTTCACGATGACGTATGTAGCGTTCTGATATTTCATCACCGCTGCAGGGGTGGTGGCAAAGTTGGAAGAAAAGCCGTTGAGCAGAGCTATTCTCATGTCCTCACGGAACTTATTATCCAATTGGGAAGTTCTCATGTTCTGGCTGGTGCTGGTCAGCATGAACCACTACAGTAAGTGATAAATTAACACAGGATAGTAGCCATCGAAAAACTTTAGTATTCTAACTATATGGTTTGAGTGAGTAGTGTTTTAATGCATTTGCAGAATATTAAAATTCGATGAACTAGTGAACATCTTCCATCTTTCTGCAGGGCTCTTCTTGCTGCATTCCGGGCATTCTGTGAATGTGTTGGAGACCTTGAAATGGGAAAGGTATAAATCAAATTCACCTTTTTTCTGTTTAGTGATGTTCTCATTTAACATGCGTTTCTGGGAGAAAATATAATTCTTCTTTTCTCTAGATTTTGGCTAGGGATGGGGAGCAAAATGAGGATGAGAAATGGGTTACTCTTATTGGAGATCTAGCAGGCAGCATATCCATAAAGAGACCAAAAGAAGTGAGCCTCACTTATTATCCACTCAGTTCTTTGTACTGTGTGCGAGATGCAAATGTTCTCCTTATTGGATTTTATGGAACTACCAATACTTTAACTTTAATCATCTTTTCTAACAATTTGTAGACTACATCATGTCAATCATTGACTGGGTAGTCAATTTAGGAGTTAGTCAATGTCTGGGTAGTCTACAGTGTGTGATACACCTCCGAAATCAGTTGTTATTAATATGGTTTGCTAATCTCTGTATTACTTTATCAATATTAATTCAAACCTCCATCATTTCCTTACTTAATAGCTTCCCTCATTTGATTTTTAAAGTATGTTATTACCATCACTTGTTGGTTTTTTTTGCTTAATAGATGCTAAACTTTGTGTGCCCATTTGTTACAGAAATAAGGCATAAATAAACGAAGTAAATTTTCAGTCCCATTGCTTTATGCTTAAAAATTGACACGAAGGATGTTTCTGAACTTCACAGGTACAAAGTATATGTATAATTTTGAGCAGCTCTTTGAATCGGAATCATAAATACCAAAGAGAAGCTGCTGCAGCTGCATTATCTGAGTTTATACGTTACAGGTACAAGTTGCATCATCTTGCTATGGACTTTATCGTCTCATCTTTAATATATCGGAATTCAAACACATGGATGATGTGATTTAGTAAATATAAAGTCAGGGATGGCCAAAGCTGGAATATTTAGTGGATTACATAGACACTAGTAACCATTCTTTTTTCTTTGGTAAAGATAATTGAAAAGATGGATTCTTGGCATGTTTGGTTTTGCATATTCTGAGGTGTGCACTTTATGCAGTCCATACTGCTTATGCATATTCCAATTTGACATCTCAATTTTAATGGACTCCTTAATTGGCCTTGTGGTTGATATTAGTTGTTTAACGGAAAAAGTACGTGTCCTGTACATTGCTGTCCAATTGATTTAACATGTTCAATTTATAGTTTATTTCTTTATTTTCTGTTTTGTTTGGGTGGTACCTCTTACCTTTTAATATAATTTTCCTTGTTCCTTCATCATTCAAAATGTCATAAGCTGGTGATATATTTAATTATGCTATCTTATGCTGAGAGATGACGGTGTTATAAATATAGTACATGCCAAATTTGATGCCACTTTGCTTGATTTCAGGACTTACCTAGCCTTGTATGTGTTTATTCTTCTCTACATAATAGTTCAAGCTTTTGGGTTGGATCATTTAACAGTTACTATTATATATAGACGAGGGGATAGTTTTAATTTACATCGCCTAACGATTTGGCATGGTTAGTCTGGAAACAGTAATAAAAATGGATTCACACCCTCTGATGAGTGAAAGTTTCATTCTATCAATGCCGAGGACTAGAGGAGGATGCATAGCACAAAGACGTAGATTAAAAGTTCATATTTTTGCATAAAGCTTTCGAGGGCCCACTGATGATAACAGATACACCAAATCATGTATTCTCTAATTCTTGATTCTATCGTGATTTTGGACTCATGAACCAAGAATTTAAGTGCATAAACCTAAATGGATCATTCATCTATTAAGCAACAGTGGAAGTGCTAATTGGCTGATTAGCTTGTCATCTGTAGAGAATTTTTCTTTCAGTTCTAGGTATTGGTTGGTGATTCTAGGAGAGGCACCTCAAATTTAGTTTTATCGAGAACCAACATGATCTGTGTGGTCTCCCAATCCTTGTCATCTTTGGGAGGCCCATTAATTTGTCACTAACTGATCTTACAAGGCTCTCTCTTTATCTTGGTATTCACTTACCTCATTTTGTTCATTTTCCCAATAATTTTTCAATATGCAGTGGTGGGTTTGATTCAGTTTTGGAGCAAATGGTTGAAGCAATGTGCAGGCATGTCTCAGACGAGTCTCCAACTGTTAGACGCCTTTGCCTGAGAGGGCTAGTGCAGGTTTTGCCTCTTGATCAAAAGACTACTTCTCTCTCTCTCTCTCTCTTGTATGCATGCGAGTCTAGGAATCTGAGAAAGCTTGTTCTCTACCTTATGTTTTTTTATGTAGAAGCTTTACTTGGTCATGATTTTGCAGATTCCTTCTGTCCACATCGTTCAGTACACAGCTCAGGTTCTCGGTGTAATTTTGGCTTTACTTGATGACACAGATGAATCAGTGCAATTAACTGCAGTCTCATGCTTACTAACGGTTGGTTGCACACAAAGGCTCTCTCTCTCTTTTTCATGCTTTAAAATGATGATATTTTACAGTGAAATATTTCCCTCCTGATATTCTTGTTTCATCCTCAGATTCTGGACTCAGCCCAAATAGAAGCTGTGGAGCCCATTTTGCTTAATCTTTCTAAGCGGCTTCGTAATCTACAGGTGCTATTATTTCTTCCTGCTAAGGAACTTCTAATAGTCAGTTCTTGTTCTTGAAGCCTTGATATCTCTGTTCATATGAGTCCTAACCCAAGTTATCTTATCCTTAATATATGAGTAGAAAAATAGTAAAGTGAAGTCTTTTTGAGGCATTCTGTGAAGAGTAGATTTCGATTCATGCAAATGGAAAATTGTGTCCTCCTCTGTTCCTTTTTTTTTCCAAATCTATATGTAATGTCTCTGTGTTAATATCATTCATGCTCAGTTACTATGTGCTCTCTAACTACACTTTACTACTGTAATTCCATAACTTTCTTGAGGTCATATAAGTTGGAAAAGAAAAAAAATCTTCATTAATTATCTTTGTAATTGTACCATGCATGTTGCTCTGTACACATTAAGCACTTTGTCATTTTAACAATTTTTATATGGCTTGACATAATGTTGTTGCATGAATTATGCGTAGAGGAGATCTGGTGATTAAGATCAGGAGATCAAGTGATATTGCTCCCACTTCCACACCCACTCACATATTGCAGACATGGCTATCACTCCTAAGCGAAAAGGGGGGGTGGTGGTGGGACTGCTGGAAATGAATGATGGAACTGGGAATGGAAATACAAGAAGGGAATTGGATTATATTGCTTCAAATAAACACTGAAACTAGGGACTGAAAGTACACCCATGAGGGATGGAACTAGAACAAGGAGTTGCATTGCTGAAAAGTTGAAACTACCAGAAAACATAGAGATTTTGGAGATAACTGGTTGTATTTTGTGCAATGTATCTGATGTTCCCTCTTATGGTCCATGAATCTGCAGATGGGACCAATTTTGTAGTCAACCATGCCATATTTGCCACTCTAATTTCTCCCATCTCCATGAACTGCTCTCTACATGCTTGCCACGTGTCCCTTTCTTTGTGACACCTCATTTTTGTGGCTGACTATGCATGTTATATATGAACTCTTCTAAGGATCATATTTGTTAAAGTTGAAACTCTAAACGGAATACATAAATTGTAAAATCTCCATGAAAGCAAGACAGAATATTCTGCTAGGAATAGTAGATTTCAGCGCAGCTGGGGTATTGACCCGGTTATCTTCTCTTCGGGAGAGTCCGAACCTTCACCTTAACACTGTCTCCCTGCTGATGAGGGCTTTCTTTTGTGCTTATCCCCTTGTGGCTGGTGGCTCGAAGGATGGACTAGTTTCACCCTTCTCCTTGGGGCTTTGTTGGTTGCTGTTGCCAGTTTTGGTGCCTGGCGCCTGTCTTTTGCTGACGCTGTTAGGTTTGCTGGTGGTTGCTGCGGTGGGCTGGGAGTTACGTTAGTTGGGGGTTTTGCTTGTACTCACCACTGTTTGGCTGTTTTCCTTGCCGAGTTAGTGTGTTTTGCCGGTTGGCTGGTTGTGCCGCTGTTTTGGCTGTCTTTTTCCGTACCGGCGTCCTTCCACTCGCTATGCCACCTTGTCATTTTGAGTGTAAGTTTTGGTGGCGCCGTGTTCACCTCTTGTATAGGTTGATTAAGGCTCAATATAATTCTTACTTTTACCAAAAAAAAAAAAAAATATATATATATATATATGCTTTCAAATAAGAGATGAAAAAGGAAATTTAACAAAATCCAAATAGTTATAAATCCCAATGGATAAGACAATCCGTTTAGCACTCTTATTTTAGTCATGGATCATGCAACATCCATCATCACCAAAATTTGATGATTATGGAAAGGCTACGGCGAATAGCAATTTTTTCAATCTTGTGGGTTGCATCGATATTTAAAATGCTCTTCCTTTTTGGGATGAAGGATTTCTGATTTTGTTTCTGCTGAGAGTGAAAAGGTGAAATTTTCTTTAGGTTTCCTCCTATCTAAAGTCAAGGTCCCATTGAAATTACTACTAACAAAAAAAAATTGTGTGCTTTCTGTTGTCAGTCAAAAGGCTTCTGATCTTTCAAATGCTGCGTGTCTCTGAATGAAAAATTTAGTAGCTGACATGAATGATTGGTATAACTGTCGTGTGCAACAGATTTCCATGGATGTGAAGATGAGAGCTGATGCTATTGCTGCATTTGGAGCTCTAAGCAACTATGCAATTGGACCACAACGTGTGGCATTCGTTGAACAGGTTAAATCTTGAGCTTTTATAGGTGCTTCATTTTTTTCAATTAATGTGTTATATGCAATCTCATTGTTAAGTTAATGAAAAAAGTCAAACTGTTTGGTACCTTGAGTGAAACAGTATATTTAGCTGGAATTTATTGATTCTTACTAACATGTATCTTACTTCATAATTTGCATCTAGATAACTTAGCGTACTTATCCTCAATTTGTATGCCTCATTGTCTGTATAGCACCTTCAAGCCTTTAAGCAACTTCAAAGCATGGAAATATTTAGTCTTGACATTAGGTTGTCATTCTAATAGTTATTATTACTTTTCACATCTGGCACAAGATATATGATGCACAAAAACTAAAGATTTTTCTTAATATTCTATCCTAAATATGGAAAACATTCTGATTATAGAGAGAGTCAGCCTCGATATGCTTAGTGCGCTTGATGCAATATGGAAAAACATGATCATTATCAAAGCACAACTGCATTGGCTAAATCACCTTGATTCAAGCTCTATATAGTCTGGGCCATAGCTCTATATTCTGATTCTACACTAGATCTCGACACCACAATCTGTTTCTCACTCTTCCACAAAACCAGATTGCCTCCAACACACAATAACCAGCAGCAGAGTTCCCATCAAAAGGACATCCTGCCCTTTCTGCATCAGAGAAACCTGTCATTGTGGTAGGTGTGTTATCATGGTCCCAGTCACCTCTACCAGGTGTCTTATTTAAAAATTCCAAAATTCAGACAACTGCATTCCAATGAGGAACCCGAGAAGATTACATGAACTGGCTTACTATTCTGACTGGAAAGGCAATGTCTGGTCTGGTCATAACAGGATACTTAGTTTCCCAACTGCCTGTCTATATGTGTCCAGATGCTCAAAAAATGCCTTATCCTTCAGTTCCAAATTTCCACTAGGATCCATAGGAGTTTTTGCCAATTTAGCCCCTAAACATCTGTCTCAGCTAAATTCCAGTACATACTTTTGTTGAGACTGAATTGTACCTTGCTGGGACCTCGCTGCCTCAATACCAAGGGAAAACTTCAGCTTTTGTAGATCTTTGGTCTGAAAGGACTCTTGAAAAAAATGCTTCAAAGCAACTGTTCCTGTAGAGTCACTGCCTTTATCACAATACCATCCACGTACACAAGAAGATGGTGATTTTGTACACCTATCATTTGGTCTGATGCTCCTACGTCAATGACCCATTAGTGATTGGAGGAGGATAGCCAAACAGTGGATTTACCTGTCTGTACTAGAGTAGCAGTGGATGAAGAATGTGATTTTGAAACCTAAAACTCAGTGAACTATTTCTCCTAATTCGTCAGCCTGCTTGTCTTTCCCATCCTGAGGGAGTTGAGTTCGTCCAGGTACATCACTATTAGAAGTAATATTTTTGACAAACCTGATTGGTGGCTTGCCATGTAATTTCCAGCAAGTGCACTGGTTTGTCCCCTCTGACGACAGTGAAAACAAGTAACTTTTCCCCTCTCTTACAAACTCCACATCCATCATGTCTGCCTCCGCCGTCCCTGTCCTCTAAAACTTTAAGACGTCTGACTTGTAATGCTGAGGTGTCACATTGTTCCCCCTCTAATGAGAGTTCAACTGAACCCTGAACAGCACGTTGATGAGCTTCTGCAAGAGAGAGTCAATGGCAGCATCAAATAAGATCTGTGACCTTACCATGGAGGACTTGTTCCTAGTCCAGATAGAAATTCCATTACTGCCAATTTCTTCCTTTGATCTTTCATCTTCTTTGGGTCAGTACAAATTGGCATCAACATATTCCACGCCCCATATACCTTAAAATCTGCATAATAATGTGATACAGTGCGATCCTTTTGCTTTGGCCCATATATGGCTTGACTCATGTCATATAAGTAGCGCAAGTTTTTCTGTCATGAGTACAATACCTCTTGGTGTGACCACAATTCTTTAACCATCTTCATATGAGCAACCAGTGGTATAATAGAAGCCTCTAGGGAACTAATGATCTGACCCTACAATGTAGCATCAACCTATATCCAAGCTTTTGAATCTGTTTCTGGAGGATCTTCTGTGACGTAAGCCTCCTCTATACCTGTGATGCTGACCTCAACTAACTGTCGCCATGTTGAGGAATTTGTGCCATTCAACAGAATAAAAGACGAGTGACTGGATTGGCAATTATTTCACCTAAGGATCCCATAGTAGATGAGGGAGCAGCAGATCTCTTCAGTAGTCACATCATCGAAATAAACTAATCAGATATTTTTATAAGATAAGAGGAATTTCCAAATTTAAGTGGATGAGGGAGGGAGGGAGGAGACTACAATGCTGCAAAGGAGGATTAGTGGACTTGCAAAGTGGGACAAAGTACTAAAGAGGGGCCAAAAAAGAAAAAACAATACAGACTGATAAAATAAGAGTAAATGGAGTTTGTGATCCTACAATCTTCTAATTGTATTTAAGTTTCTATTTAACACAAGCAATATTTTCTATATCTATGTCCGAGTTCTATCTAGAATCTCTTGCGTGTCGAAAAGAGAAGTTCCTAATTTTTTGTGGGATTCCCTCTTCTTTTCCTAAAGATACTATTATGAAAATCCGTTAAATTAGATATTAATGGGGAAAAGTTGTGAAGCACACAATCGAGAAAACTTACCAATTTTATTCCATTAATCCATCATCCTTTCTACTCAAATGCTCTCATGATTTTCCCTTATAAATATGATCCAAAATTGTTTAACTGTTAGAAGTGAAATTATTTGTATGAAATATAGGTAAATAGATGTTACCTTAATGTCTGATCCTTTAAGCTGTTTAGTATATTGATTCAGTAGACTTGCGTTATGCATGTGAATGATAGATTAAGCAACAAGGTGCTCCTTTTTTTGCCAAATATACCTTCTACCTCCTAAGATCACATTGCATAAATCAATATTATGGATAATACTTCCTCGATTGTAATCGCATAAAACTACTTTTTATGGCTATCCATGATAGTTTGTAAATTATAATTGTAACCTTTTTTAATATGAGTTCGTAAATTTTAAATTTATCAATTGTGTATTTATTAGTGAAATAGAATATGTAGAGTGAGAATAGAAAGAAATTCGATTGATTAAACTCGCATGCACTTGAGTCTTGTGTGCAACCAGACACTAGATTTGCACACTTTTATTAATATCTAGGTGGACATAGGTTCTCATTCTATAACTTGAGAAGCAATCTGTGGCTGTTTTCTTGTGCCACGTGGCTTTTCATGTAGTAAAAGGTTCAAGCAATTATTACAGCTTTTCTTTGCGGATGTTTTACTATTTGTGTCTAGATTCAAGGACTATATTAAGGATGTGACCACTATGTTTTTTTCTCTTTTTTCAAGAGTTAGTAACCCGACATGAGATTACAATTGCAATTGGTGCATGATAGGCAGTGTTTACAGGTCAAATTGGACTTGACTTGAGCTAATGATGAGTTTAATGGTAATTGTCATGTGTACTAGGTACATGCTGTGCTCCCTCGGTTGGTTTTTCATTTGTACGATGATAATCATGGCATCAGACAGGCTTGTCGGGTAGTTTTCTTATCTTTTGTAGTTTCAATAGAGCTATCTCAGAGAGAGTTTTTAACCTCATGTTGCTCAATTTACAGAGTACCCTGAAGCAGGTTGCCCCATTATTTGAAACCGAGGGATTTTCGATGCCATTCAATGTGCAAAACTTTAATTCTGACCACCGGTAAATGCTCTTCTCTGTGGAATTTTACTGAATGTGAAGCCTCTAGCATAGGAGAAACGGTTTTTGACTGACTTGGCTTCTTTCAGAAGTGACTACGAGGACTTTGTAAGAAACCTTGCAAAACAATTCACTCAGCATCTCTCCTCCAGAGTTGATACATATATGGCTTCAACAATACAGGTTTGCACTAGTCTATACCTGTTGGTGTCAAAAGTATCTTAAGAAGGCTGTGCCATTGCCTCCACTTGACAGATCTTAGTACCAGCATACGCCTGCCCCTTTTCACTTCCACATACACTTTGATGTACTCCCGATTCTGTATTGTATCTTGCATGAGATACAATCTTGCATTAAAACATGATCATTCATGCATGCACATTCCATGCGCAAGGAAGGATTGATCTAGGGGGCCAAGCCCCATTGCCCTTCTACTGTGAGAGAAGCTTGGTCAGTAATTTATGACCTTTTAGAGATGATGTGGGCTGTTGTCCCCCACCTAAAGAAAATTTTTTATGAAATATTGAGTTGGCCATCTTAAACTAGCACTATCATAATTTGAACGAGTTAACTCAAAGAGACTACTTTTATAAAATGAAGATACTACTTTCTTACTTGTCATTGGCTCTCTGTATAATTCGTAGGCTCTCTATGCTAAAAATTGGAGATTATTCAGGGTGAGTGCGTTGCTCAACAAAGCAGTTAAAATAGCATTTGACACCACTGACCACTTCAAAAATAGGTTAACTCCATCTTAAGGTGAATGTCATCAGCAAAAAATAAAAAATAAGAAAAAAAAGGGCAGCTTCCTGGGGTGACTTTGTAATCAGCCAGTCCAGTTTGGGCTGGTTCCAGGGTTAACTCGGTTGGTTCCCGGTTCCACAAACTAGGAGCCAACCGTCATCGGGTAAGTTTAAGGTTCTAGGTGGGAAACTGATCACCCCTCTGTGGTGCACTATGCGTGCATTGGTTCTAGGACTACATTACTAAATGGTATGCTAGTACGACTATTCTATTTAACTTAGACTTTCTATTTTGTTTAAATAAGTTTATATTTTTTTAATGCCATCTTAAAATCTAGGTTAATGTAAAATGCATATATTTATGGAGAAAAAAACAATCAACATTATTAAATTAGCGTGGAAAAACTTGGCACACCCACTGTCCGATTTCTGGATCCTTCCCTAGCGCAGGTGCCTTAGTAGGTTTACATGCAGATGGATACATTCAGGTGCCCTCAAGTATATATGACATGCTTCCCAACCTCAGAGAAACACAATTAATTTTCTTTCTTGCTGATGCTGCAGGCTTTTGATGCGCCTTGGCCCCTTATCCAGGCAAATGCTATTTATTTTGCTTGCAGCCTTCTGTCACTTTCAGATGACCAGCACATTTTAACAGTATATTATACACAGGTTGACCATCATTCAATATCAACCATTAGAATGTAAAGCAGAAAGGAACATGCATTAATATCGTTGTTATCTTGTTCAAGGTGTTTTCACTGTTGGTGGGAAAGATGAGTCGGTCTTCACATGCAGTTGTTAGAGCAACATGCTTTTCGGCACTGGGATTGTTGCTGAAATCTACTAATTCACGGTCATGGAGAGAAGTTCGACTGGATCGGGTTGATTCAATTCGGAAGGGTCAAGGTTCAGAGTCTCCGAGGAAGTGAGCGAGAAGGCAAAACTTATGAGTGGATATGACATCCTGATTCCAAATTCTAACATCACGGTTAAAGTTGGCTAATCAATGCCCACCAAACTTGAAAGAGTTTAGTGCTGGGGATCACTGATTACCCAACCTCCGCTGAGTGAAGCATTTTGGACAGTTTTAGAAGCCAATAGATGGTTGCCTCTCCACGGCCGTAATGCCGGCAAGCCTTGCCGCGCTGAAGAATGAAGCCTGTGCAGTTGCCCCTCCTTGTAATTTATAAAAGCAGTGATTGTAAATCATGTACATGAACTATCCTTCTCCTTTTCTGTGTCGGCTCCATATTTCCTGTTAGTTTAGGCATTTTAGGTTGGTAGTTTGTATCTGTTTGTACCAACAATGCCCTTAGGATGTGAGGTTTTTTCAGTCAAAGGATGATTTTCCGACTCATTTGACATGAATTACGTGTATCATAAATGGCAATTTTTACCATAATTGTATCTGCCAGAGTACGGGACGGTTCTGTTGTGTCCAACTTCGAGGTCGGACGAGGGGATAGTTTTGATGTAATATCTACGTCTTTTGTTTTGGGCGAATTTGTACGTACGTGGAGAAAATTTGTTTCAGACTTAAAATACGCTATTTTCTGGTTAATAGTTTGACTGAAATTTTCTGTTTGTTTTTAGTGTAGAATGAAGGGGATGACATTTCTCCTCAAGATGGCGTTTTTGTTCCTTCAGGAGCTGAACAGGGAATTTCGTTCGAAATAACTTTCTTATTTAACGAGTTAGCTCAAACATGTGAATGGAAAACGGAAATTAGGAGGTCCTCTTCAGCACCTGAAGAAAAAATAATCGGACATATCTGTTCAGCGTATATGCTTATTATGCTTGCATTATGCTTATTATGCTTGCTAACGGTTGGACGAGAACATTTCCTGCGTTGTTCTCTGATCAATCAGAAGACCGGATGGTGAAAAATCGAAGGCTTCGTTCAGCATATTCGGCCATCTTTGTTCATCACGTGAAAGATCCAATTACTCTGGTCGAGCCTCGCTCGCTACAAAACTGGTTCGTGCAAGAAAGCTGGGGTGACGTTCGGGAAGCCAATCATGGCCATCTATGTAGGAAATGTCCAGGAAGAGGCTAGCTTCTGATGGTTTTAGCAGCCTCCCGTATTCAACTCTGGTTGTATAGTTCGCCCCAGGTCCCCGACAATCATACTCCCCAAAGAACACCGTCCTGCAATGGAAGATCGTTAGTTCAAATATTTGTACAAAGAACTGGATATTCTGTGATTCACTAGTTTTTCCCCCCTTTTTTCCGCTGAAACGAGAGCTAACTCATATAATCCTTACGCACATTATCTTGAATTGGAGAAGAAGCAAGATCTACCTAGAAGGCACAACCGAAATCGCACTAATAAATTGTACTAAGACCGGTTTATTCTATATCAGGGAAGAGAACTAGAAATGAAGTGAAAGTAAGGTTGCACAGATTCGAAGAAAAAGAAGGATCAATTACAGACTCGTCTCTAGAAGGGTCTGTCCAGTCGTTCCACCCCTCGGGATCAACAATGTCCGACATGTAGGTCTTCGAGAACACCACCGTCGCATACACACCCCACGCCCGGCCCAGCCACACTCTGCCGCTCCCTCCGATCCTGCAATTCACGAACGAAAACCCTGTATGCTCACCCTCTGAGCCCCTCCCTTGAGCCGTGATGGCTCCACTAATCCCCGCCGTGACGTCCTTTGCTATTGAGTTAATGGTGCATCCCTGCCATAGATTTGAGCATTGATATATCATAGGAGAATAGGCTAATCCGGGGTTAACAGTGGAAAAGAATGTCATTTGGGGACCAGAATTAACTGCACTTAATGTGATTGAGAGAGAATTATTCAGGACTTTCCCTGGTTAACACGCACAATACAAGTGTTCATGTAAGCTTCTTCATGTTCTACCTCGTAAAGAGATCTAGCATTTCCGAAGATAAAGTCGATGGATCCCTCGATGAAACAATCCCCAAAATAATGTCTTCCTGCGTCATCATGAAGCGTGTCTTGAGCTCCATAAAATCCGCACCCAAAAAACGCAGCCTCGTCCCCTGCTATTCTTAGTGCAACGGCCTGCCCTCCTACATCGCCCGGCGATGGCGATGGAGCTGTATTCTTTAATTTCAAGAAACCAAATGCCACACAAGAAGCAAATTAAAATGTCGAAAGTGATCGAGCTAAAGGTGAACAGGTATGTCATCGGTATATTAGTTCTTCAAGTGGAATAAGATCATTAGCATTATCAGGTCAGTAATATGTGCACGGCAAAAATTTGTTTACCAGATAATCGTAAATTGCTTATACAAGGAATGAAGACGCACCAACATTTTGACATTGGTTGTGGAAATTGAATTCCACAACGGCAGTGCAAAAACTAGAAAGTCAAGTTCTGATGTGGAGTTGGATCTACCTGAAAACTGATGTTGTAAGCTGTGAAGTTGTCAGCGAATACGGCCACAGAAGGACTGTAGATTGTGCCACCAGTGGAATTGGCTGTGTCGTTCCATGCTATGGTTGTGTTGAGATAATCCTTACCTTCCAATATTATGTTTGTCTTGCTAGCATTCACCACCACCTTTTCCCTGCAGCCAGAGACATCATCTATATGATCCGGCGTAGTCTCACAGATTTAACCTGCCTACTTAGAAGCTCCTTAACTTCTTTGTTTTTTTTTTCCACTTCCTAAAGTCCCTAAACGTGATTATGTTACAAGACTTTCGCAGAGCATCATGTAATTATTAAATTACAAAAGTCTACGCATATGAACGTTAGGTGTTTTATCTAGTGAGGACCGTACTTATATGATCCCGAAAGTTTGCAACCAATCGTAAGTGAAAGGCGAAACTATGAGGCCACCTTTAACTGATCTGAGTGCATGTTCATTGACAGAAGCACAGTCGGCTAATCGTGTCATGCTAAACCATGAATTATAGACTACAAACTGCGCCAAGGAGAGGAGTTCTGAAAGACAGTGACCTGTAAGTACCAGAATCCAGTACAATGAGTGTCCTGGAGGGACTAAAGTCAGGAACAGCATCCACTGCCCTCTGCACACTGCTAAAATTCGCACAGCCCTTCAAGTCGACTGTTAATACAAGTCCCACTTGATAATCGTTGATGACCTTTGACTTCCATATGCTCCCATCACACTCAACCGGCCTTGTGAGATGATGATTATGGTGTCTTGGCATAATCAGAGAGGTGACAACGGAGAGAATCTCTTCCACCTGAAATTTAAATCCAATTTGACTGCCTATAGTAGTGGGTTGGAGATCGGGAGTAGGGACAGATGAACGCAGGGTGAGAGCATAGAGGAATGAGAAGAGAGCGATGGCGAAAGCAGAGAGCCGAGAGAAGGTTGCTTTGCTTCTCATGGTTGTGGGAAATTTTGGCGCATGTCAAAGCAAACTTGTGTTGGCTCTCATTGATCATGAGTTGGGTTAGAAATGTGTTTAAATAAAGGAAACTTAATGGGAACAAGAAGAGTTCGGAATGATGATTCACTTGGGAGGTAAGCAATGTATGAGTGCCTCATGTGTGATGGTCTGTGCGTGTACATCTTGCGTTGCTTTAACAGTAAATTAGTTCGTCAGGTGGTGCTATGAAACATTGAAAATCAGAACATGATGCAACATGCCATCTCAGAGAGACAGACAGAGAGAGAGAGTCTAATAATATTTCTAGGAAGAATAGAGGAGTGGCGGGTGGAAATCAGAACATGATGCAACATGCCATCTCAGAGAGAGAGAGAGAGAGATAGTCTAATAATATTTCTAGGAGGAATAGAGGAGTGGCGGGTGGAAATGGGAAATACAAGTGATTCAAGTACTCTACGATTAGGATCTTAATTTACTTATTAATTAATGGTGATTTCTCATCACTAGAGCTAATAGGTAGATCAGATTTGTTGCTCATTTTTCATCTATTTTTCTTTCCTTTTTGTCTCATTGCTGTTTTCTATTGGGCCATTGACTCTCTCCCAATTCCATTTAAGTTTAGTGGATCGAATTGATACTATCCATTAATTTGATAGAACTCACATATGAGATGTTAGGGCCCACATGAGACACACAAAATTAGTAGTGAAGACACACACTCTCTCTCTCTCTAACATCTTACCTAAGTTTAGTGGAGTGGGTCCGCATCAACTATTGATATGGAAAGCTTTACCAAAAGGAAACTATTGATATGGAAAGACTCACATGTAAGATGTGAGGGTCCACATGAAACTCACAAAATCAGCATGAGATATCAATCAAAGTCAAGAGAAGAAACTCTCTCTCTCTCTAGCATTGGAACAAAGGCCACACGCAACATAGTCACAACTTCCTCATACAACAGAGGCCACAATTGTGTCGCCCCTCTGTCGTCACCACCCCTCCCCACCCCCATCACCCTAGTGTAATCCTGCCTCCGTCCAAGCCCACGAGGCAGCCGCTCACATCGCAAAGCCTTATTGTTGCGCACCCCGCCTTCTCTCCTTCCCTCGGGCCCGTCCCTACCTCAAGCTACCCCAAACTTCAGGTCCAGGTCGTCGCTCGTGGTGGTCGAGACGAAGGGGTAGAGGGCGCTCTACTCCTAACTATCGATCACTCATGGGCAATAGGCGAAGGCTAGTGGTAAAGCACGGCGATGAAGGCATCGGTACAATGGCTAAGGTGGTATGGGTGGTGAGAGAGGGAGAAAGTAAGGGCAATTGGGTTGGGGTAAATTTTTCGAGAAAATAAGGATAATTTAGTCATTCCTTACTAACTTTAATTGGTGACCGATTCTTTTATTTTAGAATATCCCAATCCTATATGCGTAACTTATATAACATGAAATAATGCTTAATTATTGACACCTAGAGTTTTGTTGAAAATTTTTCTTCTATGAATAAAAAAGAAAAACCATAGGATTTAGGTCTTTGCTAGAATATCTTTACCATGCATCGGTCCTTACATTTCATGTTGCTAGTTAGTGTTGCCACACATTTCTGTTGTATTTTGTGCATAGAACTCAATTTAGGAATATTTTAGTTATTTCATTTGATGCGGTGCATTCTACATTTATTCTTGATCACACATTTAGATCATCTTCAGTATATATTGAACAAAAAGGATAGAGAGGTAAAAAGGATCGCTAGGTATTACTACACACACTGCCCTCTTTCCTTCCCTCTGCACAATAAATACTTGTCTATCTGCTAAATAAGTTATTATTTTTTATTTTTAAAAAAAAGAGGGAAACCAATTTCATTCCAAATTATAAAAGAAAACCAAAATAGAAAGAAACCGAACAAAATTTAAACACAAAGTATGGAATAAGTTTAAATCAACAATGGGCCCCACCAAAAATGGAAACTCTTCAGTTTCGTTCAGGGGCCACGTTCCAAGGTTTCGCGGGAATTCTGGTCGTTTGACAAGTCCGAGGCCATCGAAACGACTTCCTGAGGGATGGTCTCTCGTGGATTTCATTTCGTGGGCTCATCCAAAGACTGACTAGAGCCCATTACCATTAGGGCTTTCTTGACAATCATTATTTGAAGATTGATAATTATTTCTCCATTACTCAAATTGGGTCATGTTTTCTATTTACTATTTTACTGACTGATGCTCAACAAGGAATCTCCTTTCGACCATAAAAAACAAAGAATCTCCCATTATCTTCTAGAGAATTAGTACTCTAAAGAAATTTTCGGAATTGATTGGACTAGAGGAAAATAGATCATGGTCGACACTGAAAAAAGATCAACTCTTTATTGTCGATGAGTGGTGGGCTCGATCGAGTAAAGTTTGATTGAAACAAAAAATTCATCCGTGAACAAGACAGCCAACGAACTACAAGTTGGTCGACAATGAAGGAAATCGGCAACACCTGTGTAGAATTTATCGAGAAGAGCCTTCGTCAGAATTTAAGAGAAATTGATTGGCAAAGTCATTTACCGCAAGTGGTGAAGTAGCGCAATTATTGAACCAAAATAGAAGCCTATACGCGTCAGTCAAAGATGGATAGTGGATTGACACTAACACAAGGTCACGCCAGTATTTTTGAGATTTGTAACTTCTATCTTTTCATAATTGATTTTTTTAAGATCAAGTTTTACTCTGATTTTTCGTTCTTTTGTTTGTTTTTTATCTCTTTTTTTTTTTTTTTTTTTTTTTTTTTTTTTTTTTGCGGGTTCCTCTTCGCTCGGCGATTAGAGGCTGGAGTCATCACCACACACCCATAGTGCACCTAAAGTACGATGCCCACGCCATATTTACCCAGGCATCCAGGATCAATCCTCATAGCGTCGATTTTGTTCCCGCGGGCATTCGCATGCTTCTTCTTGTGTCGGGCATCATGGGATCTCTTTTGCCTTTGAATCCACATCGATTCAGCCTTATTTCAAGCCACAACAACCAATATTCTCACTAAATCGTGTGGTAATATGCTCCGGATGTTCTTGAATGGTTGGTAAGCGGAGGGGTTCATACTGGCCAACACCCATTTATTGGTCTATGAATGTCCAACTTCTGGAATACAAAGAGAGAACGACAAACCGAAGCACAGCAAAGTCAAATGGGTACAAGCGGAAATGCATCTGTCACAATGAAGGAGACAAGTTAAGACATCTCACCGTCGAAAGGACGCAAAAAATAAGAATACATTAGGTTGAATTATAGCGTGCCTTGCGCGGGCAACGCGTTCAATATTGAATAGCTGACGTAGCTTTTTGCAAGTGCTATGAATCGAGAACAAAAGGCCAAACCAATCAAAGCACGAGAGACGTGGAGTCGTGGACCCTTCTAGCTCAGTTGATTGGCGCAGATGGAAACCGACGAAGCACTTGCGGCGAATTTACAAAGCGTCAGCTCGTACGGTGGTGGTCATAGGCCACTCGTGCTTCACAGAAGGAACCGAGCCTGCAGAAAAGAAAATCGTATTCGTAATTTTTATTCTTCTTCCTGGATTGTGAAGACTCGTTGACAACTTATCCTGTTCGCGGCGTATTCCCTTTACTCTCGACGCCTTTCTCTGGTCTCCCCAGCCAGAAACTACGTAAGAACTGACATGGAGTTGCATTAGCGGCGTCTCCTACGTATGCACCTAATTTTTGACTGGGACTTTGATAAAATTTTGTCAAAAGTCAACCTTATCACAATTTCGATTGAAGGATACAGTTGAGTCGACCTCTATGAGGGCTCTCCAGCGACTCCCAATTTTGCTTTTGCCAAATAAGATGGGCAGGTCTGGATATCACGTCATTCAATAATACCTACTCGGTCTCAATAGGGTCGGAAAGATCATGATTATTACGTATTGAGATTGAGATTAGGTGATTTTGGTCACAAGCTTTCCAACGCTTCAAGAATCATTATGATGGGAGTTTTCTCAAAAATGGTATTATGACTTTTCTTTCCGGATCATCGGTTTTGCCCGATTTGCAGAAATCCACAATGCCGTTTTTTAATTCTAGAAGTTGGACCACAGTTGTGGGTGCTTGAAATCGGGCCAATGGGACACTAGATAAGAGAGGAATGGGCGATCAAAGTCAGAGCCAAAGTAAAACAAAAATTGTATTTTTGATTAAAAAAGAAGGATTAAGTAGACTTTAGTTGGGCCAGCCGACGACTACCACGTGGCAGTTATTAGGGTAGTCCAACACTGTGTCAGTTTCACGACATAATGGCGTTGGTTACGCCACCATAGCTGAGTCTCGTCCCTCCCAACGCCATGCAAAACAGGCTTGGAATTGAGTAAGGGTGGGTGCTGTAGATGAAGCCAAATCTTTTCCTAGGGGTTGCAGGCGAAGCCAAATCTTTTTATGGGGGCTTTTTTTTTTTTTTTTTGTCTTTTTCTTTTATTTGATTTGTTTTTATGTTAAAAGCTATATCTTTATATTAGTCATAGCAACACGCTAACCGTCAAGACGTTAAAAAAAAAAAAAAATTCTATGTGAAAGTTCTCAATCTCTGTGTCCTGATCTTGAAAGAAAATCATCATTGTATTCTAATTTTCTTCAAAATCTAGTGGATTCACAAAGTGCCTCTACGCGAAAATGTAGCTCATATTTGAGCGAACTTTGATAACAAATTTTTCGGCATGTTCTTCTAATTCTATTATTTTTATTATTATATTCTACTTGGTAGATTGTTTGCGAACATTATTTTTCTAGAATTGACATGCGATTTCATAACACTGGGCTGGATTAGGCATGACAGCCTAGCCAACTCGCACTATCATGTGATAACTATAGGTGTAATGTGAGATTTTATGAGATTACTGTTAGCTGTTTTAAAGTTTAAACTGTTAGATAATTGCGTGATTTATTATTTAAATATTTTATCACTCATTCACGCTTAGTCTGGTCTTTTTTTGCTTAGAACTAAGCTTGGGCATATTTTATTAGGAAGGTAAATGGAGCCCGAAAATATTCGAACTTAAGATCTCTTATTCTAATACCATGTGAGGTTTTATCATATTACTACTGATCGTTCTAAAAACATAAGCTGATAAATGATGGTGTGGTTTAATATTTAAATGTCTATTAGGATGCCACAACAACATTGCATAGGGTTAGGCCGCCTAGCCTAGCATTGTTCTTGCATCTCAATTATATAGAAAGTTAGGCTGGCCTGCTCAAGGTCATTTTAGTGTTTTGAAGGGTTAGTCATATGACTAGCCCATGAAGTAGGGGTGATTGGTTCTCAAGTGGTCCAGTTTTTGGCTTAGAATTGAGAATTGACCAGTGACTCTCGATCGACCAATTCCGGTTTCGGTTCCTAATTCTACCCTAGACTCGAGCCATGCACAGTTGGCCTAAGAGAGGTGGTGGGCAAGAGGCAGTGGCAGTTAGTCTTATGAAGCATTGCGGACATTGGAAAACCATTCACCATTCTAAGAGCCAGAGTAGCAATTTGAAGGGATTTTATGACCTGTTGAATGATTGATTTGGCGTTGTGAAGGGTTCTCCTTAAGCTAGGTTTATTTTTTGCTCATTTTCTCTTTAAGGTAACGTTCCTTATAAATAGAGGTTTGTGCTTGAGGGAACTCTAGAGAGCGAAGCTAATTCAAAGACGGTACACCAATGCTGGGTGATCAGGTAGGATCTGAATCCCTTTCACTAAAAATTAATCATCATAATGTCGAAATTATCTTATATATTTGATTAATATAGTTATTCTTTTACTTTAGGAATTAGATTCTGTACAAAATAAACCGTTGTGCTGCTAGAATTAGTGTAGCTCTTATTTAGATTATTGAAGTGCTGGTGCTGAAGTGAAATATGAAGTTATGGGGGAGAAGGAGAATATATCGAATTGTTTGCATCTGTGGAAAATCTCAAAGAATAAATCAGACCCAAAGGGTACCGGACCGTTAAACCAAAGAGGTGGAGACCCCTGAGGTCGTTGATATGTGAACCAAGGCCCCATGAGTGTGATTTTTTCTAATACTCATTCTCGAATAAGTTATAGAACTTAATGAAAAATGATTGTGTGATAAAACCGACTCCATTTTTCAAAAGTTTTGCTATACCATATGCCATTTTTAGATGTTTAAATACAAGAAATTGACTATGGATATTATATCATCTATTGCTTCTATTTCTCCAAATATATCTTATCGGAAACTTGTTTAACTTTGGAGAGGTTGTGTGTATGACTTGTATTTCCTGCATCGATTCATTTCATATCACACATAGGGAACAAGTCGTACATACCAAGTGCTCTGATCTTTTATATCAGTTTGGCACAAAGTTAAAAACGTTTACATTATGTCCATACATATATTTCCAAAAATTCTTCAATCATGTGGACACGTCTGCATATCGAATGGTGTATAGAAGCTTTTTATCATTATCACAAAGGGAATATATGTTGGAAAACATTCCTATAAAATCTGAATATGATTAAACATTCTCAATGAACTTATATGTGTAGTTGAGTTTTCAAATGAAATATTCCTTAAATATAACATTCTCTACATAGGCAAGTTTATGTGTAGATGACATTGACAACGAGACGTTTGTATTTAAGGAGAATTTCCTTTCTCTGCAAATAGAGAACAAGATACTAAGTGGGAAGTGTTAAAGTTGGAAGGATCTTTGGATTTTGCTGAACAAGCGAGAGATATGGGATAACACGAGTACATCAATATGCTTGGAAGAATCTAAGTACACTAGAGCTGCGTTTGATCGGCCGGATTGAGATTAGGATAGAATAGGATAAAAAGGGGATTTGAAATCCTCCATATATCTTTTAGATTGTGGAGTGCAACCTAGGATAGGATTGAAATATGTAGCCTAAGATAGAATTGAAAATCCTTTAAAAAAATTATTGTTTGAAAATATTTGAATATCCCATCTGCAACGGGCTCCTCATACGATTCAAAACCTCTCGACCATTGTTGTCAACAAGCAGTCTCCGAGAACTCGACCTTGGAAGCTTGACAGCTTCCAAAGATCAACCTCGGGAGTTTGATGACTTTCAATAGACCTGATGTCTTCCATTGAGCAAAATTCTAAACCGAAGGTGAGGAGGATCTCTCAGGAGGATATCTCTCTAGTGTTTCATTAAAAACTTGATGAACGCCTAGTTCAAAGTCGACCAATAGAGAGATTATGGAACAATGGAGACTGTAAATGAGTAATTAAAGGTAAAGTAGAGAGAGGAACCGATAAATGATTTAGTGATGATGAAAAAGCTGAAAAACCGATTGAGAAAGAGAGGAAACAATGGATAAGGTGGTGAGCCCTAGCCTTCCAAGTGAGCCACGAGCAAGGGCACCTGCAAGGATACTCAACGATGCTGGAGTGAGGAACCATCACTATGGATTACTGTTAGAGTGGTGGTGTGATGCCATCGATGAGAAATGCCAAGGATGGTGAGTCTCATTTGAGCTGGGCTTTTCCCAATGCATGAGAATTGTTAAATAATTTTTAAAATTTAATATCCAATCTAGGTTTATCCCACCCCCAAGGCTGGATTTCTTGTTCGGCATTTTATCCGGATGTATCCGGCATTATCCAATTTAGAGCATGTCACCAAACACGGAATAAGATAATTTAATATCCAATATGGACTTAAGTCCAGACCACTAAATGCAGCCTAGATGGATATATTGGGATTTGGTAAAATTGTTAAGTTTGGATAGACCACGTTTTAGAGTAAGTTCACGCTATCAACAAAGTGGACAATATTCCACGTACTTAGAAATGAATGGCACGCATGATAACCATTTTATTTCTCCATTTTTTTTTTCGTTCACGGGGATAGGTTTAGAACAGAAATCTGTATGATAACAAAATTTCATTTTTCTATTTTTAGAACAAATTTTACTCCAAAAATAGGTTTGAAACAGAAATTAGAAATTAAAATTGTTAGCTTTTCTATTTTTGGAACAAAAGTGAGAAATAAAAACTCATTTGATCGTTTACTCTTATCACCGCCCACCTGTCGTCGGTCATTGCTCGCCGGATGCCAGATGCTGGTCAAGGCTAGCCGCGGGTGGCTAGACAGCCGTCACCGATCGCCCACCGTTAGCCTCCTTGTGTGCCGGCCACCTCCTATTGCCACTTGGAAGTGAGAAATTTTGTGTTGTTATTAAACAAATTTCTATTTCAAGAATAGAAATTTTATATGATTATCAAACGTGTATTTTTTGTTCAGAAACTTGTTTGGGAAATAAAAATAGAAATATTAATTTCTAGCAAGAAATTGATTTCTGGAATAAAATGGTTATCATTCACGTGCAAAGTCTAACCTCTATATCAATTTGTTTAGAATTCAAATTGGCACTTTGGAGTCAATTTTAGGCTTCGGAATTCATGGAGAAATGTTCTGCATGCCTGGTTTGCCATTTTTGAATAAGTAGAGAAAGTTTACGGCAAATTTGCATAGGCAATTTGGTCTATTTTTAGCAAAGTTCAATAATTAGCTCCAACTGAACTTTCCGACCTAAGAACAATCCTTGCAACAACTACTTTGACATATTTGAAGTTTCCAACACGCTGGTAAAGTTTGGCGGGTGATATGCATACTTAAAAGTATTTGTTGAAAGTTGGCCTGAGTTGATTAAAACGCTCCGAAAGCTTATTCTTACTTCTTGTACTCTTTGGAAAAAATCTTGTGATTCTGATTGTCATTTTCTAAGAGAATGTTTATATAACGGTAAAGATTGCTTTGAGCATAGAGCGAAGTGTGTACTTAAAGAGTGAGCTACAGTCACTCATGTAGAGACAACTTCATTTGAAAACACTATCAAAGTTTTAAGGATAGCACGAGTGAATTCCAATCTTATTTTTGGACCGTTAAAATTAGGAAAGTGGAGTAAGTTGAGTGAAAAGTGGCATAAATTACTTTGCAATCTCTTCTATCTATCACTCTTTTTACAAAGTATTTGCTATGCCTTGCATATTTCATCCCCAAAAGTATTGAAACTTCCTACGATAATCAATTCACCCTTTCTTGATTATTGAGTCCAGTCTATCCTGAGAGTGCGCGACTTAAATTTCTATTAATTTGAAAACATAATGATTAATGAATCATAAGCATGGTGCCGCACTTCTCATGCCCAGTTCAGGTGACTGGGACCTTTGGCTATTAGGCCACCAAGAAGACCCAACATCATAGGGACGATTTTTTGATGTTGTAACGTAGGATACCATTGTAACTAGCTTTTGAATGCAACACTTGAAGATTCTCGCTAAAAGAGATGCCGTTAATATTGTAGAATCGTAAATACTGTATTAATAGCAAAATCTAGTTGGAACTGACATAAATTATACGTTTTAGACTGCTTTCAATTTCGATTGTTAAACTTCGCAAACTCAATCAGTGTTGAATCTGGACATGCAAGCGATTATTTGAGCTATTTTTGTTACATTAAAAAGCTTCTAACTCCTAAGCTCAGTTTGTTTCATGAAAAATGACAATATTTTCAAGTATTTAGTTGAAACATAAGACTAAATTGAAAAAGATTTTATATTGTTTGGTTAGGAGATTTTGGTTAGATTTTTTTTTTTAAATAGACATATATATTATTTGGACGCTAGTGACTTGCACATAAGCAGTGATGGAATTAGTCATGGAAACTAGGGTCTAAAGTCCAACCTAGACCTAGGCCTGGCTTTAAGGGATTCGAGTGCCAGGAACTAGGGCATGAGCTACAAGCTGTTGAAAAAATATCTCTAAGTGATTTTAAGAATGTCCAAACTATTCTTAATATAATGTTTACTATGGTGTATATGGATTTTTTTTTTTTAATTTTATAGAAAGGACTGTGCAATATCCATGATGTGATCCAATGAATAGAAGTATGCAACAAGTCCATAGATAGTTTTTCCATAAATAGTACTAGTTGACCTAAAAATTAGTTGATGGCAATATTTATATCGTAACAACAAATATTAGGTCGTTGGTGCTATGGCAACCATGCACATTTGGTGAGGTCAGCAAACTAGCTGTTGCGGGTGAGGATTCACATAGCAGTAGAATCCAAATGAAACTAGAAATAACGAAGCTGGCTCGTCTTAAAGGTCTGTCAGAGACTATAGTAAAGGGACAGTAGCAGATCTATTCTTAGGTGGATTATAGATGTTCAAGAAAAAGGACTGTATGAGCAATTCCATTCTTGAGCAGTAACTCAATAGCAACTTCAACGGCTCTTTACTCATTTGATCCTCTTCTAATGGATAGATGAGAGAGAGAGAGAGAGAGAGAGAGAGAGAGAGAGAGAGAGAGAGAGAGAGAGAGAGAGAGAGAGAGAGAGAGAGAGAGAGAGAGAGAGAGAGAGAGAGAGAGAGAGAGAGATTGGCATTCAGCTGGAGAGAACAACATAATCAAAAGATTGGCATTCAGCTGTATTCCAAGTGATACGCTCTCTTTCAATTATTTCACTAAGTATTGTATTCGTGTTGTTTGAGTAAATTATAAATGTTCAAGAAAAAGGACTGTATGAGCAATTCCATTCTTGAGCAAGAACTCAATAGCAACTCCAACGGCTCTTTACTCATTTGATCCTCTTCTAATGGATAGATTAGATATGGATATAAAAGATAAGACCTAAGAAGCAGAGAGAGAGAGAGAGAGAGAACAACATAATCAAAAGATTGGCATTCAGCTGGAGAGAACAACATAATCAAAAGATTGGCATTCAGCTGTATTCCAAGTGATACGCTCTCTTTCAATTATTTCACTAAGTATTGTATTCGTGTTGTTTGAGTAAATTATAAATGTTCAAGAAAAAGGACTGTATGAGCAATTCCATTCTTGAGTAGTAACTCAATAGCAACTCCAACGGCTCTTTACTCATTTGATCCTCTTCTAATGGATAGATTAGATATGGATATAAAAGATAAGACCTAAGAAGCAGAGAGAGAGAGAGAGAGAGAGAGAGAGAGAGAGAGAGAGAGAGAGAGAGAGAGAGAACAACATAATCAAAAGATTGGCATTCAGCTGGAGAGAACAACATAATCAAAAGATTGGCATTCAGCTGTATTCCAAGTGATACGCTCTCTTTCAATTATTTCACTAAGTATTGTATTCGTGTTGTTTGAGTAATTGTGCTCTAGATTAAGTGTATAGGAGTAAAAGCAATAGCTGACTCTTAATAGTATGATCTATGTTGCAATAGGATCAGTGCTTGCATATTGTAACTGTCAGAGCATATTACTAATGCATTCTAGCTCAACATGTGCCATTAGTATGAAGAGTAGACGTAAGCTTTGGGATAAAGCCGAACCACTACATATCGTTTTGTATCACTGTTTTATTTTCTTTACTCTCACAAGCACACATTATGATCACAAGCTTTGAAATATCATCTTGACTTGATCTTTACTTAGTGTTAGCTATTTTTGCAAAAGATTGTTAAGTTTTTTAAAACAATCTATTTACCCCTCTTTAGGTTGTATTTTTGGCCTCCAACACAAGGTCCCAATTTGGGCCTCCATGGAATCGATCGTGGGTGTCAACTGTCAAGGACCCAAGCTCGAGCACAAAAATCCAAGGCCCAATCTCGATGGACACGAGCCCGACCTCTATAAACCTGGGCATGGGTGCCAAGATCTCGAGTCTTGCCTTAATTAACCTGGGTAGGCATCGACATCTTGGACTTAGCTTGACATTGAGGTCTCAGGTTCGACCTCAATAGACAAGGGCATAGGCGCTAGAGACTTGGGCCCAATCTAGATAGACTAAGGCTCGAGTGCCAAGGTCCTGAGCCCGACCTTGATGGACATGGGCCTGGGCGCCAACAACCTAGGCACTGGCATTAGGGTCACAAACAACCTTGATAGACCTAGGCCTAGGTGTTAGAGATCTGGGCACGAGTACCGAGGTCTCGTGCCCGGCCTATGTGGAGCAAGGTCATGGCGCCAGGAATTAGGTAATGGTAATAGAGTCCTAGGCTCGGCCACTGGTGTTGTTGTCCCAAGTGTAACCTCTATAGACTCGGGACGGGGCACTGAGGTTCTAGGCTTGGTCTCTTTAGACCTAGCGTTGGCCTTGATAGACCCTAGCGAATTTGGCCTAGAGAGTAAGCATTGGGGTTTATATGTCCAAATATAGAGTTTCTAGTCCAAGCGCTAGTATCTAGTCATATGGGAAAATATTTTTTGTCGACTCATTTCTTGAGCGATCCAAGCACTGGAAAATGAGGAAAATGTTTTTCCGGATATTTTTTTCACGAAACAAAAGGAGTCCTACTTTAAAAAAACTACATTAAGAATAAGGTTCCATATGTTTTATGGAAAACAACTTCAACCAGATATTTTTACAGATTTTTCGGGACATGGTTCACCAAAAATAAACTAGAAGGAAAATATTTTTTCTCAATAAAATAAACACATTCAAAAATGAAGAAAATGATTTCCTCTTTTTGAAAAGAAGAAATCATTTTCCTTGCTCTTGCCTTCAGTCCAAGCACGTTATCTTTGTCACCCCTTTTGATTAGTTTTCTTTTTCATTTTTTTAAAATAAAAAATTTAATTTTTTTCTTCTTCCTTTTTATTTATTTATTTTTCTTTTTCCTTCTTCTTCGGAAGTGAGAGATAAGCTCGCCTAAGGTCGGTGAAGCTCGAACTCATCAATCTAGTGAGGCTTGGCTCGTCGGATTCTTGCGAGGCCTCGAGCCTTTCCAACCTCTTGCTAGCCTCTACCTCACCAGATCTGGTGAGGTTGAACCTTGCTCGAGACTGGCTCGGCTCAACTTGGCTTGTTAGAATCTAGCGAGCCTCACTAGTCTTAGGTAAGCTTGTTCCTCGCTTGTGGCTGGTCACCAAGAAAAAGGAAAAATGAAAAAAAAAAATTCTAAAAAAAATTGAATATTTTGGTAATATTTCTTTAGAAAATCAAATTATATTTTTCATACCAGATGATAGAAAATATTTTCTTTTTTTCAGGTTTCAACCAAATGCAGGAAAATATTATCATTTTCCTGAAAAATAACTTCCTCAAATTTTTTTTCCAAAATGTCATATTTTTTGTGTGAAATAAATGGAGCCTAAGTAAATGACATAGTTGCCTAGCAACAAATGATTGAAAGATCGAGATTAAGGTTTCATTTGTTTTGTGAAAGATATTTTTCAGATGAGTCTTTTTCCGGAAAATGACAATATTTTTCGGTGTTTGGCTAAAACATAAAAATGTACTAGAAAATATTTTTGTTATTTTTTGTCATTTGATATGAAAAATCTAATTTAATTTTTTGATAATTTTTTAAAATATTTTTCTTTTTCTTTTTAAAGATCGAGATTAAGGCTTCATTTGTTTTGCGAAAAATATTTTTCAATGGGTCAATCGCCGGCCACGGCAACCAACCACAGGCAAGGGACGAGCCCATCTTAGGCCAATGAGGCTCCACCTTGCCAGATCCAACAAGGTGGAGCTCGCCCACCTTGCCAAATCGGGTGAGCTAGGGTTTTTCTTCTACTTTTCATTTTGAGCTTCTAGTCCGGGAGCAAACCTTGAGCTGCAAAAGAGACGAGTCGACATCAATGGCCTCTCTCTCTCACTACTAGTCACTGCAATTGCGAGGCAAAAGATCAAAGCGATCGTTCTCATCACACGTCTGCACAAACAAGTTGTCGCAAAGATGATGACTGCGACGAGACACCATGACTGGCAACATCCTCTCCTCCTGCTATAGGTAAAGACACTCTTGAGGCTTAAGCCTCACCTAGCTCGTTGGCGGGCAAGCTCAACTTCGCTAGATCTGGCAAGACGGAGCCTTACTCAAGGCTAGCAAGCTCATTTGTCGCCTATGGTTGGGTGCTGGTCATCGCTGTGACCAACAACCAGTCGAGTAATAAGGAAATGGAAAACGAAAGAAAAGAAAAGAAATAAAAGAAAAAGATAAGTAAATTATTTAAATTCTATTTTTTAAAATATTTTTATAAGAACAAATGTTTTATTAATTAAGGACTCAAGCTCGAGCTAGAGGACCCACGCATGGCTTTTGTGGACTTGGGCCCAAGTGTCGAGTACCAAAACTTGAGCGTCGAGGACTCAAGCACAGCCTTTATAAACCGAAGCTCAAGTATTAGGACATCGGGCACAAGTACTAGGATTTCGGGCTCGACCTTGATAGACCCAGGCACCGAGGTCCTAAGCTTGGCCGTCGAAAACTTGTAAACCAATGTTAGGGCTTTTATGTCTAATTATAAAGTTTTAGCCAAGCGTTGATACTTAATTATATTTTAGAAAATGTTTTTCTGTTTTCCAAAAGAGAATTTTTTTTTTTGAATGTTGATTAGGAAAATAATTCCATTGACTCAATGTTTTAAGCAAACCAAATACTAAAAATAATTTCTTTAAAAATGTTTTTTGCAAAATAAAGGGAGCCGGAAAGTCTTCATAGCTCAAAAGATCAAATGGTCGGGATTTGGAAAGATTGGCTGTTGTTTAAAACAATGGATTACTACTACCCTATCGTACTAAAGAAGGGACTACGAGTATCCGATTGTACTGTCATGAAGGTTTTAAATTGTTTTTTCACGAGGTAAATCGCAGGTCAATGCCTCGGACAGCCCGTCAACCTAATAGGTATATTTTTGGGGTCAAACTGTCAACCAAAGATGACTATTCGTACCTTAGGCAAAACATTGAGGTGTTCACCGTCAACGACTCTTAATGGCGTTTGTTGTATTTAAGGTCGCTTCGTACATAATGTTGTCCCTTTTTGACGATAGACGCCTTGCATCATCAGAAATGAGTAAATTTTCAAGAAGAAGAGGGATTTACAACGAGTCCACATAAATTTTCTTCTCTATTTGTTTGTTTGTTTGTTTGTTTGTTTTTCGAATGTAGTTGTTGAAAAATAATTTAGAGGAGTCATTATTAATTCTGATGCAAAAAGTTGAGTGTGGTTGAGAAATTTGTGTATGCAAGCTTTGTGGACCGAAATTTGTTAGTTGAGAATGGTTATGAAGCATGTGATTAGACTTCATTTATTTCGCATAAACTGAATGATTTGAAAAATATAATTATTCATATCACTTACAAAAATAAGTGAACGAAAAATATTTTTATCTTTCATGAAAATATTTAGACATAAATTATTATCGATAATGAAAATATTTTTTTATTGGCTCATTATTTCAAGTGTTACAAATGGTCATTTTTTAAGGAAATGCAAACCAAATGATTTATTTTTCACGAATGGAGAATTAATGACTTTGGAAGTTTCTTTTCAAATTTTCGTTATTTTTTTATTCATATATTTCGTAGCTTCAAAGCAAAACGAACTCAAGAATATACTATTTTGAGTCTAGTGGAAAAAGAAGAAGAAAAAAATTTGGTTTCGTTCGACTCTAAGGAGGTAGCAAGACTTACTCATTTAAAGATACAATTGCGATTTGTCACATGGACGTTGACGTTGACTTTGAATACTTAGGTTATAAATATAGCAATTTATTTTTCATTGTCTAATATCACTTGTTAGTTATGAGATAAGACCATTTAATTTCATTTTAAAGTACAACATGAAACGCATACTTAAGGTGATGGAACGCAGGGATTTCGTATTTCTCCTTTACTAATTAGCTTATATTTTTTCAATAAATGTGAGTTTAACTATATATATTAATGAGTTCGGATTTGAGCTCTCTCCTAACGATCTTCCTGAACCACCTCTGGTAAATATTTCACACGCCCCTAATTTGTGGTCGTGAATTGCGGGTCCAAGCAGAGTCGAAAATGCTGACGAGTGCTCGAAGATTGAGTTGGGCACAACACCACCGGCTGCAAAGTCAGAACGATCCCCATGGCTGACCAACCAGATAGGAGTCAATAGTCCACTCTCTCGAGCAGGTCTCGGCTTATACAGGCAAGTGATGAGAAAGTGATGGCTTCACAGTTCATACGTGGAGCATCTTTGAAATTCCAAGGTCCAGTAAGGCGCCTAGTCAACCACCGCCCCACTTTTGGCTCATTCTTTATTGATATGACATCACGATATATGACGAAGCAGCCAATAACTCGGCGCGAATTCTTCAACGCACGCTGTCTGGACGAGGAAATCCTCGTGTTGTACCTGTTCACATAAAGTAGTAACTAACCAGGTAAATCCTCTTTTATTTATTTGATCTTGTCAAAATGCACGTTTGGAATTTACTAAAGTCTCCCATTTGATTTTTTTAGCTTAATAGGGAGATAGTCTCTGGATCAGCTTTCACGCACCTCAAGGAGTGCACTCATTTGCACGATCTTAAGGATGCACTCCTTCAAATTGGCCTTACTTAGGGTTTAACTCCTTAAGTATTCCCAATAAGGGACATTTATTGGATACTCCCGGTTCATGCAGAGTGGACTAAAGGAGGCCAGGGGCATCCAATAAAAGCTACCAACAAGGTTTAAATTCAAGACCGCAAGAATTCAATCATTAATGACAATTAACTAGTTGAGTTGCTTGTCATTTGTAAATTACATTTTAAACTTTTTATCACAACAAAAATGTCGTGACACGTTCGCATAATCTAACAACATTACGGGGTATTAGGGTTTTCAAAAAGTTAAAAAAGAAATGTTACCAACTATCAAGTTTATGACTTTGTTTTAGCGACCAGCAATATCACAAGTTAGGTAAACTCTAAGCCTCCATTAATCTCACAAACAACGTAAAATACAGAGTCGAACTTGGACGAGTGGCTCAAACATGGCATTTTTATGCTTGATGGGCCGAGAAATCAAATCGGTCCCTTGTACCTAATTTGTGTATATTAAGGTTAGGTTCAGTAGTCTAGATAAAAGATTTTATCCTATTTTGTGTCTAATGCTTGCTGAAGACAAGATAATACGAGATATATAGCTCAAATAAAAATATTCCATAGGGTGGTGACATAAAGGTGCATATATATTATTTGATTTCTAATATAACAAATTGAAAATAACAAGTACAGAAAAATAGCCACTATTTTTGTTTTCATTTAGTCCTATTTTAATTTATATATTTGAATTTATCTCTATTATATAATATATAGTCCATATATATATTATATTATATTAGGTATCTGTGTTTGTTAAATATTTAAGGTATATTAGTATAGTTTATTATTTAGTAAAATTTTTGTTAAGGAATGATGAAAGTGAATAAAAAGAAAAAAATAGTGGGGAAATAATAAAAAATAAGTATATAAAAAAGAAGTAGAAGAGCATGCATTATAAATGAACAAATTCAAACTTTAAAAGTATCTTTTTAATGCTTGAATAATAAAGGGCAATAAGATTTGGAAAAAAAAAAAAAATACCCTCCACGTATCCTTCTCCTTTATGTCTTTGGTTTATGTTAAAATTTCATGACTTCTCCATAGTTCTTTGGATTACATCAAAACTTTATGAAAATGGTGAGAGAGTCGAAGCTCCTCCTTTTTAACTCTCTTATTCACGTTAAAAGTCCACGAAAATAGCAAGAAAGTTGAAACTCCTACTCCTTTGTAGTTTTGTGGTTCACATTGAAGTTTGACGAAAGTATCAAGAGAGTCAAGCACTGCATTTTTTAGAATCGCGAAGTTAAATGATCATGTTTTCTTTCTCTAACTAGATTTGGTACTCGCTAGCTAATCTATCTTGTTAATGTTGCTATAATCCATTTACATTTCTTGTTATAATCGAACTTATAGCTCTAGAATGTTGCTCCTTTGCTATTAAAGATTTAGATCATACATGGATTATTTTCTTTAAGGAGGTTATCTTCCTTTGTGCATTCGAGGTTTTGTTTCTAGCAATGAATCGTAAGAGATTCTAACTATCTCTATTCATGCATTTCAGATTCATTTATACCGATATGATATTTATATTAAATAATAGACTAGATAAAATATGAAAATATTTAGTTTTATTATTGAGATTTATAAAATAGTGAACATAATATAATTAAATTTTAAAAATTTATATTATATTATCCTATTTAGAAATCTAAATGATCAAACCTAATATGAAAGTAGGGGAATGCGGGAGCAGCTGTGTCGAGCAGCTCAAGTTGGTATCTCGAGGACCCGTGTCTTGCCAAGGGGGAAGGGAGAAAGGGGAAAAGGGAAAAGGAGGAAAAGGGAAGAAAACGAAGGGATAAAAAGAGCAAAAGATCTTGGCCGTACGAAAAGCATTAATGATTTCGACCTTTGAAAGGCGTACTTACCATAATCCGCCAAATGAATTTTGCTTATGAAGAATCGGATGGATAAAACCACAAACTCACATTGCATCTTCTGATTGAATCGGAAAAGAAAGAGGAACCACAAGACGACATGAGCGGCATGCCTAGATGAGAGAGAGAGAGAGAGAGAGAGAGAGAGAGAGAGAAAGAGAGAGGTTGTTCCGTGAAGGGTACGCGGAACTGTTGAGAAAGAGAACGAAAAGAACTGGGAGAGAGAGAGAGAGAGGTTGTTCCGTAAAGGGTACGCGGTGAATCTTGAGAAAGAGAACGAAAAGAACTGTGGGAGAGGTGGTTCTCTAAAGGGTATGTAGTAAGTCTTGAGAAAGAGGACAGAAGAAGTGGGGTCGAGGGTTTGGTGGCTGTATGGCATGGAAATTATGGGCAGGGTCTTGTCTTCTGTCTTCTCGTCCCTCCTCGCTCGTGTTATGACCAGATTTTGTTCAACGGTTTATGGTGAAGGGATACGACTCTTGACAAGGTCCATGTATACACGGTCATCCTATTTTAAAACTCGCCCCATCTTGAGGTTTCGCGTGGACTCCATCTATAAATACACCAACATCTCTCCTCAATTTCCTTACATCGTTTCAGTATTCTATTTCCTTGTCCCAAATCTTACTTCTGGCCAAGACGGGGTTAGTCCAGGTATAAAAGTGCTTCCAGTTCCTGAAACATCTCTCTCTCTCTCTCTCTCTCTCTCTCTCTCTCTCAATAAACTCTTTAAGTGGCGATCAAATCATGCATGAATTCTGATGAGTGCTCTACTTATTAAATTTTTACGATTGGCTGCACCCAAGAATCGTTTGTTAATTGTGCGGAGACACAGAAACAGTTACATTAGCGGTGATAGATTAGGGGGACGCCACGTGATGTCCTGTCTTGCGCAAGCTGGGTTTTTGCCACAATTCTTGAGACATGATTGGCATTACTCTGCCTAAACGCACTACCCCACCGTGAATGCAAGACTTACCGTCACGTATCTGACTAAAAATTGTGTGTGGCAGGTTCACAGCTTCAAAGTGAGGTAATAGAGTCAATGTCTCCTTCCATTGCAATCAGACTTGAAGAGGAATTGAAGGATGCAGGGCGTCGGTACCAGAAAGGAGTAAAACAGCTATGTGCAGATGGCATTTCAAGAGTGCCAAACAAGTATGTGTGGCCAGTTCAAGAACGACCAGTCAATGACAAACTGAACTCAAGCAAAGCCAAGCTCGTCAGTTTGCCTGTCATTGATTTTGCCGAATTGCAGGGCCCGAACAGGCCTGAAGCCCTCAAGTCGCTGGCCAAGGCATGTGAACAGTACGGGTTTTTTCAGGTAGGTGGACTCGTCCTAAACTGTGATTGGCTTCGAAATTCAAACTTTTTCTTGAAATTGCTCTAAGGCCGGTTGATGAATTTTGGTGGTCCATATGGTCGCGTGCAGCTGGTGAATCACAGTATTCCTAGCGAAGTAATTAGCAGCATGGTTGAAGTGAGCAAGAGGTTCTTCGAGCTCCCGTACGAGGAAAGGGCAAGGTACATGTCCTCCAATATGTTTGCGCCGGTGCGTTATGGGACAAGCTTCAATCAGAACAAGGACAGAGTATTTTGCTGGAGAGATTTCTTGAAGCTCACATGCCACCCTCTGTCGGATGTCCTTCCACATTGGCCTTCTTCTCCTACCGACATGAGGTATTACGATGTTTTCTCTCAAACTTTTCTGCAGTAAACTGGGTCTTGGTCTCGATCAAGAGTATTCGCACCGAAAAAAAAAAAAAAAAAAAAAGAGAGAGAAGAAGTTAAACTCATAACTATATGCTTGTCTTTGCACATTTTCATATTTTAGGCATTTATATGAGCACAACCCCATTAAAAAAATTATTGTTAAGAACTTAAAATTCAAACTCATTTTACTAGATCAAACCTCTCACGTGTTGAGAAACCGTGGAACTTTTATTGAGCCTACAAAATGTGAAATAGTTCGACCACAATCTTGCGCTGTCATCACATGATTCTGTCCATAAAGTCATCAATAAAACGAGTCTTTGACTCTGTAAGATATATTATTTGGTGAGGGGCCATTGCTAGCTTCTGCTTCCCTACCAAGAGCACATTATTCTAACGCTCAAAATCATGAATTAAAAAGGGAGTTGGCGGTTACCTACGCAAAAGAGGCCAAGCACTTGTTTCTAAAGCTAACGGAGGCCGTCTTGGATAGCCTAGCCGTGAGGCTGATGAGGGACCAAATCATGTCCGAGTTCGAAGATGGAAGCCAGCTCATGGTCGTGAACTGTTATCCGCAATGCCCCGAGCCAGACCTCACGCTCGGAATGCCGCCTCATTCTGACTACGGATTCCTCACTCTCCTCCTCCAAGATCAGGTCCAGGGCCTTCAAATTCAGCACAAGGATGAATGGCACACCGTCCAACCAATCCCGGATGCTCTCATCATCAATGTGGGCGACCACCTTGAGGTAAGGGTCAACATTGTATTATCAATGACATTTCATCTGTTAGTTCTCAATCTCGTTAAATTAGGGTCTATTCTTCTACCTGAAGAAAAGAGAATGTATCGACATATTCTGCGGGATGAATTGCATCATGTGAAGATTAATTTTGCTATACTAACTAATCCAATCATGTGAATATTCTTTGTTGCTTGATATGTGGCAGATATTCAGCAATGGGAGGTACAAGAGTGTTTTACACAGAGTCACAGTAAATTCGACTAAATCCAGAATATCAGTCGCATCCTTGCACAGTCTGCCTTCCAAATGCACGGTCCGGCCCTTGCCGGAGCTTATCGATGACAATGTGAACCCGAAGCGGTACATGGACACTGACTTCACCAGTTTTCTAGCATACATCTCCTCCTGCGAGCCCAAGAAGAAAAATTTCTTAGAGTCTAGGAAGTTGATTTGACTGAGGTTCTACAATCCAAGAGTTGAAAAGGATAGATGCATTGTATTGGCCTATGTAGCATCAATTATTAATCAGTCATTGGGTGAAAAGTCTCTGTCTTTCGTCCTTTTTTTACCCCAATGTCAGGGCTCTCTCAATTTCATGTTTATTTTGGAGGATGAAGACCGGCACCTTCCGTTCCAATACCGCAAATGTACATGAGTCCTATTATGACTTCACTTTCAGCATTTTGTTAGGCCCGCAATTCACACGGCAATGTAGATAAGTTCAAGGGATAAACATAAATTTTAATGGGATAAGGATAGTTTCACTAGTTTATGAAAATAATTTTACAATAGTTGAAGGAAGTGTTGGTGGAGGAGCTTCATGATATGGAGTATATTCTCATGCTCCTCTCACTCTCTTACATTTGTTGGTTTGCTACGCTCCCCCCTCTTTTCTATTTATAGGGACTAAATACAAAATTCTAGATTTATGTGGAATGTTGTCCACTTAGGCTTCTCTAGCTTGTTCTAGAATTTCTTCTTCATCTTGGCTTCTGCTTGCTTGCATTCCCACGTGAATCTTCTAAATTCATTTAGCAACCTCCATTCTCAACAATTCTAGACAATATCAATCTTGAAATTTCTAGAAAGTATTAGAGAAAATGGATCATAATTTCCAACAATAACCAGTCTTTAATTGATAATATGAGACTGTGACATAACGAAAACAACAACAAAAAGGCTTCTTTAGTAATTATGTTAGTAATTTCATTAAAGATTTCATAGTCTAAGAAGATTAGAAAAGGCAAATCAATCAAATTTGCTCAAAGATCAATACAAAACCTAAGAATGTTCATACCACAAAAACTAAAAACATAAATAACAACTTAGAGGGAATGGATGAGACAACAATATTATCGTGATTAGGTTTTGAAGTACCTGACTTGGACACGGTGATCATGGGATGCGAAGGAACAGTAGCTATGGAATTGACTACGCGACAATCTCAGGAGAAGCTGCAACTGGGGTAGTAGTTGGTCCTGTGGACATTGCATTAGGGAGAGAGACTGGAAGAGCTTCTTGGCACATTTCCAGAAATGAGGAAGTCAAGTGACGAAACTCGGTGTAGAGGCCATCATTAAAGAGCCTTGCAAGTTCACGGGCCAAATCAGAGGAGATAGTAGATACAGGCTGAACTGATGTGGAGATAGGCTCGGTAGTAGCTAGCTTTGTGGTTTCTTGGGTTGGATTAATCTGAGAATCAACAGCAGCTCTTGAATTCTTATATGGGAGCCAATCCATCAACACCTGGGCTATAACTGACGGTAGAAGCTTGATCCTGAGACTTAGAAGCAAAAGGAAGATAACGTTCCATAAAAAATTAACTTGCCTAGAGACATTTACACGTCCCGTTGAAAGATAAGGCATTGATATCCTTTATGCTTCTCAATATAACCCAATGAAAATACGAGGCAAAGATGCTTGACGAACTTATCATCCATAAAATCTTGGAGACACGGATAACAAGCCCGAAGCATAGAGTACTCAGGCGGCTTGCAATATGGTATCTCATAGATGACAAACCGAAGCAGAGAAGCATAGACCTTGGATGTTGGTCTCTATCTCAAATCACTAATCCCTGCACTACATCCGTGCTATACATTCATTTCGCAACTTCCTCCGCCACTCTTAGAAAACAAGGAGGAATTTATTTCTTTCAAGGTAATCACAATACGCAAATCAATAAAGTGCTTCCATGACTCTAGTAAAGAAGCCAACCACATTATTCCCTTCTTTTCATCATCTAAGGTCTCTTTGAGATTCTTCAAATCCATCATGAGTTTTTTAAGCTAATTTAGATGGGCTCTAATGGAAGTACTTTCAACATACAGAATTGTAACATCCTCTTTAACGTGTATAGGCAATTGTTTAAATCCTTCATTACATAAAGCATTTGCAATTTTGCCCACAACTCTGCTGCATCCTTCTCCTTGACTACCTCTATTAACACCTCATCGGATAGGTGGTTAAACCCTTTGCTATCTCTATTAATTATACCTTATCAACCTCTTTCATGGAATTTAGTAACTCATCTTTATCGTCCAGTGTCTTGGCCAAACCTTGGATTGTCAATGAAGCATGTATCATAATGCTCCACAATCTGAAGTTTTTCATGCCGTTAAACTTTTCAATTTTTACTTTAGCTCCAAACATAATAGTAAAAACAAAATTTCCAAATAGTAATCAGACGAGTAAAAGCCCAAATCAAAATCCAAAAAATTGAATCCTTAAGCTCTTATACCAATTATTATAATATAACATGGAAACTAATCGAAATTTGCAATTAAATCAGTGCAAAATCACCAGAGAAATATATAAGGAGCAATAAAGAATATCAGGGATTTATGTGGATCGATCTGAATTCCAATGCTCGACGGAAGAGTCAATAGAAAATTATTAATTAATAATGGAAGAATTAGAGTTACAATTACTCTTATGCTCAATTATTTCTCACGCTTAGATTAACTAAAAATCCGTGTGTTCAGAACTCCCTTTTGTCCGACCCAAAAAAAAAAGGCTCCACTTTGCGGCTCATGGAGCATGCTTCCATGTGCGGCCGAATTAAGAGTCTCCAGTGCGGAAAGACCTTGGGTACATAATTATATTATTAACCAATCACTAAAGATCTCCTCCCTTACGCGGCTTGAACATACATCTTCTTTAAGGAAAGAATAATTAAGTCCAAAAAACAAATCTCCACCGACAATATATTAGGAACCCTTTTCTTGATCTTCAACACGTAAAAATAAAGAAACTCAGCGGGCAGAGAGTACAATAGTCTATGGATTGGTCTATATCTTCTGATTAATTTCGTACACGGACTCAAACTCGAAACATAGTTTGATAGATATTTTTTACCATTGAGGTAAATGTGTAATAAATTTCGCAAATCCCTTATCAACTTCTATCTGTTAAGTGATTCATCTCACTACATTGGTCGATTTCTTAATTTTTTTTTTTTTTTGCTTAGTTTATCCATTAGTGTATGGTAGTAGTTCTCCTTAACCGTTACTAATGGTGGACCATAGTCTTCAGACATTACTAACGCTTGAAAAATAAAGTCTATATTCAATTCCATGTGGGAAGAGTTGTGTGTCACTGCTTAATGTGGCAGTAGAAATAAGCTATATTGATAATTCTATGTAACACATATAGACACTGCTAAGTCGTCACCGGCAACTGGAAGCCGAGCTTGGGAATCCTGTGCCTGGCAATATAAATTGAACCTTTTAATACATTTATAGTGCCTTGATATTGATAATATAGGTAAAACGGGATACTCATTGATCAAATTGAAACAAAAGTCGATAAGTTTACTGATCAACTACACGTGGATATTTGAATGTAAGTTGTTAACTTTATTAGATGTTTACATTTACGGTAACTATAGAGTATAGGTAGATTTTAAAATTCACTAGAAAAATTCAAATGTAGTTCGTAACATACTAATTGACTAAAAATTAGTAAATGTAATTATAAGTTGGCGAATTTTTTGAATTTTGCCGTGGGTGTGGGCTTAATATCGATAATATTGGTAAATTTTGACAACAACCGGTATCTGCAAATTAGATGTTAAGTTGGCAATTTACAAACATGTAACTAGGTGAGTATTTCATTTATAATTGAAAAATCAAATGTCTTATAAATTACTAAGACAATCGATCAAGGATTTCAATTACCAGTTGCCAGAATTGACCTCTTGGAAAGTCAATGTGAACACTGAATTGAAATAGGGGAAGAACATAGACATGTTTCATAGGCAATCAATGTCAAGTCATGGTTTACTCGGTGTCTCCGGTCAACTAAGCCGCGTCCACCCAAGTGTTTAATAATGCAATTAAGTGCAATTTTCTGATCTGAGCAAAGTGGTCTGCTGAAAAGCACGATGAATATCAGAAATATCTTTTGCGGATTACCTTCTCTTCCTCGGACTATTGTAGCAGTAACTGAGGAATCTGAGCTCGTCCCTTGTTCAAACAGAGAGGTGCGTTTTCTTTCTCTGTCAGATGTCCCAAGTTCTTGTCTCCGACTTGCGGTCGTAACTAATTTCACATGAAGTCGAACATCATATCTTTTTCTTTTATTTGTTTTCATAGCTCGGGAAGTATATTTATGGCGCGATTTTGATGTTAGAGGATCATTCATGAAACTCTGTTTTGCTAAAACTCTTGCCAATGGGGAAGCAGGAAATGGTGGGTGAACAACACGTAACTTCATGGAAATACATATGGAAAATCACCAACTTCAGTAGCTTAAGTTCAGTCAAGTACTACTCTCAAGTATTCACAGTTGGCGTCCACGACTGGTAAACATTGTTTCATTTTCAGCGGTCGTAAAATGATGTATCTTCTTAGGCAGTTGGCTTGATTCTGAGCAGGTGCCTGTTGATCTACCCAAAAGGCAATAGAGCCAACTCTTTGGCACTATATTTGAGTGTTGCCGATCCTGCACGACTTCCAGATGGATGGTCTAGATTTGCACGGTTCAAATTGACTCTGGTTAATCAGATAAATCCTGGTTCTTCAAAGAGAAAGGGTATGGATTGTCTACTCCAAGGCCTCCTTTTCCCCCGGCTAGATGGCTCTTTTATTTAATCTTGCCGTTAATATATTTTTGAAAGGATGATAAGCGATGATCTGAATTCTTTTGTTGGTTCATGTAAGATATATAAAATTCAAGTAACGGGAAACGTGTGATTTTGTCACTCTATCCCTCTTTAGACACCCAGATTAGTTTTGGAGTGAATATTCACCATGTTGAAAGTGGATGGCGAGTGTAGATTTGATGCTGAAGAAATCTGAAGGACCAAATTGATGTTTTGCTGAAGTAAATTAGAACATTCTGATGCTGTGTTTCTAGTCTTTTATTCAAACATGTTTCGACTTTACTCCAGTTGTTTGATCTTCTGTCGAATGTTGCTCCTGCATAATATGGTAAATGTCTATATTATTATATGCACACTCTATTTATGATCTACATCCTTCGCAACCGCTAAACTCGCAGCTGATCTTGCAGAGACAGAACACATTTTCACTGCTAGAGAGAGCGATTGGGGTTTCACATCCTTTATTCCGTTGAGAGAGCTTCGTCGCTCGCGTAATGCGTATTTAGTAGGCAATACTCTGATTGTCGTAGCCCAAATTTTTGTCACTCCGCCACCAGCTAGTGTTCCCGCGAGTGCTCCTCTGGCAGAGCCTGGACCTCCTGCAGATACTCTCCCTCCTATATTAACACTGACAGATAGGAACACTCCCACTGCTATGGTTACACAGACAGATTCAAGTACTCTCCCTCCCGCGCTTACATTGACCAATACATTTGACTTGTATTTCACGAGTCTTGAGAAACTCATCAATGATGCCGAGGATCGTCCAGGCAAATTAACGCAGTGCTCCGGTGATCGAAGTCGTGATGTCTTGACTTCTGAAGCTCCAAGCTTAGAAGAAGTTGAGAACGCCAAGCGGTCTCTGAAAGAGTGCCTTTCGGATATCTTCAAGTTAAATGTGAAGGACAGATTGGCTGAAGCAGTGTCCATCTTGAGCCTAGCTCAATGTGGGCTATCAGCAGACCAGCAAAAGTCGATCAAAGCATTTTGGGCCAACTTCGATGAATTCACCTCTGATTTCCTCATCTTTGAGCAGGACAATGCTGAATTTGAGCTGCAAAAATTGATAAAGGACCAGATGTTTTCGACGATGAAGAAGAATCACAAGACACATTTGTCATTTAAGCAATTGATGAGCAACCTCGCCAAGGAAGAGGAAGAGCTTGAGGCAAAAAAGGAGGGGGAGGAAGAGTTTAAGGCGAAACTGGAGGGAGTGCAGGGTAGAAGAGAGAAGCTCATCTCAGAATGGGAGATTTTGATGGTTGAATCAGAAGAGGCAAAGTCTGGGTACAAAGCTCAAAAGAAGAAAGTAGAAGAGGCTGAGGAAAAGAAAAGAATAGCTGAGGAAAGAATGTCTAGATCAGCAACTGCTTGGTCCAACTTAAAGGCTCTATTTTGTTAAGCCTGTGACCTGTGCGTATGTACAAAGACGGGGTAGCCATCAAAAAAGTTTTATAAAACTTTCAATTTTACCCATTTAATTTTGAACTTTTTGCATTTTGTCAATTGAGTTTATCCAAGTTAATTTTACCTCGACATCATTAACATACGTATCAACCGTTCTAAGCAGCACAGGCGACACTGACGTGAACATATTTTAATAATGTTTTAAATTTTATATAATTTTTTTGATTTTTTTCTTTTCTTATTTTCACTTCTTTTTTTTTTTTTGGATTAGGGCAGGGAGGGTCGTTGGCCAACCCTCATCGATCACAATCGAGAGTTGCAACACCCTTCCATGATTAAGGCTTTGTGGCCTCACCCAGATCAAGTGAGCACCACGGTGCCCTCACCTAGTAAGAGTTAGCCAATGATCCTTGTCAACCCTCAGTCCCCTAAAAGAGTAATTTAAAAAAAAAAGCAAAAAAAATTAAAAAATTAAAAATTTTCTAAAATATTATTTAAAAAATATTAATATCAGCGCTAGTTGTGTCATGTAAGTTGGTCAATGTCTATGTTAGCAATTTCTAGACAAAATCAGTCCAATGAACTCAATCGGTAAGGTTTATGACAAAATTTGTAAAATTAATAAGTTTATAACTAAATTGACAAGTGTAATAGATTTAAGAATTTTTTTTATAATTGTCCCAAAAGAGACCGTTGCTCAAAATTGCTTGGGCGGTCTTAGCATATTGGAAGTCAAAATGATAATCTTAATTTATCGATTTTTCAGTTTGGTTTGCTCTAGTTAAATCGATGACATACTAGTACCTAATTAATTTTTGGATTGATCAATATTCAACACGAAAATCTCAAGTAATTGTTTCTAAAAGAATATTAGATCATAGAGTTTTGAGTTTTGGTCTTTCATCCAATTATTTGATATGGTTTTCAATCGTAAATCTTGTAGGAAATTCTATTTAATGGTTATTGTAGCATTTCGAATTTTGCCGACCGGGGTTCTTCTGCTAGTTATGCCATGCTTCCTAGGATCTTCTCAAATCCGAGATTTGGGTAACATACGGGATGCAAATCATATACTCGAAAAACCATACTTGAGTCACTACCACTCAGTTCGAAAAACCTCGATCAATTAATCATCCAAAGGCTTACCTAAGTAAACGAGCGAAGGAAATTGATTTAATGCTCCATGTATTTCAAGAAAAATTAATGATTTGAAAAATATTTTTTCTAAAAACGATTCCTTGTATCACTTGAAATAATTTAGTTACTTAATCATTATTGATAGTAATTTATTTTGAAATATTTTCGTGAACAATAGAAAATATTTTTTGTGCACTCATTCTTGTGAGCGATGCAAACAATCGTTATTCGAAAAATATTTTCCAAATCATTGATATTCCGCAAAATAAATGGAACCTAAAAAAGTTAAATATCTTAAGCCCAAGGTTTGGCTAACCTAGGAGATATTAACATCCCACGATGCCCTTTAGGTACCACGGTCTTAATTTTTTTGTTAGGCCCTGTACCATTCATCAATTAACTCCCAGAGCATGTGTGATGTTTGTCGCCCAAACAGTTAATTTTTTTTTTTTTTTTTCGGGGGTGGGGGGGTGGTTACCGTGTTAGAAACAGTCTACTTGGATTTGTTTAGATAATCGAATGAGTAAAAGGAAAATGGGCATCTTGTCCCATAAAACCTGAGGACGATTAGAGAGCCAATTACAAAGAATGGCTTTTATTATGTGCTGATTGATTGGACTCTCTAAGGTAGTGGACTACTTGGACATCTGGGCCAACAGAGCTTTGCATTCGGTGATAATATATTGCACGTCCCACGCTAGCCCATCAAGCTCGGTGAGAGCGCTTACCAAAGTCGAGCTACCATTCCATAAGAAGCTTCATTTCAGTTCATGCGTTGAAGTGCCCGAGTGTTTCCGGAAGAGCAAAGCGTTTCAGCTTGAGCAACCGAGCCGCTGAGCTGACCCTCACAAATATCGCGAATCCGTCCACAATTTTCCCAGAAAAATCATGACACGTGCACTTTATAGCTCCTTCAGTTGATCCTCCAGCGGTTGATATTGATCTTCCAGGTTCCTTCCTTCCGGCCTCAGCTCGATTGAGACTAGTGAGCTCGGGACTTGTCAGATCCAAGCGAGCTTGGACTCAACCAAGGCCGGTGATCTCACGGCTTGCCCAATCCTAGCAAGCTCGAGCTCGCTTATGGTCATTGCTGAGATTAGGTGACCGATAGAGGGAGAAGGAAAATGAATAATTAAAAAAGTAAAAAGAAAAAGAAGAATAATTTATAAATTCAAATATTTTTTTTTGTCTAAGATAAAGTTATGAGATTAAAATCATTTTCCGAATGATCCAAACACCAGAAAATGTTTTAGTTCACATATTATCAAATAAAGAAAAACTCGGAAAGTATTTTGCTTTATTGTGAAGTTTTTCTTCAAATAGACGCGCCATAAGTTTTAATTTGTTGTGTTTGCTATATCCAAAACTTGCCAATTCGTATTGCTAACGAGTGCAAGCCCATATTTTAGTAAGAGAACAATTTCATTTGGGAAAAGGAAGAAATAAGTCAGTTCGAGTACTAACACGAGGAAGGAATTATACAAATTCCATAGCTCAAAATTGATAGAATTATCTCTTACTAATGAGGTTAATCCGATATTCCCAAAAAGGAAAAAGATAATCATTACTCGATTGAGAAAATCACCATCCGCCGTCTAGCGGATTCTGTAACCAAGTCAAAGTAATTGCCGGCTTAGATGATATCTATGCACCTCTTTCCTAATTCCTATCCAAAGTTGTGGTCAACTTCGATATCTCGCAAATTTTTCTCGACTCCCACCTTGGTACTTTTTTTTTGGACAAGTAAGCTGCTTTCATTACTAACAGAAGTTCGGAACACGTACATCAAGAGTGTCAGTACAAAGTAAATCCAAAAGAGCAGATGGGGGATTGTTAATCCAGTTCCGTGGTAGATAGCCCCATCGATGAGTTTTGGCTAGCCAATCCGCTACCTTGTTGGTAGCACGATTGCAGTGGGCTAAGCTAATACCCGAAAGACTCGCCATTTTCAGTTTGGCTCGATCCACTAGAGGTTGCACAGCCCAACTTGACGGAGCTGAGGAGAGAACGCTTTCCACCAGCGTAAAACAAATGTCGATCCGAATGAGGAATTTATTTTCTACACTGCGTGGAGATAGCTTAGAGGAAATAAAGTCTAGGGTTTCTACCAAAGCTATGGCCTCCGCTTGTTCCGCTGAACTCACCTCGACGTGTTTGGCAAACCCATCCTATATCCTGCCAAACGAATCTTTGCAGACGCATGCTATAGCAGCTCGAGGAGAAGGGTGATGACTCTGCGATGGACTAGAGGCTCGGCCATCCTGCGACCTTGTTGGATCGAGGCCCTAATCCGGATCTGTGTTGCTTGCAGCCCGTCGAAGAAGGAAATCAGATCTGGGAGAAGCAACAATTTCTCCTTCGGCATTGTTGTTGATTGGGTGATTTCTGGCGTTTATCCTTCCGGCCGATCTGCTAGTGGGGAGATTGGGGGTGGCGGTTGGGTGGCTGTTGTCCAGCTGTGTACATGGTGAGGCTTCATCCGTAGATCTGAAGACGGCGTCAGGGGTTGAAGCAGAAGGAGAACAGTTAGATATGGTACCACCATCTTGCACTTCGCTGGAGTTGAGTCGCTTAGTTGGATTGATGCAGGGTCTGTGGTGGATCTGATGGTTTAGATCGGCGTTGTTCAAGGAAGATCGGGCGCGTGAGAGGTGTTGTTCCCGCTGTCGATCAAAAAGCTGCAAGCTTGGATATTCTACAAGTCCACGATCCACAGCATTACTATCCAGGTTAGATCCATCCTCATTCCTCTCTGTTGAGTTGCTGGTCGTGTGATGGGAAGATTGTGGGTTTTGTCTGTTGCTGTGCTGCAAAATCGGGGCAGCAAAGTCGCCTGTTCTGATTGCAGAGTTGCGGTTTATATATGCAACCGAGCTTTCAACAGTGGTTTTTCTGTATAGGGGGAGGTCACGGCAAGGGTTTGCTTCCATCAGATTGATTTGCAGATCAGGACCATGGCGGGTTGTCTCAGATTCTTCTTCTTTGATGGTACTTATCATGTAATTAGAGACACCATTTATGGTCTTCATTCTAGTATACAGGGCAGGGGCAGCCGTTGGATTGCTTTCCATGGGGCGTTTGCCATGATCGAGCACACGAACTCTACCTGGCAACATCTGGGTTTCGTGGCTGTTTGTCTCACTGCTCATTTGTCTGCACCCCTCTCTAAGGTAATCTGGTAAGCATTGGGAAAGTCGGGCTGTGTCCTGCTCGGTATGGGGTTGATCAGTACTAATCTTGTCTGCTTGGGGCGTTTCAGCTCTAAAGTCCCTAGTCATGCGGACAGAGCATCGTTCCTCTTGGTTAGGGGTTATGGTGAAGTCTCTGTTTGCCCTGTCAGCTGAGGCGTCACTTCTTGGGAGAGCCCTTGGCTAAGGCATGTTAGCTTGGCAGGTTGCAGCTAACCCCATTTCAGAAACTGAGGATGTGTCATTAAGATACCTTCGGTTATGGTGGCTAAAGTCAATAGGATTGTCGGCTAGGCAGGCAATGTCAAATGAAGCGTCAATATTGATTTTGAGGATTCCTAGGGGCGGTGGTTGCCACTTGTGAGATAAGTCTTGACTGTGCTTGCTTTTTTGTGACTTCGCATTCCAAGTAGTGAAGCTGACTTGGAGCGTTTTAGCATTAAACAGGGTCTTGTGAGGGTTGAGGGGGCTTTTCCTGAAGATGGAGTGGTTTCGTTCCTTCCAAATACACCATATGACATTCGCAACCAGCTCAAAACGATGTGAGTTCCCTATTTGAGCTAAATACTTGCACAGCCAGTCATCAAAACGTGAAAGACCCATTCGGTTTATTTGGACTTGCAGGCTAGGTTCATTCCAAATGTGAGATGTCCAGGGGCAGAGCAGCAGGGTATGTTCAACAGTCTCCGATTCGAGGTTGCAGAGTGGACACAGTGGAGCAGGTACAATCTTTCTTCTATAGAGATTCTCTAAAGTAGGCAGAGCATTGTGGCAGGCATTCCAGAGGAAGAACTTGATTTTAGGTTGTATGTTGGCTTGCCAAATGTGCTTCCATAGATGTTGGTCGATCTGGTGAGATGTTGTGGGCTGGGAGTCGGTATGGTTCCTTTGGTGTTTTCTAGTGTGAATGTATCCACTCTTTACAGTATAAGTGCCTGATGTGTTATTTTCCCACACCAATCTATCTGCTGTGCTTGGTAGACCAATAGGAACGGCTTTAATTTCTGCCACTAGGGTGTTGTTAAACATGGAGTGCAATAAGTCTTCCTTCCACTTGGTAGCTTCCATATCTATCACGTCCGCTACCTTAGTGGGTTCATTCGGTCTCGGACAGCCGCCAATCGGTCCTAATGCGAGCCATTTATCGCTTCGAATGGAAATTTGCTGTCCATTACCCACTTAACATGGGGAGCAATCGCAACTCTCCCTGCTAGTAAGCTTTGCCATCCCCACGATGGGTGTGATCCCCTACCTACTTTCCATAAGTCAGAATTTGGGAAATAAAGGTCTTTCATAATTTGGCTCCATAGTGTGTCTGGTTGTTGAGAGATCCGCAAGCCTGTTTACTCAACATTGCAGTGTTAAAGGCGATAAGGTCCTTAAAGCCAAGACCACCTTCCGCCTTGCAAAGTTTAAGAACATCCCATTTACGCCAATGCAGACCATTGGAGTTGTTTTTAGTCCTCCACTAGAAGTTAGCAATGTTCCTCTCTATAGCTCTAACAATGGATAAGGGGATTTTGAAGATTGACATGGCATAGTGAGGTATAGCCTGCACAACAGATTTTAGAAGTATTTTCTTACCAGCTCGTGAAAGCAGCTTTTCTTTCCAACTTTCCAACTTCTTACTCACTCGAGCAAGGATCCAGGCAAACATGTCCTTTTTCGAGGCCTTCCAGTCCGAAGGAATCCCTAAATATTTCCCTATTTTTGTAATTTCGAGAACTTTTAGCATTGAGGCCATATTTCTTCAAAGGCTATCTGGACAATTTTTGCTGAAATGAATGCCAGATTTATTCAGATTAATAGCTTGACCTGATGCGTAACAGTATTGGTTGAGTATATTGGTCAAATTTTGACATTCCAAAAGTGATCCTTCCATGAAAAATATTGAGTCATCTGCAAAGAAGAGATGTGAGAGGGTTGGGCAATGTCTGTTTAATTTAATACCATGGAGAGTGTCGGTTGCTAGAGCTTCCTCCATCATCTGAGATAGGACATTTGCTACAATGATGAATAAGTACGGAGATAAAGGATCGCCCTGACGAAGACCTCGAGTAGGTTTAAAATCTGGTAAAGATTCCCCATTAAACTTGATGCTATAGGACACCGTGGTGACACACTGCATAACCCAGCTCACCCATGCTTCACAGAAGCCCATCTTACAAAGGCACGCTTGCAGGAAATCCCACTCTATTCGGTCGTAAGCTTTCTGCATGTCTATTTTCAAGATTGCCTGGAATTTTTTCCTTCTGTCCCGGGTTCGCAGTCGGTGGAGGACTTCTAGTACAATCAAAATATTATCCTGAATTTGCCGATTTCCCACAAAAGCACTTTGCTCTGCTGCAATGATGTTTGGTAGTAGGGGTTTCAGTATGTTGGTAAGGATTTTTTTTTTTGGTGACCCAGGGAACCTCCGCTCTGCCGCTTCGCGGCGGAGAGTAAACCCTGGAGCTCGGGGGCCCCCACCGCTGGCCCCGTACGCAGGTAAGTCGCGCGTTGAGCATTGAAGCACTGCGTCCACGAAGTCTCGAACTCTTCCCCTTGGTGTGGAGGGTACCAAGCCTTAACCGCGCGGCCACCGCGGGCGGTGATGGGTCGAAATTGCTCCAGCTTTTTTGGGTTTTGGGTTTTAGGAATGAGAATTATTTGGGTTTTGTTCAGGGCTGGGGGTAGGGAGCCAGACTCAAAGAATAGTTGCACCTCGCGAAAAATTGCTGGACTTATTACTTGCCAATGCTGCTAGAAAAAGATGCCATTTAAACCATCGGGTCCAGGAGTTTTGGAGGCACCCAACTGGCAAGTCGCTGCATATACTTCTTCCATTGTAACTGGTTTAGTAATTTTGAGATTCATAGCTGCATCAATAGAGGTAGGGAAATGGTTAATGACAGGCTGAAAGTTCCCTGGACCTCCTGTAGTGTAGAGATTGGTAAAGAAGTCTATTGTCATGTCCTTAAGCGTATCAAAATTTCTGACCCAATCTCCTTCCCCATTCATCAGCATGGATATGCGATTTCTATTACGTCGTTGTATAGTTGTGGCATGAAAGAACTTAGTATTTTAGTCCCCCCACTTGAGCCACTGAATTCAAGATCTCATACCCCAAAACATTTTTTCTTGTCGCCATAGTGCTTCAATCTCCGTGTTAAGATGCTGGATCCGCCACTAATCATACTTTAATAGAGGATTATTCGTTAGGGCTTGTAGTTCAGACTTCATGCCTTCAATTTTCTTGTAAGCATTGGGGAATCGTTTTCTACTCCATGCCGCTAGATGAAATGCGACTTTCTGCAGTCTCACTGCCATAGTCTTCTTGCTGGATGCCTCCTAAGTTTGCCTGACAATCCGGCTACAATCCCCATCTCCCACCTTGGTACTTTAGCAACGCCAAATGCACCATGCGTCCAAGCGCTAGAGGATAAACCAAAATCCAATTCATCGTCCATTAAAAAAATAAATATATCAAAAGTCCTAAAATTTATCTCTAATATATATAGAATTCTAAAAATTACAAAAAATATAATCAAATCTTAAAATTTATTGAATTGATACAATCAAATCACTCTATTTATTCTTTTGATTTTAGATTAAAAGAAAATGCTGATATGACTTTATTTTATTATTTTTCTCTCTGATTTTGCTTTTTCCTATTATTTCTTTTTTTCCATGTGGCATTGACCTAACTAAAACATGAGATATAAGATTAAAACCACATTGTTTAGCCGAAATCCTAAAATTTTAACTAAATTTTTTATTACATTAGATTAAAAAAAATAAAAGGTAATTTAAAAAAATGCACAAAATATAAAAGAAAAAGGGCAAGGGTAGCGACAGCGTATCGCCAAGGCCTTGTTGAGTACTTCCTAGTAATGGTTCGGGTGGTGGCAGCAAGGGCTACCACCTTTGCTGATTCAATTGATACAATCAAATCATTCCGTTTATTCTTTTGATATAGATTAAAGGAAAATGCTAGCACGGCTTTATTTTATTGCTTTTATCTCCTATTTTGCTTTTTTTTTCTATTATTTCTTTTTTTTTACGTGGCATTGACCTTACTAAAACATGAGATATAAGATAAAACGACGTCGTTTAGCTAAAATCCTAAACTTTTTAACTAAAATTTCTATTACATTAGATTAAAAAAATATAAAACATAATTTAAAAAATGCACCAAAAAGAAAAGAAAAAAAGGCAAGGGCGGTGGTAGCCTGGTGCTAGGGCTTCACTGAGCCCTTTCTAGTAACGGTTGGGGCGATGATGGCAAGGCTTACTACCCTCACTTTTTTATTATTTATTTATTTATTTATATTTTTATAGTGTTTTTTAAATTACTTTTTTTATTTTTAATATAATTTAATTATATTTTGATTATAAAATTTGGATTTAGGCCAAAATGATGTCATCTCTTGTCTTATATTTCATTTTATAGTAAGGTCAATGCCATGTAGAAAAAAATGATAAAAAAAAAACATGTAGGAAAAAGAAAATAATCAAGAAAAAGCCATGTTAGCATTTTCTATTTGTTTACTTGGACTCAATTATATCAATTTGAATAGTTTTATGACTTAATTACCATTTTTTAAGTCTTAGGACTAAATTGCACTGTCTTAATAAGTTTTAGAATTTTCGATGCACTTATCCTTTTATAAATATAGTATTGATGTTGAAGTGACTTGAAATTGGCCACAAACCTACAGTCATATAAATTCTTGTCTAATATTCATTGAATCCAACGGGCATCATGTTAGGGTTTAGTTTATACTCTCCATCAACAGGATGACACTGGGGTCCTAGGGCAGAGCCCCCAAAACATCAAAAGACTTTTATAATTTAAGCCCATATTTTATCCATTGGTTGGTTTTAGACTCATGAATAGCTACTAAGTATATATAATCTCTTCTTTTTCTTTTTCTTTTTTGTAAATGATATATATAACTGAGTGGCGTGATGTACTAATTATAATGAAATCATATGTCGGATGTAGCCCCAATTTAAAGATAAATCAAGATAATACCTCGTGTCTTGAATTTTCTTTTACGTTTTTACTCTTGATTTCCTTGTGATTGTATGCCAAATCCTGACACATATGGCACACATAAAATTGAGAGAACCCTGAGAGCAAGAAGATAGATATAGATAGGAAAAAGGGAAAAGTGCCAAAAAAGTTCTAAACCTTTTGTCTTTATGCCGATTTAGTCATAAACCTTTTTTTGGTGCCGATTTAATCTTAAACTTTTTTTTGGTGCCGATCTAGTCTTAAACTTTTTTTACGTTGTGTCGATTCAATATTTTCCAGTCAATTTTGGCCGGATTTTGCTAACTAGACACCGCCTGGCTGACGTGGCCTAATCAGTGCTGATGTTGACAACTTTTAATAATATTTTTATTTTTTTATTTATTATTATTTCTTTTTCTTTTTCTTTATTTTTCTCCTCTTCTTCCTCCAGCCGGTCCACCGGACCTCGGCGACCGGCCAAAGGCGACGGCCGGCGAGGTCGAGGTCAACCTCGCCGGCCACCTCGCTAGTGGCTGCGAGGGCGAGCCTCGCCCGCTTGGCGCGAGGCCGCCCTCGAGGCCTGGGTGGCGAGGCTCACTCTCATCGGATCTAGCGACAAGTTGTGGTTTGAGTCAGACTTTGTCAATGGCTTGCTCTTCACCTACTGCAAGCTCAACTCCAAGGAGTCGTTCTTCTCTCTAAAGAAGGCGGGGTACCTCGTCGCGAGGTCGGAATCCACCCGGCGAAAGTGAAGCTGCCCCTACCGTCGCCGAGGCGAGTGAAGGAGCTCAATGGCTCGGGTCGAGGTAAGCTCGAGGAGCGCCATGAAGGAACTGGCACTCTCCGGGGGCGGAGCCATCAAGTGCCGGAGATCCTCGGGGAGCACTGACTCCAGCGCAGTGTCGGTGGATCCGGCTAGGGTTAGAGCTGTCGGCTCCATCAAGAATCGGCTTCGGGAGCTGATCAAACCAAGTCGGCCTCCTCATGCTGAGCTGGCGGGGCTCACCCTCGCCAGCCATGGGCGAGGCTCGACCCTCGCTAGATCCGGCGAGGGCGAGCCTCACCGCCCGAGCCTCGAGGGCGGCCTCGCGCCGGGCGAGCGAGGCAGCCCTCGCGGCCACTGGTGAGGTGGTTGGCGAGGACAACCTCGACCTCACCGGCCGTCACCTCTAGCCGGTCGCCGAGGTCCAGCGACTGGCTGGAGGAAGAAGAGGAGAAGAAAAAAATAAAAAATAAAAATATTATTAAAATATTATTAAAAGTTGTCCACGTTAGCACCGATCATGCCACGTCAGCCGGCCGGCATTCAGTTAGTAAAATCCGGCCAAAATTGGCCGGAAATGACTAAATTGGCACAATGTAAAAAGATTTAGGACTAAATCGGCACCAAAAAAAAAATTTAGAACTAAATCGGCACAAAAACAAAAAATTTAGGACTTTTTTAGCACTTTTCCCGTAGGAAAAATTAATTCAACCATTCAGACTTTGTAATTGCATTATTCATTTTAATATGTTTAATTGAAATATAATTTATATTCTAGATAGGGAAGATGTTCACCCCAATTATTTTACGGATTACATGGCGGCCATAACGGTACACAAATTAAATTTGTGGTGTTTGCGGGCACTCTACGTAATTTCACAAATTCTTGACGGGTGGTTGGTGGATTCTTCAATCCAGGGAAGTGAACAAATCAAGAATCCTCCCTCGTTTACATCGTCACAAGCACAGCCGACCAGCATCTCCCTCCCCCGTTCAAGAACGAGAACAAGGACAACCACAAAGTCAAACACCGATCTCGAAGCTTTCATGAAAGCATCGACGCCATCCCCAGAGCATGCGCTAAGACCATCAATATAATTCATCATCAGAAAGCGACGTCCGTTGAGCGAGCAAAATAAACCCCAAAAGCCTCTCGACCAAAATCAAATGAGCAGCAATGGACGAAAGCTCGTCTTCCTCGACCCTAACCCCATCGGGATCTTACCTCACTCCCCTCCTTCTCTCCATGACTGGCATCGTTGCCACCTCATTCGCCATTGTCGCCTACCACGTCCTCTGTGTCCACTGTTGCGCCCGGCGGCGGCAGCTCCCAGCAAATAATCCGCCTGGGGAACGACAGAGCTCTGTAGCTAGAACCGACGGTGTCGAGGAGAAGGTCCTCAGGGCCATCCCAGTCCTCTCCTACTCCTCCAAGGGGAACCGGCTCTTCCGCGTTGACCAGAGTGAGTGTGCTGTGTGCTTAGGCGAACTGGCGGACTGTGAGGCGGTGCGCTTGTTGCCCGCCTGCCGGCATGCGTTCCACGTCCCATGTATCGACCGGTGGTTCTCAGCGCATAGCAACTGCCCCGTCTGTCGATCTCCTGTGGTCGGCCCGCCAGCTGGGGCGGCAGATGATCTCTTGGCCATGACTGCAGCTTCCAGCAGTGGCAGAGGTGATGCCGGGGGTTCCGATGGGCCGTCGCCATCGAGCAGCTTGCTCCAACGATGTGTGTCGCTAAACGTATTAGTGAGCACACCTTCGGACTCGGCCCTATCTCGTGACATCATCCTAAACGTGGAAGAGGACAGAGAGGATGCTTGTAGTTCATCGTCTAACGATGATCCGACGTCGTCGTTACTGGAGAAAGGCGTGGTGTTGAGTAACAGCAGGTCGTTGGGAGAGAGGTCAGCAAGGCAGTTGGATAGCTTGTCGTCGAAGTTGCTCCGGTCGTTCTTGCAGCTGAGTAGCAGCTGCGGGGGTGATGCAAATCTTCCTCGCTGAACGAACTGCATCGCCTTCCTCCTCCCTCTCCATTCTCTTATTTTTATGGTTCGGTTTACCTCTTTCTGTTCACATGTAAAATAATTCATTGCAAGTAATATTTTGCCTTTTCGGTCTGGGGTTTTCATTGGGAATTCTAGTGCCATGAATGGTCATATTCAATCTAATCTCTACTTGTGTGGCGTAGCACAATGTTGAAAGTTTTGTAGCTGAATTGCTGCTTTATGTAGGTGCCACTGCACGCTATGCCAGTGCTGCACCTAGCCAAAACCAGCGGTCTGTTGAAGACTTTGCCATTGCCAAAGTGCATCAAATGCGTAAAAAGTGAAAGTTAAATTAAAATAACTTATTGAGATCAAAACTTAAAAATGTGATTGCAAATAGAGTCAAAATAACCACCCACTGGAAATATTTGCCATGTAAATAACATAAAATAACATCTTATTATATGTATTCTCTCTGTCTCATACTTAATTTTTTTCCGAATCACAATTTGAATAGCAATTTATTGTATAGGTCTTCGAGTTAAGTACCCCTCAGATCCCAAATTTTTTAGTAGTTAAATTAATCCTCCCAAAGTTGCATTTGTTAGGGTCATTCTCTCTTTTACTTGAGCACGCCTTAAGAAGCCCATGAAACCGGCGTTTCTCTCTCTCCACTGCCCCGCCGTTTGCCACTGAGACCACCACCATGCCACCATGAAGGAGCTCAACGTCCTATGGATTCAGATGACCTTGACATATTCTGAAACGGACGCCTTCCGTGGCTATGCATCATGATTGTCAAGCAACAATAGCCACGTAAAGAATGAAACTTTCAATAGTTAAAAAAGACACATCTTGTTAGGACGCGATGTTATAAAATAATTAGTTGAAGATAGAATCATGTACATTGGTTATATGAATTTGGCCAATTCTCTTAAACCTCTGGGGAGATAATTTATGATATATCGAGGAGAATGGACTTAAGCTAGTCGAGGTAAATCATTAGTGATGTTACCCAACCTATGTGATTGGCAATCCTCTAAATTAAGTTTATATGGGTAATAACGAGTCACTTGTTGATCTAGTGAGGTACTATTAAAAATTGTTATCCCTTCTAAGGTGAGAATAGTACAAGACTACAATGAAAAAGAGATTGTGCTAAGCTCTTAATAATTCATGACCATTATTAGCGGCATGTTAAACTGCAAAATACATTGGATGGAAACACTTATGTAAGTGTGAATTGGGATTGTTCCTATGAGAATTTTCAGCAAAAATCTCTAAAACACTTATGAATAAACTAGGAACATGCATAGCCTATTAGCACAAAACTACATTGAACAACGAAATTTGTGGGGGTGTAATATGATTGATGAAAATTATAATTCACAAAAGAATTTCTCGGTTCATAAAAATTTCAAATTTCACAAATGATTTTATGAATTATATTTCATTTTTTTTTTCAGATCTTGTTCATAGCCATGCACCAATTTCAATGCAATTCATTCAATTGAGTTTAACCCAACATTTATTTATTTTCCTTTTTTTTTTTCAAGACCTTTGCTCATATGTTGCCTTTGCTTGGCATTTGGATTTTTAATGTCCGAATTTATTGCACGTAAAATGCTCTGACTTTTGATTTGTCACTTGTTTCATATTTTTCAGTGAAATTTGAATTTCCACTTCTACCTCGACCTCCTCCACAACCTCAACTGCCTTGATAGCCTCCTCGTCTTGATGGAGCTATGACGCTTGGTCAGAATTTGAACCCCAATGGACCTTTGATTCATTCTTTGCTCATGCAAGCATGGTGAACCCATCAATCGTTTCAATGTTAGGGTTGACAGATCTTGCCCTTGCTCAATTGCTATGACGACATAGTCAAATCTTCTAGTCAATGACCTCAAGATTTTCCTACGAGTTGTAAATCTTAGAGTTCTTCACCATTAACCCACAATTGGTTAATGATGGTTTGCACATGATCCAAATATGTCGAGATTGATTCAGAGTCATTCATGCATAAAGACTTAAAATTGTTTTGAAGCATTTGAAGCTACACCCGTCAAACACGATCATTGCCTTTGTAGGATTTTAGTAAAATATCCCACGCTTCTTTTAGATCTCCGCACTCAATATTCTATCAAATATTGTTTCCTCCACAGCTTAAAAGATCACATACAATGCTTTCTGATCTTTATTCCTAGACTCTACCAGAGAATCTTTCTCCTCCTTTCTTAAGGCCTCGAATGCTTCAACATCGACCACTTTAGTGTAGCCATTTTCCACTAGATCCCACAAATCTTGCGATTTGAAAGAACTTTCATCTAGATGGATCAGTTGTTAAAATTCTTTCCGTTCAACTCTGGAAGTTGCAATTGAATTGAACAGAACTGGTGGATGTCATTTCTAGCTCTAATAGCAAATGTTGGAGCAAAAAGAAATATAATGACAATTCTGGAAATTTGGAACGAGTGCACAAGTTGGAAGGATAAATTGTTTTTAGAATTCTTTTGTGGTGGTTTCTTGTTTACAAGTTACAACCCTCACATCCTATATAATAGCAAAGCACCTAAATTGCGATAAAGATGAAGACAAACATCCCACGCACTTATTATCCTAAGGACAAGATGTCAACGACAAGGAAACACAAACATTAAATGAGCCAAAGACCAAGAAGCCTTCACTCCTTCTCACAATGTTTGAATTTCATGCTCTCTGACAAAAAACCAAACAAAAGCTTCTCTTTTGCTAATGAAAGCATTTACTCCTTGTTGAATGGTAGAGGGTCTACCCAAATATAGCCCACAATGAATCATGCTGTTGTCCTTTGTCTTCAATCTTCTTCTTATGCCCACCATAAATGAAGACTTCCTTTGGAGCATACTATCAACCAAATCTAGAGCTTAGTAATGGACGTACTCAAATCTTCAACAATCAATCTTATATTATTCTAACAGTATATTTATTGGGAGATAGCTGCTAAAGCTCATCTCATCGAATTTCGTATTTCGATGAGCGAAATTTGAGGGTTGATGTTATTTTTTTCATCTTTTCCAACAGATTTTTAACAATTCTCATTTTCATATTATCTCAATTTTTCCGGCTAGAGTCTTGTCGGAAAACATGTATCTTAAATGAATTCTTCCCCTTTGTTCGGGTTGACATTTGATGGAGCTGTTGAAGTCGACCCATCGAAGAGCAGCAGGCTGGGTTGTTTTGTTTTCGTTGGTGCCTGATTGGAGAACTTCCATTCCAGATTCTAAATGATATTGCTTTGCTCGCACTTTTTTTCCTTTGTCCAAATCGATCCAATCACAACCCGCCGTGGGAGAGAGAATTCACAGAACGGACGATGTTGTCTTCCCAAAAAACACGATTATCATAAACCAATTCTTCCTCTTGTTCGGGTGGACTTGAAGTCAACAGATCCAATAACTCCTGGCTAGCTTGTTTTGTTCTCGTTCGTACCTCATTGGAAGACTTCCATTCCAGATTCTAAACAATGTTGCTTTGCTCGCACTTGTTTCCCGTTGTCCCCACCAATCAAATCACAACCCAGTAAGGACAAAAGCTCGCTCTGGACAGTGTCATTGTAGCTCTAACCAATTGACCAAGCAGCACAGTTTCTCGAAGTCTTCGTCTGTTTTTGTTTTCTCATGCTGTCCTCATCCAAAGAGACGGAGACAACCCCTCGCGAAATTTCTTATGGCAAAATCAAGGACGTCCTTCCCATATAACAGACCCTCCAGCTTTTTCAATCTGCAACATATAAGAAATATGGTGGGAATGGAGAAACATTTGCTTCTCCTTTCTTTTCTCCTTTTGTTCTCGTTTGGACATCCCCGATTTACCTCAGCCGAAGGAACAAGTGACGGGTTCGAACAGTGGGGATACATCGACGTTCGACCAGGTACGTAGTTTCAGTGTCCAAATTGTTCAGTTGGTGATAAAAACAATATATGGCTGTGTTCAAATAAATGATCACTATGCATATGTAATTTCATTTGTGCCATTCTACATTCAAGGAATAAATTGATGTTTCATTTATTTATTGGGTTGTAGGGGCTCACCTCTTCTGGTGGCTATACAGAAGTCCATATAGAGTTGAAGACCCTTCCAAACCATGGCCAGTACTGCTGTGGCTCCAAGGAGGCCCTGTGAGAATCTTACCGTTTAAGTTACACCCAATAGAATGAAAATCAGTGTTTTTTTTTTCACCTCTCTCCTTCAATTCCTAGGGAGGCTCCAGTGTTGGATTTGGAAACTTTGGGGAAATTGGACCACTGGATGAGAATTTGCAGCCCCGGGATTTCACATGGCTTCGAAAAGCAGATCTTTTATTTGTGGTGCATAGCAATTTCTCTTCATTTTCAAACAATTCAGAAGAATCTCTTCTAAATATTGGCATTTATCAGGCACCGTTGCTTAGTCGTGTAACTTGTAATTCTCTGCGTACACAGGACAGTCCAGTGGCAACAGGTTTCAGTTATGTAGAGGATGAGAGCTTAGTAGTGAAAACAGACTATGAAGCAGCCGCTGATCTGACAACTTTGCTGATACAGCTCTTCAATGGGAATGAGACCCTCCAAAAGAGTCCTCTGTACATCTTTGCAGAATCATATGGAGGCAAATTTGCTTCTGCCCTTGGATTAACAGCTCTAGAAGCTATTGAAGCTGGAAAACTGAAGGCCCGACTTGGGGGTAGAAATTTTCTTTTCCCAACTACTTTGTGGCACTTGTTTGAAGTAGTCGTGCTCTGTCATGACTTTCTATACTCAACAATCAGAGACACAATTTCTCATGCTTTTTCCGTTATGTCCATATACAGGAGTTGCTTTGGGGGATAGCTGGATTTCTCCTGAGGACTTTGTGGTATGTGATTTCCAGCCATTAAGAAATTTGATCGTTTTGCATAATGAAGATGGTCATTTCCGCTTGGTGACTCACGATTGTATCTGCATTAAATTGAAGTTTTTATGGGGACCTGTTCTTAAAGTCATGTCACGAATCGACGAGAATGGCCTGAATCAGTCAAATAGGTTAAGTCATATCTATCCTTCTAGGTCCTTCCTTAGAAAGAACACTAGACAGATGGGCATAACATGAAGTGAACTATTGTGCTATCCAGTTTAGCCCTGAAGATCCAGCAGCAACTTGCAGAAGGCAAATCAGAAAATGCCACCGCAACATGGTCCGACCTGGAGGGAGTCATCCTACGATACAGTAATAACGTGGTATATATTTCTATCATTTGCTCTCTGTCACACCGCTAGAAAATGGTATACGCTTTCAGTGTTGAGGGAGTTTCTGAGAGTTGCACGACCTGCAGGACTTTTACAACTTCATGTTAGACGATATGAGCAATCCTGCGGCGGTGACGGAGAGCAGAATGAGGTCAAATAGATACGTCGAGAGAACCTCCGCTGGTGCAGGTGCAGCCAATAGTGGCTTAGGAAACTTGATGAACGGGCCGATCAGAAAAAAGCTAAAGGTCATTCCGGATAATGTGACGTAAGTTCCAGAAGACCAGAAATGTTTGACAGACTTAACTCTCCTTCCAGCTAGACCCAAAGCTTTATTTCTATCATAGTTGATCCAGATTTGACATTTGGGCTCAATTTAGAAAACATTTTCCTCAAAATGATCACTTGTATCACTTAAAATAATTTTTTAATAAAAAATTTATTCATTATCAACACAATTTCTGTCCAAACATTTTATTAAATGATGAAAATATTTTTCGTTCATTCATTTTTGTAAGTGATACAAGCGATTATAAAATAATAATATTCATATTATTCATTTTTCTCAAAGCAATGAGATTCTAAAAGTACGTTGATTATTTTTCCTTCTGATGGGTCAATTAAAATTCTTGTTGTAGATGGCAAGGACAGGGTGGCTTGGTTTTCCCAGCCTTCTATGCAGACTTCATGAAACCAAGAATCGAAGAGGTAAACACTAATTTTAGTGTGACAATGAAAACCACCTTCTAGACATAAACGAGAAGATAACTCAATTTTTAGTTTCTAATCGTCTGCCACCACAAGATTAGGAAGTCTCATGAAAGTTTCTCAGGTGGACAAGCTTTTAGCCAAAGGCGTGAACGTCACCGTTTACAATGGACAGGTCAGGATTTCTCCATAAACTTCCCGATGCACTTCATGCAGTCTCGCCTCTGACTGGTTTTGCTTCCGCATGATCTCATTTGGACGGCTTCCCGATGCTGCAGCTGGATCTCATATGTGCAACAAAAGGAACAGAAGCATGGCTCAATAAGCTCAAGTGATGGCTCCTTTTCAGTAAAACACACCCCTAGACATTGACTCGGATTCTTGATTTCTAAAACGGTCTCTCAAATTTGCCTTATAACATGCAGGTGGGACGGTCTGAGCAGTTTCCTGAGTGAGGACCGTGTTCCTCTATACTGTGGAAAAGGCTTTACGGGGACAAAAGGATTCGTGAGATCCTACAGGAACCTCTTCTTTTACTGGATTCTCGGTGCTGGACACATGGTGAGTCATCCACAATCAAATCCCTCTAGTGGAATTGTTATCCGATGAAAATTACCTCGGGCTTTGAATCATTCTTTCAAAGTGCGAAAGGATTATTCAAGATGCATTCGATTACAGATGATATTTCTAAATTTCTGTTTTCACTAAGAAATTTCTAAAGATGATATTCTCCCTCTCAATTTTTCACATCTCTGCAAACCAGTGTGTTTCTGTTAAAGCTCATAAAGCAACAATCAAAACAGAAAAATTTCTGTTGTTTGAGAGAGAGAAAAAATAAAAAAACAGAGCATAGCACTTCATACGTCTTATACGAAGGAAAAAACTGTCGAGTACAACAACTAAATACAAAGTAGAAACTGCTCACATACGTGCAACACATAACTGCACACAAACGTGCTATTAACTTCCTAGAAAATAGCAAAAACACTAACTGCATAACTTAATTTACTTGGCTGTTTTTTTATAATAAAAAAAAAAAACAGAGAAAAACAGAGGAAACACGACTGAAAACAATAGCACTGAGATAATTCCAACAAACTCCTCCTTGGATCAGTTGCTGCTGCAGATTCCTATTTTCTCTCTTAACAGCTCAAATCTTCCAGCCTGAAGTGGTTTTGTGAACATATCTACAAGCTGATCTTCAGATCTGCAATAGACCAACTTAACTTCGCCACTTTGTTGCACCTCACGCAGAAAGAAAAATTTGACTTTGAAATGCTTGGTTTTGCCATGGAAAACTGGATTCTGTGATATTGCTAAAGCAGCCTGATTATCCACATTAACTTCAATGCAATCACTAGAATTCAATCACAGATTCTTCATTATCTTCTTTAGCCACAAAGCTTGATTTGCAGCTGCAGTAGCTGCTATAAACTCAGTCTCTACAGTAGACTGAGCTACAATCTCTTGCTTTTTAAAACACCAAGAGAAACAAGCAGAACCAAAACTGAAACAATATCCAAACATACTCTTCATGTCATCTACTGAACCAGCCCAGTTACTATTAGAAAATCCTTGCAAATTAAACTTCTGACCTTTCTTAAACTTCACACCAAAAAACAATGTTCCTTTGAGATATCTCAAGACCCTTTTTGCTGCAACCAAATGTAACTGACTAAGGGTGCGCATGATAAAATTTCTGAAACAGAAATTGATTTCTGGCCAGAAACTGATTTCTCAATTTCTATTTCAGAAACTAAGAAGCTAAAAATTTTAGCTTCTGATTTCTTCTTCAAATCTATTTTTGGAATAGAAATCTATTTCAGAAATAGAGAAATCAAATTGCATTACCAAACGGATTTATGTTTCAAACCTGTTCCGGGGAACAGAGAAACAGAGAAATCAAGAAACGGAAATTTTTTGATTGCTGTAAACTTGGATAAAACACTAACAGCAAATAGAATATCTGGTCTGGTTGCTGGAAGATACATGAGACTCCCAATCAGACTTCTATACATAGAAGCATCTACTGCATCTGTTCCATCATTCTTCTGCAGCTTCTCTTTAACAGCCATAGGAGTGCTTACACTTCAACAATCTTCCATCTGAAACTTCTTTAGAATTTCCTTCATGTATTTTTTTTTACAAATGAAGATCTCATATGAAGCCTGTTTGACTTCCAAACCCAAAAAATAAGCCATCTTTCCCAAGTCTGACATCTCAAAACCTGCAAATAGATCTTGCTTCACATTCTCTATCAATTCCATATCATTCCCTGTCACTAATAGATCATCTACATAAAGTGATAGAATTACAACACTGTGATTCACCTTCTTGACATAAAGAGTGAACTTATTTAAGCTTTTTACAAAGCCAAAATCCTGCAAATATCGGTCTATCTTCCCATACCAAGCTCTTGGAGCTTGCTTCAGTCCATATAGAGCTTTCTTCAATCTGTATATACTCTCTTCTTGGCTTTTGATACTGAAGCCTTCAGGTTGTTCAACAAAAATCTCCTCCTCAAGCTCTCCATTCAGGAATGTAGACTTGACATCTAACTGAAATATAGGCCACCCCTTCTCTGCTGCAATAGCTAACAGTAGCCTTATTATATCAAGTCGTGCAACAAAAGCAAATGTTTCAGAATAGTTTACTCCCCATATTTGTGCATAGCCTTTCACCACCAGTCTAGCTTTGTGTTTATTGACAGAATCATTAGGATTAAGTTTTGTTCTAAACACCCACTTAACCCCAATTACATTCTTATCAGATGGTCTGTCAACAAGCTCCCATGTGTGGTTTTTCTGGATCATTGCAATCTCCTCCTGCATTGCTGCAATCCACCTCTGATCTTCCTTAGCTTTCACAAAGTTAGATGGTTTGAGCATTGCCACATTGCTTCTTTCATAGATTTCAGTAAGTGACCTTGTGCCTCTCACTGGTAAATCATCCATACTATCTTCCAATCCATCTATAACTTCATCAACCTCTACATCTGTTGTAGGTTGTTTTTCGAACTGTTGCTGTTCTGCACTCTTTCCTTCCATCCAATTCCACTCATCTTCCTTTAGAAAAACAACATCTCTGCTTACAGTCACCTTCCCCATCATAAGGTGAAAAATTCTGTAAGCCTTTGATTGGAGACTGTACCCGATGAAGATTCCAAGCTCTGCTTTCTTATCCAGCTTGTCTCTCTTGACCTCAGGAACATGAGTGTAATACAAACACCCAAAAACTTTCAAATTTTTCACAGAAGGTTTAACACCATACCAGACTTCAAAAGGTATTGACCTCTCTAAGGCCTTTGTGGGCAATCTGTTCAACAGGAACACTGTAGTATTAGCTGCTTCAGCCCAGAACTTCTTAGGTAACTTCTTCTCCTACATCATACATCTAGCCATCTCCATAATGCTTCTGTTTTTCCTCTCACTGACCCCATTCTGTTGAGGTGAATAGGGAGCAGTGAACTGCTGCACAATTCCTACTTGCTCACAATTCAACTTAAACTTGTGAGCAGTATACTCAGAACCATTATCAGACCTGAGCATTTTAATTTTCTTCCCACTCTGATTCTCAACTAAAGTTTTCAACTTTACAAACACATCAGCAACTTCAGACTTGGCTCGCAAAAAATAAATCCAACTCATCCTAGTCATATCATCAGTGAAGGTAATGAAATACCTGCTACCATTGAGAGAAGACTCAGACATAGGTCCACATAGATCTGTGTGGACTAATTGCAGCTTCTCACATGCTCTCCAGCCTCCTCCTTTGAAAGGAAATCTGGCTTGCTTGCCAAGAAGACAAGTTCTACACTGTGAAAATTCCTCCTCCAAACTTGGCAAGTCATCTGCCAAGCTATTTCTCTGCATAAACGACATGCTCTTTCTGTGAACATGCCCAAGTCTTTTATGCCATAGCTCTGCATTTTCTTCTTTGCACTTTAAAGCCATTTGTTGCATCTCTTGTGGCTTGAACATGAAACTCTTGTCCCTCATTAGGATTCTTAGCACTTCTTTGCTATCTGCATTATTAATAAGGCATTCCTTCCCTTCGAACTTCACTTTATAGCCCTTCTCAACTAATTGACCAACACTTAACAGATTCTGGTCAATGTTTGGCACAAAAAGAACATCACTGATCAGCTTCACCTCATGATTTCCTTCAATAGCCACTGTACCCTTCCCTTGCACTTCGATATACTGTCTGTTGCCAATTTTGACTTTGGACCTGACTGACCTGTCTAGACTCCTAAACAGCTTCGAATTGCCAGTCATATGATTGGTACAGCCACTATCCACCAGCCATGCATCATTCCCAACAGAAGATTCAAAAAAAGAAGCTACAAACAAGTGCTCTTCCTCAGTTTCATTCACTACTGGCATTGCTTTTCCTGCTTGTTGGTAATTTTTTTCTTTGCAGATGGCTTCCATGTGACCCAACTTGTGACATCTTCTGCATCTAGCATCAAGCTTTCTCCAACATCTAAAAAACTGATGATTAGTTCCATCACAGTATTGACAAGGCTTTTTGTTCTTCTTCCATTTGCTAGACCCACCAGAATTTCCTTCCTTAGCTACAAACTTGGAGTCACCAGCATTTCCTCTAGACTGAATCCATTTCTTCCCTTTGCCTCCATCATTTGACTTCACTTTAGCTTGCAGCGCACCCTTTACAAACTCTTCTCTTCTCATCAGTCTTCTGTGCTCCTGTGCCTGTAGAGCATTTAACAATTCTGTAAGATTTATATCAGCTAAGTCTCTTGTATTTTCCAGAGAAGCTATGGTGGCTTCGAACTTCTCTGGAAGAGACACCAGGATCTTCTGAACAAGCTTTTCATCCTTCAAGTCAGTCCCTAAAACTCTGATTTTTTCAGCTATCTCAACCAACCTATCAGAGTACTCCTAAACTGACTTTGAATCATTCATCTGTTGTCTCTCAAACTCCCTCAAGAGATTCAACACCTTCATGCCTCTTATCTTCTCATCTCCCTTGTATTCATCCTTCAAGAAATCCCATATTGCCTTTGCAGAATCACATCTCATGATCCTTGTGAAGATAGTGGGTGAAATGAAGAAGATACGAGCAAGACTTTGCCTTAGCCTTCCTTGTGATTCTCTCTTTATGGTACTTTATCTAATTCAAGGTCAGATTGTCTGGAAGTGGAGCAACCTCATAATCATTCTCCACAGCCTCCCATAAATCATGACCATCCAAGAATGCCGTCATCTTAACAACCCAAGCCTAATAATTTTCCCCAGTAAAGACTGGAGCAGCCATTGCAGAGAATCCACTCGATCCTGCCTCCATCAGCTTTTTCTTTGCAAATTGGAAGCAATCTTCACTCAATTACCCTCACTTCACAGTCCCTTAAGATCCCACAAACGCTCTGATACCAATGTTAAAGCTCATAAAGCAACAATCAAAACAGAAAAATTTCTGTTGTTTGAGAGAGAGAAAAGATTATAAAAAAAAAAAAAACAGAGCATAGCACTTCATACGTCTTATACGAAGGAAAAAAACTGTCGAGTACAACAACTAAATATAAAGTAGAAACTGCTCACATACGTGCAACACATAACTGCACACAAACATGCTATTAACTTCCTAGAAAATAGCAAAAACACTAACTGCATAACTTAATTTACTTGGCTATTTTTTTTATAAAAAAACAAAGGAAAACAGAGGAAACACGACTGAAAACAGCAGCACTGAGATAATTCCAACAGTTTCAGGGTTTCCAATCTATGGAATTCTAATGTACCCTTTGTCGTATTTCTTTTACTAACGATAGCTCAAACCACTATTCCATAAAAGAAAAAAATTAATTTCACAAATTTGTTGCTCTATTATTCTTTTTCTTGTCATGCCTCTAAATACAGTTTGAAAACTGCGAAATAACACTTCACCGTAAAAATTGCTTTTAGCTTGCTGAAAATTTGTAAAATGAGGAAACTATAAAATCTTTCTAAACAATTTATTACTTCTCTATGAAAACAGAAAACAATCGAAATCGTTTTGACAACATCTTGATTATCAAATGAATGCTGGAAATCGGGCAAGAAGATATATATTTATACCTAATAATGAAATGTTCATTGAGCTCCACATAAAACGCATACTTTGGCATAGTCATTGGATGTTCTTCACAAGCCAACACACTATTTTTTGCTATTCCTCTCAGTCCAAAAACTCCATTTCCCAACATAAACAGTTCGACACTTAGAACTCAGAACAGGGAAATGTGAAAACACAAGGTGCTGAAACTGCAAGAAGATATCTATAGTTTTTCAGCATAGTTTTTGCCGAACTTGTGCAGGTACCCATCGACCAGCCATGCATTTCCTTACAAATGGTGGGCAGCATCACTCAGTCGCCAAGCAAATCTTAGTTTGAAAACCAAGCAAACTCAAAGGAGCCTTACAGCAACAGTAGACTTTTCATATCAAGGTCAGCACAGGCGAAAGGCAAAAACAGGACGCCAGAGAATAGTCTATTCATGTTTCTTGCATACAAAGAAAGTGCTTTACAAATAATAAAGGTGATTCTAGACCACTCAACTGTATTACAACCCTGAATGAGACTCTGAGAATCGACATCTGCAACAGAAAAGTGTCTTCACCGACATCTACAAACTATGCCATAATTCCAAACAATATATTCCCATGAAACTGAAAATTAGAAGCTGAAATAGTCCCTTTGTTTGTGCTATCTCAAGTCAATGGTTTGGTGAAAATATCAATAATTTGTGAGGAAGACAGGACATAACATGTTACAATAGAATCAAGGGTAACCTTTTCCCGAACAAAATGATAATTGATCTTGATGTGCTTTGTCCAAGCATGAAAAATTGGATTAATTGTGAGATGTAACGCTGACATCATGTCCAAGAAAAATAATGAAGTCGATGTTGGTAGATCCCAATGTGACGTTACATAGGAAATCCAAGTAAGTTTAGCAGCTACGAAAGCAAGAGCCCGAGATTTGGCCTCAACTATGAAGCGGGCCACAGTAACTTGTTTCTTAGCACACCATGAAACACTAATTGAGCTGAGAAAAGTACAATAAGTAGTGGTAGAACGTCTAGAAAGTTTACACCCAGCCCAATTTGCATCGGCAAAGCCAAATAAATGAAGAGAACTACAAGACAATGCGAAGTCCAAGGTGTAAAGTGCCGTGAACGTATTGCAGAATACATTTTACCATATGATCGTGAGCCACAATTAGAGCATGCATATGTTGGCAAACTATGTTAACGTAATAATGCTAAAGTTATAGACCCTTGTGAAGTGTGATGTTTGAATATTGTACGGACAAGCTTTTGATGAGATGATAGAACATATAAAGCAGCGCTAAGGTTACCCCTAGCCAAAATGTAAATATATGAAAAAAAAAAAAAAAAAAAAAAGTAGGATTGTGGTTGGGGCTATCGTCGCTGCCACTGCCGCCATTAGAGGGGGCTCGACAAGGTGAGCTCCTAGGTGGTGGAGGGGGGGCAACCCTCACCGGCCTAGGCGATGCCATCATCAACCAGGCAAGGGCTAGTGAGGCTCACCCAGTTCTAGGCGATGCCTTGGCTAAGGCCTGGGCAAGGCTCGCCCAAATCTAAGCGATGTTGTACCTTCACTTAGGCCTAGTGATGGTTGTCAGCCCTTGCTTGGGGTCAGCGAGGCCTTGCCTAGGGTTGAGGAGGCTCGCTGACCACAAGCGAGGACTGGCATCGCCCAAAACTGGGCAAGCCTCACCCGAGCGACCTCGCTTGGGTCGGCGAGGGTCGCCCCCCCTCCTCTTGCTAGCCCCCTCTGATGGTGGTAGTGGTAAGGTAGCAACATGCCCAACCGTTGTCACAACCTTGCCTTTATTTTTATTTTTCCAGTTTTCTTTTTAGAATTATTTTAGCTTTTTCCAGTTTTGTTTATTTAATCTTATTTAAAGAAAAAAAGATAATAAAAAATGCCATGTAAGATAAATAAATTAATTTTAAAATATCACAAAACTTGTAGTGCACATATCATAAATTTAATATTGAAACATGGATTGTTTTTTTTTCCTCCAAGTTTTATAGATTACTACAATGGAATGCAGCTGATTTGTTAAATAATGTTGAATTAATGTTTTTAGTATAAATTAATTCTAGGCTCTTTTTATTATTTATTTATTTAGACATTTATATATAAAAATATATTTGATATATAACATGTAGGAACGTCTCAGAATTCTCTATTTTTTGAAAAATGATATGTCGACATATCGTGTCGCGTCCCATGTCAGTACTACATAGGTCATAACCACTGCTGTAGTTCTTAAAAGCATAGAAAATGTCCATAAATTGATCAGGTGGCTTGCTCCACACTGAACTTTAAAGGCACTAGACTGAATAAGAACTCATCTATAGGGAAATACAACAGATTTCTTAACAAAGTAGATGAGTTCTAGAGGGATGGAAACGTAAGCCAGAGCAATAAAGAAATTTGAGATGTACTGTGACTTCATGGAAAGCTCATAAGCTGGCCACTGTGGCTTAATGCAATTGCAAGACTCCATCGTGTGGTAGAACAACCTGAACAGTTTAAGATTCTTTTTCACACGCCTAAATCAAGTCCACCGAGCTCTGGCATGGAGTCAACAAACAACCAAAGCTTGCATTGGCTATTCTCTAGATTCGCATCATTCATGCATCTCAATATATGTGACTAATTCCATATGCCTCAATGATGGCAGTCTAAGTCATAGAACCCTTGAATTCTGGGCAAGGAGGCATCCAGTAATTAGAGATCCAACCTCGCACTTGCATCTTGAACCCTGTTGAGACATCTTCTGTGACAAAATCATGTATCCATCCAATCTCTTTGCCCCACTCTGTGTTTTCCTCATGGTTGCAGCTGATAATAGAAATCGCTCCCTTCGAAAGAGTTGCTGGATTAATAGATGGTGGAAGCCCTTCCTGTTCCAAGAATGCTGCTACAATGAAGACTGGCGATTAACCAAAGCGTTTCTCTAAGCTTTTTTTTTTTTTTTCTGTTCTTTTTCCTTGGGACGCAACAGCTTTTAACAATACCATTTGGTTCCAAGTCTGCCTCAGTCAATACCTGGTCATTCAAAAGATATGCTCCATTGTTAAGGACAGCTGAAACGCGGACCAAGGCATTCATTGCCTCAGCCCCCTTCTTTTTTTTGTATGATGGTATAAGTATCACACGTCTCAAAGGTAGACAAGCATCCGTCTGAAGTTCTTCTCTATCAAAACCAATTCCTTCTATGTCCCCTTTTCCTTCTGGGTATCTGCTGGATATGAGGGGAATGTTCCTTTCCTGCTTGAGTTTCCAACTTTCAACCCTTCTTTCCGATCAATCTTTCCAAGGCCACAAGAGTTCAAGTCCCATGCGGGGTCCACAGTTCACACACGAACTGGCTGCTTAGGATCAACAGAATGAAATGAATGTCTATCAAAAGAGACCAAAGGTCAGTGGTTATCCGAACAGATTGATTGTTAGGTGTAGCACAAGGGATCTCACCATGTACTAGCTCCATTAATGAGAAGTGGAAAATTGTCTAAACGTCCTAAACCTATTGCACTTTTGCCAATTCAGTCCTAAACCTTTTAACTTTGCCAATTCAGTCTTAAACATTTTCACTTCTTGCCGATTCAGTCCATCCGGCCAATTTTGGTCGGAAAATATTGATGTGGACGCCGGCGATGCCATACAGACTGTCGACGCTAACGTGGATAATTTTTAATAATATATACTTTTTAATTTTTTTGAATTTTTATTATTTTTTCTGTTTTTTTTTTTTTTTTTTGGCTTTTCTTTTGCTTTTTCCGGTGGCTGGCCACCGGCGAGCCTCTCCCGACACAGGCGAGGCCCGACGGGCGAGGAGGAGCTCCGGCGAGGGGAGCCCTTTCCCAAGCCGGGCGGCCTCGCCGAGCGTCGGTTGGGCGACAGCGACGCCGGGTGAGGCCGCCCGGCCTAGGCGAGGGCTGGCCTCGCCGGATCTGGCGTGGGAGCCCTCGCCGGGGCTCGCCCTCACCCGTGAGCATCGCCCTCGCCCGGACAAGATCTGGCGAAGCCAGCCCTCACCCCTGGCCAAGCTCGGGTGGACTTGGAGCTGTTGGCCGAAGATGTAGGCCAGGTCCTCGCCATAAAGGACAGAGATGAAGATGATGAACGACAGTAGGGCAAAGAGGTAAGGCGAGAGGCGCGTCTTCCTCAGTGGAGAAGACGAAGACGATGGCGGCAGCGGCGGCGCTGACGCCGGAGGAGAGAGAGGTGATTTCATCGAGGTGGATGGCATCGGCCGGCCAGGGGCGAGGGCAAGTCCCAGCGAGGGCTCCCCTCGCCAGATCTGGCCAGGCCGGCCCTCGCCTAGGCCAAGGCGGCCTCGCCCGGCGTTGTTGTCGCCCAGCCGGCGCTCAGCAAGGCCACCCTGGCCTAGGCGAGGGTCGGCCTCGCCAGGCAACCCTTGTCGGCCGCGCCTGGGCGAGGGCTCCCCTCGCCGGAGCTCCTCCTCGGCTGACCGGGCCTTGCCTATGGCAGGCGAGGCCAGCCGGCTGGCTGTGGCTGGTGGCCGGCCACCAGAAAAGGCACCCAAAAAAAAAAAGCCAAAAAGAAAAGAAAGAAAAGGAAAAAGAAGGGAAAAAGCAGAAAAAAATTCAAAAATTCAAAAAAATTAAAATAGTATTAAAAACTGTCCACGTCAGCGCCGACAGTCCTACGTGACACCGCTGGCATCCACATCAGCATTTTCCTGCCAAAATTGGTTGGATGGACTGAATCAGCAAAAAGTAAAAATGTTTAAGACTAAATTAACAAAGTTAAAAGATTTATGATTGAATTTGCAAAAATGCAATAAGTTTAGGACTTTTTGGACAATTTTCCCATGAGAAGTGGCATTGCATGTTGAGATTCATGTCTAGAAGAAGACGAGAGAGATCACAATCGTCTCCTTGTCATTGGCGCCTCGTGGCATTTCCTTGGGTTTCATTGAACTCGCTCTCTACAACATTGACACCATGTTCTTCCACTCGAGGACTCCCTTTGTGCCTTCTATAGCGAGTCATACATTAAGGAGAACACTAATTACCTTCTTTCCTCTTTGTAATAAGGATGGCACATTGGGAATGCACTCTCATTACAAGTAACAAAGACGTCACCATTGGCTGAGTCCGATGGTATCACCACAAATCCGACATATTTGACCAGCCAAGGGCTTCAGGGCAAGGGCACCCTGTCAAAGTCGTGGCGTATCTGAACTAGCATGTTCCTTTTATAAGATCCAGCCACCATTCTTGCATTTGCTTCCATGAGATAATCTCAATCCTCTGTTTTGTTTTGTTTATGTTTTTTAGTTTTTTTTTTTTTTGGGGGGGGGGGGGTGGGTGGTGCTGGTAGAATTTCCTGAGAACTTCAACACACTTTACCACTTCTGCTGGAAGATTCGGAACATAAGACTTGTAACTTGGCAGTTTCTACTCCTTCAGTAAGGTCACATGAGTCCTAGTTGATCTGCCCTCATTTCAGAGAATTTCTGTAGTTGAAATCGATGACTTCCATTCCACCGTTGTGGCGCGCCTGCCCATCCATACAAAATTTCGATATGACAGTCCAACAAATAGCACTTATCTATGTCGAGCAATTATTAGTTCAACAGCTCTTTTGTCACTTCAAATAGTTTCCCCCAAGTTGTTGTTTTGCACTAAATAATTTTACAAATTGAACAATTTTCTACTTCTGGTGTGCAGATGGTGAATCTCAAGGAATAGGAGCATAGCCACCAAAGAAATTCCAGAACTCGCTGACGTTAGTATCACCCACAAATTTCCCATCCTCTATTGTTGCCACCTGACAGTTTCCATGATGCTTATTTTCCTCAATGTAGTGAACAATTTCCAGAGCTCAAGCTCTTTCTTGTGCGCTAGAGTTACATCCACTGAAAAAAATATTGTTGAAGCAGTGTCCAATATGAAGACATCATAGTGATTCAAGAATGACCGACCAAATGTGACCTCTTTAACATGAACAACATGCTCTCCCTTGCGTGCAAACAAGCTGATGCAGTACTTTTCCCCATTCGAAATTCCTATTTCTGACTTGTACACTCCTTCGATGGGTGCATGGATTGAAGAAGGACAAGAGCTTCTCTGTTTCTCGGCCTTGAACTTCCTCCCATAATAGAATTTCCCATATGAAGCTCTTGAAATGCGAAATAAATTAAGATTCTTGATGCACCACATCTCTAAGCCACCCTTCATTTTCGATGTCAATGTCTTTAGACAAAAGATACATTTTCTCTCATAAGAGAGCACTCCACAAAATTATGAGAATTCTGTCAAAGTTGAGCCAGAAAAACGACAGCCGACTGCAACAAAGGAGCTCGGTATTAGAATTTGAATCAAATGGAGAAATGCGTCTCACCTTCATTGTTCTTTGCTTCTCTAATTCAAGTTATTTGTCTCTTCACACCATGAAGTCTTAGAGGCTCATTTTGATTTTTGCTTCATCAATTTCTTTTCTCAAGTTCTGCAACTGAAGCCTAGATTCTTAGGTCTTTCTCCATTCAATAGCACAAATGTTAGAAGATAAATAGCTCATTAAATTCAGATCCTCAAAAACCCGAAAGTCTAAAGCGCATAAGAACCGACATAGATGTCGAAGGGAGGAGGAATCCAAAGTTTCCTCCTTGGATTCGGTAGCAATACCACCAAACTCAAAATCTTCTCAATCGCTTTGGCTCTCTCGTTCTTTGAGTCAGACCGATGAACATTTGAACCTAAAATAAAACCTGCGTCCTAGCAATAAAAGACTAACGCGTGCTATAAACTAACACACAATCTCACAACTTCTCATAAAATCTACATCCAAATATCATAACCTAAGCTTTGATATCACAATATGTCACATCCCGAAACTATACTGATTAGATGAATGAGGTATGTCAACACTTATAGGACATTGAGACACGTAGTAACTTCACCTTGATGAGGCATCCCTGGCCAGCGCATGCCTAATCCCTCTTTTTTTTTTTTCCCCTCTTTCTTCTTCATTCCCTTCTTTTTCTTTTTCTTCCTTCTGCTCGCGCGTGCGTGAGTGCGTGCGTGCGTGCTTTCGGCCTCACAAAAGGGCTGAATCATTCCTCCGTTTCCTTTCTTTGCTTTTCTTTTGTTGACTTTTTTTTTCCTTCACCTTTGACTTTTCAAAACTGATATTTTACGTACACAAAGTTGTCGTGGCTTAAGACTGGCCTCACCAATAATGTGATTGTAGAGCGGATAAAACCGAGGGAGGGGGCTGGGGGTGCTGCATACCTCGGTAATTCTAAACCTACTCTTGCCCCTCCAGAACTGGCCGCCTGTTGACAAATTCATTATTTTATTTTATTTTGGTCGATGACAAATTCATTATTGACTGACATGTAAAATACACGGGATTAATTTTTAATATCAATCATGACGCTGCACGCTTTGCAAACGCTGCACCTAGCCACGTCCAGCGTTCCGTTGACAACTTTGCCATTGTCAAAGTGCATCAAATGCCCAAAAAGTGAAAGTTATATTAGATAGCTTATTGAGATCAAAAGTTAATTAAACATTCTCGTATAGTTTAGAAACTAAACTTAACATGTATAAAAATTCACGGACCATGTTGAATAAATTAAAAGTTTAGATATCACAATGCATATTAAACCAAAATTCATTAACTACATTAAATAAATTAAGAGTTCAATGTTAACAGGAATCATTTGTGTCATTATCTTAATTAAAACATCAAACCACAATCCTTTAAGACACACCGAATTAAAGAGAATTTTTTTTTTCTCCTTCCCATTCCTTTCCTTATTGGGTTATACACAATTTTGCCTTCTCCTTCTCATTTCTTTCCTTAGTGGATTATACATACAATTTACCCGTTCCTATATTTTCCATTATTCTGTGAGGAGTAAGAAAGGCTTTGTATATTGGGAAGATAGTTGTTAGAGCGTATCTCACTGAATTTCGTATTCCAATGAGCAGAATATTAAAGTTGATCTTATTTTTTCGTCTTTTCCAACGGATTTCCAACAATTTAAATTTCATATTATCTAAATTTTTCCTACTGGAGTCTCGCCGGAAAACATGTGTCTTAAAAGAATTCTTCCCGTGTTTGGTTTGACTTTCGATGGAGCTCTTGAAGTCGACACTTCGAAGAACTGCCGGCTAAGTTGTTTTGTTCTCGTTGGTGCCTGATTGGAGAACTTCCATTCCATATTCTAAATAACGGTGCTTCGCTCGCACTTCTTTCGCTTTGTCCCAGTCGATCCAATCACAACCCAAACGTGCGAGAGAGAATTCACAGACAAGACAACTGTTGTTTTCCCACCAAAAAACGAATATCCCAAACCAATTCTTCCTCTTGTTCGGTTTGAGATTCTATGGAGTTCTTGATGTCAACAGATCCAATAACTCCTGGCTAGTTTATTTTGTTCTCGTTCGTACTCGATTGGAAGACTTCCATTCCATATTCTAAACAATGTTTGCTTTGCTCGCACTTGTTTCCCGTTGTCCCCACCAATCAAATCACAACCCAATGAGCGTTAAAGCACGCTGTGGACAGTGTCATTGTGGCTCTAATTAATTGACAAAGCAATATAATTTCTTGAAGTCTTCGTCTGCTTTTGTTTCTCATGCTGACCTTATCCAACGAGACAGAGTCATACCACTGGCAAATTATCTTATGGCAAAATCACGGACCGCCACACACCCCACACCGCCCCCCCCCCAAAACAATATAACAGACCCTCCTCCAGCTTATTCAATCTGCAAAAAAAAAGAAATATGGTGGGAATGGAGAAACATTTGCTTTTCCTTTCTTTTCTCCTTTTGTTCTTGTTTGGACATCCCCGTTTTGCCTCAGCCGAAGGAACAAGTGACGGGTCCGAGCAGTGGGGATATGTCGAAGTTCGACCGGGTACGTAGTTACGGTGTCCAAATTGTTCACTTGGTGGCAAAAACAATATATCACTGTGTTCAAATAAATGATCGCCATGCATATGTAATTTCAATTGTGACATTCTACACTCAGGGAATAAACTGATGTTATATATATTATATTGTGTTGTAGGGGCTCACCTCTTCTGGTGGCTATACAGAAGTCCATATAGAGTTGAAGACCCTTCCAAGCCATGGCCAATACTGCTGTGGCTTCAAGGAGGCCCCGTGAGAATTTTACTATTGCAATTACACCCAATAATATGAAAATCAGTATTTTTTTTCTTTTTATCACCTCTCTCGTTCAATTCCTAGGGAGCCTCCGGTGTTGAATTTGGAAACTTTGCGGAAATCGGACCACTAGATGAGAATTTGCAGCCCCGGAATTTCACATGGCTTCGAAAAGCAGATCTCTTATTTGTGGTACATAGCAGTTTCTCTTCAGTTTCAAACAACTCTGAAGAATCCCTTTTAAATATAGGCATTTATCAGACACCTTTGCTTAGTAGTCTAACTTGTAATCCTCTCTGTACACAGGACAGTCCAGTGGCAACAGGTTTCAGTTATGTGGACGATGAGAGCTTAGTAGCGAAAACAGACTATGAAGCAGCCGCTGATCTGACAACTTTGCTGATAGAGCTCTTCAACGGGAATGAGACCCTCCAAAAGAGTCCTCTGTACATCTTTGCAGAATCATATGGGGGCAAATTTGCTTCTGCCCTTGGATTAACAGCTCTAGAAGCTATTGAAGCTGGAAAACTGAAGGCCCAACTTGGGGGTAGAAATTCTTTTTTTCCCAGCAACTTTGTGTCACTTGTTTGAAGTAGCCACGCGCTGTCATGATTTTTGGTACTCAATAATCAGAGACGCACTATTTTTTTCATGCTTTTTTGTAATGTCCATTTGCAGGAGTTGCTTTGGGGGATAGCTGGATTTCTCCTGAGGACTATGTGGTATGTGATCTCCAGCCAATAAGAGATTTGTTTGTTCTGCATAATGAAGATAGTCATTTCTGCTTTGTGACTCACTGTTGTATCTGCACTAAATTGAAGTTCTCATGGGGACCTGTTCTTAAAGTCATGTCACGAATCGACGAGAATGGCTTGAATCAGTCAAACAGGTTTAAGTCATTTTTCTCCTAAGTCCTTCCTTTAAAAGAATACTAGACTGATGAGCATAACATGAAGTGAACTATTGTGCTATCCAGTTTAGCCCTGAAGATCCAGCAGCAACTTGCAGAAGGCAAATCGGAAAATGCCACCGCAACATGGTACGACCTGGAGGGAGTCATCCAACGATACAGTAATAACGTGGTATATATTTCTATCATTTGCTCTCTGTCATACCGCTAGAAAATGGCATGCACTTTCAGTGTTGAGGGAGTTTCTGAAACTTGCACGACCTGCAGGACTTCTACAACTTCCTGTTAGACGATGTGAGCAATTCTGCGGCGGTGACGGAGAGCAGAATGAGGTCAAATAGATACATCGAGAGAACCTCAGCTGGTGCAGGTGCAGCCAATGGTGGCTTAGGAAACTTGATGAACGGGCCGATCAGAAAAAAGCTAAAGGTCATCCCGGATAACGTGACGTAAGTTCCAGGAGACCAGAAATATTTGACAGACTTAAGTCTCCTTGCAGCTGGGCCCAATGCTTCATTTATATCTTACTCGATCCAAATGAGATATTTATGCTTCATTTGAAAAGTATTTTTCTCAAAATAATCGTTTGTATTACTTCAAATAATTAATTAATAAAATAATTATCGTCATTACCAATAACAATTTATATTTAAACATTTCCGAAGACAATGAAATTTTTTTTCGTTCATTTATTTTGTAGTGATACAAATGATCATCTTTTAAACTCATTATCTATTTCATACATTTTTCGCAAAATATTGAATTTTTTTCTCTTGTGATGAGTCAATCAAAATTCTTCTTGTTGTAGATGGCAAGGACAGGGTGGCTTGGTTTTCCCAGCCTTCTATGGAGACTTCATGAAACCGAGAATCGAAGAGGTAGACACTAATTTTAGCGTGACGCTGAAAACCGGCTTCTAGACGTAAACGAGAAGATAACTCAATTTTAGTTTCTAGTCGTCAGCCACCACAAGATTAGGAACTAATCATGAAATTATCTCAGGTGGACAAGCTTTTAGCCAAAGGCGCAAACGTCACCATTTACAATGGACAGGTCAGGATTTCTCCGTGAATTTCCCGATGCACTTCATGCAGTCTCGTCTCTGACTGATTTTGCCTCCACATAATCTCATTTGGACGGCTTCCTAATGCTGCAGCTGGATCTCATATGTGCAACAAAAGGAACAGAAGCATGGCTCAATAAGCTCAAGTAATGGCTCCTTTCAGCAAAACACACCCCTAGACGTTGACTCGGATTCTTGATTTCGAAAATGGTCTCTCAAATTTGCCTTATCACATGCAGGTGGGACGGTCTGAGCAGTTTCCTGAGTGAGGACCGTGTACCTCTATACTGTGGAAAAGGCTTTACGGGGACAAAAGGATTCGTGAGATCCTACAGAAACCTCTTCTTCTACTGGATTCTCGGTGCTGGACACATGGTGAGTCATCCACAATCAAAGCCCTCTAGTGGAACTGTTATCCGGTGAAAATTACCTCAGGCTTTAAGTCATTATTTCAAAGTGCAAAAGGAGTATTCAAGTGCATTCGATTACAGATGATATTTCTAAATTTCTGTTTTCACTAAGAAATTTCTAAAGATGATATTCTCCCTCTCAATTTTTCACATCTCTGCAAACCAGTATGTTTCAGGGTTTCCAATCTATGGAATTCTATTGTACCCTTTGTCATATTTCTTTTACTAACGATAGCTCAGACCACCATTCCATAAAAGAAAAAATTAATTTCACAAATTTGTTGCTCTATCATTCTTTTTCTTGTCATGCCTCTAAATACAGTTTGAAAACTGCGAAATAACACTTCACCGTAAAAATTGCTTTCAGCTTGCTTAAAATTTGTAAAATGAGGAAACTATAAAATCTTTCTAAACGATTTATTACTTCTCTATAAAAACAGAAAACAATCGAAATCATTTCAACATCTTGATCGTCAAATGAAATGCTGTAAATTGGGCAAGAAGATATATATTTATACCTAATAATGAAATGTCCATTGAGCTCCATATAAAAACATACTTTGGCATAGTCATTGGATGTTCTTTACAAGCCAGCACGCTATTTTTGCTATTCCTCTCACTGTCCAAAAACTCCATCTCCCAACATAAACAGTTTGATACTTAGAACTCAGAACAGGGAAATGTGAAAACACAACATGCTGAAACTGCAAGAAGATATCTGTAGTTTTTCAGCTTGGTTTTTGCCGAACTTGTACAGGTACCCATCGACCAGCCATGCATTTCCTTACAAATGGTGGGCAGCATCACTCAGTCGCCAAGCAAGTCTTAGTTTGAAAATTAAGCAAACTCAAAGGAGTCTTACATCAACAGTAGACTTTTCATATCAAGGTCAACACAGGCGAAAGGCAAAAACAGGACGCCAGAGAATAGTCTATTCATGTTTCTTGCATACAAAGAAAGTGCTTTACAAATAATAAAGATGATTGTAGAGCACTCAACTGTATTGCAACCCTGAATGAGACTCTGAGAATCGACATCTGCAACAGAAAAGTGTCTTCACCGACATCTACAAACTATGCCATAATTCCAAACAATATATTCCCATGAAACTGAAAATTAGAAGCTGAAATAGTCCCTTAGTTTGTGCTATCTCAAGTCAATGGTTTGGTGAAAATATCAATAATTTGTGAGGAAGACAGGACATAACGTGTTACAATAGAATCAAGGGTAACCTTTTCCCGAACAAAATGATAATTGATCTTGATGTGCTTTGTCCGAGCATGAAAAATTGGATTAGTTATGAGATGTAAGGCTGACATCATGTTCAAGAAAAATAATGAAGTCGATGTTGGTAGATCCCAATGTGACGTTACGTAGGAAATCCAAGTAAGTTTAGCAGCTACGAAAGCAAGAGCCCGATATTTGGGCCTCAACTATGAAGCGGGCCACAGTAACTTGTTTCTTAGCACACCATGAAACACTAATTGAGCTGAGAAAAGTACAATAAGTAGTGGTAGAATGTCTAGAAAGTTTACACCCAGCCCAATTTGCATTGGCAAAGCCAAATAAATGGAGAGAACTACAAGACAATGCGAATTCCAAGGTGTAAAGTGCCGTGAACACATTGCAGAATACATTTTACCATATGATAGTGAGCCACAATTGGAGCATGCATATGTTGGCAAACTATGTTCACGTAATAATGCTAAAGTTATAGACCCTTGTGAAGTGTGAATATTGTACAGACAAGCTTTTGATTAGATGATAGAACATATAAAGCAGTGCTAAGGTTACCCCCAGCCAATTCCCAAGATTGATCCAATATATGAGTTATGTTTTGAATATTCGTATTCATATCTAAATGACTATTGTTATTGAGAAGGTGTACATATAAACACACACAAACACTAACTAAACGCTTCTTAAATATGAAGTAAAGATCTATATACATATACATGTACATTCACATATTTACATACACACACACAGAAGAAATGAACACATGTTGTGTGTGACGTTGTGGGGCATCACCCTTGTGCCTAAAGTGCTTTTCTCATCAATTTTACGTCCAGCAAAATCCACATTAAACAACCCAACAATAGAATATTGGAATTCTCTGGATACCACAACCCAAGTGTCACTCACTTTTTCTTCAAGCTCCCAAGTGACCTCTCTTCCCGCGTGACGTTTTCATTAGGTCTACAAACAACTAATCAATGATCAAACAACTCTTGATGTGCAGAACATGTACATCTTTGTACTAGATTTACTTTTCATAAGAGCGAAGTCTTACTTGCATGGCTCGAAAAAGAATCAATTCTCAAAGATTCCGTATATGTCATTCTGTCTTCCTATCCAATGAACGAGTACCATGAAGTTAGCATGGGAGTTTTCATTTCATGGTTCATAACAGCCAAAAATCATTGCGACCATGAATAGCTGTTTCCGCTTAGTGCAACTTTTTCCTTTATGAGAAGATCTGTTGCCTGCATGGACTCCTCTAGTATGGCGTCATGGGAGAGAGCAACTGCAACCTGATCAGCTACCACTTCAACAAGCTCTAGCTCATGGATATGCCACTGCCTAGCACTGTCTGATGGAAGCATCAACATTATCAAAGCATACCGTTTCATAAAAAACTCGGGCTATTCAATCTGGAAATTAGAGAGATAAGCAGAGGAACCCGCACAGCGACAACCTCATTGGGAATGTATTTCCCTGCAAGAGGACGTAGTCTTGTAACAGGTTAATTTGGTGATATTTTCACCATACAATTGCTACTAAACACTTGATGGATCACAGTAAAATGAATAGGTACAATGTATCCAACTGGATTATGCTACTGATGGGGAGTGTAGGATCGCTGAAGTTCCAAGCCAATTTGTGTTGGCATCTACAGGGTATACTCTTCCAATGCCAAAGTTTTGCCTAGTTCAATTAGAGTAGTTTTCAAAATAGAATGCCTATCAAGAGTGCGTCTGATTTCAGTTGTTAGCATCCTGACACATCTGCTAGTTTCCTCCTGAGTACAAATTAAGCCCATTACCCTATCAGGTTCTGTAGCTTTGTTTTTGTTTGTAAAATTCCAAACGCAAGTGAACGTATTGAATAAGTAATATAATGATTAGAATGAGTATCGTTCCATGGATATTGATGATTAATAAACAAATTAAATATTAAAAATAGATTAATGTCATCTACCCATGGATAGCGCAGATGGTGTGCGTGCTCTCCCTCATTGCCAAGTTCGAGGGTTCGAACCCTCTCATTGCATTTCATGACTTAAGTGGGGGTCCTAGGGGTAGATTACTGGGTAGCCCCCCGAGGTTTTACATCTAAATAGTGGCTTGCGACAACGTCCGATGGTGCCATCGGGCATCGGAGGGCGGTGTGACCCCGATTAGTGTAAGCGAAAGGAGTCTTCGGCGGTTCCTCGGTTACCAAAAAATTCCGAAATTTATCTAACAAATAAAATAGAATTGAGAATAAATCAATTGGATAAATATGTTAGAGCATCCGATTTTACCATAATCACTAAATATGAATTTCATATTGTTATGCATACAAAAATAATATCAAACATGTGGTAGCATAATTTCCCGATTTTACCATAATCACTAGATATGAATTTCATATTGTTATGCATACAAGAATAATATCAAACATGTGATAGCATAATTTCCTAATCTATTTACTATCTTATCTTTAGGTATAGCCCAGGCTTTCGGTGAGTCTTTTGGATCACCTTATTACTGAAAACTACACAACTAATATGGTATATCTCTGTCTACGTTTAGTTCATAGTTATATATTATAAGGAGCAATTGTATATTATCACTTTTCAATCTCAAATATACACATCAAATCATTCAAGTGGTAACCAGTTACTAAAAAGTATTAAGCACAATAATATATAACTCACATGAATGAAATCACTTGCAAAACATAAAAATCATGAAATTCGCATCATCATGGTTAGGCTACATCATAGCTCTAACAAAAGAAAATTAGAATATAATAGAATAAGAAATGAAAATATAAATTAAACCTAACATCTTAAATCAAAGAACAAGAATTATGTCACCATTTTGTTTTCTCTCTAGAATGCTCCAAAGACTCACAAAACAATGAAAACCGATCTCCAAAAAAAAAAAAAAAAAAAAAAAACTGTCTATGTTATCCAATTTATAGGATATATTCAAGAATCCTAACACAATACAATTGCTTTTTTTCACATAAAATCAAGGAATAAATCTTAGAATCCTTGATTTGGTATCCATCTTCTAAGGCTTTTTTATTTGAATTCATGAATCACATAATTTTCCTTTCCTTCCTTTTGTCATTTTTTCCTTTTTTCTCCATATCTCATTATTCTACATAAACAATGGAGATTTATGTAAATAGAAGGAAATCCAAAAATTTCGTAACAAGTATTGCATTATAAAGTACCATATTTGTTGCCTAAAAATAGGTAAAATAACTCTATTATTATAGAGGTATTAGTTTTTCAGAAATTGTTCTTTAGTGTTCGCTAAGTTGATCTAGGATGATATGCACAAACATGAGAGCTGCAGCACATGATACCACAACAATCAAAACTTTGCAGTGGTCGTAACCTAAGAAGAACCAACACTCACCGAAAGCCTTCTATCGTGTCCGACACTCTGACATGCTTCGACACACGGTCAATGAATGTCGAAAAATCTGACACGCCGTCAACCATTCCCGACACAAGAGTCCAAAATTTCAACACACGATTCCGACACGCACTGGTCAATTTTAAAAATTATTAATACTCGAGGCATCAAAATGTAAATGTGTGTGTATATATATAAGGATTGTGGCTAGGGGTTGCCGCCGCTGCCGCTGCCACCATTAGAGGGGGGGTCGGCGAGGCAAGGTCCTAGGTGGTGGAGGGGGGGGGGACCCTTACCGGCTTGGGCGAGGCCATCGTCAGCCAGGCAAGGGTCGGCGAGGCTCACCCAATTCTAGGCGATGCCTTGGCTAAGGCTCAGGCAAGGCTCTTCCAGATCTAAGCAACGCTGCACCTTCACTTAGGCCTAGTGACGGTTGCTAGTAAGGGTGAGCATTGGTCTAGGGTCAACCTTGGACCGACCCTAGACCGGCCCAACCTTGCTGGTCTTGGTCCAGTTCCCAAGAGACTGGGTCGGTCCTTGATCCTAAGATCCCTAAACTAGCACTGTGCGAGCTGGTCCTTGGTCTTAGGAGTTTAGGATCGGTCCAACCCGGACCAACCCTGACTTTATATAATATATATAATATCTAAAATATATTATATATCTAATCTATTATTTATAATTTTTTTTATATAGTGTTTGACTTCAATAGCATTAAACGGCTACTTAGTGAGGTGAGGAGTCCAAGTAATTTTACACCGTTCTCTAATAGCTTGGACTTTTAATGTCTTTTACGGCATCAACAATCATATTTACAAATGAGGAAAATGTCTCCATGAGGAGTCCTCATGACGTAAATAGCTCCTCATGATATTCTCCTCCAGTTCTATTATGTTTTATTTGTCCTCTTAGCCTTCAACTTACCAAAATCGAAAAAAAAACAACTTTTCCACTTGCCATACGACACTCGCCTCCCTCGCTTCTAGTCGCTTGCACTACTCACCACTCGACACTCGGCCCACTCACGCTCACCTCACTTCACTGACTTCACTTATCGCCGAACCCATTAAGTTAGTCTAGTCCTTGGTCGCCTTTTTCAGGAAGTGCAAAAAATGAAACAAAAAAGTTATCAATCGGTCCTAAGTTAACCCTGGAACTGGACCGAACCCATTGGGTTAGTCCGGTCCTCGGTCCCAGGCTCACTAAGGTCGGTCCTCGGTCCCAAAAATTGAGGACCAACACTGTGCGGGTTGGTCCTAGGGTTAGGGAGTGGACCGGCCCAACTCGGACCATGCTCACCCCTAGTTGTTAGCCCTCACTTGGGGTCGATGAGGCCTTGCCTAGGGCTAGGGAGACTCACCAACCACAAGCGAGGGCCGGCGTCGCCCAGAACTGGGTCACCTAGATTTGGGCAAGCCTCACTTGAGCGACCTCTCTTAGGCCGGTGAGGGCCGCCCCCACTCTATTCTCCAACCGCCTCCGATGGTGGCAACGACAGCAGTAGCAACATGCCTAACTGCTATCACGACCCTGCCTTTATTTTTTTTTCCACTTTTTTTTAGAATTATTTTAGCTTCAATTTTGTTTCTTTAAATTTTATTTAAAGAAAAAAGGTAATAAAAAATGCCATGTAAGACAAATAAATTAATTTAAAAATATCACAAGACTTGTAGTGCACATATAATAAATTTAATAGTGAAATGTGGATTGTTTATTTTTCCTCCAAGTTTTATGGATTACTACAATGGAATGTAGTTAAATTTGTCAAATTAATGGTGAATTAATGTTTTTAGTATAAATTAATTCTAGGCTCTTTTTATTATTTATTTTTTTTTGCACATTTATGTATAAAATATATTTAATATATAATGTGTCGGAACATTTCGGAATTTTCTATTTTTTTAAAAATGACATGTCAACGTATCGTGTCGCGTGCCGCGTGTCCGTGTCGATACTACATAGGTCATAACCACTGCTGCAGTTCTTAAAAGCATGGTAAATGTCCATGAATTGATTAGGTGGCTTGCTCCACACTGAACTATAAAGGCACTAGACTGAATAAGAACTCATCTAGAGGGAAATACAACAGATTTCTTAACAAAGTAGATGAGTTCTAGAGGGATGGAAAAGTAAGCTAGAGCAATACAGAAATTTGAGATGTACTGTTACTTCATGAAAAGCTCATCAGCTGGCCACTGTGGCTTAATGCAATTGCAAGACTCCATCGTGTGGTAGAACAACCTGGGCAGTTTAAGATTCTTTTTCACATGCCTAGATCAAGTCCACCGAGCTCTGGCATGGAGTCAACAAACAACCAAAGCTTGCACTGCCTATTCTCTAGATTCGCATCATTCATGCATCTCAATATATGTGACTAATTCCATATGCCTCAATGATGGCAGTCTAAGTCATAGAATCCTTGAATTCTGGGCAAGGAGGCATCCAGTAATTAGAGATCCAACCTCGCACTTGCTTGAACCCTGTTAAGACATCTTCTGCGACAAAATCATGTATCCATCCAATCTCTTTGCCCCACTCTGCGTTTCCTCATGGTTGCAGCTGATAATACGAATCGCTCCCTTCGAAAGAGTTGCTGGATTAGTAGATGGTGGAAGCACTTCCTGTTGCAAGAATGCTGCCACAATGAAGACTGGCGATTAACCAAAGCGTTTCTCTAAGCCTTTTTTTTCCTGTTCTTTTTCCTTGGGACGACAACAGCTTTTAACAATACCATTTGGTTCCAAGTCTGCCTCAGTCAATACCGGGTCATTCAAAAGATATGCTCCATTGTGAAGGACAGCTGAAACACGGGCCAAGGCATTCATTGCCTCAGCCCCCTTCTTCTTTTTTTGTGATGATGGTATAAGTATCACACGTCTCAAAGGTAGACAAGCATCGTCAGCCGTCTGAAGTTCTTCTCTATTAAAACCAATTCCTTCTTTGTCCCCTTTTCCTTCTGGGTATCTGCTGGATATGAGGGGAATGTTCCTTTCCTGCTTGAGTTTCCAACTTTCAACCCTTCTTTCCGATCAATCTTTTCAAGGCCATAAGAGTCCAAGTCCCATGCGGGGTCCACAGTTCACACATAAATTGGCTGCTTAGGATCAACAGAATGAAATGAATGTCTATCAGAAGAGACCAAAGGTCAGTCGTTATCCGAACAGATTGATTGTTTGATGTAGCACAAGGGATCTCACCATATACTAGCTGCCCATTGATGAGAAGTGGCATTGCATGTTGAGATTCATGTCTAGAAGAAGACGAGAGATCAAGATCATCTCCTTGTCATTGGCGCCTCGTGGCATTTCCTTGGGTTTCATTGAACTCGCTCTCTACAACATTGACACCATCTTCTTCCACTCGAGGACTCCCTTTGTGCCTTTTATAGCGAGTCATACATTAAGGAGAACACTGATTACCATCTTTCCTCTTGTAATAAGGATGGCACATTGGGAATGCAATCTCATTACAAGTAACAAAGACGTCACCATTGGCTGTAAGTCCGATGGTGTCACCACAAATCCGACATATTTGACCATCCAAGTGCTTCAGGGCTAGGGCACCCTGTCAAAGTCGTGGCTTATCTGAACTAGCCTGTTCCTCTTTTAAGACCCAGCCACCATTCTTGCATTTGCTTCCATGAGATGATCTCAATCCTTTGTTTTTTTAATTGTTTTTTTTTGTTCCCGGGGGCGCAGGGGTGGGGTTTCTGGTAGAATTTCCTGAGAACTTCAACACACTTGACCACTTCTGCTGGAAGATTCAGAACATAAGACTTGTAACTTGGCAGTTTCTACCCCTTCAGTAAATAAGGTCACATAAGTCCTAGTTGATCTGCCCTCATTTCAGAGAAAATCTTTTGTAGTTGAAATCGATGACTTCCATTCCACCATTGTGGTGCACCTGCCCATCCATACAAAATCTCGATATGACAGTCCAACAAATAGCACTTATCTATGTCGAGCAATTCTTAGTTCAACAGCTTTTTTGTCACTTCAAATAGTTTCCCCCAAGTTATTGTTGTGCACTGAATAATTTTACAAATTGAACAATTTCCTACTTCTGGAATGCAGATGGTGAATCTCAAGTAATAGGAGCATAGCCACCAAAGAAACTCCAGAACTCGCTGACATTGGTATCACCCATCCTCTATTGTTGCCACCTGACAGTTTCCATGATGCTTATTTTCCTCAATGTAGTGAACAATTTCCAGAGCTCTAGTTCTTTCGTGTGCTAGAGTTGCATCCACTGAAAAAAATATTGTTGAAGCAGTGTCCAATATGAACACATCATAGTGATTCAAGAATGACCGACCAAATGTGACCTCTTTAACATGAACAAGCTCTCCCTTGCATGCAAACAAGCTGATGCAGTACTTTTCCCCATTCGAAATTCCTATTTCTGACTAGTACACTCCTTCGATGGGTGCATGGATTGAAGAAGGACAAGAGCTTCTCTGTTTCTCGACCTTGAACTTCCTCCCATAATAGAATTTCCCATACGAAGCTCTTGAAATGCGAAATAAGTTAAGATTCTTGATGCACCGTATCTCTTAACCACCCTTCATTTTTTATGTCAATGTCTTTAGACAAATGATACACATAAGAGAGCACTCCACAAAATTATGAGAATTCTGTCAAAGTTGAGCCAGAAAACCGACAGCCGACTGCAACAAAGGAGCTCGGTATTAGAACTTGAATCAAATGGAGAAACGTCTCGCCTTCATTGTTCTTTGCTTCTCTAATTCAAGTTCTTTGTCTCTTCACACCATGTAGTCTTAGAGGTTCATTTTGATTTTTGCTTCATCAATTTCTTTTCTCCAGTTCTGCAACTGAAGCCTAGATTCTTAGGTCTTTCTCCATTCAATAGCACAAATGTTAGAAGATAAATAGCTCATTAAATTCAGATCCTCAAAAACCCGAAAGTCTAAAGCGCATAAGAACCGACATAGACATCCAAGGGAGGAAGAATCCAAAGTTTCCTCCGTGGATTCGGTAGCAATACCACCAAACTCAAAATCTTCTTAATCGCTTTGGCTCTCTCGTTCTCTGCGTCGGACCGACAGACATTTGAACTTAAAATGAAACATGCGTCCTAGCAACAAAAGACTAACGCATGCTATAAACTAACATACAATTTCGCAATTTCCCATAAAATTTACATCCAAATATCATAACGTAAATTTTGATACCACAAAATGTCACATCCCAAAACTATCCCGATTAGATGGACGAGGAGCATAAACACTTATAGGGTATTAAGACACGTAGTGACTTCACCTTGATGAGGCATCCGTCGCAAGCACATGCCTAACCCCTCTTTTCTTTTCTTTTTCCACTCTTTCTTTTTCTTTCCCTTCTTTTTCTTTTCCTTCCTTCTGCTCGCGCGTGCGTGCGTGCTTTCGGCCTCACAAAAGGGCTGAAGCATGCCACCGTTTCCGTTGTTGCTTTTCTTTTGTTGACTTTTTCCAACGTTTCTTCTTTTCGTTTTCTTCCTTCACCTTTGACTTTTCAAAACTGATATTTTACATACACAAAGTTGTCATGGTTTAAGACTGGCCTCACAAATAATGTGATCGTAGAGTGGAGAAAACGGGGGGCGCTGCACATCTCTGCAATTCTAAACCTGCTCTTGCCCCTCCAGAACTGGCCGCCTATTGACAATTTCATTATTTTATTTTTTTTGGTCGATGACAAATTCATTATTGACTGACATATAAAATGCACAGGATTAATTTTTAATTTCGATCACGACACCGCACGCTATGCCAGTGCTGCACCTAGCCACGTCCAGCGTTCTGTTGAAAACTTTGCCATTGTCAAAGTGCATCAATTGCCCAGAAAGTGAAAGTAATACTAAATAGCGTATTGAGATCAATAACTAAAAATATGCCAAAAATTCATGAACTATGTTGAATAAATTAAAAATTTAGGAATCACAATACATATTAGACTAAAATTTAGTGACTATATTAAACAAATTAAAAATTCAGAGATTGCAAGAATCAATTGTGTCATTATCTCAATTAAACTTCAAACCACAATCCTTTAAGACAAACCAAATTAAAAGAGATTTTTTTTTTCTCCTACTCATTTTTTTCTTATTGGGTTATACAATTTTTTTACTTCTCCTTCTCATTTCTTTCCTTAGTGGTTTATACATACAATTTAGTTGTTCCCATTCTTTCTATTATTCTGTGCAAAGTAAGAAAGGCTTTGTATGTTGGGAAGATAGCTGCTAAGGCCTATCTCATCAAATTTCGTATTCCAAGTAGCGGGATATGAAAGTTAATCTTATTTTTTCATTTTTCCAACAGGTTTCCAACAATTTTAACTTTCGTATTATCTAAATTTTTCCTACTGGAGTCTCGCCGGAAAACATGTATCTTAAATGAATTCTTCCCGTCTTCGGGTTGACTTTCGATGGAGCTCTTGAAGTCGACACATCGAAGAACTGCCGGCTAAGTTGTTTTGTTCTCGTTCTTGCCTGATTGGAGAACTTCCATTCCAGATTCTAAATGATGTTTGCTTCGCTCGCACTCCTTTCCCTTTGTCCCAGTCGATCCAATCACAACCCAAACGTGGGAGAGAGGATTCACAGGAATGACGACTGATGTTGTCTCACCAAAAAAACGCATATCCCAAACCAATTCTTCCTCTTGTTCGGCTTGAGATTCGATGGAGTTCTTGATGTCAACAGATCCAATAACTCCTGGCTACTTTATTTTGTTCGCGTTCGTACTTGATTGGAAAACTTCCATTCCAGATTCTAAACAATGTTTGCTTGGCTCGCACTTGTTTCCCGTTGTCCCCACCAATCAAATCACAGCCCAATGAGGACAAGCTCGCTCTGGACAGTGACATTGTGGCCCTACCTAATTGACAAAGCAATAGTTTCTTGAAGTCTTCGCCTGCTTTCGTTTTCTCAGGCGTCCCTATCCAACGAGATGGCGACAGCCACTGGCAAAATATCTTAGGGCAAAATCATTGACGGCCCCCCATGTGACAGACCCTCCTCCAGCTTATTCAATCTGCAACAAATAAGAAATATGGTGGGAATGGAGAAACATTTGCTTTTCCTTCCTTTTCTCCCATTGTTCTCGTCTGTACATCCCCGTTTTGCCTCAGCCGAAGGAACAAGTGACAGGTCCGAGCAGTGGGAATATGTCGGAGTTCGACCAGGTACGAAGCTACAGTGTCCAAATTGTTCAGTTGGTGGCAAAAACAATGTATCACTGTGTTCAAATAAATCATCGCCATGCATATGTATTTATCATTTGCGACATTCTATATTCAAGAAGTAAACTGATGTTTTATTTATTTAATGGGTTGTAGGGGCTCTTCTCTTCTGGTGGCTATACAGAAGTCCATATAGAGTTGAAGACCCTTCCAAACCATGGCCAGTACTGCTGTGGCTCCAAGGAGGCCCTGTGAGAATCTTACCGTTTAAGTTACACCCAATAGAATGAAAATCAGTGTTTTTTTATCACCTCTCTCCTTCAATTCCTAGGGAGGCTCCAGTGTTGGATTTGGAAACTTTGGGGAAATTGGACCACTGGCTGAGAATTTGCAGCCCCGCAATTTCACATGGCTTCGAAAAGCAGATCTTTTATTTGTGGTGCATAGCAATTTCTCTTCATTTTCAAACAATTCAGAAGAATCTCTTCTAAATATTGGCATTTATCAGGCACCGTTGCTTAGTCGTGTAACTTGTAATTCTCTGCGTACACAGGACAGTCCAGTGGCAACAGGTTTCAGTTATGTAGAGGATGAGAGCTTAGTAGTGAAAACAGACTATGAAGCAGCCGCTGATCTGATAACTTTGCTGATACAGCTCTTCAATGGGGATGAGACCCTCCAAAAGAGTCCTCTGTACATCTTTGCAGAATCATATGGAGGCAAATTTGCTTCTGCCCTTGGATTAATAGCTCTAGAAGCTATTGAAGCTGGAAAACTGAAGGCCCAACTTGGGGGTAAAAAAATTCTTTTTTTCCCAACAACTCTGTGTCACTTGTTTGAAGCAGTCGCGCACTGTCATGATTTTTGGTACTCAATAATCAGAGACGCACTATTTTTTTTCATGCTTTTTCCTAATGTCCATTTACAGGAGTTGCTTTGGGGGATAGCTGGATTTCTCCTGAGGACTTTGTGGTATGTGATCTCCAGACATTAAAAGATATGTTTGTTTTGCATAATGAAGATAGTCATTTCTGCTTGGTGACTCACTGTTGTATCTGCACTATAATGAAGTTCTCATGGGGACCTGTTCTTAAAGTCATGTCACGAATTGACGAGAATGGCTTGAATCAGTCAAACAGGTTAGAGTTATTTTTCTCCTAAGTCCTTCCTTAAAAAGAATACTAGACAGATGAGCATAACATGAAGTGAACTATTGTGCTATCCAGTTTAGCCCTGAAGATCCAGCAGCAACTTGCAGAAGGCAAATTGGAAAATGCCACCGCAACATGGTCCGACCTGGAGGGAGTCATCCTACGATGCAGTAATAACGTGGTATATATTTCTATCATTTGCTCTCTGTCATACCGCTAGAAAATGGCATGCACTTTCAGTGTTGAGGGAGTTTCTGAAACTTGCACGACCTGCAGGACTTCTACAACTTCCTGTTAGACGATGTGAGCAATTCTGCGGCGGTGACGGAGAGCAGAATTAGGTCAAATAGATACATCGAGAGAACTTCAACTGGTGCAGGTGCAGCCAATAGTGGCTTAGGAAACTTGATGAACGGGCCGATCAGAAAAAAGCTAAAGATCATCCCGGTTAACGTGACGTAAGTTCCAGAAGACCAGAATTGTTTGACAGACTTCTTAACTCTCCTTGCAGCTAGGCCCAATGCTTCGTTTATATCTTAGTTGATCCAAATGGGACGTTTAGGCTCTATTTGAAAAACATTTTCTTCAAAATGATCGCTTATATCACTCAAAATAATTAATCAATAAAAAATATTGTCATTACCAACAACAATTTATATTTAAACATTTCCAAAGACAATGAAAACTTTTTTTGTTCATTTATTTTTGTAAGTGATACGGACGATCATCTTTTAAACTCATTATCCATTTCATTCATTTTTCGCGAAATGTAGATGTTTTTCCCTTGTGATGGATCAGTCGAATTTCATCTTGTTGTAGATGGCAAGGACAGGGTAGCTTGGTTTCCGCAGCCTTCGATGGAGACTTCATGAAACCAAGAATCGAAGAGGTAGACACTAATTTTAGCGTGACGCTGAAAACCACCCCTAGACGTAAACGAGAAGATAACTCAATTTTAGTTCTAATCGTCTGCCACCGCAAGATTAGGAACTAATGATGAAATTATCTCAGGTGGACAAACTTTTAGCCAAAGGCGTAAACGTCACCATTTACAATGGACAGGTCAGGATTTCTCCATGAATTTCCCGAAGCACTACATGCAGTCTCGTCTTTGACTGATTTTGCCTCCACATAATCTCATTTGGACGACTTCCTAATGCTGCAGCTGGATCTCATATGTGCAACAAAAGGAACAGAAGCATGGCTCAATAAGCTCAAGTAATGGCTCCTTTTCCAGCAAAACACACCCCTAGACATTGACTCGGATTCTTGATTTCGAAGATGGTCTCTCAAATTTGCCTGATCACATGCAGGTGGGACGGTCTGAGCAGTTTCCTGAGTGAGGACCGTGTTCCTTTACACTGTGGAAAAGGCTTTACGGGGACAAAAGGATTCGTGAGATCCTACAGGAACCTCTTCTTTTACTGGATTCTCGGTGCTGGACACATGGTGAGTCATCCACAATCAAATCCCTCTAGTGGAATTGTTATCCGATGAAAATTACCTCAGGCTTTGAATCATTCTTTCAAAGTGCGAAAGGATTATTCAAGATGCATTCGATTACAGATAGTTTTCTGCATTTCTGTTTTCACTAAGAAATTTCTAAAGAGGATATTTTCCCTCTCGTTTTTTCACACCTCTGAAAACCAGTATGATTCAGGGTTTCCAATTTATGGAATTCTAATGTAGTCTTTGTCATATTTCTTTTGCTAAACTGTAGCTCAGACCATGATTTCATAACAGGAAAAATTTTATTTCACAAATTTATGGCTCTATTATTCTTTTTCTTGTCATAACTCTAAATACAGTTTGAAAACTGTGAAATAACACTTCACCGTAAAAACTACTTTTAGCTTGCTGAAAATTTGTAAAACGAGGAAACTATAAAATCTTTCTAAACGATTTCTTACTTCTCTATGAAAACAGAAAACAATCAAAATCATTTCACCAAAAATAGGCCGTTCCCATTTTCGATGACATCTTGATTGTCAAATGAAATGCTGTAAATCGAGCGAGAAGAAATATAGTTATACCTAACAATGATAAATGTACATTGAGCTCCACATAAAACACGTACTTTGGTATAGTAATTGGATGTTCTCCACAAGCCAGCACACTATTTTTTCCTATTCCTCTCACAGTCCAAAATCTCCATTCCCCAACATAAACAGTTTGACACTTAGAACTCAGAACAGGGAAATTTGAAAACACAACATGCTGAACCTGCAAGAAGATATCTGTAGTTTTTCAGCTTGTTCTTTGCCGACCTTTTGCAGGTACCCATCGACCAGCCATGCATTTCCTTACAAATGGTGGGCAGCATCACTCAGTCGCCAAGCAAATCTTAGTTTGAAATCAGGCAAGCTCAAAGGAGTCTTTCGTCAATAGTAGACTCTTCATATCAAGGTCAGCACAGGCGAAAGGCAAAAACATAGCAAACTCCAGAGAATAGTCTATTCATGTTTCTTGCATACAGAGAAAGTGCTTTACAAAAAATAAAGATGATTCCAGACCACTCAACTGTATTACGACCTCTGTTCAAAAAAAAAAAAAAACTGTATTACGACCCTGAATGAGACTCTGAGAATCTTCATCTGCAACAAAAAGCATCTTCACCAACGTCACAAAGTTTAAGACTGAGACGATCCTCGGGCTTTAGTACGAACTATGCCATAATTCTAAACAATATATTCCCATTAAACTAAAAATTATAAGCTGAAATGGTCCCTTAGTTTGTACTATCTCGAGTCAATGATTTGGTGAAAATATCAATAATTTGTGAGGAAGATAGGACATAGCGTGATACAATAGAACCAAGGGCAACCTTTCTCGAACAAAATGATAATCGATCTCAATGTGCTTTCTCCGAGCATGAAAAACTAGATTAGTTGTGAGATGTAATGCTAACATATTGTCCGAGAAAAGTAATGAAGGTTGATGTTGGTAGATCCCAATGTCACATGGTATGCAGGAAATCCAAGTTTAGCAGCTGCGAAAGCAAGAGCCCAATATTTGGCTTTAGTTATGGAGCGGGCCACAATAACTTGTTTCTTGGCAAAACATGGAATACTATTTGAGCCAAGAAAAGTACAATAAGCAGTGGTAGAATGTTTGGTAAGTTTGCACCTGACCCAATTCGCATCGACAAAGCCAAATAAATGGAGAAATCTATGAGACAAAATGTGCAGCTCAAGGTGTAAAGTACCACAAACATATTGCCAAATACTATTTGAGCCAAGAAAAGTACAAGTGGTCGAACGTCTAGAAAGTTTGCACCCAGTCCAAGTTGCATTGACAAAACCAAATAAATGGAGAGAACTATGAGACAAAATGCAAAGCCCAACGTGTGAAGTACCACGAACATATTGCAAAATACATTTTACCATCTAATAGTGAGCCACGGTTGGAGCATTCATATGTTTGGCAAACTATGTTGATGTAATGATGCGGAATCTATAGATCCTTGTGTAGGGTGATAATTTGAATATTGTACAGACAAGCCCTTGATTAGATGATAGAACATATATAGCGGTGCTAAGGTTACCACCAACCCGTTCCCAAGATTGATCTAATGTATTACTTATATTTTGGATGTCCGTATTCATAGTTCGTTGACTAATGTTATTGAGAAGGTGCATGTATAAACGCACACACTCACTAAATGTTTCTTAAATATGAAGTAACGATCTATATACATACATATATACAGAAGGAATGAACTCATGTTGTGTGTGACGTTGTGAGGCATCACCCATGTGCCCGAAGTGCTTTTCTCATCAATTTTACGACCAGCAAAATCCACATTAAATAACCCAATAATAGAATATTAGAATTCTATGGATACCACGAACTGAGTATTAGTAAATGTTGAAATACATTTTATGATTTGCCTTTTCGCCATTAAATGAGATTCTTTAGAATTAGAATAATAACGCGCACATATACGAACACTAAACCAAATATCTAGCCCGAAAGCATTTGTACAACAGAAGTGAACTTATCATGCTTCTATATAGCTTGGTCTACTGCTGTATCATTGTTGTCTTTGTCGAGGTTTGTAGGAGGCATGGGCGTCAACATGTTCTTGCAATTTTCCATGTCGAAATTTTATCAATAATGCTATGGTTTATCTTTTTTGTGAATGAAGTCCCACCTTCAGTTTGTTTTATTTGAAGTACAGGGAAGAAACTTAGCTCACTCATCATACTCATTTCAAACTTATTTTGCATTAATTGAGCAAAATGTTACTTAGAAACGGGTTAGGAAAGCCAAACTAATACCATCTAAGTAAATTTGTTTAAGCAGAAAATGCTTTTCTTTTCTCTAAATAAGGTTTTACTTATATATTTTTCGAAGCACGAACCTGTTTATATCTGAAATTGTATCTCTTATGTATTATTATTCCATCCAGGCCAATTTGTGCGGTGTAATTATAATTTGATTTGCCATATGTTATATATATTTTAATAAATTTATTTTTTAATTAATCACGCTTGTAATATTACCGTCGATCATTCGTTGACCAACAATTCTACCTAAGTGGCCAAAGCCCACCCTAGGTTCAACTAGAAAAGTGGCCAGACTGAAAAGAAAAAGTTAGGTTCTCCATTTCCCATAAATAGGGCACACAAATTATAATTTTCTAAACAAGCTCACAACATGACATTCACAATTTCTAGTCTCAATATTACACACTCTAACAATACTATAGGTGATTGATGTCAATCACAACGCACCCGAATAAGATAACCAATTGAAAATAAGGGACATATGAGAATTTTTCCACTTCATAGACCGTCTAATATGCGAACAATGTCGAAAGAGTTTTCACTAAGATCTGTTGTCTTGAAGGGACATTTGTTGCTGCACCAAAAGCACCGTTGCCTTTAAGAGAAGTGTTATTGTCTAACGAGAATGGCGTGTGCGTAGACTTAGGTTGCCATACTAAGTATAGCCTGGGAATATCACATTTCATTCCTTTACTTTACAATTGGAAGTATGTGTTTTATATATTGTGTATTCACAGTCTATCTATAATATTTAAGGATCTTGGTATATGTCGATTATTCTTGTTATAAAGATAATGATGAATTAAGCATACGTAAAATTAGAGGTCCCGTGAATTCTATTGCAATATTTTTGCAACTTTTGTATTTATACACGGAAAGAAAACTACGTGGACGAGCGTAACGTCAACTATTGTGCTTTCCAGTTTAGCATTGAAGATCCAGCAGCAACTTGCAGAAGGCAAATCGGAAGATGCCACGGGAACATTTCTAGACCTGGGGCAAGTCATCCTAAAATACAGTAACAACGTGGTATCTATGTCCATCACTTGTCCTCGCCATAACACAGGAAGATGGCGTGCACTTTAGTGTTAAGGGAGTTTCTGAGAGTTGCATGACCCGCAGGACTTTTACAACTTCATGTTAGACGACGAGAGCAACTCGGCACAACTCGGCAGTGGTGAAAGAGGGTAAAAATAGCTCATATAAATACACGGAGAGAACCTCAACTGGTGCAGGTCAGCCAACTGTGACTTCGGAAGCTTTATGAATGGGCCAATTAGAAAGAAGCTAAAGATCATCCCGGATAATGTGATGTAAGTTCCAGTAGACCAGAAATGTTCGACAGATTTAACTCTACAAGCAGTTTGACCCAATCCTTCATTTCTGTCCCAGTTGTACCTAGTTCAACATTATAAGTATATTGATTTTTTCCCAGGTCAATCAAAATTCATCTGTGTTGTAGATGGCAAGGACAGTTTCGCTTGATTTTTCCAGCCATGCGTGGAGATTTCATGAAACTAAGAATCGAAGAGGTAGGCACCGTGAACTCTATTCCTGCAAGGGAATACAATTGTTTAGATGTAAACGAGAAGATACGAGGACTCGATTTTAGCTTTTCGTCACCTGCCACCACAAGTTTAGGAAGTGTCGAGAAATTTTCTCAGGTGGACAAGCTTTTAGCCAAAGGCATAAACGTCGCCATTTACAATGGACAGGTCAGGGTTTTTCCTCGAACTTTTTCCATGCGCTTCACGCAGTCCGGTCGCTAACTGATCTTGGCTCCCGATAATCTCATATGGACGACTTCCTAATGCTGCAGCTAGATCTCATAGGTGCAACAAAAGGAGAAGAAGCATGGCTCAGTAAGCTCAAGTAATGACTCCTTTTCAACAGAACACACCCCCCAGACATCGACTCGGATTCTCGATTTCGAAGATGGTCCCTCAAATTCGCCTTGTAATGTGCAGGTGGCATGGTCTGAGCAGTTTCCTGAGTGAGGACCGTGCTCCTTTGTACTGTGGAAAAGGCTTTACGGGGACGAAAGGATTCGTGAGATCCTACAGGAACCTCTTCTTTTACTGGATTCTCGGCGCTGGACACATGGTGAGCTATTCACAGTCAAATCCTTCCAGTGGAATTGCTTTCGGGATGTGAAGATTACTTCAAGCCACGAATCATTCTTTCAAAGTACAAAAAGGATCATTCAAGATGAATCAGATTCCTGAGAATACTTCTAAATTTTTGTTTTCACTAAGTAAATCTCTAAAGATGATTTTCTCCCTCTCAATTTTTCATATATCTATAAAACAGTATAATTCATGGTTTCCAGTTTAGGCACCCTTCTCCATATACCTTTTACTAACTATAGCTCAGACAACTATTCCATAAAATTAAAAAGTACATATTTCACAAATTTCTTGATCTAGTATTCCTCTTCTTGTCATAATTCTTAATACAGTTTGAAAACAGTGAAACATAAAAATCGCCTTTAGCCTGTTGAAAATTTGTAAAATAAGGAAACTCTTTAATCTTTTTAGCTCATTTCTTACTTCTCTACGAAAAATAGTAATTGGATGTTCTCCACAAGCCTGGACACTATTTTTTCCTATTTCTATCACATTCCGAAAACTTCATTCCCCCACCTATGCAGTTCGATACTTAGGAACTCAGAACAGGGAAATTTGAAAACACAAGATGATGAACCTGCAAGAAGATATCTGTAGTTTTTCAGCTTGGTTTTTGCCATTCTTCTGCAGGTACCCAGCGACCAGACGTGCATTTCCTTACAAATGGTGGGCAGCATCACTCAGTCGCCAAGCGGATCTTAGTTTCAAATCAAGCAAGCTCAAAGGAGTCTCTCGTCAATAGTAAGCTTTTCATATCAAGATCAGCATTCAGCAGAGGTGAATGGCAAAAAAAATAACAAGCTCCAGAAAAATAGTCTTTTTCTGTTTCTTGCATGCAAAGAAAGTGATTTACAAAAAAATAACAAACACAACTGTATTACAACCCAGAATGAGACTACAAGGATTCGCAATATCAACAAAAAGCGTCTTCACCAACATCACAAAGTTGTAAGTGTGAGACTATCCTCAGGCTTTCTCATGAATTATGCCAAAATTGCAGACAATATATTCTCATTTGACTGAAAACTAGAAGCTGAAATGGTCCCTTAGCTTGAACTGTATAACGAAGTGAAGAAGTGTCAGTCGATTGATTGGAAATCAACTGCATATGTAATCTGTGAGTTTCCTTTTGACACAGCTTGTGCTACATACTTGTGACGTCTGACCGTTGGATTGAGAAAAGTTCATTCTCACTCAAAGTAACTGTCTCAGAAACCTTTTCTAAAGCACCTCTCGCCAGTCATTCCACTTGTTGATCTTCTCCATTCTATCAGTAGAGAACACAGAGAAGCAAATGATGGTGCCAGCTTTTAAAGCTCTTAATGAAAAGCGGAACCAAGGACAATCACACTTGCCAAAAAAACACACAAGTAATGAGAAAAAAACATATCACGGAATCAAGAAACAATCGATGAGCACATTCTACCAAAACATTATGCAACTATAACATCTCATATATATATCATCACCTCCAAAGTACAACTCCTAAATTGTTATAATATTACAACTGTATGAGGTCATTCATCGCTTAAACGATCTAATTCTTTCTCCCACTTCATCCCAGACATCTGGCGTCCAAAGGGCACAATGAGATTATACCGAAAGACCTACACAAGCGCAACAAATCCATATTGTTAACAAAACCAGTATCAACCAACTTTCTCTATTCCATAAGAGAAGTAGTATACTAGAAGCAGAAGAAAGCATCTATTAAATTGAATGTAACAACCCGAGGACTCACCTTGTCGTTAATACTGCGCATTTGCACCTTCAAAGCCTCCGAACGCTCGTCCCACTCAGATCGACTCCCATTGCTTCTGCTCATCCATGCTTTCTTTAGCGCTCTCCGCCACTCGGACATCGCACTCCTTATTTCCTTGTTAAGTTCTACCCACTCTGGAGCACAACCATTCTTATTAAGAATCCGATACAAGGTGTCTTCCGCTGGATCTGCGTGCGGATTTACGCTCAGGTCAAGGGGTTTCCCTTTTCCAGGTAAGTTCTCAAAATGTCCTTCCTCCATCGAATGCCATATCCTTCGCTCCACTATGTTCACAATATCAGTCTCTGATCTGCCAAAAGGGTAACGCAAAACATCATCACCCAACTCCTAATTAAGTTTTTGACTTTTTTTTCTATTCAAGCAACAAAGTTTGCATCAAGATGCTAAACAAAGATCAGGGAACGTCCTATTCTCTTCTTCAGTGAAACCATCAAGACAAAATAAGTCCCAATCCAGAAATCGACCTAACAACAATTCGCCACATAGGATTCCTCACCGTTACCTATTCTACCACAGCAACAAATAAGCAGTAACAATCAAAATCACGGGAATGAACAACGAAAGCTCTATTAAAAGCATTACCTCCCCCGGATCGTTCAGCATAAGCATTATAACAGGCAAAAAAATATGTACTTGATCTTCTGAGTCAATTGCTTTATACTCTGCACCATCCAACTAAGCCTAATTGAGTAGGCAACATTATCATAAAACAGAGCGCTTATGCATAGAATGCAATGCCCGGCGGCCACGGTCAAACTCAGCCACCGATAATCCATACCTCTACTCCCTCAAAAGAGAAAGATCGTGCAAATTAAAGCCCAAATTCCAGCACAAATGGACATCTCGAGAAAGATACACAAAGGCAGAAAACGAACGCTAGCTCAATCCGAAGAAGCAGGAAGCAATCATCTCTAAAACCGGGAAATTCACCATACAAATCACACAACCCAGAGAAAAAAAAAAAAAACTCCAAAATCAACAACGTTGCCCTACATACGCTCACGCAAAGGCGCGCGTCCGCTTCAGATCATTACCTGACGGCGTTGCGACGGCCGCGGAGCTCGGGGGGAAGCTTGCTGTCATTGACGGCGTCGATCACGGCCGACAGGCGGTCCGTGATCTTCTTCTGCGGCTTCGAGGTCGTTCCGTCCGGCGACGGAGGTGAAGACGATGACGACGACGACGACGATGAGGAGGAAGCCCGCCGGGGCCCGGACGGATCGCGACCCGACCAAGCGAAGACCGGGCGTCTATCGACGACGGCGGCGAGGAAGGATTCCTGCGACGGCGAGAGCCTCCTTGCCACCCGACCCGCCATTTCCGAGCCGGACCGCGAGCTCCGCCGACGTCTGGCGTCTGAAAAATTAGAGCACCGCCTTACGTTGGCTTTTTTTAATTTTTACGTGGGTGGAGATGAGCGACGCCACGTTACGGCGGGTGATTCGATGGATAGCAAATATTAACGCTTGAATCATATATATTTTTTCATAATCTTTTTATATTTATTTGGCGAAACTATAAAAAAAAAAAAATGTTATTTCTACTTTCGTTGAATTATGAAACAAACAGGCCATAATTAATGCTCTGTATGAAAAACTATTACGTGAATATAATATATATATATATATCTCAAACCTAGATCATTGAAAATTATGAGAATGTAGATTTGTAATTTCTGACTTAAATTAACACATTTTAATTCGACTATATGATAAAACCAAAGTAATGAGAGTTTAACAGACCAAAGTCTTATAAAAGAATTAACGAAAACATAATATTTTCTAATAACATGACTTGACACGATTTTGAAATCCAATTATGACACGTAAAATACAAATTATAATTGAATATAACATTCTAGATTCAATTTTACATATGAATTAGATTCATGCAATAATTGCTCATGTATTTACAATGTCATTTTTTAGTTGTCACATTTATCATCCACACATGTGATCATAGTTTATGTGCCGACAACGATGAGATTCTTAAAAAGAAAAGGGAAAATTATAGCAAAAACTTTTGACGGTATAATTACATTCTAAAAATTTTTAAAGATGCAATCAAATTCTAAACATTTAAAAATCAAACAAGCATGCCTTAGGTTCGTAGGTGTTGGCAACTGATCACCAATTGATTTTGGCTCGATTAATAATTTGAAAAAAAAAATCAGCAAAAATATTAAAAATTTGTGAAATTTGTCCACCTTAATACTAGTCGTGCCATATAAGACACCCAACATCTATGTAAGCGATTTCCAATCAAAATTGGTCGGATTGAGACTACATTTGTCCAATTAAAATGTTTATAATTTTTTTTCAAAAAATATTTAAAATTGAATTAATACCAATACAATAAGTGTAGGAATTTTTTTTGGACTTTCCCTCTCATCCATTTGACCATATCGAAATAATGCTTGATTTTGTTAGGGACTCAAACGGTCCTGGATGTCCCCGCTGCTACCGGCAAACTTACGACTCAAATTGCACATATTCCAAATTATTTTGTACACAATTGCGTTTCGTATAAAACACTTGAGAATTTCGGTCTAATTTTCAAAATAAAAAAAGAAAGAATTTTCATAGGGATTTCCGGATAATTATTAAATAGAGCATTTTCCTGTATTTTCTCAAATAACAATGAGTGTCCACATAATTTACCCGAGATTCAAGTCTCCACCGTCTTTGTCGGTTCCTCCATCGCTAGTACAAGGAGAAAATGAACGAAAAAAATAACAGTAGCACTTGTTCGGATGTTACAAGACATGGAACAGCAGGAGCAAGAAACATGGGCAACATTCTTATTCAGTTTCAGGTTCCTCGCACATGGGAGATGTGAAGTACAGCGGCCCGACGGCGTACTTAATCACTTCGCGGTACACCGAGCGTGGGCGGCTGAGTTTGACCCCACGGCATCCGCCGGCGAAGTCGGTGGCGACGTTGCACGTCGGGTCCGGGGACGAGACAAGCCTCACCGAGCACAGTTTCTCGTCGAGTTGCTTTCCGTTGATGTATTTGTTGACGATCATGTTGAATTGCCCGATTCCATCGGTGTCGTCGCTTCCGTAGAATATCACCCTGTGCCTTTGATCCATGCAAGTGAGCGAGACCTTGGCTCCTGCAATTCACATTTCCGCCCCTTTTACGTGACTGAATCGATTAAAACATGATTTAATCTCCTTGTAAAATTTTGTCATGATGATGCGAGGGATATTATAGTGTGATTTTCTTCCTCGTATGTGATTACCTTTCCCAGGCAAACGAAAATTGACCTCCCTACAGTATATGTCAGAAACCACAGCATAGTAATCACTGGATTTGTGTATGAATTGGTGGTATAAATACATTCGTTCAACCACAAGGAAAAAGAAGTGCATAGCTAGAGAACATGGTGTGGAGGCTGAGTCCAGTCGACCTACTGTTAAGCTTGAGCTCAACTCGACTATTATATTGATTCGAGCTCAATTGAGTATTAACCTAAGACTTGAGCTTGAATTGATTGGAAAATCGAGATACTCTTCCTGATTCTATTCTGGTCAATTTATAAATAAACTCAAGTCGAGTTCAAGGTTGAGTTCAAATGTAATAAGTTCTATGTACTTAAGCACGCAAGCTTTGTCAAATTAGATACTGTCAAGATCGAGCTCCACTCGATAGAATACTTGAGTCGCTCGAGCTCGAGCCGAAATTAGGGGGGTTAATTACAAAGTCAAATTCAATCAGCACGCAAATAGCTTATAATTCAGTTGAGAGAGAGAGAGAGAGAGAGAGAGAGAGACCTTTAATAGGACTTCCACCCTTAACCCATTCGTCGTAGCCCTTGGTGCAATCCTGGCACAGAACTCTTCCGCCAACATGAACCACCTTAGCGTCCTCCCATGCCCGAACTAAATCGGCACCTCCCATCATCACCGCAAGCGCTGCCGCAATCACCAGCACCGCCGTCGCCCTCCCCATCCCTATCCCCATCTCTCTCTCTCTCTCACTCTCTCTCTCTCTCTCTCTCTGCGCAAAAGACCCTATTAAGCCCTCAAATTGTGCATGGAGAGATATAGATGGCAGACACGGCGTTTTTCCATAGAACAATTAGAAGATGGAGGACCACTACTACTTGAACGTGCGCTCCATTCTCTCATAACAAAACCCATTCTTCTCTTATCCCCTCACGTTTAATTATTCCTGACCATTGGCGTTAAGGGACCCCTCTCCTATATGACCGAATCAAATGACACAAACAATCATTGAATTTTACCTTAATATGCAATGTGTTTTCTAAAATTTTAATTTATTTAATGTAATCTATGAATTTCAATCCAATATATAGTATTATCCTTGAACTCATGAATTATTCAATATAATTCATGAATTTTTCGTACATGTTCAATGTAATCCATAAAGCATATAAAAATATTCAACATTGCCCTTTCATTAATTCGTATAGTTCAAGTATTAAATTAAACATGTATCAAAAGTTTAGGGAATCCTATGAATATATTAAAAGTTTAGATACCATATTATACATTAAGATCAAATTCAAGAACTTCATTTGAACAAATTAAAAGTTTATGAACCATATTTCATTTTGAGCCAAAATTCAAGGACCATTTATATCATTATCCTAAAAAATGACAGACAATACTGACTAATGCAACCATTTACATGAATTATTGTTCAAACAATAATTTCTTTTCGGACTAATATAATTTTAACTCTTAACAAGATTCGTAGATGAGTCGTTCATCTGCCTAAGAATTCTTTCTTTCAACAGTACATCGACATTTTAGGCTCCCGATGATATAGCTTTGACTCTAGAGTTATATTCACTACCGATGTCGCTTACCCAAAAACCAAGTGCAACTAAACAACAATTGCTTTTGCAACATTATTCTGGTACACTTTCAAGTTACTCTCCGGTGAAACTTATCCTAGTCACTGTCGCTCTCAATGCTTCGATGGGTAACATGGAGGTTCAAGGTCCCACAGAATCTCTCCTATAATCATATTTGGAACGTGGATAGTTTCTTTACCATTTGCAGTTCACTTAGCCAACTCCTACAATAGGAGGTCAGCAAACTACCCTTGGCTTCAAGCTCCAAATTCCAAACAATGTCTCCACAAAGCCATTGTGAAAATGCCACGATGCCCACAAAAATCTGACTGGTATGGCTGCATATTCACTCGAAACAATTAATTCCGACTACAACTTCCTCAGAGTAATTATCCCGAACTAAAGTCCTGCCATGACAGTAGCAGCTGACCAAACACCCCTTCTTCTCATAGAACGACACACACCTTGATGACACCAACTCATAGACCTCACTTTATATCCTCATGCAACACAAATAGCAACATCATCATAGTAAACCAGCTGCTTGAAGTGCCTTCTTAAATTCCTCCTCACTATCCCATGGTGTAACCTGCGTTGAAAAAAGACATTGCAGAAGCAGTTAACAATATGCAAGTTCTGTTTGCTTCATGTAAATTGGTTCTCCGGTCAGAGAAAGGTTTCCCTCATATTGCTTTTAAAGAAATTGACAACAAATTTTTTGCAGGCTTGACAATTGACTCCCATAAGTTGACAGCATAACAGTGGTGACGATGGATGGACAACTGAAAACGTGGTGGTGATCAACCAAGACTGACAGTGGTTAGGTTGAACATGGCGGTGCCATGCTGCTGGTGATCAACTGGTACTGACAGTGGTTAGGTTGAACATGGAAAATACGAGGAGGTACTCAGGGTGGTTGGTGATAGTGGCACACACTGTCAACATATTCGTTCAAACCATTTCCTTTCTCTAGATGAATACAGAATTATTGTGCATTTTTATTTCACCAGGATAACAATTTCCAGCAACCAATTTTCCTTGTCAAACCAAACACCCAGAGATGAGTAAAGGATTAGCAGAATTCCCATCAAACAAGTCCATTAACTTTTCTGTGAAACACACCACAATAACCCTTCATGATAATGCAAAATGACCAATAAAACAAGTACAGATTAATAAAGATCAGAACATTTGTCAAATTACTCACCCCAGCAACTTTAGAGGCAAAATGATTTTCAATCTTTGCCATGATTGCCATGTCCCTTTCACGGCATAGCAAGTTGAAAACAGCTCCTGATGATAAAACAACACTACTTCTCATTAGGATACTTTTGTATGAAGAACCAGGCAACAAGAATATATGCCAAAAGCACTCTTTATGAGCAGGCTGCATGCATCAGACATAATGAGGAAATGGACAGCCACAGCTTATTTCACAAATAACAGAAATCATCAACCAACACCAACGGTTGGAGGGGAAATACAAACACCCTGCTTTGCAACATCATCGCTATATATATCAAATCTCAGTTAAAGAAATAGGGATAATGGATAAAGTGGTCCAGAATGCAGCAGATATTATTTAGAAATACAGTATATTGTCTATATGATTTGGACAAAGATCACCCACTTCAATAACACTTGGCTTGGGTAAAGTCATCTCAATGAATAAGCAGATACATAAGGAGCCTCATATTGATAGGAGATGATTACCCCATCAAGGTCAGTACCAAAAGAGAACCTGAAACTTGCCCATTCTTACTCTTTCTAAGGTTGAGTCAATTTTCTATTATTATTAGGAGCAGGACAGTTATATTCAAGTTGATACCACAGTCATCCTTGCAAGTTTTGCTCCAAGATGAGTGGGAAAGGTAAGAAAACCTACAACCTGCATCTACCTTGTCAAAGTCAATATTATGTTCTTTTTGTACTTGAAACCCGTCTTGTCAATGTGGAACCTATCAGCACTTTACCAATGAGAGCTGCTAAGACAGACTAACTTGCAAAGGATTTTAAATCAATCCAGTGGTCGAATCTTGCTAAATAGTTAGCTCATAGCATGCACCTGAAGAGTAACTTTACTGCATTGAAATTTTGGAAAACAAGTAGGGGACCCAAGTTTTGATTAGAGGGAAACTTTTTCTTTAGTCAAAATCAGAGGAACATTAAAGGCACTGTCCATGTAACAATTTGGATGACATGGTATGTTATGCGGACGAGAAAAGAAAATCATAAGATATCTCTTAAACCCTCATTTTATGGGGGTGAAAAATCCACCGTAACTAGGCCTAGAAAGGATGGACAAAAATGTGAATCCTAGGCCTACCAATCTATTCAACGTAATACTATACATAGTCTTCATGAGAAAAACAACCACTGAAGAAACATGTAAAATTGGAGCAAATAAAAATCTTAAATGAGGAAACAAACCTTTGCGCCCAAAACGCCCTGCCCTTCCAATTCTGTGCAAGTATACCTCATAGTCAGGCTCTGAGGGGTTATCATGCTTTACAGGAAGATCATAATTGATCACCAAATTGACCTACAGGTAGTCATCACACCATATCAACATATTACAAAATAACAACGATAAAGTAGAATTCCCTTAAGCTAAGCTAAGAGGAGACCAACGAACTTAAGATGATGGAAAAGTATGACAAAGCAGTACCTGCTGTTGATCAAAGCCTCGAGCCAGAAGGTCAGTTGATATGAGAACCTGTGTTAAACCATCTTTAAATTCTTTGACAATCTTGTCTCTGTCTTCCTGCCTAAGAGCACCTTGGATAGTGGTAACTTCATAGCCAAAATTAACAAGTGTCTCATGCAAATTTTTTGCACTCTGTCTGGTGCGAACAAATATTATCGTCTGTCCCAGATTCTCTCCAAATTCAAAAATTCTATCCCTGATCACTGTAACCTTGGAAATTTCGTCAGGGCAATGCACCTTGTACTGCTTCACTGACTCTAAAGATAGTTCTTCTTTCTTCACGAAAAGCTGATTGTAATCTTTCACTATTCTTGTTACAAAATTCTTCACCTTGTCATTGAATGTGGCAGAAAACAGAAGGACCTGGAACAAAATAACCAACCTTTAAGTAATCAATATAACCAGAATGAGAAAAAGAAAAGGATGGTAATCCAAGAGAAAATAATTCCTCCCCATATTGCTTTCTAAGCCAACTCTGCATGACATTGAAGCATTATTAACCAGAGTACTAGACATAATGAACTAGGTTGTCTCACAAATCTGACAAAGCTTCAATATCTCGGACTCTGATAGGCCAGCCCACCTATAAACAAGTTTTTTTCTCCCCAATCCAATTCTATTATGCGTGCCATCAATATACAGAGTAAAATAATTGGTCCTATCAAAATAAAAATTTGCTAGGAAAATAACACCACATCATATGATAGCCGCAAGTTTACTGTCAAGTACTCATCTTGAATAAATGTTTTAACATGATGCACAGTTTATTGTGATTAAGGGGCTACAGTGCAGCTACCATCACAACTAGGAAGCTTGGTGTGCAAAAAAATCGACATCGCTTGGAGATTGAAGTAAATCTTCAAACAACCAAGACTAAGCAAAGTAGAAATGCATAAAATACATTGAGGAGCTCATCAAAGTTTGGTCAAAGGGTTATAGAAGAAACAGCTTAATTCATACATCAAAACGAGGAACACGTACATAAAATGGAAAGTAACATCTACTCTAGGGTTGCCTACATGTCAGGTTGGGTTTCCATTATTCCAGACCCAACACCAAACATAAGGGATGGTGTGTTTGCTGTGACCTGAACTGAAATGCAGTTCATGTCGGATTGGTTCACGTGCTTTTCTTTTCCCCCCAGGTGACCCATAACTCCAGGACGCAATCAGGCAATGCCATCTGAGCATACTTGCCCAGTTATGAAAAAGAAAAGCACAATTTTAAGCACGCCATGGATCTGAGGCTTAATCTAGTGAAGGAAACAAAACTTAAGACATTTTTGAAGTTGATGGTCTTTCACCACCACCACCCCTGTCGCCACTGTTCGCAGTGCCCTCGGGGCTGAGCCCGGCCACGTTGCTCGACTAGCCGGGATTTCTTTTGCCAGTAACCCCAGCTAGTTCATATAATTTGCTTTGAAAATGGTCATTTCTAGATTTAATTTTTCTTTTTTACTGTCGGTCCAGATCGTAGCTACCCTGAGAGAATTCAGATTTTGAGGGCATGGGTGTGATTTAGCTGAAAAGAAAATTTGAAAGAGCAACAAGTTGGGTTATTTGCTTCTGCTTAGATCAGGCTTTAGTGAGATCGTGGAAAGACAGATTTGGAAGTGAGAATAGAGAGTTTCACAATCTCGAACTGGAGGAGTGCATGTCATTTGGTGAAAGAGTATAACATATTAACAGCCTCATCATGTTCTTAATACAAAATGACTTCAACAGGAAAAAGAATCCTCAAAAGTTTTTGGGGGGTGAGGGGTGAGAGAGAGAAAGTAAAATTAAAGCCCACATGGATTCATAATGGTTGAGAGTAAGAACCAAGGATGGAAAAAGAAAAAAATAGCCAAGTCTGTCCGAGACTGAGCACGGGTAGAATTAGCTCTACCATACGGTAAGATATAATACATTGGCTCTTCCTTCCATCTATTTTGTCCCAGTTGCCCCAAAGGACATTCATCCGAGACAAAGACAACAGAAACTGCCAAAAAATGACTTTCCTCATTGATGCAAGTCTGTTTTAATATGCTTCTAACTACAATTTGAAAAATTAGGTAACACTTTGGGAACTATTGTTCCACACTTGCAATTCAAAATCAAACGGATTGTACAAATGTATATCTGAGTTCACTTTCATCTGATATTAGCAACTAACTTCCAGGAATACCGCCCCTAGATAAAGTCTATCAAAGATTTTACAAATCATACTTAGGAACATACCTGGCAGCTGGCATTGACCCTTTCAATGTCCTTCATTATCCTCAAAGAGTCATCCTGAAACCCATCCTGCATTGAACCAAACAGATTAAATATAAATCCTGATCTCCAGTAAAAGAGGACCATCAAAATGACTATTAAATTATAATTTAAATTAAATTTACAGCTAAAACTACATGGTAAGGTATAAGATACCATTTGATGATATTAGCAAAAGAATTGCCAAGACTTTATTGATTAGCAGCCAATGAATAGAACTTTGAGCCAATGATATATCGAAAGAGCACAATAGCTTAAAAAAAGGATCACAAACCAATAGACCAGATAAGAATAACTATACAGGAATTAAAAAAAAAGGCACTTTCCACAGAATAGAATTTTCCACTAAATCTTGTGGGGAAAAGATGGATCTGACATAAGATTCTAACGCAGAATTGTGAAATTGAGACTGTAATGCTTTAAAAGAGAGTATAAGCCAAGGCATCATGCTATTACCACAGGATCAAGCTCAATGTAATTTTTGAACAAGAGAACAAAAATGTGTGTGAGATATAAAATTAGCCTAGGAAGATATCTACAAGAGACGAAGAGGACACAAGACAGCACTGGTAATTGAAAACATTCTATCCAACCTAGTTTGCCCATGCCTTCTCCTCTTTTCATTCTATTTGGGATTTAGTATGTCGCATTATGAGGGTGGGACTAGCTGAGTAGTTTCCCAATGCTTGCTTTCACAACTACTACCCCACCTTGGGCTGGCACACACAAAAGAAAAGAAACTAGGAGGGAAGGAAGAGAGAACTTTGTGCCGCTCAGCTAATTCTAATAGAAGAGAACAAAATTATGTTCATTTATCAGCAACAAGGAATGACAGAAAAGCATTGGGGGCACAAATCCATCAATTCCTCCCCTGGAAATTCACTGGTTCAGTAGACTCCAGATGATACAAGCAGAATAGCTACCAAGGGAGCGAGAATAGCTAGCACAGACAAGAACAAAAAGGAAAAGAAGCCAACCATAAAACAACAAGCTAGTTTTGGAGGCTGACTACCTCTGCCAACATATGATCGGCCTCATCAAATACAAGAATCTTTATGTAACTTGCACCCAGTTTCCTTAATGACATCCATTTCTTAATTGTTCCAGGGGTGCCGATCACAATTTGTGCAGTCACAGGTGGCCTTTTGGTAATCGGCAGATAGTTAGTGCTATCCATCGGCACAGCAGCCTCTGCAACTATTCCTGTGTACTTTCCCATTTTCTGCAAGACTTCCATGTTCTACAAGCATTGATCACGACTTACGTTAGTACATACAAAAGATACATAACTTCATCAAACTGACCAAAAGCAATCATAAAGATCGGCTGAAACCTCAAATTCTATTCGCTATGATAATCAAATGCGACGCACTGAAAATATCATTCAGATTTTTAAAGGCCAGAGTTAGACCACTCGTCGGGAAACTAAATTATCTGATAAAACCAGAAAAAGAAACCTCTCGTCCGAGAGATCAGTCAAATGACTGAAAAAATAGTCAATATCTTTCTCTCGGTGGATTGGTCGAATTTATTAAAAGTTCATGTGACTAATCGTTCTCAACACCACGAGATTAAAACATCGAGCATACGCAGAGCCAGTCAGAAATTCTGGTAATTCCATCAATCTAACCTGAATCGCCAGTTCTCGCGTGGGACAAATACAGAGAGCTTGAGGAGCTTTCAAGTTTGAATCGACTCGGCTCAACATTCCGAGCACGAAACAAGTCGTCTTGCCGGAACCGTTATGCGCCTGGGCGATCAGATCTTTGTATGGAGGGGTCAAAATCATAGGCAGACTGATCGCCTGGATTTTGCTGGGCTTCTGGAATTTCATATCAACATATAAACCCTTGAGAAGCTCCGGCGACAGATTCAAATCCTCGAAGGTACTTGCGGATGTGTACGGTGTATCGCCAGACGTAACCTGCACCGATTGAGATTGATTAAGCACCGAAACAGTGGACAAGCAAGGCATTCACTCCTGTGTGCATCGAGCGAGGAGGAAAATCAGAGCGTGCGGAAACTCGGTAGGGCAGCGAAACTAGAAAACCCTAGCGCAGGATGGATGGATCACCGCTTTGATGTTGGAATCCTCAGGTTCGTCGAGGAACTTGTTGATCTTCTTGCCCTCGTCGATGGTCAAGGAGTCGACATCCAGCTCCGCTCCGGCTTTATCCGCCGACGTCGAGGCGGGCGCCGCGCTCTGCTCCTCCGGCTCGTCGTCCACCTCGTCGCCCCACGACCGCCTCACCTCGGCCACCTGAGGCTTGCTCTCGGCGTCGGCGGGGGCGGGAGCGGGGGCGGGGGCGGGGGCAGCGGCGGCGGCGGCGGTGGAGCCATCGGTGGCGGCGGGCTTCGCGTCGGCCATTGCGGTTGCGCTGGGATCGGCGTCGGCGAGGCTTATGGTGAAGTTGGGGAGTTGGGGACAGTACGGAGACGGCTCCGCATTAGCGTCGCCGATAGCAAGTGATTGAATTATATGCAGAAGCTTGGCTTCGAGCCGACGCCGAGCCGCCGACCGACTCGGTAATATTTCAATTCACAATATATACCATGTTGAATTTTTTATATTCGCCCACAATCCTCTTGTCTTGTTATATCAATAAAGTTTTCTTCTCATGGATTTTATTGAAAGATCGTACTGCACTTTTACAAATTCTATTATCTATTTGCATCAAGGTATAATTGATGTAGATATTGTTATAATATTTTTAATGTGATCCCACATAGAAATTAAAAATTGCCCTTATTAAATTTCATTGAGGTTTTATTATTCAAATCTAATTACTGATAACTATGGAAATTACCCAAATCTACTAGGATTTGTTTTGATGGAAGACTATAGATATTAGGATTTGTATGGACATATAAATAAGTTATCTAAGCCAAATTCTCTAATTTATTCTCATTATTCCGATTATCTGATAATCGGATAACATATCATTAATATTGAGAGGACAATTGATTAAAAGTGCCTAGATCATTCAAGCTTCGCGTATCTATTCTTGATGTTATTAATGGATGGCTAAAGGTTGGTGCATAATTTACATATTTCCGCATTTGATCCTGATTATCGGGATTATAGTTTTCCGCAAAATTTCTAACGGATATTTATTACAAGAAATTATTTTGTCAATGGATTTATAGATATACAATTAAAGCTATGTTTTCATCATAGAGATTTAAATGGAAGGAGAGAGATTTTAATAGGCAACTTATGAGAAATTTTGTCTAATTAAAGTAGTTATCTACAAGAAATAAAGTGGATTTAGAGTGGTGTCCCGTTCCTTTCTATACTTAATTTTAGTATCTGATACTTATCCAGATTGGTTAAAACGAGACAAGTTATTATGGCTTCGAGAGATGATTATGCTTTTTTTTCTCTTTGAACTTTTTTGATATTATGGAGGCATTGACACAACATATTTTTTTAATTTTATTTTCTCATTTCGTTTGCTTTAGCTTCAATTTTCTTTTTTTATAAATATTTAGAATCGTTTTCTCTAATTAACATGCCATTCTATCCAAACAAAGCAGACGGACCGACCCCACACAGTTACAGTCAAATGCCAAAGAAAAAAAAATTATAGGCCATTCCAAGACACCTGGATTATGTCTATGGTATTCTGAAACAACTCCTAAACCGGTGGCGAGTAAAAGTAAAATTACCCCATGAACCATTTTCTTTCCAATATGAAAATAAAAATAAAAATTCAAACGAGTTGATATTCACCGACCTATGATTTCCCTCACAAAATGAAGACAACTTTTAAGAGCTTTTCTTCATTCTCAAACAAAATCGTCAAACTCCTTGCCTTAAACTCTTCCTTTTCCAACATCTTGATTATTTTCTCATTCTAAAGTCAAAGTAAGAATTGTTAAAAGGATTAATATCCTAAAAAACTTCAAATTTGAATAATTTTTTATTTATAAATTTACTACAAACTAATTTTTTGACAACAAAAAACTCCAAATTGATACTTCGTCATCTTTTGTCAAATTTTATTATTAAATTTATTAATGTGGATGACATATGACAATGTGATATGATAATATGACAAGTTCACGTGAAAATTCATAAGATAAATATCATTAAAAATCCCAAATTGATACACTCATGACAAATTTGACGATACTTCTAAGATAAATCTAACAATACACTTGTAACAACTTTGAGATTTTTTGTAGCATTAACCCTACGGATTTTTACATGGACTTGCCACGTTACCATAACATAGTTGATCAATATTAGAGATCTACTAATTAAGGAAATGGTCATCGAAAAATAACGAGGCGAACTCTTTAATGAGTTTAGTAGTTTTTTTTCCAAAGAAAGAAATAATTTTCTTAGCTGATAAGTCTACTCCATTGATCACGAGTCACTGGGTTTTTAATGAATACGTGTCTCTGGAAAAAGATGCAAAATCTTTCGACAATTTAAATTACATATAATTGACTTGGGCGCATGACGATAAGCATTTCGTCCTTATTCGTATGGGAGTCACATAGCTTATATCCTTTACTTCCCTTTACTTCAAGATCTCTTATTATAGATTCACAAGCTCCTATGTTGAAGTAATTATTATTTTTATTTATAGTAAATTAAATCAAATCATACAAGTTTTTTTTTTTTTTTTTTTTGGTCAGTAAATCATACAAGTTAAGATAAATTACATTGGCGCTGTTTCTACGCCAAATGAATTATGATTTTTTCTGCAATTCCCGGGTTCTTTCCAGTTTCAGTGCAATATATATTTCAAATGATAAATTGAATTGATTTTATTAATTTCCAAATATAACAAAAATGATATATGGATAATAAGAGCAAGAAGGCGATGACAATGAAAAGTCCATTGATGTTATGACACTCATGAACCCTTTTCTTTTGCACTTTAAAATTTAGATTAATGCGTCAAAAAAATCCTTAAATTTACTTATTCCGATGAAAATACTATCATAAAAACACCAAACTTAGAACAACGTTACTAAAATGCCCCGAATGAAACTATAATAAAAGATAGATATATAAATTTGAGATTTTTGGGATACAAAAAATGTTGAAATATATGCGTCATAGTAGCAGCTTTAAGATTTTTGATGACGTAAAAATGGTTAGGATATCTGTGTCATAAAATGCATAATTTAAGGTTAATTACGGTATTTGCTCCAAATTTTATGATGAAATTAGCTAGAAATAAAAGCACGTGTCCGTCGCCTCTCATCTTCTACCATATTCCCCACCCAGCCTCGCCTGAAGCCTGAACTGAGCCTCTAGAAAACCTGTTTTGCGAGAATCTTCGCGGTGCAAGTGGCGATGGAATCGCATAGAAGCAAGAAACGAGCATCCTCTTCGTCGGAGCGGAGCCGGAATCGAAGCAGCAGAAGGAGAGGACGATCGGACGATTCGGAATCGGAGTCCGAAGACCGCGACTCGTCGCCGCCGCCCCGGAGCTCCGGCAAGCGCCGAGACAGGAGCAGCGGCAGCGGCAGCGGCAGCGGCAGCGGCAGCCGCAGCCGCCAGAGCCGCAGCCGGAGCCGGAGCCGCCGCAGGAGCCCTAGCCGGTACTCCGACGACTCCGATGGCAGCAGCGGGAGCGACGGGAAGCGCGGCTCGAGGGTTATTACGGAGGAAGAAATCGAGGCGTACAAGGCGAAGCGGGCTCAGAAGAAGGTACGCGCGCCGCCGCGTGCGGTGTCGGTCTTTCGTTGCTTGGATTTCCGTTGTCTTGCTCTGTGATTGATTATCGGCCTTTTGTGATTTATTCAGGCGATGAGCGTCGCGAAGAAGTTGAAGTCGCAGTCAGTCGCTGGATATTCCAACGCCTCGAATCCTTTCGGTGATGCAAACCTCAATGAGAAGTGAGTTTTCGATTCTGATTTGAAGATTGTCCTTGAAGTGATTGTCGGTTCAAGCTTAGTAGCCTTATTATGAGTAAGATTACAGGATTTTTTTTTACTGCAGCAAAATTGAAATTGTGTCTGAGAGAAAATAATGTCCCGGTTCCATTTTCTCGATTTCAGTCTTTATATCATATTGCAAAGGGCTGGGCAGGAATAATGTGGCTGGTGCTTCTGAAGGTGAATGCTGATTTTGCCCTTTGCACGAATGGCATGAGCCTTCATTTCTCGGCCATTTTAGATAGGGAACAGCATAATTTTAGTCTATTTTAGTATGAGGAATTAATTTTCCTCTGTGGACAAGAGGAATAGGTTTTAGAGGCACGGTTAAGGAAATATGTTCAGAAAGCCCAGGCTGAGAATAGTGATGAAAAAGACTGGGATGTCTTTAAGGCTTTAAGTCGAACCGTATGGTTTCTGACATGCTTTACAATGTCAACAGATGTGAACTGTCTACTGGGGGATTGGGAGGTGGAGAAAAAAGTTTAAAGAGTTCTTTTGAACGTTGATTCGAAAGTATTGTCTTCCTTGGAAATAGAGTATTATGGGTATTCGTTGGTTGTTTGTGTTTTCTATGTTATTGCTCCTATGAGATAATGTGGAAAGAAGTTTTCTCAATTACTTCCAAACTGCGATTTTCCAATTGTATGTGAGCTGGAAACCGACCACAGTGTATATTTTTGATTGGTACTCTTCTGTGAGGATAGATTCAATTTTTTTAATGTGCCCCCCCGGTCACTCAACAAAGAGACTATCAGATATAAGCAATTGATGACATCACCAAGTGAAAAAAAGGGTTCTTTGTCATTGATTTAGTTGATATTTGGAAATTGGATTTTTAATCAAATGGGTTTTTTCTTCGTGTGTATGGACTGAAAACTAGCCTTATGTATCTTTTCTCTTTTCAATTGTAACCTCAATTGTGAAACCTTCGATTTTACCCTGGCAGTTAGTACTGTCAGTATGCATTCTATTGGGGTGACATGATGACTCAGTGATGATATGATGCTAACTATGCACATCTAATATTGTTCGACGTAGAACTAATCAAAGCACATTCAATTTTATTTTAGATCTAATGCTGCTGTTAAATCTGCTGCTAGGATTGTCGTAAAATGGACAGCGGCAACTAGAACTGTAGTGGATTTGGTTGTTAAATGGTGCATCCCACCTGACACTTTCATATCAATGGTATATAGTCACAGAACTGGATTCTGTAAAATTCAGTTCCAGCTATCAAATCCGATGGATCCTGTTAGTCACTGGTTATGGTAGCAGTGATGGATGCTGATCTTACCTTTCTGTCTCTTCTTCTAGCTTGTGTTTCAAGAATCAGCTCCACAGTAGTGCCATGTTAGTGCCTACCCAGCTTTCATATTAGTGCTTAATGGTCATAGTGATTAAGTTTTAGAGGCTGTTTATAACTCGAATGTACCTTAAAATTCAAGATGAAACTTTAAGTTTCTGAAGTTTTGTGGTAGAGTTGACAAAATTCTTTAGGTATTTTTGTTTCTTAGTCTTCTGCATCTTTTCAGTTGTAAGCCTATCTCAAAAATCCTTCGTCATGTGTAGTTTTGACCTTGCAAGTTTTCACGAAAGAAGCAAAACAAGATGGGGTGCAAATCGCAGTATAGTTTTTGTCCTTGATGATTATGATATCTGACATAGGGAAAGGAAATTGCAGGTTTGTATGGAAAAAGAAGATTGAGCGTGATGTCTCCTTGGGTGCAGATCTTGACATGTTCTCTATGAAAGCAGAGAAAAAGAGGCAGAAAGAAAGAATGGTATAAAAAAATTTAAATTATTTCACGTTATTTGGTTTTTTTTTTCTTGTAGATATTTTGTTTTCTGCACAATCAGTGCGCTTGATGTTTGGCTTTTAGATTTTTTATGCAGTGATTCTGGCGAGTTTATTTAGCTAGATGCTGAATCATGTGGGTGCAGGAACAGAAGATATTTATGTTCTTCAACTTTAGCATCATAATTTGATGAAGCATATAAAAAAATATAGTGGATTGTCTACGAAGTTGACGCTGGTGCTTAATGGAATGAACTTAGTTTTTACAGTGGAACTCAGAGATGCATTTGTAAATGGATGATAAATTGAGAAGGGATCAAAATAAAGTGCATAAATAGGCAAGGCATGAAGTTCAGGGTGGACTATTTGAATTGTTTTTTGCTCCATCTAGTTCTTTGAAAAAGGTGTTGTTCCTCATATGATGCAATGAATCACATAATTTTCTTGCCTACTCCTACCGGTTCCATCTTCTGGGATCTTTTAGATTTTCTTAATGGCCATCTGCTACTTTTTGTGCTCTACATATTCATTAGGGTTTTGTTATGGTTTCTTTGTTGACCTAGTCTTCTTTTTTAGAAATCCGCTCTTTCCTGTACTATGCTTCAAATGCATTGCCATTGCAGAGTTCAGTTTTAATTTTCTTAAAAAATTGGTGTTCGAATGCCTTTATGAGATAGCTGGCTTAACAGTCCTCTCAAAGTTTCTTGACCTTTCAGATGGAGCCCTTTAACTTCTCTGGTTATGTTGTTAAGTTTACTAAGTAGCAATGTTTTTGTATGTCTTGGTCGCTATGAAGTAGAAACCCAAGCTGGTGAGACTTATGGCTTTTAATTATACCTTAGTCGGCATTTTCTTTCTTTTCATAGTTATGTTACTAAACCGATGTAATCCAACTTAATCGTTTAGGTTTAACAGCATACCTCTAAAATCTGATTTAAAGGATGACTGCATCCCAATTTTTCATCCATTCAATGTCTCCACAAAAAAAAAAAAAAAAAAAAAAAAAGGAGAAGAAGAAGAAGACAAAAAAAAAAAACAAAAAAGGGATCGTGACATTCCTTTTGCATTTCCCTAGTTGCTTTATCCATAAACAAGAGGTACTAGGTTAGGGCTGAGGGTTTTGGATTTCTTATGTGAAGAACTTTTGACTGAAGACACAAATGATTGAACCATTACGTATGTCTTTTGGGCACCATAATGTTGGAATTATCTTGCATTCTTTCCTACATCGAGCATTCCAATTATATGCTTTTTCTCTGAGGCTATCGAATTACATTTGGATCTTTAGGTCATGCATCTTTCATTATGTTGTTTGAGCCTTGAGTGATCTTTTCTTAGCATTAGTGTGTGGATAATTTATTCTTTCATTCTTGCACTCGACAGTCCTATGCATTTGGTGGAAGGTTTTTGTATTCAAGTTTACTTCTTTATACTTTCCCTTTGGTGAGATCAACTTATTTAGACTTGTTTCCACTTTCTATATGCAAAAAATTACTTATTAACTTTCCTGCCAATAGGGAAAAAATTAGTTTAGATTTGAAAGAGACTTTAATATTGATTTATTTATAGGTTTTCAAGGATAGGTAGTGCTCTATGAAATAAATGTGAAGTCTTTCATACTAGAAAGCTGAAAGTCTTGAAGTAAATGTTTCTCTAATCAAACCCTTGCTTGTTTTTGCTTGTTATTCAGGCAGAGATTGAGAAAGTGAAGAAGAGAAGGGAAGAAAGAGCGATTGAAAAGGCTCAGCATGAGGAGGAAATGGTATGTTTGGTGCAGTCACCAAAGCAAGATTTCTCTTGTTAAATTGGTGAAGGGCGTGAAACTTTAGAACTTTTACTGGTACAGAGAGATGATTTCTATATTTCTGCTTTCTGCAGGCAATGCTAGCCAGAGAGCGTGCTCGAGCAGAGTTTCAAGATTGGGAGAAGAAAGAAGAGGAGGTATGGCTACTGGTTATTCTGTATTTCAAGCTCTCCATCTCCTGTGGTCTAGTCTTCAGAGGCATCATTTTGACAATTGTTTTTCTCAATATGGTGAGTCTTTCACACATTTTCTCTTGCAGTTTCATTTTGATCAAAGCAAAGTCAGGTCGGACATCAGATTGCGTGAAGGGCGTGCAAAAGCAATTGATATTTTATCAAAGCACCTCAATGGTTCAGATGATCTGGATATTGAGTTGAATGAACCTTACATGGTCTTCAAGGTGAAAATTTAATTTATTCTAACGTTAAACTGCCCATTCTGATAGACATTGTGCTTCTTTGCCTTGCCTACTTGTATTTTATTTTCTTTGAAAAGCTAAATGATTTGTTACATATACAAGGTACTGAAGAGGTACTCTTCTATATAAATTTATGAAAAGAGAGTATGCTAATAACTATGATTAGAAACGAAAAGTCTCTCTTTTGTTAATACAAATTCAACTTCTGTAATGTCACCCTATATCTAGTTGCTCTTAAAGGATAGAGCTTTCCCCACCCCCGAAACAAGTCTAGAAATTGGAGGAGGAATAGGACATAACAGGGTTCTCTCATTTTTGTCATTGATAAAGCAAATGCCTTTCGAAGCCCTGAGCTACTTGCTTACTTAAAAGCTCATGCCTCCTGCATTCGATAAATTGCAGGAGCGGCTTGAGACATCTCAATAAAGAGCAATAAATTGATCCATGGTTTACTAATTCACATGCTCTTTTATATAAGGAGATTCATATACCAGCCTGTAACTTCTATTCTGCATACTGTTCCTGTTAAGATGCCCTCTTAAAGGGCCTCCATACAGCGAAAGTCACTGAGATTATCTATTTGAGATAAAACGCTTAAGATTAAAAATCTTTTAAAGAGGGAATTCAGTAAGGGTTGAAAAATGTCACTCAGCATTAAACACCTCCTATGCTTCTTTTTACCTTGCCTGACACAAGTAGCTTATACATCTAATCAAAAAGTTGTTTTACTTGCCACTTTTGAGCCATCCGTGTACATGAATAGCTTCACTGAATTATCTCTGTACATGTTTTTGGAAAGCAACAATATACCCTCCTAATCTGTGGCTAACCTGAAAATGTCAGGGGATGGATTCTCCCTGTAGGTATCTCCAAAGAAATGTATAAAATGAGAAGTTGTTGTGTTGCTTGTTATCCTGAAAGTATTCAAAATAAATTTTTGATAAGTTGAATTTGGAGGGGCTTATTATTATGGTAGCTTAGCTGTCCTCACCACTGCGTTTGATTCAGGGATTAACAGTGAAAGAAATGGAAGAGCTTCGTGGTGACATCAAAATGCATCTTGATTTGGACACAGAGACACCGACGCATGTTGAATATTGGAAGGTAATATGCTTTTTTGAAGCTTTCGTCGAATGGGTTAGAGATTCATTTAATGTCTGATAGTCATTGTGTGACTCACTTCTCAGCATCCTTGATTTTGGTATCTGTCCTAGTTATTGAAATGCTATATGAGCTCTATGAGATCATTGACACTTAACATGGTTGTTTGTCCTTTGAGCAGTTGAAGGATGTTACCTGAAAGTAGTGTCTAGAAGGTGGATAATTCAGATTAGCATATGAAAAGTTGACCTTCTGGGTCTACAGTTTCTTATTTCTTGATCTTACTGAGCAGGCACTTCTGGTGGTTTGCGATTGGGAGCTGGCAGAAGCTAGGAAAAAGGATGTACTTGATCGAGCTAGAGTGCGTGGGGAGGAGCCTCCTGCTGAGTTGCTTGCAGAAGAAAGGGGTATGCATTCTAGCATCGAAGCAGATGTAAGGGATTATCTGCATAAGAAGACCTACCGAGAATTGGAGGATATACATGCTGGTGTTGAGACTCAGTTGCGTTCTGGCACAGCTAAGGTGGTGGAGTTTTGGGAGGTTATCCTCAAACGTATCCACATATACAAGGCAAAGGTATTTTTATTTTGATGTTCTTTCATTGTTGAGAATGTATAATTGGTACATCAGTTTTGACTGATCAAAACGTAGGCTTTTTTGAAAGAATTTCATGCGAAAATGTTGCGCAAGCATCTTCAACGCCTGGAGCAGCCTGTGGATGTCATTGACAATCCAGAAACTGCTAATGTCCTCAGTCCTATACAAGAAGAAGATTTGCCTGATGGTATGTCTGTCTGATAATAACTAATCTGTAGAAATCTTGTTTTGCCTTTTAGTTCAGGCTGGGTACTAAGTTATCATTTCCATGGTTTTGATGTTTAGATGAAGGATCAATGTCCCCAGAACCCTTACCTAAAGAAGAGATGATGGAGTCAGAAGAGGAGGCTGGATCATTTTCTCCGCAACTGCTGCATGGTGATGAAACTGAAGAGGCCATTGACCCTGAAGAGGACAGGGCTGCACTGGTAACTTCCTTTGTTCTCTGCAGACTACTAAGTGCAAAGTGAGTAAAGGTGTTCATCTAACCCGTGGTTTCCGGTATATATTCTTAGGAACGGAAAAGAATGGAGGTACTGGAAGAACAACAAAGACGGATGCAAGAAGTAATGGCATCAAAGCCAGCTCCATCAGAAGATAATTTTGAAATGAAGGCCATCAAAGCCATGGGAGCCATGGAGGAAGGTGATGCGGTTTTTGGCACTGGTGCGGAGGTCAATCTGGACTCACAGGTGCTTCACGTCTCCCCTTTTCTCGACTAGTTTTGACTTTTTCATGTCATATTTTTTCTCAGATAAGCTGATCCTTGAATTTATCCATGTGGATGCAGGTTTATTGGTGGCATGATAAGTATCGACCAAGAAAACCAAAATATTTCAACCGTGTCCACACTGGATATGAGTGGAATAAGTACAATCAAACGCATTACGATCACGATAATCCACCTCCAAAGATCGTGCAAGGGTATAAATTCAATATCTTTTACCCTGACCTTGTTGACAAAATTAAGGCCCCAACATACACGATTGAAAAGGATGGGAATAGCGCAGAGACGTGTATCATCCGGTTCCACGCCGGGCCCCCATATGAGGACATTGTGAGTCTACTTGATCAGAAAATTACCTTTATGCATTCGTAAACCTTTTGGCTGTCATATGATTCACATACTGCTGGTATACTGCAGGCTTTTAGGATCGTGAACAAAGAATGGGAATATTCGCACAAGAAGGGCTTCAAATGCACTTTTGAAAGAGGGATTCTGCATGTTTATTTCAACTTCAAACGTTACCGCTACCGTCGATGAACAGTTTTGTCTTTTTCAGTGGAAACCATAAATGAACGGTTACTACTTGTTTTGACTCTTCTCTGACACTGGGAATTGCCAGCGGGATGTGTAATCTAACGTTTGAGCTTAAACTAGTAATGTGATGACCATTTCAGGAGTTAGGACACCGAATTTTATATCATGGCATATTCATTTAATAGTCTGGTGATACTCGCTGGACAGCTATTTTACTTACTACCTTGTAATGGTTGTATTTGCTATTTATTTTCTTGGCCAAGCTATTTTATAATTACTGGTTGAAAATTGATACAGGTTGTTGTGTTTAGTTGCATTAAATGTACAATGTTATCGACATTTGCTTCCTAAGAATATGCGAGACAGCTGCATAACACATCCATGGTTAATAAATTGTCGCTGATGGATATTCAGTTGATTAATTTAGCATGAATTCCAAAAAAATGTCAATTTCACTTAAAGCAATATGTGAAATCTCAAAATTGAAGTAAACGATACTGAAGAACAATTCCAAATCTGGTTTGTACGAGCAATTAAAGGAGTACTAGGATGTGGCAACCTATAGCTACAGGCACACTCGATACCGTTCCTGAACACTGAGCCAATACCAAGGAGTTCGTTTAGAAAAGGCAAACTATATTTCCGCAACCGAGAAGTCTTCTCACCCTACTGTCTCGAACTCTATATTTGGATCAGGATAATTTGCCCCTGACAATTGATTGGCAATCGACATTTATGTTAATGGACGTGAGGTTTTATAGAATTGTTGTCATAGTTGTGTAATTTAATATTTAAAAATCCCTTCACGAGGAAAATTGTCTAGAAAGTTATAAATCTATTATACGATGGCTAATTTAGTTATAAGATCGAGCTAATTTAGTCTTAAACATTTTAGTGACTTGCCAATTTGATCATAAACCTTCTAATGATTTGTTAATTTAGTTATAAAGATTTTAACAATTTGTTAATTTAGTTATTATGGTCAATTTTGATCAAAAATTGCTATATTGATGATTTAATCAGCATCAGTCAACTGCTTGCCAATGTTGATGCATATAATTTTTATTTTTATTTTTTTAATTTCTTTTATTCTGCGTTTTTCCACCTTCCTTCGCCGGTCACTAGGGCTAGGTGATGGCTAGTGTCTAGCCACAAGTGAGGGTTAGCAAGGCTCGACCTTCACAACCTCTAGTGAGCTGGTAAGTGTTGATCCTCACCAGCCATATCCAAGGCCAGACAACCCACCGAGGAAGAAGAGGGAAAAAGATATAAAAGAAAGAAATTAAAAGACAAGAAAAAAGGAAAAAAAAAATGTAAAAATTATTTAAGCTAGTGCTGGCCGTGCTACTGACTGGAGGGGCAAAAAAAGATAAGCTCTCCCCTTTACCACCGGCGGTTTACCAGACCTACATATATATAATTCTTTTTTGGACCCATCTGCCTAATTTGATAGGAAATATCTAGCAATACAAATCCTCACATTTCTTCATTTTTCAATTTTATCTCCACATTTTAAAGTTATCAATATAAATCCACCATTTCACTCATAAAATCTATCTCGACACCATGGTGTCCCTACAAAAAATATAGTTTAATTACCCTTTTCTCTTTTAGCATTATGTATTTACAAGGCACCTATGAAGGTAATATTTTCTTTAAAAGGGTCTAATTTGATATTTTTATTAAAAATAATTCAAAAAATTTATATGAAATTAAAATTGCTGATATGAAGAGATATTACAATTTGCTAACTCAAAAGATGGAAATGGAAGAAAAGGGGTAGGAAAAAATCATGCAAAAGAGGAAAAATAAAAGTGGAGGCAAAATGGGAATGCGCGAAAGAATTTAACGGACTATTCCCTCTCATGAGTAGTGGCAAAGGGTGTAGGATAGATTTAAAGCAGATTTGGACAATTCAACATTTTTCTAATAAGAAGAAAAAGTATGGATAAAGTTGAAAATTATTTACACGAATAGCACTTATTTTGCCATTTGGACTTTCAAGAGTTATCATTGATATTGTGGCTGAGCTGTTCAGGATAAGTTGGGCCAACAATATGTAACATTTAAAATGAATGTAAAAGAAAATTTTCAGTATCATGAACATGTCATTCTGCTAGTGCAACAAACGGGTGAAATAGGAAAAAACAAGTAAGATTCATGTGCAAAGATGAGTAACTTTGTTCAAACATTCAAGCGACTATAGGTGAAAAAACACTTTCGAAAGCAAGGTTTACCCAACAACACATAACAACACTTTTTGGCAAGTAAGTTCAATCGAGGACTGATTTAATTTAATTTAATTTAATTTTTTTTTGGTGGGAAACTCTAACAAGCTTATGTGGATGGCCCAATATGAACTTAGCTGCGCCGTGGAAACACTAGTTTTTCCCCACCTGAGGGAAGATAATTTGGGTCCACCGCCTAAATCAAAAGAACATGTTGATCTTGACCTAAGTTATCGGTCTAGTGGTCATGGATTGTGACATCCCGATTTTTCTAATTCTATTTTCAGCTGATTGAGTCGGGCATTTTATCTGTGCATATAGTACGTCTCTCTGAGTTGGCCACTCATGAGAGGACCAGCCTATTAGAGGAAGCAATTAAGGGATTTTAACGCGTCAAACTTGGGGACTGATCACCCTCGGTCGGATGCAAGAAAATTTCCCCGAAAGCTACTCGATAGGTTAGACGTCTTTGGAATCGCATCGATTGAAATCAACCGTGAAATTGAGATAGAATTCGAAATTGGAAGTCCTGGGTGTGTCACAAATCATTTTAGGATCATTGACTTATCTTTAGAAGATTTTTCATGCAATCGAGTTTTTCAAAGAATTAAATCGAGAGAATGGCTAATTTGGTCCGAGAAATTAGTAGGCTCGTCTTTGGTCGCGCTTTTGGGACTTAAGTTGATTCTACGGACAAGTGAAGATGTGAATTGAAGTGTGGTGACATCAATTAATTTTATGGACTTCAATCCTGGACTTAATTGGACGTGGATTGATTGTAATTGAAGAATTTGATGCACAAGATTTATGCCTACGCGGAAAAATAAATCGCACCCATCGGAAAAGGTTGTGGGGGATTGGGTGAGTGGAGTGTGATGTCACCATGAGGTCATGTGGTGGGCCAATTTGTTGGATTAAAGAAAAGGGAAAAAGGAAAAGAAATTGGCCTTCCTTCTTCTCTCTCCTCCCTCTCTTCTCCCTCTCCCGTGCGATTCCTCCATGGATGTTTTCTTCTTCTTCCTTGGACGCCGCCAGCAACTCGCCGGCCTGCTCGCTCGCTAAACCGGCCACCCGCTCGGCCGCTCGTCGCCGGCTGCTCCTCCGCCCGCTTCGCCCAGCTCGTCGTCCCGAGCTGCTGTTCAGCTCGCGCAAGAGCTACCGGAGCTCGTTCGTCGCCGCCGTGCACCGCCGTTCGTCGCCGCCTCACCGCCCAAGCAACCGTCGGTCCTCCTCCGCCCTTTCCTCCGCCGAATCGCCGCCGGATCCGCCCCCAACCAGCAGCCACCGGAAGTTGCAGAAAATGGGTATGGCAGCCCTTCGTGGGCCGTTTTGGCCGCCTTCCCGAGCCCGGATGCTCGGCCCGCTTTGAGGAAAGTCGATCCTCGCGTCGTCCCCGTCGTTTTGGTCCGCTCGGTTCGCTAATCCGGTGAGTTTACCTCACTAAACCCTAATTAGAGGGTTAATGATGCTTTATGGGTGTTTAGTTTATGTTAAGTGTATTTAGGTGGTTAGTTTAATTTATGTAAATGTATATTATATTAATGTGCTTGATTAACTTAAGTGGGTTTTATTTAAGGCTAAAGGAATGCTTATATTAATATAAGTCTTGATGTGACATAATAGGTTTTATTTTTGAATTATTTAAAGATTTCGAATTCTGGAAATTTATAATATTATATTAATTCCGAAATTATTAAAATATTATTATTATTAAAAAAAAAAAAAACGGAAAAATTATTTTTTTAGCCCGGTTCTTTCCAGAATTTCGTGCCGATCGCTGCTGTGTAATCGGATTTTGAAATTGATGATTGGATATTATAATTTGAGCGTGGATCGTGAAAAATATGGATATTATTATTATATTAATTTTCGGAATAAATTTAATTATTTAATAAATTCCGAAAATTTTGTCAGACCCTAAACTCTCGAATTTCGTGCCGCTCGTCTGTGCATTTAGAATTTGATATTGATGATTGGTTGTGGCGATTTGAGTGTGATTGCGATTTATGAGGATTCTTTAGAAAACCCTAAGTGTGGGAATTGATGGGAGATTGGCCGTGATATGCCACCTATTAGAGGTCGCGCCCAGTGGGGCCGTGATATGCCACCTGATAGAGGTCGCGCCCAGTGGGGCCGTGATATGCCACCTATTAGAGGTCGCGCCCGGGGGCCGTGATATGCCACCTATAGAGGTCGCGCCCGGGGGGCCGTGATATGCCACCTGATAGAGGTCGCGCCCAGTGGGGCCGTGATATGCCACCTATTAGAGGTCGCGCCCGGTGGGGCCGTGATATGCCACCTGAAAGGTCGCGCCCGGGGGGCCGTGATATGCCACCTATTAGAGGTCGCGCCCAGTGGGGCCGTGATATGCCACCTGATAGAGGTCGCGCCCAGTGGGGCCGTGATATGCCACCTATTAGAGGTCGCGCCCAGTGGGGCCGTGATATGCCACCTGATAAAGGTCGCGCCTAGTGAGGCCGTGAATTGCCACCTGATAAAGGTCGCGCCGAGTGGGGCCGTGATGCCACTAATTCTAATATTGCCGAGTGGGACCGTGATTGCCACTGGCTGTTAAACCTTCCTATAGGGCCGTGATTGAGAGCAATGATTGATTTGCTAGAATGACATGTAATCGGCCGAGTCGATTGATCGCCGAGACGATCCAAGTGGTTGAATTGTTCGATGATGTGATTGTCTTTGCGCTTGTTTGGTTATTATAATTGCACGTGGTTGAATTATATAAACCGTGCTAACCTCGCAGATGAAGGTTAATGCGAGGTAAGTCTTCTGTGTGTTGTGGCTAGGACACCCGGGCGTATTTTCTTTCTAATAGGAGTTTAGGGGTCGAACTTGCCGAGACATTGTCTCATCCCGGTTTGGGGATTAAAATTTCAGTCCTTGGTGGACGGAGCGCGGATAGCTTTGGTTGGTCTTGAGGAGTTGCGAGGGTGAAGTCGGGAGGATTGGAGAACGTGTCCGACTTGTAGGTCGTAGGGCAGTTCATTTTTAAGAGCCGGTCCTTTGTAGACTGTTGGCCGTAGACCTCTTTTTGTAATTCTGTTAAATTATGAAAGTGTTATGTGGTGATTTTGCTTCCTGCTTTTCTATCCCGTAAGTTAAATGTTGTCAGGGGTTTTATAATATGCTTCCGCATGTGCATTAAAGATTTGATTGGGTCGGCGACTTAACCTGGGAACGTCGCATTTGAATGATCATGGTGGGATGTTGGCGCGCTCGAGGTTCGGGGCGTGACATCCCCGTTTAAGTGGTATCAGAGCATGGTCTGTGTATGGAGTGATAAGGTGCGATGAGTCATGGGATAGTTAGTAGGAAAGGCTTTTAATACGCTGATGCATGTGGTTGATAGCTGCTTGGTAGCTTGTTTGTGGGGTCACTCAAATTCTAACCTGATGTTGGAATCGAAAACAGGTATCTATAAAGAACCTGTAGGATGAGTGACCAGGAGTGGAGGACTCCTTGGAGAAGGTCGGTAGGACCTATACCTCGGGGTAGGATGCTGACAAGAGTTGGTATCCGAGGTAGAGCGCAGCTTAGACCAAATACGAGTGTGAGAGTACCGCCGCAAGTCGGTACTTAGAGTGTAGCAAAGACCGAACGATCTTAGGTTCGTTGGGATCGTTCAAGCGCTAGTGTTCCTTGGAAGCTTGTTGGGTCAGTAAGTTCAGGACCGAACTGCCGCTGTTGCCGTTGTTTCTACCGCTGCCAGTGTTGTGACCACTGTTGTTGTTGCGCCTGTCGAGGCCTAATCTGGAGTTGTGATCGAGGATCAAGCCGCTGTATCTGAGTCAGGGTTCAGTTTAGACAAAGATGGAAATCGATCGGGGAGAAAGGCCGATGTCAGAAGAAATGTGCCCTGTTTCACCCAACCAGAAGAGTAGAATTGGAAAGTCAGTGCTCATCTCGATCGATGTGTGCCGTGCCTGTAAGAAAGGACATGGATATGTCCCGTGCTGTAAGAGGGAAATGACTTGTTACAAATGTCGCCAGTAAGGCCATTTGATCAAAGATTGTTCGTATAGACAGATGAAACCACAGCTGTTTCTGCATCGCTGTTGATAAGACGGAGCAGAGGAAGCATGCTTCGGGATGTTTAGTGAGGTACGGGAATGGACCCCGGTGCAAGGAATGGTGCATGATGTCACTTGATGGGAGGTAGAGGACTTTCGATTGTGTGCCGAGTTTGTGGAAAGGAGCTTTGAGTCGGCCCGTGTCGGGGTAAAAAGGGAGCATGATTTGAATGTGGCCAAAGACACGACCATGGAGTTAGAACTGTCCGTGTAAGTTTAGGAAAGTGTAAGCACCGTTACTGCAGATAGGATGCCACTAGGATGGCTAGAGGAGCATGAAGGGATCGACCATGCATCAATCAGAATAAGAATGTTTATGAGATGTTTTATGCAGAGTAATGCATCGAACTTTCGACAAGGTTGTAGGATTTTCGGATCGGTGATAAAGTAATAGAAATATGAATCTCTGGCTATAGTTACTTAAAAGGGGTTTGCTTAAGTATGACTTGGAAGTCATTTATAAAAAGATTTGGCTTAAGGAACTTTCTGCTTTGTTTGAATCGCGGTAGTGATATAAGTCGCTTTGTTCAATTAGCGTGCGAAAGTTTTGAATTACCGAAAGTTTGAAAGGATCTTCAACCCTTGTTATCCGCCACCAAAGATGATTTGGTTCGGGTTGTTGGTTATCGAATCTTCATGGCAACCGTAATGGATGCGTCGCCTGAGGAGCCGATTATGAAAACGCTCGAATCGTGGTACGTGGTTATCTAAGGTGTTTCCTAAAAAAATTGCTAGGTCTGCTGGCAGAAAGAGAAATAGAGTTCGTGATTGAATTAGTACCCGGAACAAAGCCGGTCCCTAAGGCTCCTTACCGGATGGTGTTACTCGAGTTAAAAGAACTGAAGGTGCAGATGCAGGAAGTGTTGGATAGAGGATTCATACGTTCCAGTGCATCATCTTGGGGAGCATCTTTTCTATTCGTGAAGAAGAAAGTCAGTTCGTTGTGTTTGTACATCGATATTCTTCAGGATCGACTGGAGGTCAGGGTATCATCAATTGAGGATCGGGAAGAAAGACATACCGAAGTTAAGACCTCGCACTCGATATAGTAGTTATGAGTTCACTGTAATGCTGTGTGGTTTAATGGACACCCCAGCTGTTTGTTTGGGTCTGATGAGCAGAATGTTTAAGGACACTTGAATCAGTTGTGATCGTGTTCATTGAAGTTATCCTGGTGTCTTCGAAGAGTGCCGAGGGGCACGAGAGACGTTTGAGGATGGTACTTCGGACCTTGAGTACTCTTGGATTTTACAATAAGCTTAGCGATGCGAGTTTTGGATGACTTGTGTTGCGTTCCTAGGTCATGTGATTTCGGAGAAGGAATCTCCGTAGACCCCGTCCAAGATTGAAGCGACGATCGCTGGTCAATATTGACTACAAGTGATGAGATTAGAAGTTCCGAGGATTAGCGGGATATTACGTGTTTTATGAAAGGGTTTTCAGTGTTAGCGTTGCAGTTGATTCGACTACTGAGGAAGTAAGAAAAGTTTGTGTGGACAGATGAGTGCGAGCGTAGTTTTCAAGAGCTTAAGCAGAAGCTGACTACCGCACATGTGCTGACCACTTCATCTGGTCCCGAAAGTTTGAGATCTACAGTGATGCGTCGTTTAAAGGATTGGGTTATGTGTTGATACAACATGATAGAGTTGTTACATATACGCCCTGTCAGTTGAGGCATTAAGAGTTGAATATGAGATGGCGTCGCTGGATGGAACTCATTAAGAATTATGACCATGATATTTTGTATCACTCTGGAAAGGTGAGCAAAGTTATAGATGCACTGAGTCGAGAGTCCTTAGTTGCACAGTTTGGTACTCAAGGATTGGATCTTATTTGAGAAAGTTCGAAATTTGGTTTTCGAATCTAAGGTAGGCCACCTTTTGAATCCTATGACTATCCTCAGAATTGAGCCGAAAGTTCGATCGAATCAAATTGCTTCAAAGAGACGATTCAAAAATTCGAAGATGCTATAAGAGAATGCGATGAGAGAGGTTGATTTTCGATTAATGAAGATAGGATGATAAGGTTCCGAGGACGATTGTGTGTAATTGACGATATAGAGATTAAAGAAGAGATCTTATGGGAAGCTCATCGTAGCGGCTTGAAAGATTGTCCAGCAAAGACAAAGATGAGTCCGAATTTGCATCAACAGATTAGTAGACCGTTGTGAAGATAGATATCACCGACAGTCGCAAGTGTCGATGTGCTAGCAAGAGAAAGCACGGTTTTTTGCAATTCGAGAGGACCTTTGTAATCTTTCGATATCTCCGTGAGGAAGTGGGATCACGTCACAATAGATTTTTGTGACAAATTCTATCGAGGAGTCTCGTGTGTTAATAATCTCATTTCGGGTAGTAAGTGACAGACGATGAAATTAGCCACCTTGTGATCTTGCCAAGGATCTTGATTTGATTAAGCATGCGAGGTGTTTGTGCATCGATAATTCGTTTGCATAGAGTGTCGTTGTCGAGTTATATCGATCTTGACCGAGGTTCTCGCTTTCAAGAGATCATTCGATAGTTCCGTTTTAGTCGGTGTAGAGCGAGTATTCGAAATTCGGTTGGTTGAGTCGAGGTCGAGATCGAAAAATCACGAGTCCGTCCGAGTTGGTTCGAAATCGGTGATTCGATTCAGCTTATCGCGATGATTAAGAACCGCTCAGAGCCGTCGGGAAATTTACACAGTAGAGTGTCGAAAATCTTCGAATTTTCAGGTTGAGAATCCTGTTCATCCTTGGATGTCGCCTAGGATAGGGACATCTCGAATTGTTAAGAAAGGAGAGCCGGATCTGTTTAAATGGTGGAATATTTCACGTTTGGGTTCAAATAGGAAATTTGGCCTTAAATAGAAAAAGAAAGCAGTTTGGAGCACCGTCGGCGCCTCTAGCCGAGTTGGTATTCGGGATGAAGCTCGTCGGTCCGAAGTCGGGAGTTCGAATCCCCGACGCGGCAGTTAGCCGCTTTGTGGAAAAATAAAGAAAAAAAAAAGAACCAAAATTTTTTGCAGCTTTCATTTTTGTAAAGATGGACAATTGCTTAGTCTTTTTGGGAATCAAGAATTGGTCTGGTTAATTCGGAAATGTTTCGTCGGCGCAGAGGATCTGGGATAGCAGTACGAAGCAGAATGAAGGAGCAACCTGAAAAAGAGAAGATGATATGAGACGACTGTACCCCCACCTTTTTGTTAAGAATTGGTAAAGGTTTAAATTTCGAGGACGAAATTTTTATAAGAGGGGAAGAGTTGTGACATCCCAATTTTTCTAATTCTATTTTCAGCTGATTGAGTCGGACATTTTATCTGTGCATATAGTACGTCTCTCTGAGTTGGCCACTCATGAGAGGACCAGCCTATTAGAGGAAGCAATTAAGGGATTTTAACGCGTCAAACTTGGGGACTGATCACCCTCGGGTCGGATGCAAGAAAATTTCTCCGAAAGCTACTCGATAGGTTAGGACGTCTTTGGAATCGCACGATTGAAATCAACCGTGAAATTGAGATAGAATTCGAAATTGGAAGTCTGGGTGTGTCACAAATCATTTTAGGATCATTGACTTATCTTTAGAAGATTTTTCATGCAATCGAGTTTTTCAAATTAAATCGAGAAATGGCTAATTTGGTCCGAGAAATTAGTAGGCTCGTCTTTGGTCGCGCTTTTGGGACTTAAGTTGATTCTACGGACAAGTGAAGATGTGAATTGAAGTGTGGTGACATTGAATTAATTTTATGGACTTCAATCTGGACTTAATTGGACGTGGATTGATTGTAATTGAAGAATTTGATGCACAAGATTTATGCCCCTGAAAAAATAAATTGCACCCATTGGAAAAGGTTGTGGGGGATTGGGTGAGTGGAGTGTGATGTCACCATGAGGTCATGTGGTGGGCCAATTTGTTGGATTAAAGAAAAGGGAAAAAGGAAAAGAAATTGGCCTTCCTTCTTCTCTCTCCTCCCTCTCTTCTCCCTCTCCCGTGCGATTCCTCCATGGATGTTTTCTTCTTCTTCCTTGACGCCGCCAGCAACTCGCCGGCCTGCTCGCTCGCTAAACCGGCCACCCGCTCGGCCGCTCGTCGCCGGCGCTCCTCCGCCCGCTTCGCCCAGCTCGTCGTCGTCCCGAGCCGCTGTTCAGCTCGCGCGCAAGAGCTACCGGAGCTCGTTCGTCGCCGCCGTGCACCGCCGTTCGTCGCCGCCTCACCGCCCAAGCAACCGTCGGTCCTCCTCCGCCCTTTCCTCCGCCGAATCGCCGCCGGATCCGCCCCCAACCAGCAGCCACCGGAAGTTGCGTAAAATGGGTATGGCAGCCCCTTCGTGGGCCGTTTTGGCCGCCTTCCCGAGCCCGGATGCTCGGCCCGCTTTGAGGAAAGTCGATCCTCGCGTCGTCCCCGTCGTTTTGGTCCGCTCGGTTCGCTAATCCGGTGAGTTTACCTCACTAAACCCTAATTAGAGGGTTAATGATGCTTTATGGGTGTTTAGTTTATGTTAAGTGTATTTAGGTGGTTAGTTTAATTTATGTAAATGTATATTATATTAATGTGCTTGATTAACTTAAGTGGGTTTTATTTAAGGCTAAAGGAATGCTTATATTAATATAAGCCTTGATGTGACATAATAGGTTTTATTTTTGAATTATTTAAAGATTTCGAATTCTGGAAATTTATAATATTATATTAATTCCGAAATTATTAAAATATTATTATTATTAAAAAAAAAAAAAAACGGAAAAATTATTTTTGAGCCCTATTGCTCGAATTTCGTGCCGATCGCTGCTGTGTAATCGGATTTTGAAATTGATGATTGGATATTATAATTTGAGCGTGGATCGTGAAAAATATGGATATTATTATTATATTAATTTTCGGAATAAATTTAATTATTTAATAAATTCCGAAAATTTTGTCGACCCTAAACTCTCGAATTTCGTGCCGCGCGCTGTGTGCATTTAGAATTTGATATTGATGATTGGTTGTGGCGATTTGAGTGTGATTGCGATTTATGAGGATTCTTTAGAAAACCCTAAGTGTGGGAATTGATGGGAGATTGGCCGTGATATGCCACCTATTAGAGGTCGCGCCCAGTAGGGCCGTGATATGCCACCTATTAGAGGTCGCGCCCGGGGGGCCGTGATATGCCACCTGATAGAGGTCGCGCCTGGGGGCCGTGATATGCCACCTATAGAGGTCGCGCCCGGTGGGGCCGTGATATGCCACCTGATAGAGGTCGCGCCCGGTGGGGCCGTGATATGCCACCTATTAGAGGTCGCGCCCGGTGGGGGGCCGTGATATGCCACCTGATAAAGGTCGCGCCCAGTGGGGCCGTGATATGCCACCTATTAGAGGTCGCGCCCAGTGGGGCCGTGATATGCCACCTGATAGAGGTCGCGCCCAGTGGGGCCGTGATATGCCACCTATTAGAGGTCGCGCCCGGTGGGGCCGTGATATGCCACCCGATAAAGGTCGCGCCTAGTGAGGCCGTGAATTGCCACCGATAAAGGTCGCGCCGAGTGGGGCCGTGATGCCACTAATTCTAATATTGCCGAGTGGGACCGTGATTGCCACCGGTTTGTTAAACCTTCCTATAGGGCCGTGATTGAGAGCAATGATTGATTTGCTAGAATGACATGTAATCGGCCGAGTCGATTGATCGCTGAGACGATCCAAGTGGTTGAATTGTTCTGATGATGTGATTGTGCTGCAGTTGTTTGGTTATTATAATTGCACGTGGTTGAATTATATAAACTGTGCTAACCTGCAGATGAAGGTTAATGCGAGGTAAGTCTTCTGTGTGTTGTGGCTAGGACACCCGGGGCGTATTTTCTTTCTAATAGGAGTTTAGGGGGTCGAACTTGCTGAGACATTGTCTCATCCCGGTTTGGGGATTAAAATTTCAGGTCCTTGGTGGACGGAGCGGCCGATAGCTTTGGTTGGTCTTGAGGAGTTGCGAGAGGTGAAGTCGGGAGGATTGGAGAACGTGTCCGACTTGTAGGTCGTAGGACAGCTTCATTTTTAAGAGCCGGTCCTTTGTAGACTGTTGGCCGTAGACCTCTGTTTGTAATTCTGTTAAATTATGAAAGTGTTATGTGGTGATTTTGCTTCCTGCTTTTCTATCCCGTAAGTTAAATGTTGTCAGGGGTTTTATAATATGCTTCCGCATGTGCATTAAAGATTTGATTGGGTCGGCGACTTAACCTGGGAACGTCGCATTTGAATGACCATGGTGGGATGTTGGCGCGCTCGAGGTTCGGGGCGTGACATGGATGCTGTGGGATATCTTCGCCTCAAATCAAAAGGATTTTTTTCGCAAGGGCACCGGAGTTCCCTGGACTATGTGCATCGTGCCTGTCCATTTCGTGGGTTCTCCATATAGTGTCCACATGAGATTCGCTATGTTCATGATGGACCCGAGTAGTGGACCGGGGACGAAGGAATAAGTTTTCCCCGACATAAGAAGTAGAATTTTTAGGCATCAAAGTAAAAATCATTAAGAGTATGTTTAGCTTGCTATTAGCAAAATCCAATCAGTCTATACTTTTATATGTTTGTGTGCCCCCGTCATTTTCCAAGCGTTTGGTGGGCTACGCTTTCTTCTAATAATGTTGTCACAAAAGTTTCTCACTGTTTTGATGCGTTTGTCTTTATTGTAGTATTTGGAGAAGCTGCCATCATAACTTTAGGTGGGGCGCAAGATTGCTCGTCTCCACCCCGGGAAAAAGCTGTGGGGACAATGATAGTCTTTCACGAAAGAATTCATGGATCAAATCTCCTTTGCTTTTGACTAATGCCATTCTGATAACTTTTGTTTTGTCAAATTCATTCGGATTTGTTAGCTTTCTTCCTTCCAGCCAGTAGAAAGAAAGAAACAATTCGGCATGTGTCTGGTTCTAAGTGAAGCAAAAATATATGCCAATCCTGCTTTTCTCGCTGGTGTTGGATATGTCCCCTTTCGTGCTCCTGCATTAACCGACGAGGAACTTAGAAAAATGTTTGTTTCGAAGTTGGAGCACCCCGAAATTGGGGAGGAATGGCATGCGCGAGTATAAATGCGTGAGTCATTTTACTATTTGAGTTATTGCGCTGATTCGAGTTACGTCGCGCTAGCGTCTCACATATGACTATATTTAAAATGGTCATGATGTCGTGGTAGTGACGATGTGGTAATAGCCGATCAATCATCAGTGTCCACGTACTTCAACACTACATGTGCCATGCAACCCACTTCTAATTAGCTTGTTATGCGTTTTGTTATTATTAAGGGATATAGTTGTACCTATAATGCATCCGCCAAAACGAGGGTTTTGATATTTCAATGGATAATTTTCCCTTCAAGGCTTGCTTCTTCAATTGATTTACATTAATTCCTTGACCACCTTAGCGTATCTTAGCCAGATTTACTTTCACTGACAGAAGTGCTTTTCCAGAGCCATTTTTCGTTTATTCATACAGTTGATCCCCTAGCCTGCTGTGTTGCCTCTCCCTAGTCCCTTTCCAGAACCAAATCACAAGAATCACGATGTCTTAGAGACAACAGAGCATTGCCTAGTTCATTGCCTCCCTGTATTAGCTGGATATAAAACAAAGGACAGAACCAAGAAAGCTTTGGATCATATGTACAGACAAGGAAAATAAGAACAAAAAAGAAAGAAACATAAAAGAAAGCAGAGTTAATACTTAAAAGTCTATCTATGAACTCATCTTTTAATCATGCCAAAGTTACAAGACCCTCAAAAGATTCCAACAATCTCAGATGAGATCCCCAGGTCCACATTTCGATGGATCATACTTTCTGCTCAAAGCTTTGCATCTGATCCTTTAACTTTCCCTCATTTTTCTCCTGACCCACCGAATCTATATTCCTCAGACTGCTTTCTTATCGAAACTGCTTAGCGCTGTCGTTTCCGCCACATCAGCAACGCTCCATCTCCTTTTCTGATGTGAATATTCAAGATGACAACTTTCTATTGACATGGCGGACAAAAAAACAGCATGAAATTAAGTTCCATCCGATGATTGCGGTCCCGTCAACTCCAGATCACCCTGCTGGTCGGCCTGACGTACAGTTTGGATGATGCACTGGAGTTCTTTGACAACATCCTTCATGCTTGGTCTGTCCTGCTTCTTGTCCCCGAGACAGGCGAATGCCAGCTCCGAGAAGAGCTTCACACTGTTCAATATATCAGTAGAAGATATATCAGTAGAAGGTTCCGTCACCAGCAACTTCCTGTCTATAACTCCCATCAGATCCCCATTTTTAGCTTGTTGGCTGACAAAGATGGCCAAGTTGACATCGTCCTCGTTTCGAGTGAAGTCGATTGCCTTCTGTGAGGTCAGAAGCTCGAGCAGCACAATACCAAAGCTGTACACGTCGCTCTTGTCAGTCAGCTGGTAGTTGCGGTAGTATTCCGGGTCCAAATAGCCTAATGTTCCTTGAGCACATGTTGAAACGTGGCTAAGACCTGGCTGGGCAAACCTCGAGAGCCCGAAATCTGCAACTTTCACGTTGAAGTCATCGTCCAATAAGATATTTGTGGATTTGACATCCCTGTGGTAAATGGGCGTGTACGCTGCGGAATGGAGATAAGCTAGTGCCTCCGCAGTCTGCAGAGCGATTTTAAGCCTCGTCATCCAGTCTAAAAATGTCGACCTCTTTCCGTACAAATGGTCATGGAGCGTCCCATTTGCGATATACTCATAAACCATCAATGGCACGTCAGCTTCTATGCAACAACCGAGGGGCTTAACTAGGTTCTTGTGATTGACTTGAGATAGTATCCCGACTTCATTCAGCACCTGCTGTGTGCTCTTGATATTCCCCACTTTAGCCGACTTAATGGCCACGAGAGTCCCATCTGGAAGTTCGCCTCTGTAGACCTCTCCAAATCCGCCACTTCCCAAGAGCCGGTCTCTCGAGAAATTGCTAGTTGCTTTCTTCAACTCCTTCAAGCTGAACATCCTGGCAGATTTCCCACAGTTGCTCGACTTCAACATTTCTTCTCTCGCCTTAGCCAGTTTCGCCCTATTCGATAGCCTGTAGGACTTTCTTAGGGTGATAGTAGCTGCTACTATGGTTAGGCAAAGAAAACAAATTACACCGGTCGATATCTTTATAGCGAGGGTTGAATAAGTATGTTTCTTTGTCTTCAAGCAAGTCCCTAGAGTGCGGTCGCGAAAGTAACCTTTGTTGCAGAGGCAGCGCAGGGGACCATCTGGTGCAACTCCAGAGCACTTGGAGTTTGGAGAGCAATCTTGCTGCGACCTACAGAGAGGTTCAGGTGGAGGGGCCCACTGTACTTCGAGACCCTCTTCCCATTGATTGGGCGGTTTAAGCGGGTCCAAATGAAGGATGCTCCTGAATGCTCGACAACCCGAACTGTGGAGCCGGATCTTGTAAGCGGAAGGCATGCCGCCGGCAACGAATGTGCAACATGGGTCTGGATCGCTGGCGCACTGAGCTGCTCGGGCTTTGTCGATATGTCCCGAGCTCTCCAGGTAGCGGTGGCAGAGACTCGAGGAAGTGCAGTTGAGAGGAGAGACAAGAAGCCGAGGTGAGCAGTTGAAGAAAAAGATCGTATTCGACGAAGTTACATTGAAGGGGAGAGTTTGATTCAGCCAGAGGCCTTCGCTAACTAGTGCATCACGGGTAACACACGAGTTGCTGATCCAAGGTGACGGTTGCACGACCATCCGTTGAGAGGAAGCGATGATCCGAATCACCGGATAGGAGCTTCCGTTGAGTGCGTTGAAGTAAAGTTTTTGCGACCCGGCATCGCAGTGGAGCGAGTAATCCGGATCGCCACAGGCTGGACTGGTACTCAGAGGGTAGGGGATACTCATGGAGCCACAGCTTGGGCATGTCTTTTGTGTAGAACACTGATGGAAAAGGCAAAGATGAACTATCAAAAATCCACAGAGGAGGCCTAGTTTATGGCTAGGCCTTGGCTTTGGCATTATCATTGTTGCATGCAAAGGAGGAGGAGAAAGTTATGAATTGTGATGCTACGACGAAGGCGGAGGATTGGGTAGATATAGAGTTTAGAACGGGAATAAAGTGGGTGAAAAATTTAAAAATTCTAAAGTGGGTACAGGAATCTAGGGTCACTGAAACTTTTTGTCCTAGGGGAAATCTGATTCCCCTCGCATTCTCTGGATGTGATGTTCAAGAAGTATGATCCTTTGAAAGGAAAAGATTTGTCCAGAAATGGTTTTGTTCCTAATTTATGGGGATCAATGCTTTTTCTTTAATCATACAATGGAGGAGAAAGTATCAGTGGTTAACAACTACCCCACCATCCGCTAATGTGGTAGGCATTTTTTTTTCCTCACAGCCGCTAAAAATTTGACCTGTGTCCACAGTGCGACATCACATTGCGACATCACAACGTTGCCAATAGTTAACGAGGGATAAGTCAATGGCTCGGTGGCCGCTGCACTGCCAATAGTTTCTGATGTTCTGAACATTTTCTTCTCTGTATAGTATAAACGTGCATAAGCAAGAAATGTTTCTCAAACTTCATGGAGAGGATCGCAAGACCAGCCTGCCCAGAAAACAGCTAAGGTGACACAAAAGTGCAGTAGACAAACCGGGGTTTGATAAGATAATTTGTATGCCATTGTTGCCATGTAATGAGAGAATTTAGACAGTTACCACTTGAAAAAAAGGGCTGAAGACCACCTTCTTCCATTCATTTTGCTACTTAGCTCTCTAATATCAGCGACGGCGACACAATGGATATGCTTCTACATGTGAGATCTGGAAGAGAAGTTATAGGAAAGGTAATTCTACATGCATAATGAAACACTGAGCCTACTTCACAAGTCTATCTTCCCCCTTGAGATGCTTATAGGATTTTACCAAAAGTGAGGGAAAAAGGGTTATAACTTTCGCACTGGGCTCACTTGTGTCCCTAACTCTTTTTTCGATTACTTAAGTATCATAATTTATGTATGACACTTACTTAAATGGTATAATTTTTTTTTCAATCACTTGAGTGTCATATAAGATTTCAATCCATCACTTGAGTCCCATAATCTTTTAAAAACATTTATCACAAGTGTTATGCCACGTTGGGTTTTTGATACTTATGTGAACGCTTTTAATTTTTTTTTTTTTTGGCAGTCAGGTAATCAACGAAAAGTTATAATATTCAACGGAATATTTTTTAGAGGTTATGGCACTCAAGTGATTGAAAAAGTTATAACATTGGCACTTGTACTATCCTTGTCCCCAAGAGTAATGTGCCATCTTTTTTTTTTGGTGGCCACATAAAAAAAAGCCCACGAACTTTCACTAGAGACAAAAATATCCTGAACTTTGGACGACCCAAAAAAATTTATGAATTTTTACTTGGTACGCAAAAATACCACCGTTAAGTCTTCAAATGATATAGATGAAGGTACTGATTTGCACAGTAAATCTCCACGTGACGGTTGAGCCAAAAGAGGCCGCAGACATGTCAACAAAAGCCAAATAACACTGTTCTCCGTAATTTCATCGTTTTTTATTCCTCCTCTTAGTTAGGACTAATTTGTTTCAAGTGCGTTATAGTATATTAGTGCAGCTCTTTTCCCTACTAATCTATTGCTCTGAAACGTCATTATTGATCACGTGACGTGCTACATCAGTTTACTTGCACATTAAATTTAACAGTAGGCATTTTTGTCCCTCGTGAAAAAGTTAGATTGTTTTTTTGGTCGTTTGATAAATCGGGAAATTTTTGCGTGACAGGCCAAAAATTCAGGTGTTCTTTTCTTTTTTGTTATTTGACCCTTTTTTTAACCAACCCTTCGAAGCCTTTGGACAGAAATTGGCATTATTATTGTGTCTTCAACAGCTTTCTTTTATGATATAATCCATTTATCTTTCTCTCGCATATTTCTCGAGTCTCTCTGTTTCTGAATTGAACTGATAGCGCGTGGAGAGAATGATGTAAATATCAGGTATAAAATGACAGTAATTGATTAGTACACTCAGCAGACATCTAAAAATGACACGTTCTTACGCAGTAAGAGTAGGACTAATCAAATAAATTGAGCAACTTGCAGGATAGCAGACTTGTGCATCTCAAGTCACACACAATATCGTCTGCAATACCTTGTGCTCCATAAGATTCAGTTATTGCAAAAGCTTCAAGCTTCTTGTTTCCATCTTGCTTAGAAACACCCCACGATGAGCAATTGGGAAGATACAGGATCTAACCTTCAACGATTTTGACAGGAGATCTGCAGAACAAACAATCACTTTCACTGACTGTTGAGGACATATTAAGGTCGTTACGCTATTTTGGTTTCTCCTCAATGTGCATGTCTTACCCAAAGGGACTTTGCTTGATAGTTAGGAGTTCAACATCCAGCTGCAATTCCACAAGAGAGGATGCAAAGGTCAAGCAAACACCGAAGGAGACAGTAGAGTGACTAATTATGTGAGGTTGGCTACAAGAAATCGCGCAAAGATAGCCATATGCAAGGATGTCCCAAGTTTTAGTTATGCATAAAACTTTTGCCGTTTTCATTTGAGAATTAAGGCAGTCGAGTCAAAGCATTTTACATATAGGTGGACTGGCGATGCTCCTGCTTTAATAATAGGAGCCTAATATCGCCCTTGTAAGTACATGTGGACCATCAAAGGTTCTGCGACCTAATGAACTTCAGGGAATAAAGTGGTCAATGACAGTGAAGTTCATCAGTCACCAGACGCATCCAAACACCAGTATTGAGACAATCTTATTAATGTGACAAACCCTACTTTAAGTGTCTCCTAGGTCTGTCCAGTGAGAAATGTAACCTTCCAAGGCAAAAGAGAAGTATAGAAAAAATCAAATAAAAGTCGTTCTGCTCTGCCGACAATAAATAGAAATGACAGCTGAAGCGTGGAAACTTCTACTGCTTTACTTGCAGGTAACGTCTCATGCAAATCAAGTGAGGAGATGGCTGTGCAAAGGGCTACAGAAGAGTCAGATAGACAACGATTTCTTTCTTGTCCTTCCTCCAGCGGTATGTCTTCAGCAAGTTAACAAGAATAGGAGAAGTCTTGGATACAATGAACCCTTTGAATTCTCCTAGTAGTAAAGAAAAAAGTGGTGGAACTGCATCACTCCAATTCCTTCTTTCTAGCTATAGATTGGTTCTGTTTGATTGCATCGTCCTTTAGATAAAATTCAAGATGGGTTAATATTTTGAAGTCCTCCCATCTTAAAATATATTGATGCACACATTACTTATCATTTACAAGTTTCCAATAAGATATTTAAGATCCTTCTGAGTGTGGAAAGAACTTGTCTATACGATACAATAAGCTGCTTAGGAACAGAGAATTACTTCTTCACTGGATGAGACAATGACCATCATAAATCAAAGTGCAGAAAGGCCAGAAAGGAGGTGCCTACCTCTATTGTTGCATTTGGCGGGATCTCCTGAACCCCTTTGCTTCCATAGGCTAGCTCAGGTGGAACTATTAGTAGTCTCTGTGTTCAAGAAGAACAGCTGGGATTCATATATTGGAAACACGCAAAAGGAAAGGAGAATACAATTACAACAGAGGCAAGTACAGGGAAGTCTTATTGCCACTCCATGGATCATCCACTTATGCGCTACTGTAACCTATCTACCACATTTACTCCATATAATCATATCATACCATGCACTCTAATGCTCGCTATCATACTTCACTAATGTTCTTAGGCAAAAGTGAAGTAGCAGCTCTTCTGCCAGTTAATACGAGAACCACTTGCCAAGGCCATACCTCCTAATTTGGTTCCTTATAGGAACAGTAGACAGAGCAGGTCAAGAATTGTTTCCCATAGCAGATAAACGATTATTTACATTTCAGGAAAAAAGAAAAAAGAAAGATAGATGATGTTCTGAGTCAGTTAAAGTGGACAAAGATATATCAGGCTACAGTACAAAAGATAGTACCTGGCCGCCTACTCGCATGCCCTGAACACCCAAGTCCAAACCCTTAAGGACATTCCCCTTCTCTGATTGGCCAACATCAAATCCATATGGCTGCCGCAATTAATAAAAATTAGTATTAACCAAGCTAATGTGATAAGGATGATATGCCATAGAACTATACAAACTGGAAACACAAGTATCATGTCATAAAGATGTAAATAGAAGTTAAGATATCTATCAACAAATTAAGTAGCTGAGCATGAATCCTTGAAACTGGGGTTCTGGCATCTTAAAACACAATAAGATCTATTCACCTAAACTTGCTAGCAGGAGCTTAGGATGAGCTACCTTCCTGGTGGTTCATTCTGATGCTATTTCAACCAGGTCAATGAGCTTTTAACGCTTTCAATTTGTTCACCATGCTTTTGGAATAATTTCAAGCAAGCCATTTTGTCAGCTATCCATTGCAAAGTAATGAAGTGTTGATGTTTTCTGATATGTGGCATGTGGATAATGAGCCCTTGCACATCACTCTCCGTCAAGTGTTGTGTCAACTTTCCTTAACTTTTTCAACAGATATCCGATGGTCTAAACCAGATTGAAACCAATTTGAGAGTATTAAAAACTGATCAAAGGTTTTACAAGCGTCCAAGAAGTAGTACTATGTCACACTTGCACCCCCATTAAAGGAAGACAATGTTAAGTATTAAAGAGCACGCCAACAATGTAGTAATTCTCAAACTGGACTCTTGAAACTTGAAGCCACAAACATTAGCTTTGAAACTCCATCCGTGCTAATTCTGTTAATGGAGTTGTACTAATTGTGGAATGACCAGAGGAAGTTGCTCTCGCGTGACTAAAGTTGCTTACTAAAAAAGAGAAGGCTAAAGTTCAATCTTTGCAGTTCCAAGAAGATTCACACAATCCTCCCAATTTTTTTCTGCTAACAAACAATAGATCCAGATTTAGAACTGACGTCAAGTTGAGTTTTAACTGGACCACGTATCAGTTTGATCATCTGACAGCAACAACTAAAAACTCTTGATGAAGTTAAACATAAAACACAGAGAATTCTCTACTAGGATCCAAATTATGCTTTAATCACAGATTCCTATATGCTTTAGTTGAACCCAAATGATTAGAACTTACTAAATAGCTTCCGATTAGGAATTTGAACTCTAAAGTCTTACCGTGCCTCCACCCACACCAAGCCCTTGTCTGCTAGTCATAAAAGTAATGCCCTTCCATTTAGCAACATAGTGGACCTGATGAAGGTTATTAGTGATTCATTATTGAATTAATCATAACACATAATTAAGGAAAGCATATTTTTAATAATATTTTAAGGAGAATTTAAATGGCTGAAGTCTATCAGAAGACATGAAATTCAAAACTGAATTACAACCATACTGCAACCCTTGATCCCTTCACAGCCTCAGCTCCACCTCCTACTTTTATATCATAATACCTGGAGCAAAACATTTTCAAAGTTACCATACATGAGTCCACCCGCTCCAAAATCACACCTCCAAGTAATTTTTTTTTTGAGATATAAAAGCATAAATTGCACTCAAAATAGAAAATCGTGACAGTTTGAGTGCAATGATACTCTGTGACATTCGATGCTCTGAAGTTTCTGCAAATTTATTACAGAATATCCTCTTTTAAATTCTGCATGAGTCTGGATCAATCACTTTCCTTACTCGGCCATTGTTCAAAATGAGCTAGGCAATCTAGTTTGAAGTCACATTCCCTGCAACTATAACATGATAATATAGCGTTGATTTATAAACATTGGCCCTCAAATAGTTGAATATAGATTGAATGTTAAGTAGAATGAGCTTCCAAAGTGTAGAAAACAAAGCAGCACTTAGAGTCTTAACTAGAAACTTGCTCTACCAAAAATATAGATGGAAAAAAAAAAGTAGAAGAAAAGAGATCCAGGTGACTAACTTCAGACCATTGGGGAGGGTTGTGAAATCACTCTCGGGTACTTTTGCTCCTCGGAGCTGCAGCACCACCAAAAGTGCATCATTGCCGATGTAAACAGCAACTCTACAACAAAGAATGAAGTAAGGCGATAAAACTTACAGCTCTTCGACTGGTGCTAACAGCATGAGCCCCATCAGATACGCACGTGCCAGCAGCTGATAAAAGCAACTCATTAGGACAAGAATAAACTTGAGAGAGCTGTCAGCGATGACAGGACCCTGATGAACTGACTTAGGTAGGTTCTGATACAAAAAACTTGTCTGATCGACAAATCCCTGCTCTTATATATACAATGTGTAAAACTCAAAACTTAATGGGAGAAAAAAGAATCTATAACTCCAAATTACCCATCAAAAGACGTCAAGTTGAAAAAGCAAAAGGAAAGGTTTTGTGCTCTGGTCAAGTTTCTCTTATTTGTCTTTCGAAGACACTACACCAGGCAATTAAATATCCTATTTCATTCATACAAGCAGTTTCCTCCACGATCGCACAGCAGCAACATCGATCGTTGTGTTATGGTTCCACAAGAAGCGAAAAAAATCAACATTTTCAGGGCACGCCACACATATTTACTCAGGATTCCAATTTCTGATGATCGAAACTGGTTAATTTAATCAATCCACTTGATAAAAGGATTGAAAAAGAAAATCTTGAAATCAATGTCAATCTAATGACACCACATTGAAGTAGCCTTTAGACCAAATGAAGCCGAGCTGCATAAGAGCGTGAAACGCCAGCCGTCTCTGATGAGGACAAGAACTGACCTGATAATAGGAGACAAGCCAGGAGTGCTCTCCTTCCTTCCGAGGGCGATGGCAATGGCGCGAGCTCTGCTTTCACAGAATCACCGGAGGAAGAAGATGATGAGCATCGGCAAAGAGCAACGGTCGGCGCCTTCCTTATTTGTTTGCTTCCTGTGGAATCAGAAGATCAAAGGGGATGATCAGCAGCTGATATCACAGAGAGAGAGAGAGAGAGAGAGACAGAGAGTTACTTACTTATGGAGAATGTTGGGGAGAAGAGGGTGTGAAGGTGGTGGATTTGGGAGGTGTGCTGTTGAGAGAGAAGGAGAAGAGAGAGTCCCATGGCAGAGTTCGTTGCAGTGACAGTTAAAGCAAGGAAACCAATAGATAGGAAATAGCGGCTTTGGTCTTGTCTGATATTTTGGATTATAGAGAGAGAAAAAGAGGCAGGAGAGAGGATAGAAAATGAATTTGGTCCACATTTTGGCAAGACCGAAATCAGAGAACGCCTCGGATAAGTTTTTTTCTACGGGCCCTCATTCGTCAACCTAGAAAGCGGCAAAAACTCTTTCCTCATGTGTCTTGTTCCTGTATAATAGGAGTGAGCACGAGGTAGGGTTCTCAACCGGATAGATGGTAGCAGTAATTCGGTTTCCGATTTTCGATTTGGTTCTTGCCTAGAAATCGGGAACTGAATATACAGTACCGATTCCACTTCTTTTGAAATAGGTAGTCACGAGAATTTGGAATCGAAACACCGGTGACTTAGGCTGCGTTTGGTAGCGTTTTTGTTGCTCAAAATTATTCTGCGGGCATAAATAAAAAACTATTTCGTTCCGGCATTTTGAATAAGAACGCGTTTGGAATCGCACAAAATTTTACATTTTACGAAATAAAAAAGAACATAAACATGTTTGGTAAACTTGTATAATTTTTTTTTTGTTTCTTTTAATTTTTAAATTTTTTTAAATTTTTTCTTCCTTTTGGCCAGTCGCCAGCCTCGGCCATGGCCAGCGGCCAGCCGATGAGGGCCGGCAGCCTCGCTGGATTTGGGCGAGATTGAGCTCGCCTCGTCGGGGGCCAGCGACGCTCCAGCGAGGTCGCCGATTGAGCCGGTCGCCGGCCATGGCCGAGGTTGGCGACCGGCCAAAGAGAAAAGAAAGAGAAGAAAAAAATAGGAGAGAGAAAAATTGTTTCTCGGAAGTGTTCTTGGGAACAAGAAACAAATTTTTCTTGTTTCTTATTTCTGTTCCAAATTTGCTTCCGAGAACAAAAATGTAAACAAACGCGTTTCAGTTCTTTTTTTGCTCTCTAGAACAAAAGAACAGAAATTGTGTTCTGAGGAACAAAAAAAGAACACAAAGAAAGAGGCCCTTAAGTGTTGATGTATTGGTCTCTAACGGTATTTTAGTGTTGATTTAATGAAAATTGGCTATAGTTAGTTATAACAAGAGTTGGGCTTAAAGCTTCGTGCCGTCATGGAGGCTTAGTTTCAAAAAACGGGCCTTGTTAATAAATAGCTAAGGAGGGCTTGACAATTGGTAAAAAGACTAATAAGAGGCGTGAGCATCCAGCGGACGAGAATTTTAGAACTCGTAATTTGATAAAAAGACTGTGTGGACATTTTAGTCGATAGATAATCAAATTTAGGTTTCGAAAGAGGGTCAATTAGATAAATTAATGTAATCAAGTTTTCATACCTATCATTTCTGGTTATGCAATAGATAATGTAACCTTTTGCGCCTCGCTTGAGCCTAGTAGGGTAGTGATGACTTCAAATTTAGGTAATATTTTTATAAATAAATTAATCAAATGAACTTTACCACGTCGTGCAAGTTAAGAATTTAGAAGAACCCGTGCCGATTAAGGATCATTGATCCCCAGCTCGACATTACCTCTAAATCCATCTCCTTATAGTAGGAGAGTCATGACTTATATTTAGACACGTGGATTGTGTGCATTAATCATATTCGATTAAATAATTAATTTTAATATATAATTATAAAGTACATTATCTAATGGCGAAATAGTTTAATGTCAAGGCATTAAATAAATAATTTTAATAATTAATTATAAAGCAAATTATCTAATGACGAAATAGTGTAATGTCAAGGCATGATTGCAAGTGTTGCTTCGGTTATACCCTTCCGCTGGTCAAGAAAATCCAACTCTCGCTGGCATTTTCCGGAATCACTGATGACTTCTTTCCACAAAACATGATTCCTTGACATTCCAATGTTCCTCTTGTCATTTTACAAACTACATACATCTCAATGTCTTTGAGGAAAATCTATCAAAAGCCTCTCTATATTTCTCAACTCAAATTGTGTTTTGCACCTGGCATCATAGCATCGTCTACGCCCATCTAGCTACTATATATGTTCATTAGAAAAGAAACTATAAGGGCAGATCCGAGCATCAGAAAATACTTGTTCATGTGGTGCGAGATCAGCGAGATGAAACCGGCCTCGTTATTAACAGTTAAGTGCAGGACGATTCAAGTGAAACAACGGCGGATGGCCTTATACAATCAGTATTATGGTTTGGTGTTGGCGAATTGGGTGACCAACTTATGATCGGCAGCCCTGCTCGCTTCGGTCGCAGCCGTATTTATGGGCTGGAACCCGATCTTCTTGCCTGGGCTGTGTGCTCCTCCGCTGCATCATCTGCAGTCGAATGCCTCATAAAGCACCCGATCTCGTGCTTCACTTTCTCCGCTTCTTTCGCGTTCGTCTTGTCGTTCCCCTCCACCCATTTCTTGAGCTTGTGCAGAATCTTCACCTTTTTCGAGTGGCCATGATTGCCAGTTCCTGCATGAGAGGAGTACCCGGCATTTGCGGAATTCGACCTTTTCAGCTCATCCAGGTAGTCGCAGTCTTGACCATTAGTCGAAACCGTGAGGGCCAATTCAGAAGAATGGCTCTTCACCATATCCTGCTCATGGACATGGGGGCTCTTCGTCAATTCATGCCTCAGGCAAGCGTTGCTCCATCTCAGGTGAATCAGTTCCTTCTCTTCCGCCGCTCGCTCTGTCCGGAGCTGCTCTATTTCCTTCAACAGGCGACTGCAATCTTCCGTCGACATTGCTTCTGCTCCAGTCTGTCCAAAAAAGCCAATCCTATCAGGCAAATTGACTAATAGGACAAGAGGACACGAAGATAAGCTAGCGTCACCAACATTTCAAAAGTTAGATGACTCGCTTCGGTAGATGGATTTCTGATTCTCGTTCTCATCATGCATGTGAATTCTCAATGACAGAGACAGTTCGAGAAACCTCGGAAACATAAAACCAGGAGTTCAAACCTCGGAGAGTGGCGGAGCTGATGTTTTTGCTGAACTCAATTCAATCAGAAGCTCATTTTTCTCCCGCTCTGATCGATCCAACATGGCCCTTAGCCCATCAATCTCACCCTCCATTCTCTCGACATCTTTCTTCTTCGATTCGAGAGCTCCCTGGATCTTCAAAATTTCCCCTTCTCTCTCTTTGATCCTCAGATCATTCTCTCGCAAGACCCTCGACTGCTGCTTCACTTTCCTCTGGAGCTTCCTCACCTGCCTAAGAAGCCTCTTATTCTTAGACTTCCAATGGCGAAGCTCCTCCATGACCTTGAAATATTCGGCGGCCATGTCGGCAATCCGCTTTTTCTCTTCTTCCATGTGCGAAACCTCCCTGTCCAGAAGCTCGAGCTGAGACATCCCCAATCGCAACGCGTGTCCCATCTCCATCAAGACCGATTCTCGCTCCTTCAAATTGCAGTACTGGAGAAACTGCATCTCCAGCTCCAGCTCTCTCTCCTGAAGGTCCCTGACCGTGCTTCTCAGGGCTAAGATCTCCTCTCCTTCCCAAATTCGGAAGGAGCTTCCTATCAAAGATTGTGGATTCGCCGCCAATTGCTCTTCGTCTTCTATCGAGTCTGTACACGAGGAATTCAAGCTGCGAGAGGTCTCATGCTCATCATATCCACCATCTTCACCGTCAGAGTCATTCAAATTCACCTGGCCTTGCGACGAAGAAGCTTTAGATTGCATGCTGCAGCTTCTTCTCCACATGATCCTAGCGCATATGAAACCCGCCATGGATAGAGCTAGAGGCACTCCGGCCTTCAGAAAAACAGGCTTCATGATCATGATCTCCGGATTTGACGATGTACTATCCATCCCGAAGTGATCCGGCTCGTTTCGATCGAACCCTTTTGGCGACCAAATCGAACGCAGACTATTAAAGGAGGTATGAAACAGCAAGTAGTTCGATTGTGAATTGGGTGGACAATCTTTGAGGTAAAGGAATTCATGAACGGTGTTGCTATAAAGCTGCTGCCTAAAAGATTCTTTGCACTTTTATGTTGCATTAGCATTTCTTTTGTTTAGAGGAGGAGTAGTGCGTCTGTTGCTTTTTGACCAAGCTATGTGATTTCCCCGGTGCTCAGAATCTCTTTGCCTTTCCGTCGAGTTAACCACTTTCTGAGGTGATGATCGAACACGTTCCTCATTTCCAGAAAAGAAAAGAAAAGAAAAAAAAATCACAGGGATACGTGGTCGGTATTCCAATTCCAAGAGACCATAATAAATTGAAATTGCAAAGCTATTCATCTTTTTCTGAAAATGCACAGTACATTCATTGTATACCTAGTAGAAGCTACCATAGAGGATGTTTGTCACCCTATTTGTCACTTGACACTTCACTTTACCTTTGTAATTGCCACGTAACCTTACGCACGCATAAAGTGATTTGACGTATGACCAATACATTCTTTATGATATAATCTAGGTTTTCACCTTATTTTATCTTGAATTTGCATTTGTATAAACTTCTACCTATTAGTACTTTAAACTTAAAAAATAAATAAATAAATCGTATTTTCAAATGTAGTATTCTTGAAATACAAAAGAAATTCATCAAATAAAGAGATACATTGAAATTAAAACTCAAATGTAGACACTACTAAATTTTTTTAATAAAACCTATTAGCTTGAACCAAGACAAATAATAATTTTAAGTATAATTTATTTTGTTCAAGTAGGTGAATTTTGGTGAATAAGGAAAAAAAAAAAAGGAAATCAAATTATGCATATATCCTATGACTTCAAGATTACAGTACTATTAGTATTGATCTTGAACTTGCAATGTACAAACACTCTCCTCTTATTACATTACGTTTCAAAAGACCAATAAATAGAAAGTACCTTCAAATGTATTAATCTTTAGAGCTGAACAAAATGGAACATACTCAGTACTCATAATGTATTTCATGTATTTAATAACTCATTTCTAATTCAAAACACAATTTATTTTATTTCTGATTCAAAATCGAATTGTCTTCTTCCTGAATTCTTCCTGTTTCTCTGTGAAATCTTCTGTCTATTCTTCCCTAAATTCCTCAGCCCTTTCTTTCTCTCAATTATAATGCTTCCATTTTACATTAGTGCCTCTCGAGCTTCAATATTTTTAAACTCTAATCAGACCAGACCAGATTGGCGGATTCGACCGATTGAACTGGCAATTGCCCCTCATTCCGGTCCGGGTCATCAGTCAAATACGAAATTGGTCAAAATCCCGGTTCGAACCGACTTAACCAGCGGTTCGACCGCTGAAAAGAGCGAACCGGACCGCCGATCGAACCGCATTAGACGAAGAGAAAGGCCAGGCCAGAATACCAACGGGAGTCCGCAGCAATCTCTGCAGAAGTTCGTAGTATGTTGGCGCCCAGCATCCATGGCCGCCCTTATCCAGCCCTCCGCCACTCTTCCCTCTCCTCCTCTCCTCCCGAAGCTTCCCTTCTCTTCCTCTCCGCCATCCTCGTCTCTTTCCCTCCCTAAACCGAAGCCCCTCCACTCCGCCGCCGCCGCCTCCTCCACCCAATTCCCTTTGCCCCGACCTCCGCCGTCACCGCTCCCGCCGCCCTGTCGCCCCGAAAGCCGACGCCTTTTCGCCTCCGAGCCCTTCGACGTCCCTCCCCCGCCGGACGCCGCGGCGGCCGTTGGTTCTCTTACCGACGACTGCTTCGACTTGCTTCGCTTCTCCGTGAGGTGCGGCGACGTCGACCTCGCCAGAGCCGTGCACGCTGTCTTCCTCAGGCTCGAGCTCGAGGAAAATCCCAGTTTGGGCAATGCTCTCATCGTGGCCTACCTCAAGCTTGGCCGCACTTCGGATGCTTACGGCGTCTTCGGTGGGCTGTCGCGTCCCAACGTGGTTTCTTATACGGCCGTCGTCTCTGGTCTCGCTAAGGCGGACCGAGGACTCGAAGCGGTGGAGGTTTTCTTCAGATTGATGGGTTCGGGTATTCACCCGAATGAGTATAGCTTCGTTGCGATTCTGACCGCTTGTATACGGCTGACTGAATTGGAGCTAGGCTTGCAAGTCCATGCTTTGGTGGCTAAAACGGGTTATTTAGAAAGCACTTTCGTTTCGAATGCACTTATGGGTATGTACAATAAATGCGAGTGTCTGGATTCTGCTCTTGCATTGTTTGACGAAATGCCTAAGAGGGACGTTGCTTCCTGGAATACTGTAGTTTCGGGATTGGTGAAGGCCCAAATGTACGAGAGAGCGTTTGAATCTTTTCGGCAAATGGACCAAATTGATGGTTTTAGAGTCGATCATATGACGCTTTCTGTGCTCTTGACTGCCTGTACTGACACTGGTAGTTTAATTAGAGGAAAAGAAATTCATGCTCATGCCATCAGAATTGGTATGGAGACTGACTTGAGTGTCAACAATGCACTTATTGGATTTTACATAAAATGTGGAACCATAGACGATGTGGAGGCCTTGTTTGAGAAGATGGCCACGAGGGATGTTATCACTTGGACAGAGATGATCAGAGCATATGCAGAGTTTGGGTTGATTGATCTGGCTATGGAGATTTTTCATATAATGCCAGAGAAGAATTGTGTTTCTCGCAATGCCCTTTTGGCAGGACTTTGTGAAAATGGCAAAGCTTTTGAAGTGCTAGATTTATTTATTAGTATGGTGGAGGAGGGCTTGGAGTTGACTGACTACACCTTAACTACTGTTGCTAAGGCCTGTGGGTTGCTTGGGCAAGGGAAACTTAGTGAGCAGTTGCAAGGGTTTATTCACAAGTTTGGTCTCCTGGGCAATGCTTGTGTGGAAGCAGCTTTGCTTGATATGTGCGCTCATTGTGGGAGGATGGTGGCTGCTGGAAAAATGTTCAAACGATGGCCTTTTGAGTGGGATAGCTCTATTATTTGTACTTCTATGATATGTGGGTATGCACGTAATGGGCTGCCGGATGAGGCAATATCGCTATTTTGCCGTTGTAAAGTAGAAGGGAGCATAGTTCTTGATGAAATTGCATCAATTTCAATACTTGGTGTTTGTGGAACTTTAGGATCTGATAGGATGGGTGAGCAGATTCACTGCCATGTTCTTAAATCTGGATTATTTTCAGATTTAGAGGTAGCAAATGCGTTGATCAGTATGTACTCAAAGTGTTGGAATATGGATGCTGCTAAAAAAGTCTTTAACATTATGCCTGCACATGATATAGTTTCATGGAATGGCTTGATTTCGGGGTTCATTATTCACAGGCGGGGAGATGATGCCCTCACTGTCTGGTCAAACTTACACAATGCGGGGATAAAACCTGACAAGATCAGCATCCTTTTAGTTATATCAGCTTACAAATATACTAAAATGTGTTTGGTTGATGAATGTTGTAGATTCTTTTCGTCCATGCAAAGAGAATTTGATATAGAACCTTCACAGGAGCATTATGCATCACTTGTTGGTGTTTTAGGTTTCTGGGGATTTTTTGAGCTGGCAGAGAAAACAATCAGCAATATGCCTTTTGAACCGGAGGCTTCAGTCTGGCGAGCTTTGCTTGATGGATGTAGAATCCATTCCAATGCAATTCTTGGTAAAAGAGTTATAAAGCATTTACTTTTGATGCAACCGCGAGATCCTTCCACCTATGTGCTTGTCGCAAATCTGTACTCTGCATCTGGAAGATGGCATTGCTCTGAAACAGTGAGGAAAGAAATGAGAGGGAAAGGGTTTCAGAAACAGCCTTCACGGAGTTGGGTCATCCATCAGAACAAGACTATATCATTTTATACAAGAGATAAGTCCCATTCCCAAGCCAAGGACATCTATAGCGGGTTGGAAATCCTAATTTCAGAATGCCAAAAAGCTGGGTACGAGCCTGACACAAGTTTCGTTCTTCATGAAGTTGGAGAACATCAGAAATTGGATTTCTTGTTCTATCACAGTGCAAAACTTGCTGCAGCATTCGGTCTTTTGATGAATAGACCAGGAAAACCCATCAAGATTGTGAAGAACATCAGCCTTTGTGGGGACTGCCATCAGTTCTTGAAATACACTTCAGCCGTCACAAATAGACAAATACTCTTGAGGGATGCTTCGGGATTTCACTACTTCTCAAGTGGGCACTGCTCGTGCAATGACCGATGGTAAAGCTCATGCAGGTTATTCTCCCCGCGTTTTTTGATCCAGTGTCTGGTTGTTTTAAATATTTTTGTATCATAGAATTTGTTTAGATTTTTCCGAGAGAGAGTAGATGTAAATTGTATACCAATAGTGTAAGCTCCCAATTAACGAGAGAATGAACGACAGCAGAAAAAACATCAGATCAGCTTTCAAGAAGGGACGGTCTTCGACAATATTTGTAAGTGTTATGCGACTATCAGGTAACTGGATTACTGGAGTTGAAATTCTGAGAAAACTTCATGGTACTTGCAAAAAAGTTGCTTCCTTAGCGAGGTGATGTTTTAGTTGGTTTATTTCGAAGAGGTGAACTTCTTCAACCCAATGTTCTTGCATCCCCTAAAATTAGCTACACTAAATAAAAAAGAACTCCTAAAATTTCCTACTTCTTTGAACTGTCGGAACACTTGCGTCGAGAGCTATCCAATGAGTCTGATACTGAAAGGTAAAATTGCGAAATCATTGGTTCGAGATTTGGGCCTGTATGGGGGCCTAAGGCTTGGGTTTATGAATCGGGTATAGGTTCGGTAACTTATTATTTTAATAAGTTATTATTTATCATAACTTAGAGGTTTGGAAAGTTTAAATATGGTTTTGGGCCCTGGAATTTTTCTTTCAGGAATTGGAAGGTTTGACCAACGTTTTACCGGAGATTACTCCCTTCCCTTGTCCAACATTCCCAATGTTAGCGATCCCTAATTGCGAGATTTACAAAATTTAATGATTTGGCTGGTCAACCTTTGCTTAAGTATCGATTAATCCTAGGTCAAACTTAATGATTTTATGAAACTGGAGGCAAAATTTGATCTTTGTCTTTTGCAGTTTCATGAGTATACCATACGGTCTAATTTTATGTCGAGTTGGTATATATTTAATGGCGTGATTTGCATTAAGATGAATAACTATTCTCAGGGATAGTTAGGTGGTTTTTGCGCCTTCGGTTTCCATAGGGGGTCAAGTTGCTCTCACATTGAAGATCCTATTGCATGGAGGATTCACATAATCTTTTTTAAATTGAGGGAATTATGGCCTGTCTGGTTGAGCATTTGCAATAGGCTTTGGGGGAAAATAGAAAGTGTTTGGCAATTTTTTTTTGGAATCCTTTAGCCAAATGCTAGTATTCCGAATATTGAAAGGCCAATGTAAGTAGAGATCTACTTTGGGCTTTCAGCATTTCAAAAATGTTAAGTCTATTGTTCATCCATCATTGTTCATCTTCTTCCCCAATTATCATGGTTGTTCGTCTTCCTCGATCTGTTGCCTAAGTGGAGCTTATTTGGCAACTGTCACCGTCGCCTAGGGTTTGTGTGTCCCTAATGACCATTGCTTGGGGTGGCACGGTCCACGACTCAAGTGGTGCCACCTGAGTTCACGCAACCCTAGATAGCATCAACGCTTGAGGTTGCGCAACCTAAAGCAGCCTCGCCTGAGGTTTGCGTGACACCAAGCCACGAGACTTGGCTGTTTGGTAGCTTGATTTGGCAGTCTAGCCGTCTAGTGGTTGTTCGGCAGTTAGCGATGACTGACCCTAACTAGATTTAATTTTTAAACTTAAAAAAAGAAGAAGAAGAAATAAATATAGCAAAAGCCCATTATAAATACGGGTTTTATCGAATGGTACTTATGCCAAAGTTATTTTTTAATGCTATTTGAAATTACAATTTTCCAAACAGTATAATATTTCAAAAAACTCTTTTACCCAAATGATATATAAATAATATATAAAATGGTAAGAGTGATTAAACATATGATATTCTGCATAAAGTAAAACCAACTATATAAGTGTTAGCAACTGATACAATGAGAAACGTATGCTGAACCAGGGATACAGGTAGGAAAGGTTTCTCTTACTAAAACATGGGATACAAGTGTAGAGGGGAAAAGTTTCTCTTCTACAATTGTAAAGGGTACCAAATGATATTGTATCTTGAAGTGAGAGAGCGAGAACCATTTTATGAGGTGATTGCCCAAGGATTGTCTTGTTTGCCTTGTTCCACTACAGTACATTACATATGTTGCTACATTTTTGACAGAGCATTTTCTTTCAGCGATGATTGATAGGGCAATATATATGTCGATTACCGTGGGCAAACTCTCCATGAGTTGCAATAGAGCCCTTTCGTTGCACTTGGATGAATCTGAGGTGAGCACCCTAAGATGAATTGGACTCAGCATTCGCATGCGTGATTAACCAGCACCGTCACTTTTGCATCGCTATGTGGACGGACTGCAAGGGGTGACGATCGAAACCCTCAGCTCCTGGTTCCGAAGGGTGAATGTGGCCAATGGGCTTCTGTCCTTTTGTTCAGTGATGTCACGTGCAGAAACATCTTTTCCCCTATTTTGGCAAATGTGGCATTCTTGTAAAGTGCCCCTCGAGGCTCTAACAACGTCATTTGGGGATACTATTACCTAAATTTTTTCATGCAGTCCAAGGATTAATTAAAGATTCAAGAACAACATTACACATTGAACTAATCACGTTGAAGAATTTTAAAATTTAGAGATCACATTATATGTTGGGTAAAAGTTTAATAAGAACGGCATTACACATTAGACTAACCACATTGAAGAAATTTAAAGTTTAGAGACCACATTATATGTTCCGCTAAAGTTCAATGACTATTCATGTCATTTATCCTATATTTAAAAAGATAATTGGAGCACTTAACGAAATATTGTCATTTTTAATGTACTAACTGTTCTTGTAATATGTACAATTAACACTTTGAAAAATAGAATATTTTCGTTGACCATGTGTGCTTAACAAGCATCTCGAGATGCTTGTTAGCAAAATCAACATGAGATGTAATTTGATGTTCAATAATAAAAATCTCGAGATGCAAATCTATCACTTTGGAGAAACAGAGCTTGGAACGTGGGGTTGAGGCGAGAAAAATGAAGAAGTCTTTTGATGTCTTTCTAAAGAAATGGGTCATCACATCGTAAGGGGACAAAGACGAAGAGAACGTGCCGTGAAAAATCATTCGAACTGGGTCTCCGATGAAAGCGTCAATAAAAATGTAAAAAGAAGGAGAAGAAGAAATTGTTGGGAGGTGCAACGAGGTTAATACGTAATTATCTGGAGACGATTCCGTCCCGTAAACCGGGGGACATCATGATCAGCGAAGCGGGCGGGGACGGTCGCTCGTAAATTTATCCTCGCTCCGCCGGTTTTTGACCGTCGCTGCTGTAAATGAGGGGGGCGGTGCGCACGAGAGAGGCAGACCAGCCAACCGGCTAGATCATCCGAGACCTGCTGCTCCCATGGCGAAATTGCCCATTGGAGTTCTCTTTGCTACGTATATATAGGATCTCGTTAAAAAGCGTCATGAGAGCATTTGATGAACTGTTAGAGAAATATTGCAATTTGGAATGTACTGATTATTTTCAATAATTTCTCATGTATGCTTAACGAATGCCCGCAAGATAATACGCGTATATATATTTCTTAGGCAATCTGAAAAATAGCAATCAAAGGTCTGTATAAATTGCATATAATTGTATAAGCCTAGATAGAGTGCTTTAGTTTCATAAAGTAACGTCTTACATTGCGAACAAACAGTACCATATCACCAATTAATAGTGTTGTGGCACTTCTTTTGGCAGAAGTTAATCTTTCTGGACTTGATCATACTTTCAGTGACTTTGCTAAAGATTTGGAGTTGATGTTTTATGGGACATGAAGACGTATCACCTACTTCCAAATTGTTAGACTCGTGCACCCATGCTCTTGGATTGTAAAAAGAATAGTATAAAATTTCCCGCTGAAATTTACAAAGTACGAACTAAATTTCAGCATCATATAATTGTAATGTGAAGAACTAATACGCCTATCTATGCAATTGTTGTTTTTATTTGTAAGAGAAATCTTTCTTCTTGAAGAAGCGCAATTTCTTTATAAATGCAATTGTCCTATAAATATACAAGCATCGATTTGACAGGGATTAACTGAGTAAATCCTTGGTCTAATTCAATAAATTTCATGCAATGAGTTGAATATTGTAATTGTGTAGTGGCATTTTCAAGTTACAAAAATAACACCCAAAAGAATGACGTCTCCCCTAGAAATTGAGTAGGGATTTAGGATAATATAGCGAAAATAATATACTAGAAGCCTCTTGTATTCTTCGCGAAAAAAATAGACAGAAAGGTTTTGAAGGAAAATAATAAAAAATTTAGAAAAATATTAAAATTTGTAAACTTTGTTTACATTAGCACCAATTGTGCCATGTACAATGATCGTCTTGGTCAACGATTTCTGGTTAAAATTAATCGGATGAACTCAATTGGTATAAGTATAAAATGTTAGGATTAAATTGGTATCAATGTAATATGTTTATGATTTTTTTTGATACTTTGTCCAGGTTTTAATAAGTAATGAAAAATATATTCATGAATTTTATTAATTTTATAACGAAAACAAACTAAAATTGTTTCAAAACTTGAAAGCTTTCAAATTAATGATTCGATAAAATCTGAGACATTGAGAAATGGAAATCGAGCGAATCACTCGTAATAGGTGAAAGATAAGGGATAAATATGCAGTACTCCAATAATCAAGGGATTTTTCATATTTATATTTTTCCAGAAATCCTATCTTCCTTTTCTTCTTCTCACTTTTCTTAGACTTTTCTTTGGTATTCTGACTGTATAAAAGAGATTTTGAGATTTCCTTTCATGTATTAGTTTAATAATGAATAGAATTTTTTTTTTGGGACAAAAAAGGGACGTCAGACAAGCGGAAGTAAAGCACGGAGGTGTATAAAGTGTTGGGAAAATCTCAAATAAGGACCTGAAATGGTTCATTTTCTCAAAAAAGGACCAAAAGTAGACACTGTATCAAATAAGGACCAAAAGTAGCTAATTTTGTCTCAAATAAGGACCCAAACTTTCAATCTTATTTGCAGCTTGGGGGTAGTTTTATCCAAGAACATTTTTTCTTTAATTTTTTTTTTGTTCATCATCTTCCTCACACCTCCTTCTTCGCTCTACATTGCCTCCTTCTTCAACACCATAATCAGAGCCTCTACCAGCGACCTCATGAGCTTCATGTCATCACGTAGTTGGTCCTAGTGACAAGAAGTCGGATTGGAGTTATTTGCTATTGGCCACCTTCTCAGATGCTAAAATCCTCAGTTCCTCAAGATGCATCAAATCTCGGCTCGCTTGTGCTTAGCCTAAAGCTTGGATTGACCTCCATCTGACGACGACGATGTTGGATTTTCTATCAGGGGCAACAGTCGATGAGGTCGAGAGCTCGAATAGGACTTGTCAATGGCGGCAATGGGGCAACGAAGTACAACAGTTTCTGCAGCTAATGATGTTAGATACGATTAATGATCAATCTCAAGATGCGGCATCGATTGAGGAGAAGAGCTATGTTGATGAGAATGGCAAGAGTGTAAGTGGGTGTGTCTAGACTAGGGATTATTGAAAGGAGCCATTGGCATTGCAAAGGGGAAGGGGGGATCCTTGAAAGATTGAATTTATGCAAGAGAGGCAAACCCAAATTTGAAATTGATGAGGCAAACTCTTGCCGAGGTTGAAATTGTTGCCAGCTGCAACAAAATTGTTCTTTGCCATGAAATTGTTGATCACCAAGTGTTAATTGAATAGAGGCATAAGTTAGTCAAACAAGATGATCTGGCGATGCTTGGATATTGCTACTTTGTTGTTGGCGAGCAGGACCAAAAACAACACAAAAAATTGCAATTGCTGGGTTAGCGGAAGGCCCGGAATAAGTGGAGTTTGATGCACTCTCGAGGTGAGAGAAATACATCGCCAAAGGGATTAGTTGCATAGCTTGAGAGTTGGACAAGAAGTTGAGTCTCAGCAAAAGTAGATTCATATTATGGCTTTGAGATCGGAATTTGCGATAAACGTTGGAATAAAAATAACTTATTTTTGAAAGCTCATTTCGGCTTCGTGGAATTGTCTACAAACCATTTTGAGGAGCGAAATTTAAAATTTTCAACGAGTTAGACTGCGTTGTAATGGCTCGTTTAAAGAAAACCCAATCTTAGTCATACAACAAGATGACACAAAGAGCGATGGAGGGGCTGATAATGGAGGTGATGTAGAGGGTGAGAAAGATGATGAAAGAAAAAAGAAGAAAGAGAGAGACTAAAAATAAACAACAATGTTCTTGGACAAAAGTACCCCTGGCTGTGAATAAAATTAGAAATTCAAGTCCTTAATTGAGAGTAAGTTAGCCACTCCGGGTCTTTATTTGAGATAGTGTTCACTTTAGGTCTTTTTTTGAGAAAATGGCTTCGCTTCAGGTCCTTATTTGAGATTTTCCCTAAAGTGTTTGATATTGATAACTCCGCTTACTCCGTTCTAATAAAAAAGTTCATACGAAAAATGTTTCTCTATTTCCGACGTTTCTAAAAAAATTTTCTTTCCCCCACTACGCACTCAACCCTTCATGAGCAATCTAATCTTCATGTGAGGTAGCTGCCAATGCTGTCCAAACCTTTTTCTTTACGTGAAAAAGAGAGCAAAAGATTACACTTTCATTTCGGAATGAATCCAGGAAAAGAAATTTGTGGAAGGGCAGAGTGGGGAATAGGAAAAGTTTGCATGCGAAACTCATAGATTGAGGTCCGGACACGACGACGCTTGGCACGGTTGAGCAAACCATTAATGTCCAAGTGGGTTCTTTCCTTCCTAGTCCCAGTTAGATTCAGAGCCAGAGCAAAACACTTGGCAAGTCCACATTACCAACGTTAGCACGACCATCTTCATCTTTTCCACTTCTTGGCCCCTGCAATATTGCACAGAGAGAGAGAGAGAGAGAGAGAGAGAGAGAGATGGATTGTGAGAAGAAGATTCGTGCATGTTGGTTCGTGTCACCGTCGACAAAGCTCCTTCTTCTCATGGTGCCGCTGGTTGCAGTGGCGGGACTCGTTGCGGTCGCCGCTCCGCGGAAGTCACCGGCCGGGGATCTGGTATCCGAGTACTCGTGGTTATGGAGCTCCTCTCGCTCTTACTCCTCTCCCACTCGGACTCCAATCCTGGATGCCGCTTTGCAGATTCCCGTTTTGCATGCAGAGGCCGGTGGCGGCAGGAGCGGCAGCGGTGGGTCGACGGAGGGGCCTCCAGCGCCGGACCCTCCGCTGGTGGTGGTCGGAGTTCAGAAAATGGAGAGAGCCTGCTCAGATGATTCTTTGGCCCCTGAGCCCTCTGCTTCTCCGCCACTTGCAGCTAAAAGGCCACCAAATAACACGAATGTAATTTCCCTTTTCTTAACATTTAATTTGATATACGGTACACAGAACGCTTATTTTACAGATAAGTTAGTTAATTACTGATGGGATGGCTTGTGTAACAGGCAATTCGCTGTTTACGCATTTCTTCTTTTTCCTTGTTGGGGCCAAGATATTACCTACATTAATAATCCAGAAAATTCTCATCAGTAGCTCTTCAATTGGTTGTGTGCACGAACAAGACTCATAAAGCGTTCCGTGTTTTAGTTCTTAAATGCCCATCAACTCTTCATAAAGCTTTCTGGATTTTAGTTCTTAAATGCCCATCAACTCTTCATAGAGCTCTCTGGGTTTTAGTTCTTACAAGCTTAATTAACCTGTTGGGACTAGTAAAATCATTCCTGGTTGCATCCTGTTTTGTTTCACTGCTCTGTCGAGAAACCTAGGTAGAGTCTATAATTGGTGTCAGTGCCAAACTTCATAAGCCTCTCTGCTATGTGACAGCGTAGACTCCCTCCCTCTCCCCCCCTCTCTCTCTCTCTCTCTCTGCAAAATTTGTCTTGATTTATGCTCAGAAATGACCTTCAAGAGTGTCTGCTGAGCACAGGAGGCAACCCAGTGTTGGAACAAGACAATGAAATCTGCCTGCATTTATGTTAGTAACTGATGGCACCTTAGTTTCCACTCCGCTTTGTGATCACCTTACGTAAAGTATTTCCTCATTTAGTGAGAGTTTCATTATTAGTAACTGATAGTGACCGCCACTGCTAGTATGGTTCCTTGTTAGCATTTCTGAAGTGCCCTCCCTCAATTTATTTGCATCCCTCAATTTGGTAATATGAAGCTGATTCATGCCTACATTTATGCAGAGCGCCACGAAGGAAGGTACCTCAGACTTTTCCGTAAATGTCACCCGCAATGTGCCCGCTTTTAATGAGTCTTATGGTTTTGTTGAGAAAGCGTGGCAAAAAAGGGTAGACACTGATTTAGAGAGGCTAGAAGCGGGGCTAAGAAGAGCCAGATCCGGGATTAGAGAAGCTAAGACTGGGAACCCGATGGAGGACCCAGACTATGTCCCCGTAGGTCCAATGTACAGGAATGCCAATGCCTTTCACAGGTAATGTATTGCCAAGTCTCTAATGAATGAACTTAGCAATGTCGTATAATCAGTCAAACTTACAATTAGGACTCATTTAGTTGGGATCTAAGTCCGTACAAGGCTTTCGCTTTTTTCTTTGGCGTTGTTCCCAACCTTTACCTATTGACATGTACTTGGATTAAATTACAAAGTGAGGGATAGAAATTAAGATAAATTAGAGAACGAGGCTGTAACACCGTCATGTTGATGCAGACGAAAAGCGGTTGTACGTTAACTGAAGAGCGACACTATCAGATCATCCAACATTGACCCAATTAATGGGATGTCTCCGTAGATTTGCACAAGTCATTAAACATCAGTCATCACCAACCACTGGGACGCAATTTATTGCATCTTTAGATAAGAAGCTATGGAAGATCAGTGGGTCTTGATGGAGAAATTAAGAGCATTAACAACTGATCTGGAATAGGCTTTTTTTACTACAATACCCTTGGGCGAATGTTTGCCTCTTAATTTTAGTTAATATCACGTCAGTGGAAGGACATATATCTTGCTTCTAATATTTCATAGAATTTACAAAAAACAAGAAAAACAGGTAACATAAAAACTTTGTTTGATTCTGTATGGAACACATTGATGGACCCTTTGACATTTCACATCTGATAAAAGACTCGAATTCCAACTGCAGGAGTTACCTAGAAATGGAAAAGCAGTTTAAGATATTTGTTTACAAGGAGGGTGATCCCCCTGTATTCCACAACGGTCCTTGCAAGAGCATCTATGCTATGGAAGGTAATTTCATCCACATGGTCGAAATAAACAAGCGATTCCGCACTGAAGATCCCCGCAAAGCACACGTCTTCTTCCTCCCTTTCAGTGTGGCGATGATGGTCCAGTTCGTGTATGTACGGGATTCGCATGACTTCGGCCCCATAAAGCGAACCGTGATTGACTACATCGATGTTGTGGCGAGCAAGTACCCATATTGGAATCGCAGCTTGGGCGCTGATCATTTTATGCTGGCCTGTCATGACTGGGTAGGTCTTTGATTTATTGTCTAGATTGCTCCACTTGACGCATGCAAGAACGAAAAAATGCATGAGACTTTGAGGACAGCATGAGTAACACTTGAGTACCTTGAAAGCTGAGATTCTTTTGCAGGGGCCAGAGGCTTCCTTTGCTGTTCCACATCTTCACAGGAACTCGATCAGAGTCTTGTGTAATGCAAATACCTCCGAAGGCTTCGACCCGTCCAAGGATGTCTCGTTTCCAGAAGTAAATCTCCACACTGGTGCAATAAGTGGCCTAATTGGGGGGCCATCGCCGTCGCACCGCTCAATATTGGCATTCTTTGCCGGCGGGCTTCACGGGCCCATCAGGCCTATTCTCCTTCAGCACTGGGAAAACAAGGATGAGGACGTGAAGGTCCATCGGTACCTCCCTCGAGGCGTGTCTTACTACGACATGATGAGAAAGAGCAAGTTCTGCATTTGCCCGAGTGGCTACGAGGTTGCGAGCCCGAGAGTGGTGGAGGCTATCTACACGGGATGTGTGCCGGTGCTGATCTCAGACCACTACGTGCCCCCGTTCAGCGACGTCTTGAACTGGAGGTCGTTCTCGGTCGAGGTTACTGTGAGGGAGATCCCGAATCTGAAGACGATACTCGCTAGCATCTCGTCAAGGCAGTACATAAGGATGCAGAGGAGGGTCGCGCAGGTCCGAAGGCATTTCGAGGTTCACTCTCCGCCCAAGAGATATGATGTGTTTCACATGATACTTCATTCCGTGTGGCTTAGGCGACTGAATGTTGGATTGAGCGACAATCAGTGATTTGTGGGTGGAGAGAAATTATTGAATTGAATTGTAAATGCGGGAGTCGGAACAGATTGCATTGGCCACTGGCAAATCCTCTTCCAGTTCTGCACAATTTCAAGAGCTGAAAAGGCTTTTGATGTTATGAATAAGGCGATTTCGTGCAGAACTTGCAGCATTTTCATCTAAAAGATAAGGGAACTGTCACAGAATTGATTTCGTGAAGAACGGTACTGACCAACGGCAAATTCACATTCCGTCCAAAAAGATAAAAAGGGCAATTTCAATCTTTTAACCTTGGTCGGTGGATTCTTCCTAAGAAGCTCTATCCTTAACTGGGGGAAAAGTGCCAAAAAAGTCCTAAACCTTTTGTCATTGTGCCAATTTAGTCCTAAACCTTTTTTTGGTGCCGATTTAGTCCTAAACCTTTTTAAGTGGTGCCGATTCAGTCCATTTGGCCGGCCGGAGCTGACGTGGACGCCGGCCGAGACGGCGGCCGGCGAACAATTTTTAATATTTTTTTCGAATTTTTTAATTTTTTTCGAATTTTTTCGAATTTTTTTCTTTTTTTCTACTTTCTTCTTCCTCTGGCCGGTGCCGCGCCCGGCCGGCCGAGGCGAGGGCCGGCGAGGCTCGCCCCCGCCGGCCACTGGCGGAGGCGAGGCTCGGCTTCGCCCAGCCGTGGCGAGGTCGAGCCTCGCCTCGCCTCGGCCGGCGACGGCAGCCTCGCCGTCGCCGGGCGAGGCTCGTCCCCGCCGGCTCCGGCGAAGGCGAGCCTCGCCCGGCCGACGGCGAGGCCGCCGTCGCCCGGATCTGGCGAGGCTCGACCTCGCCACGGCCGGGCGAGGCCTCGCCTCGCCTCGGCTAGGCGACGGAGGCCTCGCCGGGCGAGGCCGAGCCTCGCCTCGGCTAGGCGACGGAGGCCTCGCCGGGGGCGAGGCCGCCGTCGCCGGATCCGGCGAGGCTCGACCTCGCCACGGCCGGGCGAGGCCGAGCCTCGCCTCGGCTGGGCGACGGCGGCCTCGCCCGGCCGTGGCGAGGTCGAGCCTCGCCAGATCCGGCGACGGCGGCCTCGCCCGGCGACGGCGAGGCCTCCGTCGCCCGGCCCGAGGCGAGGCTCGGCCTCGCCCGGCCCGTGGCGAGGTCGAGCCTCGCCGATCTGGGCGACGGCGGCCTCGCCGTCGCCGGGCGAGGCTCGCCTTCGCCGGCCGGCGGGGGACGAGCCTCGCCCGCCGACGGCGAGGCCGCCGTCGCCCGGCCGAGGCGAGGCGAGGCTCGACCTCGCCACGGCCGGGCGAAGCCGAGCCTCGCCTCCGCCGGTGGCCGGCGGGCGAGCCTCGCCCCGGGGCCGGCGAGGCTGACCTCGCCGGCCCTCGCCTTTGGCCGGCGGCGCCGCGCCGCCGAGGAAGAAGAAAGTAGAAAAAAAAAAAAAAAAAATTCGAAAAAAAATTCGAAAAAATTAAAAAAAATTCGAAAAAATATTAAAAAATTGTTCGCCGGCCAGCTGCTCCGGCCGGCGTCCACGCCAGCTCCGGCCGGCCAAATGGACTGAATCGGCACCACTTAAAAGGTTTAGGACTAAATCGGCACCAAAAAAAGGTTTAGGACTAAATTGGCACAATGACAAAAGGTTTAGGACTTTTTTGGCACTTTTCCCCCTTAACTAGTGATCTTAACCTTGGTTGGTGAATTCTTCTTCGGTTATGAATAGGATTGATAGGGTTTGGTCAATCCAAGGTTAGTTTAGAGTTGATCTTGAATTGATGCTCACCCCTTCGTGAGCTAAGAAGTAGCTCTATTCTTGATTGGTAATTTTTTTAAGCGCTGTTAATAAGTTTTTCCTATCTAGAAGAGACATTTGGCTTAAGCCTCGTGGTGAATTTCGTCAATCTCAGTTTTTGTTCTTGACAGGTGGTGTCTCCTTCAGAACTTGGGAGTGATCGTAATCTCATACATCACATCATTATCACTCAAAACACACTCGCCACCTCCCACCCACATCAAGTTCCAATGCCAGCTCTATATAGAACTTGGCTATACGACCTCAAGCTCAAGCTACAATGGAGCTCACATGGCCGTGAACCCTATTTTGAGCTCGGCCATGTGAGCTTGGAGTGGCGCCGAGCTCAAGCTTTACATAGAGCTTGTTTGTAGCAAATTGAGGGTCCAGATCGAGGTCAACTTGATGTCGACTTAGACTGTGGCCGGATTTGGTGAGACCCGAGCTTGCTTGAGGCCGGTTGGGAGAGCTAGGGCCTCACCAAATCTAGCGAGCTGCATGGGACCTGCGCCTCGCTCAAGGTCCCCAAACGTCGGCGAGGCTCGAGCCTCGCCTAGGTGGCTAGATCTAGTGGGGCTCGAGCTCGTTGGCATTGGGCAAGTTCAACCTCGCCACCATGTGGCAACGTTCCAGCTCGCTTGTGGTCCGTCGCCAACCACCGTTGTGGCCAGACTAATCAATGAAGAAGAAAAAGAAAAAGAAAGAAATGGAAACAAAAAGAAAAAGAATAAAAATAATTAAAACTCGATTTAAGAAAATAAAAAGTAAAAGAAAAAAGGTGTTTGATGCAGGAAAATGAGGTGAAATAAAATATGAAAAATATTTTCATTTTTCTCAAAAGTGGAGGATATTTTTTCTTATCTTAAAAGACTATTTTCTCTTAATGGAGAATGTTTTCTGAAACTATTTTTTTTTTCAGGAAATAAACGTCAAAAAATTCAAAAAATATTTTCCTCGAATGTATTTTCTGTGAAACAAACGGAACATTAATAACATCATAAAATTATAAAATTTGACATAGAGACGCAAGGAAGTGGGAGCGAAGCAGAGAAACATGAGCAGAAGAAAGTGGAACTGATCAAAGTGAAGGCAAGTGAATATGAAGAGGAAGAGGCTCGCATGGCGGAGATGGCTAAGGACTATGGGGTTGCAAGGTGTGATTTCGATATAGCAGCCGTTGCAAATTTGATTTCCATTCTGTATAATGAGAATGATGAAGTGCAAATCAAAACCATTATGATGTGATTTAATAGGGCGAAGGCGGCGAAGCGCAACATCTTCATCCCAGGGGAAATGTGATCGGAGCCATGAAGGAAAAACTTACTCAACCTACGGACGTGGATAGAGAGACTCGGGCGGCACGCGAGTGCGGTGGCGCAGGAACGAAAGATCGAAGAGACCTTACCAGCTGCTCTCGAAGGCTTCGGTGCGGGTTAGAAAAATGACATCTGAGGACAACTCGGGACATCGGTGGTCCAAAAAATGAGTCTGTTCTAAAGCTTTTGGTCGAGTGATTTCATCACAGCTCCGTTGCAGGAGGAATAGAGGTGAGTTTTGGGAGAGTCTAAAGTTAATCCAAAATCCAAAGTGGAGTGAAGGCGATTTTGTTGAGAGGAGGCCATTTGCAAGTGGTCCACCTTCACTTGGGCCATTTCCTCCCTTTTTCGTTCTTCTTGCAGACCATATATGTAATTTTTAATATTAAAATATCAGACGGTTCAACCACCGATGACAAGTGGCCTATTGCTGTTAGCGCTCGGATTATCTCTTGGTACACTATATTAGTGATTTTATAGAAGTGATGGTTTAGGTTAAGAGATGGCACTGCTTTACAGGAATATGTCTTGAAGTTGTTCATAATCAAAAGTGACAGAACAAAAGCTGCAATCACTGACCTATGCAAAACAAATTTTGGTCTCAAAAGATCTCTTTCGGTTTGTCCAAGAAAATCAATTTGGGTCTGTTCTGGCATGCTGCAAAAGCAAATCCAAAATCCCTGTGCTTGAGCTGAAGACACTATAAAACGAAAGTCATTACATACACGCGGAATCCCAAAGGCATAACTGAAGAAGATAAGATGGGATTAGTCGAGAATGTCGACGTAAATCCTTAAAAATGTACAATCTCATCAAACTACTCAATCCTCCTGTTGAAGCACCTTCAAGTTAGGATCAACTTCGATCCTCGCGACCCCGACCTCGTGAGCCTTGGGCACCTCCACCTCCCCCACCACCAGCCCGGCCACCTCCCCGTCCTCCCCTCTGATCACCTTCTCCTCCGCTTCCTCATCCACGTAGTTCGGATCCTTCTCGTCAATTGCCGGCGGCGTTGGGGCCAGCTCGCTCTCTGCTGGATCCTCCGGCCCCTCCCACGTGTACTTACCGCCACGACCGGACTTGGGCGGTGGGCGGCCGATGCCGCCGAGGCCATCGGCGGGGTGGCGCTCCATCCGCTGCACGCCCTTGTCCATCAGCTTCCTCTCTAAGTATTTGACGGTGTCCACTTTATGAGCCTCCACCTCTATTTTCTCCACCCTCTTCCTGCCTTCCTCGTCGCGGGTCACGACGGGGAGCGTCGTGGTATCTTTCCTGCGGTCGACACGCTTCATTATCTTGTCGCAGATCGGAAGAAGGAACCAAGCTCGAGAAGGGTGAAGTGTTTTTCGGATGGAAATAGTCGATGCGTCGGTGAAGACTCTGTGATGGTCTAAGCATATTTATATATGTAGGAAAAATCGAGAACTTGGGATGCTAGAAGGTGCCGGAGAGTGACGAAGATGGTGCTGGAAATGTCTAGGACTTCAGTTGGAACCTAAAAATAAACATAAAAATAAAAATAAAAATAAAGAAAGTTTATGCTAGGCTCCTGATTAAAGACATCGACTATGCATTTTTCTTTTGTTTTGATTATAACCAGTAAACCTTGTCATCGAAACCCATTTCTTGGATAAATATTCCTTGACAAACTCATTTTACTTTTAGGGGTAACATGGTCTTTTGCTATACGCATGCGATGTTAAATTTGATTCTTAAATTTTGCTTCTTTTGTTCAGTTTAGTCATTGTGCTGCTTACGTAGATCCAATTTGGTCAGTTTAATTAATCAAGTTGGTAATATTGGCATATGAAATGTTAATCGGTCTCAGTTGTATTGTTTATGTAGCATTCCCAAACACCATACTGCAAGATGTGCAGGAAAATCGAGTGTGATTTTCTAATTACAATGAAATTAAGTTGCACATAAAATTAGTCAAGCAACCTTGGAAAGATATAATGTTTTTTTCGAACTGCTCAATATTAATTAGATTGGCGTGCTTCACAAACACTTTATACTGGATATTTGTTACTAATTTGGAAAATATTTCATAAACACAAGAAAATAAAGAAAAAACTCCCGTAAAATAATTATGTGCAATTTGATCTAATGAAAATGTTTCAAACAGTATACTTGCTTGTTAAGCTCGTGATAAGTCGAGATCCATCTAACTTTGGTGACCTACCCATTACCCATGGGCCTCGCAGTCAATCAACCTAAGAGGTCCACCATCATTATAGGCTTTACCGGAAAAAAAGTCTACTTCCGTCCAGTTTAGCTCAGTAAGGTTGGGCTCAAACCTGTCGTATAATAAAAAAAACTAATTAAAACTGAGTTCTAATAAATTAGACTAATACAAAACAAATCAATTAGTCAAATAAAACTAATTAATTTGTTAGTTACTGACAGAATAGTAACCAAATGTTTGCGTGTCTTATGCATTTGTCAAGTGTGTGCGGTGTGTACCTCACGTGGTTGTGCCTATTAATGATAAGAAAAATTAGGGTAAAGTTGGGACAGCCGGTTTTTGACTTTTGGCTTTTTATTTTTCGCTTTTATTGTTATTGAAATATATAAAATATGAGACACAAAAATTTTTAAAATCTTTATAAAATTTGAGCGTTTAGAATAACTCTTCACGTGATTCAAAGTGGGAAGACTCGTTTTTATTTTGTTCCTCACCATTAACGGTCTTCCTTTTCGTTGTTTCTGTTTGGCCACATGCATTCCTATTGGGCTGTCGCGAACAAGAAATCCCAATCCCACTGGCCCCGAAGTCGCAACTCCATCGTACTTGTCCTCCTCGTGATGACACCATCGTGTCGAAAATGGAACAATGCTCTATTTCGTATCGAACTTTGGCCTTTCGGATTCGAGAAAGGCCGGAGGGCAAAACAAAGGTCGCCCAACAAAAATAAGGAGCTCAAGATCCGCCCAAGCTTTTCCTTGTCGGGGTCACCGTTGCTCCCTATGGTTTCCAAATTAACAAGTGCGAAGTTACCGCATATTCTTCTCATCATTGAGCAACAAGAGAAGAACAAAATCTCATAGCAAACATCAAGAGTCCCTGATGTGACGCCATATAAGTTGATATCAACGCGTGCTCATCGAAAAGAACTATGCGAGCTACTCAAAGCCAAGGGCCCAATACAAAATCCAAGTCGATTTAGAAGTTGCAAAGAGTCATCTCAAGAATCACGTTTTTAATTGTCTTGTCCTGCCGCACATCCAAAGCTAAGGCGCTTCGATATACGCTTAGTTTGGCGTTATTTCGGGGGATTACATGATTTATGCGGAGAAAATTCGCGTTGCTTCGTCCTTCCCTGTCGGCATGTTTGTGATGGTAACCCCCGTTAACTACTTCATTTATGAATTTAGTTTGTCTGTATTTTAGTAAGATGGCTTCTCGTAGTATGTCAGTAAGAATTGTTTAGTACCAATTACCTTAATGTCTGAGTGGGTGTATATTTGTTTCAATGCAAATGTATATTCTTCTTTGAGTTTCTGTGGGGATTGAAATACTTTTCAAAAATAACTATGGTCTTTCAGTAAATTGGCCTGACTTTAAAGGTTCGTTCGTTTCGCGGAAAATATTATGTTTCTGAAAAACATTTTTCTACAAGTCATTTTTCAGGAAAATGACTCTATTTTCCAGTATTCGGCTGAAACCTAAATTTTGAGTGAAAAATATTTCTCACCGTTTGTTAGCTAATTTAAGTGTTTGGGAAAAATTATCAAAAATTGAATTTTAATATTTTTAATTGACCAAAAAATTATTTTTATTATATATATATATTTTTTAAAATGAATTTTTAATTATTTGTATTTTTTAAAAATCGAATTTTTTATTATTTTTCTTTCTTTTTCTTTTTTTCCTTTTTCTTTTCCTTCCTCATTCCTCCTCCTTCTTCCTCCTCATTCCTCCGCCGCCACATGCCCGACGATGGTCGGATGCCTAGAGGTTGACCAAGACCCGATTGCCGATCCGACGAGCTCGAGGCTCGGCCGATCTCGCTCGAGCTTGCCTGAGTTTCGCCGGGCTTTGGCGAGCCACAAGCTCACCGGATTTGGCGGCGGAGCTCGGGCTTGCTTGGATTGAGCCCAAGCCGCCGCCGGATTCGGCAAGCTCGCGGCTTGCCGAGCCCGACGGACCTCCGGTGACGCCGGCGAGCCCCGCCCGGCTCGTTGGATCCGTGACGCTGAGGACCTCATACGAGTCCCGCCGGATTTGCCTCGCTGCATTGCGCTTCTCCAACTTTGACTTGTGAGCAAGCATTTCTCGCGGGGTGACCTTCGGAAACCCTAGGAATTGCTCCGACGAGTCCAGAATCGGCGCGGCATCCGCCGGTCTCCCCCATTCCCTTGTCCCCCCCCCAGTCGCGAAGGAGTGCACTGCTGCTCCGGGTGGGATGACGAATGGAATTGGGGAAACTGCGGCGGAGAGGACGGAGGTAGAGATAGAGAGAGAGAAAGAGAGCGCAATAGCAAGAAAAAAAGAAAAAGAAAGCATAAAAATAACACGAAAATGTATTGGTAAAAAGAAGCAAGATGGAAGAAGTTATGGAAAATGTTTTCCATTTCTCAGAAGTGGAAAACATTTTTCTCACTTTTAAATGTTGTTTTTTCCAATGATGGAAAACATTTTCCTTGACTAATTCATTTTCCGTGAAACGAATGTCGGAAAATCCGGAAAATGTTTTCCCGAAAGTCATTTTTTACGAAACGAACGGACCCTAAATATAGCAACAACCCCCTGCGGTGGCTGCAATTTGACCCTATAAACTGTGAATATTGAGAATAGTGGAGATAAATAAGGGACAAGAAAATTACACAATCGGTCCTAAACTTACTGCACATATGTCAATTCAGCTCTAAACTTTTCAATTTTGTTAATTCGGTTTTAAATCTTTGCACAGAGAATTTCAATATAATTATTTCGATCAATTTTCACTAGAAGTCGCTATTGCGATGGTCTCATCATCGCTACTTGTCCTACGTGGCATACTCTTTAGGGCAAAAACTGACTAGAAGGTATACTTGGCATTTCGCATAAAGTTTTAGACTAAATTGCAAAATTAAAAAAGTTTATGATTGAATTGGTATCCGTATGATAGGTTTATGATTGATTGGATAATTTTTTTAATAAGAGACTTGCGGTGATTTTTTAATTAAGAACTCCATTTGATATCATCTAAAATCCACTAATAACTACTAGAAGTATAATATGCTAGATCAAAACATTGTTTAATATTTAAATTTTATAATGAATGTCATCCATTTCCTTAGATAAGAACAATCCATAGACGTTCCCACAATTGACAATCACTCGATGCTACATCTATCCAACCCCGAAATCTTTTTCGTGGGCAACGGTTCCAAAGAACTAAAACTAGGAACCCACCTTTTAGGCACTTGGAACCACCATCAACTTGGAATTGCCAGTTCTATAGATTCCATAGTCATGGCAATACCACATAACATCTATAATAGTACATGAAAATATGTGCTTTATTTCAGCAATTACATAGTCGGAAACATAAAAACATTGAGAAATAAAAAAAAATACAAAAATAAATCTTACTCCTATTATAATTGCATATTTATGAGCATGAGAGGAGAAGTTGGAGACTTCTAAATGTGATGACCTAGACCTAGAGCAAGACGGAGGGATGGCAAAGGAGGCTGCACCTTGATAGTACGTGGGTGAGGCTAAGCGCATATCTCATATCCCACGTCGCTTAGGAGGGAGTTCTTGGCTGATTTATAAGGTTCTGGGTTCTCTAATTATACATATATATATATATATATATATATATATATATATATATATATATATATTTTGGGTAGTATAGATTGCCTTCAGAAGAACAAAACCGTTTTTGGGTAGTATAGATTGCCTTGAGAAGAATAAAACCGTGAGGACGTAATGTCTAAAGAAGCTAATATGCATACAGTGGTGGAACCAGGACATTACATTAAAGATGACCTTTGCTTGTGTCAACAAGTGACTCGATGTCGATGTATTCAGCATTTGGTCGAGAGAGAAAGAGATTCCAAAAAGGCCATTCAAATGACATACTTTATTTAGACTTAATTTTTCATGTAAACTGCGTCCACATTTGTAACTCATCAATAAAAAACTTGCTTAAGGAAACTCGGACAGGGAAAAACACAACTTCTACAAAACCTATTCGAGGGACATATCTGCATTACTGATCGGATAAACTTAGAGCCCTATTGATGGAAGTTTTCGACACCGACACTGTACCATTGTGGATCACCTAACAGAATCCAAGGTGCAAATAACAGATCGTAACACCAAGTGAAGCAAATTGCAATGTGAGTAACAAACAGTTGAGGCTGACTTTGTAGCCCAGAAGATTAGAGCACATGGCTACAAACCACGGTGTAAATTTCTTTTGCGGAAGATTTATCACGCGGGCGGGAATGCTGAGATATATATAGTTTGTTAATAGTTCCAACTTTCCGTAATAGAGCCAAAAAATAAAACTAAAAATAAAATTAAAGTCTAGTTTAAGAGGAGCCATGCGCGATGGTTTCCGCCCACGGTTAATGGCGTGGTCGTGCGAACCGTGGAAAGGAGGGCGACGGCATCGTAAGCGCCGCGGAAACGACAGAAGCACGACAGGAACATTTCATTATTGTTGTACTTGGATTTGTTCTCTCGTGAATTGTTAACACCGGGAGATCCAAATGAGAAATCGCATAGCATAAACCCCAAATGATCCCTCGGATCCTTCCTCGGTCTGAATGACTTTCGTCCTCACTCCTCTTTTGTCCCCATTCCCTCCTCTCTTTTCTTATTTGGCATGCCATCCTCTTATTTCACGGCCGGCATGCTCATCTTCTGTTGCTTCATGTTGCTCCATTTGGACGACGATCTCGTAGCCTTACAAGTCGGCAGTGAGTTGTCTTCTTCACGCGCTCTCCTGCATGTTGTTTAACTATGGTGCTGGCTTGGTTCCTGGATTAACGTTGTTGTCTTGGATGTAAAAATATATGTAAGCAGAGAAATGTCTTGGAAAAACAAGCGTATTGCCACATCCGGTTTAGAGGAAAGGATCGGTTCAGTAGAGTTTCGTTTGTGATTCTTGATTGTGCGACTCTTTTGCTGTTGCTATTTCGAGAAAAAGGAAAAAAGAAGTTTCCCTGGGAAAGTTGGCATCGTGAATGTGGTCGGTTTAATTTAATGTCTCTTTTGCGTAGACATTTGGTTCAATGTCTAAATTGATTGTGGCTTTGATGGAGTTGCATTTTAGCATTTTTCTTCTGTCACCTGATTTGGTTGGGTTTTCATACGGGTACAGGAACCAAGAAGCTTGTCGAAATTACTAGGTGCATACCAGGTACTTATCTCTACTTGATCTCACTGGGAGCATTTCAATGGGAGGTGAAAGGGTGACCGAATCATGGTTGGGCAATTTCTGGCTGGGCTCACGGTGCAAGGCGCAAGAGCATGAGAAAGCCACAATTGGGATTTTGTCTTTCGAGGTCGTGAGCCTAATGTCCAAAGTGGTTAAGTTATGGCATTGCTTGAGCGATGTCGAGATTCTGCGGTTGAGAGAAGAGATGGCGAGATCCGTGGGCATCAGGAAGCTTGTGAGTGAAGATGATAGCTACGTCATGAGTCTCGTGCTGGACGAGATCATTGACAATTTCGTGTACGTGGCCAGGGCGGTGGTCAGGCTTGCGAGGAGGTGTGCCGACCCTGTGTACCACCAAATTAGAAGCTTCTTCGATGACCCAATGAACAACTACATCAAATGGTTTGGTTGGGAGTACAAATGGAAGAAAATGGACAGAAGAGTGAAGAAAATGGAAAGGTTTATTGCCGTCACGCTGCAGTTGACCCAAGAGCAGGAGGCGCTGGCGGAGCTTCAACAGACAGTTAGGAGGATGAAGGCCAATCCCATGTCGCACCACGTCAAACTGTTTGAGTTTCAGCAGAAGGCGATGTGGCAGATTCAGGTGGTGCGTAATCTCCGTGAGTTGTCTCCTTGTAACAGAACTTATGACTATACAGTTCGGCTTCTCGCCAGATCGCTTTTCACGATTCTTGAGAAAATGATACATGCTTTTCGGGGTGACCAAGATAAGTTTGAATTAGAGGAAATCCATCCCACTTGTTTTTCCAAGGGCCACTCCCTCTCTGCTCTAATGCAATCTTCGGTCCATCCATCTGCTTACAGCCTCGATCCGTTCTATTTGTCACTGCGTCCTGACAAGGATATAGCAAACAAAAAGGCGCACCAAATTCATCATCAGCAGTCCTCTTCGCTGAGGGAAAGGCACGGACCGATGAAACAGTCACATTACATTGGGCCTTTCAAGGGGTGCATTAATGTGGAAACCGATTCTCCCCTTGTCGACAGTTACTGCAGAACAGAGATGGTTGAATCGACGAGAGCGACAAGTGTGTTTGGAAATGATGTCAGAACAATGGACTACAGAGATATGAAGAGGTTGCTCGTGAGCAACAGAATTTACTCTAAGCTCGCATCTTTCTATGCAAAGTGCGGGTGCTTAATCACCCCTCCTCATACTCTTGGCCATGCTGCCTTAGCTGTGCACTATGCTAATGTGATTGTTCTAATCGAGGAGCTAGCATCTTCGCCTCACTCAATCACCCTCGACATGAGAGAGGACCTCTATCGTATGTTGCCTGCTTCCATTCGAACTGCTCTGAGGGCCAGGCTAAGGTTGCATGCCATGAGTTTGGCGTTGATGGTGCATGATGGTGTGATCGTGGAAAAATGGAGGATGACAGTGGCGCAAATGCTGGAATGGCTAGCTCCGCTCGCTCACAACACAATAAAATGGCAATCTGAGCGGAGCTTCGAGAAGCAAAATCGCGATTCTGGGGCGAATGTGCTTTTGGTACAGACGTTGTATGCCGCAGACCAACCGAAAACTGAGGAAGCGATTGTCGAACTTCTGGTGGGTCTAAACCATATATGCAGGATTGGCAGAGTGAAAGCGAGAGCTGAGAGGTTTTTTCCGGAGACTAAGTGCGGCACTTAGACCTGCAAGATATTAGTCTTTACTTTCGAGTCAAATGTTGACTTTTCAATATATAAAACCTATTTCTATTCTGAGTGACGGTAGATAACATGAGGCATAATACTGGAATGCGCCATTTTCTTCATCTTGCAGTCTGGTAAATTTGGCACTTAGTGAGGTGCCCGCTAAGCTGACAATTTTTACGTAAATAATTGACTGGGTCCATTTCTTCTGTGTTGATTTCTGCCGTCTTTAGCTTCTAGTCTGCTGAACTCGGGACTATACTAGGTTGTGAAAGTTCTCTGAACTCATGAAACGAGCTTATTTGTGCAACTACGTATTATCATGATCTGAAATTTTATTCTATTCACGAAAGATTAACATCTTACCCAATGAAAATGTCAAAACAAAATAGCAACCTTACATGACCAATCTCGCTGGTTTTAGATACAGCATATTACATCTTGTCATTTACTCATTTTCTAGCCTAGGAAATAACTAGAAAGTAAAAACCATGGAGGATACGCATTTGAGCAAGCAAAGAAAGGCTCAGACCAATATGTCAAACAAGCACAAATTCCGAGCTGAACCCAGTCTCACATTGCTCTTCTTTTGGGCACCACCAGCAAGGGGACATACTTTCTCATGGTCATCCCCACCCTGTCTCTCATGTCAATCGTCTTTGCATCAATGCGGCTATCGAACTCCCAATTGAACTCATGAAGCAGCGAGCTCAAAGCCAGATGAAGCACGCGATGTGCCAAGGGCACGCCGGCACACATCCTTCGACCTGCTCCAAACGGAATGAACTCATAGTGTTGACCCTTATAATCCAACTTCGATCCAATGAACCTCTCAGGCTTAAAAGCCATAGGGTCTTCCCAGACATCTGGGTCTCTCCCGATCGCCCAAGTGTTCACAAAGACCCGTGTGTTTTTGGGTATGTCATAGCCCATGAAAATGGTGTTGGCCATGGCCTTCCGTGGCACGAGGAATGGGAGTGGCGGGTGGAGCCTGAGGGTCTCCTTCACAACTGCTTGCAGGTAGGAGAGCTGGTCTATATCGGTTTCCTGGACCTTTCGGTTGGACCCAACAACCCGGGACAGCTCTGCTTGGACCTTGACCATGGAGTTCGGGTCCCGTAGGAGTTCTGTCAGTGCCCATTCGACAGTGCTGCTCGATGTTTCTGCCCCAGCCAAGAACATTTCCTGTGATGTCAAGAGGAGCGTATGTGAGAGCAAGCATGGCAAAATTTCACGAAATGGAGCCGTATCCGTAAATTTTTCTAGGCCAAGGCAATGGAACCATAGCCATACCATTTTTTTTAAATACGTAGCAACTGTGGGAAGTTATACCAAGTAGGCTACTAATTTACCACAATACTTTACCAAACAATCATAAACATATTTTTACATGTCTAATGTTGTCCTTGTTGACATACTCAGAAACTTGCATGTTTCTCACAATGGTTCTATTGAATTCTTGACACATATTTCACAATGCTAAGAACGCTAACCATAATTCCAAAAGGTTATATTAATGGAAGGATGCCGATCTTGTTTCAAAGTAAAGATATAAATAGAAAAATGACTCAAGAATCGAGTAAGATTATGTGTTATACATTAAGGAGATAATTGAATAATCAAGTGATATTCACCTGCGATCTATCCCCTACGCATATGATTGGACACAGGAATCCTTACAGAACTAGCAATTCAGAGTTTGTGGTCGTACCAGTATGAATGTTTTGATTTACTTCTCAGAAAGCTTGGCCGGCTCGTCCTTACCGTTTCCTTCGAACTCAAGCAACACATCAAGAAAATCCCTCCGATCATCGTTTCCCCCAATTTTCTTCTCCTCAATCCTCTCCCTCACGAAATCGGAAGCGATCCTCATGGCCTTCCCCATATCCCGATCCATCTTTCTCCTCAGCCCTTGCGGGCCCAACCACCGCAGCCACGGGAATAGGTCCGCAATGGTCACATGGCCTGACCACTCCATCAATCCGCTCATTGCCTCGAAGAACTCAGATCCAACCTTTGAGTCCGGATCAAGCAAGTCTCGGGACAGCATGAGATTCCCCAGCAAATTGAATGCCATGAGGAACACGAAGCGTGCCAGGTGAACACCTTCTCCGAGTCGGACGTTATCTGTGGATGCCGCCACCCCGATCCATGTCAATGTTGGAAATTATATCCAGAGAAAGCACACTGTTTGTTGAAATCAGAACATGAAAGTAGAGAAGACGATAACAGCTATATAATATTCTTCTTTTTATGTAAACTTACAACTCTTGGAGAAGAAGAAAATAAGATATAACATAAAATTGGAGGTGAGGTACGGATAAACGAATCTCCTTAAGGCGATTAGTTCCTGCCAATGGTGCTCCGCAGATTCACGAACTATGCCTCCCAAGATACAACACCTCGAACCTGTTTGGATTAGCACTATGCAAACAGGATTCAGTCGAACCGTTCAATTGAATCAGCACACCCAGAAAAAACAGAAGAGTTGAAACGTATATCAAAGCTCTTTTGGAATCTAGTTAGAAAAACCAAAAACCAAAAACCAAAACCCTAATGAAGCTCTATGTTCCTATCTATATATAGAGCTTTTTAGTTCATGTACTACGAGAGATACATGAATTAAATAGACGCGTGTATCCACGAGATTCATGAATAAAGAGATACGTGAATCCAAGAGATTCATGTATCCAAAGATACATGAATTCAAGAGATTCATGAACTCAATAAATACATGAACTAAAAGATACATGAATCTAGGAAATTCATGAATTCAATAGATACATGAACAGAAAAATTTAGGAATTCATGAATCCAAAAGAGATACGTGAATAAAAAAAACGTATCTTAATTTATTGGCTTTCGTTGATCCATTAACCATAATTATAACCATAATTACAACAATCCCCCACATTAATGGATCAACAAAACATTTTTGACTCGAAGGAATCTGAGCATGCCTGTTGAAATACACCGCATCAAGATAGGTAGCTTTCGCTTTGAACCTTCTTTAGCGAAAGCTTATCGGACTTACTTAATTAGTCGATGGACTAAGCCTTGAATCGCCAGTTGTTTGTGTAAGCCTAGACAATAAACCTCACACGGAGTATTTCCAATTCAAGATTGGTTCTCGGTTGTGTTCGTTCTTTCGGCCCTGAACCTCTTGGGATTCATGCGTGCTTTAGAAAATCTAGCCTTTAAAGATTTTCATAGAATCGGCCAGCTCCACGCATATAGGTGCATTCCTATTAAAGATATCCTACCATATCTTACTTGGATGTTACATTCCAAGTTATAGGAATATTTAAACGCATAGCGTACCCTTAATAACGCTGTAGGAAAGCATTGTTGCATCATAGGAATGGGAGGCAGTGCTTACACTAGAGTTTCCAAAATTTGCATTGTCCTATTGAACCTAGTCCATGGGATCTCCAATCGCATAGGTTAGGTTTCCACCCTGGAATCTCTTTATTGGGTTAAGGCTTTTAAACCCATTCCCCTCGATTCGTAGTTTATCTGCTCTTTTGACAAACTTTTGTCAGCGGATCCGCAATATTTTCCTTTGACTTTACAAAGTCTAAAAAATGATTCTATTTAGAGCAACTGCCTTACGGTATTGTGTCTACGACGAATGTGTCTAGACTTACCGTTATAAATCACATTATGCACCCCCACACTTTTAGAAAATTGTAGGATAGCAACTTTTCATTCCATAACTCGTATGGAGTTTTACTTGTCTCTTTGTGGGGTATTTTATTAAGAATATATTTTGCAGTTAAAACTGCCTCCCCCCACAAGTTCTGAGGTAAACCTAAACTCAAAAACATGGGGTTAGCCATCTCCTTTAATGTCCTGTTCAATCGTTCAGCAACTCCATTTTGTTGTGGTGTATAAGGTGCAGTCGTTTGGAGAGTTATTTCAAAACCAGCACAAAACTCTTTGAAATTGATTGAACTATATTCTCCTCCTCTATCCTGAGGCGCAGAATGAGATCTTCAAGGCTCATCTCCTTCCGTTTGTGCTTCAAATAATTTTGAAGTCTGACCAGCCCGGAGGCAATTTCTCAATCATAGCCGCCACTTGGAATGATTCACTAAGTATGATTCTCTCAGCAGAGAATCGCTCATAATTAATTGTAATTCTTGGACCTGACTCATGACAGATTTAAAATCCACCATCTTGTAGTCCAAGAATTTGGCAACCACAAATTTCTTGGTGCCAGCGTCCTCAGTCTTGTATTTCTTCTCTAAGGACTCCCATAACTGTTTAGCAGATTCAATATTACAATAAACGTTATATAGAGAATTCACTAAGCAGTTAAGAATATAATTTCGGCATAAGAAGTCTCCATGCTTCCAAGCCTCCAACGCACCGAGCATCGTGACATTTTGCTCATTTGGACTAATTATCGGGCACACCTCCGATAAATATTTCATCAGATTGAGCATAGTCAGATAGAATAACATCTTCTGCTGCCACTGTTTAAAGCCTACCCCGGTGAATTTCTCCGGTTTCTCATTAGCTGTAACTGGAGGTGTTGCCATTACAGTAGGCAAAGTTCGTTGAACTATCCCTCCAGAAACGGAGCCAAAAGCCATTTGGCTTGTACTGTTCTAAAAAACAGTCCCGGGCTTACCAGTCGTATGACTTGTACCCGCACCACTAAAATTGGTGTTAGCCCAAGGGCCCGTAGCATTGGTTGTTACAAATTCAGACCTAGAGGGCTGAACATCTTCCATAGCAACGATCGAATCGACCATAGGAATGTCTCTTGAAACATTATGAACATTGAATGGCACTTGATTGTTTTCAGCCATCTCAATAATCTGACAAGAACAACAAACAGTGAGTGATATTAATCGCCTTAAGATTGTTGGAAATTATATCCAGAGAAAGCACACTGTTTGTTGAAATCAGAACATGAAAGTAGAGAAGACGATAACAGTTATATAATATTCTTCTTTTTATGTAAACTTACAACTCTTGGAGAAGAAGAAAATAAGATATAACATAAAATTGGAGGTGAGGTACGGATAACCGAATCTCCTTAAGGCGATTAGTTCCTGCCAATGGTGCTCCGCAGATTCACGAACTATGCCTCCCAAGATACAACACCTCGAACCTGTTTGGATTAGCACTATGCAAACAGGACTCAGTTGAACCGTTCAATTGAACCAGCACACCTAGAAAAAACAGAAGAGTTGAAACGTATATCAAAGCTCTTTTGGAATCTAGTTAGAAAAACCAAAAACCAAAAACCAAAACCCCAATGAAGCTCTATGTTCCTATCTATATATAGAGCTTTTTAGTTCATGTACTACAGAGATACATGAATTAAATAGACGCGTGTATCCACGAGATTCATGAATAAAGAGATACGTGAATCCAAGAGATTCATGTATCCAAAGATACATGAATTCAAGAGATTCATGAACTCAATAAATACATGAACTAAAAGATACATGAATCTAGGAAATTCATGAATTCAATAGATACATGAACAGAAAAATTTAGGAATTCATGAATCCAAAAGAGATACGTGAATAGAAAAAACGTATCTTAATTTATTGGCTTTTGTTGCTCTATTAACCATAATTATAACCATAATTACAACAGTCAACATGTCGTCGACACACTTTCTCTAGATTGGAGCTGTTTCATTGAGCCGCCTGGCAACTAGCATGTCCGCCGTCAGCAGCCGCCTTGACACCCGCCAATATGTGCCGTATGGGGCTAGGGCAATGGATCCTTTGCAGTACTCCTGAGATTGCATGAGATCGGTGATGGTTCGCTCCACAAAATTGAGGTCATGGTTCTTGAAGAACTCGGCTGCAACTCTGCTTGAGAGAATCACCATGGTGTCTGTCGAGCCTAGCCTAAGCCAAATCACCGGGCCATACTTTTCACGGAGGCCAGCTAGTGTTCGATGAGGCATCTTCCCAAGATTGAACAGGTTGCCGAATATCGGCCATCTGGAGGGTCCCGGAGGAAGCCGGTGTGACCTGGACCTTTTATGGCAAAAGGAAACAAATAAAGTAGTGGACACAGAGAGGATGCAGATCAGTACTAAAACTGAATTATTAGGTTCAGTCATGATTTCGATCGGTACAAGGAGTTCTCCGACGAGCTTGTCACCGGTGAACCTGACCTATATAAGTAGCAAAGTCAACTGGGAGTCGGAACTTCCCATACGCGTGAATTGGATGTCCATTATTATTATTCATTTTAGTATTGTTATACGTGACTAAAGATGTCAGATTCTAGTTAACATATCCCTATAAGTAAGGAATACAATATAAGTAAAAAGTTTAAAACCAATGAAATTGTCCCCTACAGCTGTACTTTGGACTTGCTGAAACATATAAAAATACGTTAGTTCGCGACACGATCCGGATGATCTAGCCATTGATTGGGAAGGTGAGAGGGTGTCAGACTCCTGGGATGCTCAATTTTGTTGTGCTTGTCGTGGTCTGCGCTTTGCATTAGGAGATGAGAGACGAAATTTAGACTCAAAATCTGCACGCACCTGACATAAGTGTTGAACGAGTTGAAAAGGAAGCGGGCGTGTACTGGAAGCAACATTATCGTAGGGCGCGGAATTGAAACTGAGTCAAGTTATTTGGGCTCCACGAGGATAAAAATCATTTGATTTCTGGTCAAGCTCGAGCTTGAGTTACTCAAACTACCTTGTCGCGCCAAGTTTGAGCTCGCCAATTTCTAGTTCTATAGGTTCGAGAGTGGAATTGACCTTTCCTATTCTTTGAATATAAATTTTAATAAGATAGATATAAATATCTTAAAAATTTGTACTTGTTATGAAATACATGAATGAATATTCATTATATTCATCTTATCTAATATACTTATTATGGTACATTTGTATCATACTTTCTAAGTACATCTCCCTATACAATGAACGTTCATCTCCCTTATCCAATACATGTATCATTCGATACATTGATATTAATGATAAGTACATTCTTGTTCTCCTATAAATAGGAGTTTAGTTTTGATGTACAATTACAACCAACAGAACAACAATCACAATACAGTGAAATATCTGGCTTTCTCTACTATCTCTAGTGTTCACTTGCTTTCTCTTCTCAATCTCTTCTCAATTATATATTCGCAACGTAATATTTTACAACACGTTATCAGCACGTAATTTTTGCAAGGTGGGTATTCTTTTTATTAATTAACTTATACTTCTTCTTATTCTATCAATTCTTCATTTTTATTTTTCTTGACCCGAAGCCAAATTTCAAATCTAAAAGTATCATTCTGCTCTTGAAGTAGCGGTGGATATTTGGAAATTCTTTTAATTAATTTAAGGATTTATTTTTGTAAGGATTATGGCAAATATTGAAAAGCCCAAATTCCACATCCTGGAAGTGAGTGAAAAGAATTATCTATCCTGGTGCCTTGACATGGAAATGCACCTCCAAGGGCAAGGTCTCGCTAATACAATTACAGAGGATGGAACCTCAAATGAAAAGGATAAAGCAAATGCGCTGATTTTTATTCGCCGTCATTTGCATGAGAGCCTGCAGACTCAATATTTATCTGTTCGAGACCCTCATATCTTGTGGAGGAGGTTGAAGGATAGGTATGATCATACCAAAACTGTTATCCTCCCTCAAGCACAATATGATTGGCAAAATCTCAGATTGCAAGATTTTAAATCAGTGTCTGACTATAATTCTGCTTTATTTGATATCGTTTCTCGGCTTGAGTTATGCGGTATCAAACTCACTGATGCGGAATTGTTAGAGAAAACTTTCTCCACCTTCCATGCTTCAAATATTGTATTGCAACAGCAATACCGGCAGTGTCAGTTTGCTACATACTCTGAATTAATTTCTGTGCTTCTTACTGCCAAGCAAACTAATGAATTGTTGCTCAAAAATCATGATCTTAGACCTGCTAGCTCAAAAGCATTGCCTGAAGCACATGCTAACTTTGAGAAAAATACTGGCCATTTTAAGGGCTATAAGCGCAGGCAAGAACATAATCCTAGAAGGGATGGCAAGAAATTTAACCGCCCTAGGAAATCAAACTTTGGCCTGAATCATGGCAAAGAAAAGAAGCCAAAGAAGGTGATTAATGAAAGTATTTGTCATTGCTGTGGCATGACTGGGCACTAGTCACGTATCTGTCGTATGCCAAAACATTTTGTTGACCTATACCAGGCATCTTTAAAGAATACGGGCAAGCGTGGTAAATCTCATGCCATTGAAATCAATCCTACTGCCATAACCACTGTTGATGCCAACAATATCTCCATTGGTGGGACTCCTCTTGCTCCTGAAGTAGCAAATGCATCATTGGATGTCTCTGATTTCTTTGAGGACCTCTTATTACTTTGATGAATTAGATTGGTGGATGATAATTTGAACTTCGAATTTTATGTTGTTTCGCTTTAAATGTATTACTTTTTATTGTTCTTTATGAAATGCTTATGAACCTTATATAATATTTATTTTTGAAATTTTATTCGACTATATAACTAATATGCAACTTTTATGATACTTGACACTTGAAGTTGTCAATATAAATGCAAATGGAAAATACCGAGAAAAAGGAAGATGTTTGTTTGCTTGATAGTGCAACAACACATACTATATTTCGTAGTAGACACTTTTTCTCGAGTATGACATTGCGTAAGGCACAAATCCATACAATATCAGGTCCTGTTCTGATTATTGATGGTTTTGGGAATGCCACAATTATTTTGCCAAATGGCACCATCCTGTATATTGAGAATGCATTTCTAAGCATTAGATCCAAAATGAATTTGCTCAGTTTCAAAGATGTACGCCGTAATGGGTACCATATTGAGACTGTTTATGAACAAGATAAGGAATATATTGGCATTTCCTTTTATAAGATGGCCTAAAGACCATCCATGAGAAGCCAGAAGCTTCTTCTATGGGTTTGTATTGTGTCATGATTAAGGCTGTTGAAATTTACGCCACCACATCCTGGAGATTGGTAAGCCCTGATCAGTTTGGACTGTGGCATGATCGCCTTGGTCATCCTGGCGCTTCAATGATGCGTAGGATAATTCAAAATACAAAAGGGCACCCTTTAAATGATATAAAGGTATTGTTGTCCAAAGATTATAATTGTGAGGCTTGCTCACAAGGAAAGCTCATTATCAAACCTTCTATAACAAAGGTTAATCTTGAATCTCCTTTATTCTTACAAAGAATTCAGGGTGATATTTGTGGACCAATACAACCACCAAGTGGACCATTTCGATATTTTATGGTATTAGTGGACGCATCCTGTAGATGGTCCCATGTTTGCCTATTATCTACGCGCAATGTCACCTTTGCACATTTACTTGCGCACTTGAAGGGTGGTATACCGATAGGATCAAAAAATATTATTCTTCGAAAACGAAGGGGAAAGAATCAGGAATCCACTCCAGAAGAGCCTGGCGTTGTGCTTGCTCCCAAAGAGCTTATTGCCCCTGAAGAGGCGCAAACCCATTAAAGGAGCACTAGCCCCAGGAATACTGAGAATTCCATTACATATTGTAATGAAATTTGGGATCGAAATGAAATCATCATTGATGATGCTTTTGCATTCTCAGTTGCTCATAAAATTATGGATGATGATTATGAGCCGCAATCTATTATTGAATGTCGTCAAAGGCAAGATTGGCCTAAGTGGGAGGAAGCAATTAAAGCTGAATTAGTTTCCCTAACTAAACGAGAGGTTTTTGGACCTGTAACTCGTATCCCCGATAATGTAAAGCTTATTGGATATAAATGGTTATTTATCCGAAAACGAAATGAGAAAAATGAGATTATCAGGTATAAAGCCCGACTTGTTGCTCAAGGATTCTCCTAGAGACCTGGGATTGATTATAATGAGACATATTCACCTGTGATGGATATGATTACATTTCGTTTTCTCATTAGCCTAGCAATCTTTGAAAGATTGGAAATGCGTCTTATGGACGTTGTGACGGCATATCTATATGGCTCATTAGACTCTGATATTTATATGAAAATTCCTGAGGGATTCAAAATACCTGAAGCATGCACTCCCCGCAATTTATTCTCAATAAAATTGCAAAGATCCTTGTACGAGTTAAAGCAATCCGGTCGCATGTGGTATCAACGCCTAAGTGAATACCTAATTAAGGAAAGGTACAAGAATGATCCTATCTGCCCATGCGTGTTTATTAAGAAATCAGAAACCGGATTTGCTATTATAGCAGTTTATGTCGACGATATAAATTTAATTGGAACTCCAGAAGAGTTAGCTGAAACTGCTGAATATTTGAAAAGGGAGTTTGAAGTTAAAGATTTGGGTAAAACCAAACTTTATCTTAGTCTAGAGCCTGAGCATAAAGCAAATGGAATAATCGTCCATCAATCAGCATACGTTGAAAGATTGCTTAAACGTTTCAACATGGACAAAGCTCACCCATTGAGCACCCCTATGGTTGTAAGGTCTCTAGATCCCCAAAAGGACCCATTTCGTCCTAGAGAATCGATGAAGAGATACTTGGTCCTGAAGTACCATATCTCAATGCAATTGGGGCTTTGATGTACTTGGCACAATGTACAAGACCGAGATATCGCTTTTGCGGTAAATTTATTGGCACGTTTTTAGTTACGAGCCAACTCGGAGACATTGGAATGGAGTTAAACATATTTTCCGTTATCTCCGAGGAACTATAGATTTGGGATTATATTATTCCAAGGATTCCACTAACTCTGGTTTAGTTGGATATACTGATGCTGGATATAGATCCGATCCACATAAGGCTCGCTCTCAAACCGGGTATTTATTTTGTTATAATGGCACCGCTATTTCTTGGCGTTCTACGAAGCAATCGCTAGTAGCTACATCTTTTAACCACTCTGAGATTATTACTTTATATGAAGCTGGAAGAGAGTGTGTTTGGTTAAGATCCGTTATAACACATATTCATAATTCTTGTTGCTTAATACCAGTTACAAATTCTCCCACTATAATTTATGAAGATAATGCTGCTTGTGTTGCACAAGTCAGGGGAGGATATATCAAAGGTGATAGGATCAAGCATATCTCGCCGAAATTTTTCTATACTCATGAACTTTAAGAAAGTCGACAAATTGATGTTAAATAGATTCGATTCATAAATAATTTTGCAGATCTTTTTACCAAATCATTGCCAATATCAAGTTTTGAGAAATTAGTATATGGCATTGGTATGCGGCGAGTTCACAAGATGCAAGATTGATTAGCCCCAGCAGTGGCTACATGGCTCAATTGAAGGGGAGATATTATGAACTATACATTGCAGCATTGATATGCGACGAGTTCACAAGATGCAAGATTAATTAGCCCCAGCAGTGGCTATATATGCATTGCACTCTTTTTTCTTTTTGTCCGATTTTTTTCCCACAGGGTTTTCCCAGCTTAAAGTTTTTAACGAGGCAATTAATGCATCCATAAAAGGGAGATATCATAAAGTTTGTGCTCTGCACTCTTTTTCCCTTTTGTCCGGTTTTTATCCCACTGGGTTTTTCCGGCTTAAGGTTTTTAATGAGGCAGTATCATTCGATGCACATTCGTAATGAATATGATGAATATTCAATGGGGAGTGTTATGAAATACATGAATGAATAGAATACATGAATGAATATTCATTATATTCATCTTATCTAATATACTTATTATGGTACATTTGTATCATACTTTCTAAGTACATCTCCCTATACAATGAACGTTCATCTCCCTTATCCAGTACATGTATCATTCGATACATTGATATTAATGATAAGTACATTCTTGTTCTCCTATAAATAGGAGTTTAGTTTTGAAGTACAATTACAACCAACAGAAAACAATCACAATACGGTGAAATATCTGGCTTTCTCTACTATCTCTATTGTTCACTTGCTTTCTCTTTTCAATCTCTTCTCTATTATATATTCGCAACGTAATATTTTACAACAGTACCCACATTATTCGAGCTTTTTTAAGTTTGAACTCAAACTCAAGCTCAAGTTCCTTTACAAAATAATTGTTGTCCAGTCTAATCAAATACCTCGATTTTCCAATAGAGTTGTGGTTGAGCTGAAATTTTAATACTTGATCAATTTCTAGTTGAGTTTCTAACCATTTCACTTGAATTGGATTCAATGACAAAATACATGTCATCAAAAGTCATTCCAAGCGGTGCTGAAACTTGACATGCAAAAAGCATATGACATAATAGAATGGGATTTCTTAGAAGGCTGCTTGCTGAAAATGGGGTTCTGTGCTAAATGGGTTTGCTGGATTATGCAATGTGTCACTACAGTCACTTTCAGCATCAAGTTTAATGGGGAACCCCTTCCTTTTTCGCTCCCACCAGAGGTATTAGACAAGGAGACCCTTTATCACCCTATCTGTTCATTTTGGTGGCAAACAGTTTGTCATCGTTGATGGATAAAGCTCTACAAGATGAGAATATTAAAGGAATTAAGTTGAACAGGTTCTGCCCTACTTTGACTCATTTATTATTTGCCAATGATTCAACTTTTTTTTTTATTTTTTTTTTATGGATCTTTACAGGAATGCCAAAATGTTGCAGCTGTTCTTAATCAATATTGTTATGCCTCAGGATAAGCTGTAAACCTAAACAAGTCTGGCATCTTCTTTAATAAAGATTGTCCATCTCTATTAAGGGATAATATGAAAAGAGAACTAAGGGTACCAGAGCTAGAGCGCTCAGGAAAGTATTTGGGAATTCCCTTTGATTGGGGAGTATTGAAGAGACAAATGTTTGGGTGGATTTTAAATAGGGTAAACATGAAATTGGAGGGCTAGAAGGAGCAAATCATATCAAAAGCAGGAAAGGAAATACTTGGTGCAGGCGGTACCACAATATGCCATGTCAGTTTTTAAAATTCCAGTGTCAATTTGCAAGACTATAGAAAAAAAAAATAGCTAAATCTGGTGGAAGAACAGTGAATCAAATGCTGGTATGCATTGGAAGAGATGAGAAATCATGAAAATGAGGAAAGATAGGGGAGGAATGAGATTTAGAGACTTGCTTACTGTTAATAATGCCCTATTGGGTAAACAAGCTTGGAGGATGGTAAAAAATCCGAACGCGCTGTGGAGTAAATTATTAAAAGGGCTCTATTTCCGTAGCAAAGACTTCTGGCATGCTGATAAAAGTCTTAAACCTTCATGGGGGTGGAAAAGTTTGCTTTTAGGAAGGGAGGCTATTGCGGATTCAGTGAGATAGTCGATAGGAAATGGAGAAATTGTCAATATTAGAACATATAGATGGCTGAAAAGAGGATTAATAGGAGGGCTTGCAAATAGAAATGATCCACATAAAGTTTCTGAATTGATGAACTCTGAGACACAACAATGGAATGAATCGTTGATAAATAACCTATTTGATGAGCAGACTACTCAGGAAATCCTTGCAATTCCAATTAATCGTCATATTACCAGCGATGAATTAATGTGGACAAGCACGAAGAATGGGTCATTTACAATAAAAAAATGGCTATAACTTGCTAAGAGACAGAACAACAGCAAGCAAGCAGAGCAACAAAACATCCTTCTTCCTCATATCAAAGACCAATAGAACTATGGAATGCAATATGGCATATGCGGACCAGCCCAAAAGTGAAGATCTTTGTATGGAATGCTTGTCAAAACGCCATACCAACCAAGGAGAACCTATGGAAAAGAAAGATCTTACCTAATCCGGTATGCGATCTTTGCCAAGACAAGGTGGAAATGTAGAACACACCCTTCTCCTCTATCCCTGGGTTGCAAGGGTATGGAACCACCCAGAAATCAACCTACGAGTAGACGCACAGGAGGTTAAACGAACGGATGAATGGCCGGTACAATTTATAAGAAAAAATTCGCACCTCCCATCTCTGGAAAGGATCAGAAACCTTCTTTGGCAAGTATGGAAGGAGCGCAACAATTTTGTTTTTCGAGGTACAAAACCAGAGGTCTGCAAAGTGATAGATCTAGCAAAATTACAACAAGCTAGCTATCAAAAATGGGGATTTAGGTATTCTCCAGAAGAAAAAACTGAAGAGCAGCAAATCTCGCTTACCTGGCAAGCTCCGAAAGCCGGTTCTTTCAAGCTTAATGTAGATGGGTCGCTGTGCGAGGGATCGACGGAAGGAGCCGTGTCTTGTGTCATTCGGGACTCCTCTTACAGCCTCATCGACGGATTCACGAAGCTTGTTCAGGCGGAAATGGTTCTGCAGTTGGAAACCTTAGGGGTTCTCGAAGCCTTGAAGTACTTGAAACACAAAAAAGTTGGGGAGGCTTTGGTGGAGTCTGACAACCGAACTCTCGTGAACTACTTGAAGAATGCAGAGGAAATGGACTGGTAGGCACGTGCAGCTCTGCTTGAATGCAAAGCTCTTTTGCAGCAATTGCCGCTAGTGGGCTTGACTTGCTGCCCACGATCAGCTAATGCAGTGGCGGACTAGGCCGCGCAACATCAGCGACTGAAGACCCTCCCTCCAAACTGGCGAGCCTCTCCCCCTCCAAGCCTTTGGGCTCTGTTATGTTTTGATGCCCCAGCTGTGGGGTTTGTTGCTTTTGTTTTATAATATAAATAAAATAACTCTCTTCGACCAAAGAAAAAAAAGTCATTCTTCGGTTTTATTAGACAAGATGGGTTCTGTGATGATTCTGAACAAAAGATATCATAGGTAGACAAAAGAACCAGCAAGTTTACTTCAAAAATAGCCACACTTACAAAAACTTTGCTGGATTTTAATTGATAACAAAGCTTTAAAATGTGAAGATGCAACGTTGGAATTTAATCGTCAATGAGGCACCTAGGATTTAAAGCAAAGATACATGTAGAAATATAATTGACAATGAAAATTTGGTAACTATAACTAAGAAACATGTCAAAATTTAATCGATGACGCAAGTCTGAAACCTACAATTCTTGGGTAGAAATGCAAAGATAATTGGAAGATAACATATTGTTTGTTTGCGCACTGAGCAACGGAGGGGGTGGGGTGGCCTCTAGTAGTTGAGCACTAATGTAATATAGTGCCTATGACATAACCGCTCAAAAGCAGTTTCCTTGCAATTTTAGTCATGCCTCCATATCTCCAAGGATCTCGATCCTATATTCCGACTCTGTCTCTTCCACGGATGATATTAATTTGGAATGTCATAACTGTTTTTTTTTTGGCACTTCTCATATCTCCCTTCCCTATTCGCAGGCTCAATCAGTGATTCTCTTTAATTGGTATCTTTGCCAACCAATTCTACTATGATGTTCATCATCATCAATTATACATTGTCTTATATCGACAGTTGATTAATGGTCATGGATGTATGTTGATATTAGTAACATTTTTTTATGGTCGTTGACAATGGCTCATGCATTAAATTATAACTTGTATTCGAGTTGTGTGCCTATCCATATTGATGATTTGGTTATATTTGGTGCAAATGTATGCCTCCTTTTAAAAGAATTAAAAGTAATATGGGTTTCTTTTAAAATATCTGCAGACAAAACTAATGCGTATTGTACCTCTGAAGCTTTGTACTCTGTGTGCACTTGCAGTCTGCTACCTCATAGCTTCCTGACACGTTACCTCAATTGACACGATTCATGAATTACTATCATCATGAATCATATCTTTATGTATAGAGGACCGTTTTTGGAAAGTATAAATTCTGCCAAGATTTGATTTTTATATCACTTCCTTTTTCGTATTCAACCTTAAACCCTAATCCTCTTCTACTCAAAGCTCTTGACCTCAAAGTTCCACTTGTCAGCAACCTTGCCGTTTCTATGACCCCTGAAGGCTAAAGCCTCCAGATACTCCTTTGCGGATTATTTTACTAAGTTCGACAAGTAAAAAGAATAGATTTTGTGGAAAGGAATTTTAGGAGGAAAAGAGAAAAAGAGGATTGAGCATTGGCGAGGCCAACCCTCCTAAGTTAGGGATCTTCTATGCATACCGAATCCAAAATTGGATTCCTGACCCAATCACTTTACTTTTCTTTTTCATTTGAATTTCTCCTTCCTTTCATTCTTCATTCTTGTTTTTTTTTTTTTTTGTAAGCTGCTACCTGCCTTATACAATCATTTGATGACGTATGATTTCATCACTCTTACATTTCCATTGGTTATAATCCAAAACAAACAAGAGAAGTAAAATAGAAAAGGAGTTAAGTCCTCTTTTTCAATGATTTGAATTTTGTGGAAAACAAAAAGAAATAAATATGATAAAAAGTCAGGCCTTGCTGAGGCCAACTCTTGCTCAGGTGCAGCTTAGTGAGATTGATTGTTGACTATGGCTAGCAAGAGCGACCCTCACCTAGGCAAGGCCAGCCCTTGCCAGCTACCAACAAAAGAAAAGAGAAATAAAAACAAAGGAAAAAAAAAGAAAAAAAAATTATTAAAAAAAATCCATGTCAGTATTGGCTGTGCCACGTAAGATTGCCAATATTTATGTGGGTAATTTCCAATTTAAATTGGCCAAATAGATTGAATTGATATGAAAGTGAAAATGTTTATGATTAAATTGACCCGATTAAAAGGTTTATGATTGAAGCAGAACCAATGCAATATATTTAGACTTTTTTGAAGCTTTTCCCATGACACCCGGACCCCTGGAGTGTCAAAAGTTGACACAAAAGGACACTTAGTGTCAAAAGTTACGAAAGTGACGCTTAAGTGTCAAAATCAAAATAAAATAAATCACTTACGCGCCACCGGCAAGAAAATTCGATCAAAACGTTGACGTGGCAATTTTCCGGCAAGCTGCGCGCAAAATGACGTCGTTTCGTAAGATGATGTGGCTAAACAATGTCAAAATTTTAATATAATAATTAATTAAATTAAAATTTTAAAAATTAATTAATTAATTGAATAAAAAAATAAAAAAAAGGGAGGGAGGAAGGAGGAGGAGAGAGGTAGTCAATGGCTGAGGGCTCGCCCTCGTCGCGCCGCCGCCGCCTTCCCTCTATCACTTTGGGGAGGTGAGAGAGTGTTGGCTGGGGCCACCGAGCTCGGGCCGAGGGCCGAGGGCCCCAGCTGACCGGCAGCAAGGGCTTGCGTGCCCTCGCCTCGGATCCGGGCGAGGGTCCCGGCCCTCAGCCGGGGCTCGGCGGCCCCAGCCAACCCTCCCTCACCTTCCGGCAACGGCGGGGAGGCAATGGTGGCGAGAGCTCAACCCTTAGCCTTCGGTTGCCTTCCTCCTCCTCCTCCTCCTCCTCCTCCTCCGTTTATTTTATTTTATTTTATATTATATTAAAATTTAAATTATATTAAAACGACGTCGTTTTTGTGTGTGTTTTGCTGATTCGGCATTCCGACGAGCCACGTAAGCGAGAAAATTAATTAAAAAATTGCCACGTAGGATTTCCTGTGAGGCTCGCCGGATGTAGCACTCAAGTGTCCAATTTTTCATAAAAATTGGCACTTAAGTGCCACTTTCGTAAATTTTGGTACTTAGTGTCTCTTTGTGCAAACTTTTGGCACCTGAAGCATTCTTTTGCCATTTTCCCATAGAAAGTATTTCTTTATGCAAACTTTTGACACTTGAAGCGTTATTTTGCCCTTTTCCCATAGATAAGAATCATGTCTTCTCTCAACAATATCATAAAAGCAGCCTGGCGACAAGAAGGTTGTATATGAATGGATCCCTAACCCAAATAACTTGCGCCGAGCTTCTAGGCCCTCTTCCTGTTCGGAGACTTTGGACCTCTGGGGTTAGTCACGCATCTAACGTTTAGAGCAAAAGAAAGACCAAAGGTAATAAACTGACATTTACAAAATTTTAATTTTTTCCTGGGAACGAGAACCGGCGTGCCATTTCTAGTTACCTTAGAAAGCTGCCAATCCAACTGGAGTGTTTATAGGTTTCTTCTCGTATCTTTCACGGGGAGAAAAAGGGGAAATCTGTGGCCGCCCATTCCCTCTAAAAGTCAATGGACACACCATGTTCATGCGAATCTAATGCCTACTTTAGATAGTAAAAAAATCAAGTGATAATCCTTCCGAGGTACTCATAAGAAGAGGTTGCACGTAAGGACGGAAACTAAACAATCTGCTCGTGAGATACCTGAGATTGATTCATTTATTTTTGCCGAATTAAAGTAAGAAGTTATTAATTGAGAAATACTAGCTTTTGCTAATTAGGGTACACAAATTCCATTTAGTAATTGATTTAGCTTCCATGAAGAACCACCCTGATAATTTTATAAAAATAGAATTATTTTACCTATTTTAGATAACAAATAATGCAATATCTATGAGAAAATATTTGAATTTTCTTTTAATTATTCGAATTTTCCTTGTTTATGCAAAATAATGAGATATGGAGAAGATAAGGAAAAGAATGGCAAAAATTAGGAATTAAAATCAGAAAGCATTGGAAGATGGATATCAAATCAGGGAATCTTTAATTTTGTTCCCTAATTTTATCTGCAAGAGTTGAGAAATAAACATCAAATCAGAGATTCTTTGATTTACTCACTAATTTAATGCGAAAGACAAGCAATTGCTTGGGATAAGGGTCTTGGATGTATGCTATAAATAGGAGAACATTGAGAACCCGAGGGGACAGCTAGTTTTTTTTTAGATCTTTTTTCATTGTTTTGAGAGTTTTTCAAATATTTTGAAGAGAATACAAAAGTGATGATGTAAATCTTGTTCTTCGATTTAAGATGCTGGATTTAATTTATATTTTTCTTCTTCTATTATATCCTAATTTTCTTTTGTTAAGGCTATGATGTAGCCTAATAATAATGATGTGAATTTCATGATTTTTATATGTGCAAGTGATTTTATTCATGTGAGTTATATATTATTGTGCTTAATGCTTTTAGTGAGTGGACACCACCTGAATGATTTAATGTGCATATTTGAGACTGAGAAGTGATAATATGTACCTACTCATTATAATAGATAATCATTAATTAAACGTGGATAGAAACTGACTTATTTGTGTAGCTTTCAGTGAAATGTGATATAAAATATTCATTGTAAGTTGGGAATATTTATAGATTTTAATGTACTTATATTTATTTTAATTCACATAGAGATATAACGGATTACTAGATAGGATAGTAAATAGATTAAAAAATTCTACTATCACATGTTTGATATTGTTCTTGTACATGTAATAATCTGAAATTCATATATAGTGATTACGGTGAAATGAGATACTCTAACATATTTATATGATCAATTTGCTGCATTTAGTCTCATAATTTTGCTTTTAAGATTTTTAGTTTTAATTTACTCTCAATTCTATTTTGATTTGTTGGATAAATTTTAGAATTAATTTATTTTTAGTATTTAATTAGTTTATTAATCATCAATTTTTGTGGGACGATACTCTTTCTTATCATTATATTACTTATTCGATACGTTCATTCAAAAATTTACGGATACCTCTGCAAGTATTGATGTCAGTTCCGGACGTCCCAAACATCCAATCTCGGTTTTGGCTGCTCAAAAGGCAAGAATTGCCCTGCAAATTCATTTTTGATGAGCTATTTTGTCGAAAACATCATCCTCGTGTTATGTGAGTCTGATTGCTTTCTATCATACTCGTTTCCCCGAACATAATGATCCCAAAACTGTGAAGTATCCCAGAACAATTGCACATACAAGACTCCGTAATGTGATATATGAGAGGTATTTAAAACAAGTTCAGATGATATTGCTAAGAAACAAATGACTTATATTAATTGTAAATAGATGCTTGCTTACAAGAAAGGAGGAAAATTAACTATCATTCTACTCTTACAAAAAGATAACATTTAGACTATGCATCTTCCAAGTTTTATAACTAACTAATCGACATATTACTGCCAAACACAGAAGCCAGAAAAGGTGAACACACAACAGTAACTTGATCGGAAACTTGCAACCTCCCGAATGCGGTCTAAAAGTTCCTGCCATCGAGATCATGGAATTGTTCTAAGGTGACTCCAAAGAACGGCAAAACCGATGCTGCTTGAACTCAAAGCTCTCGTGAGACTTGTGTCATGGTTGGTCGAAGTTGAGGATTGGTCCGCAAGCATGCGAGTGCTAGTGCCGTAGCAGAGATTATGTTTTGTGCATGCCGAGTTGTCAGAGGCGAGAGGTGTTGGTCCAGCACATCCTTTAACGGGGTTTGCGACTCGGATTGAGCGGATGAAAATAACAACGAGACATAATCTCCCGGATGCTTTCTCATGATTATCTCCAGTACTACTACTCCAAACCTATATACATCACATTTTTCGGTCGGAGTGTTGGTATAAGCTAGCTCTGCAATTGAAGAATTCAAAGTCCGTTGATAATCTTGTTAGCTGTAATTAAAGACTTGGACATTTGCTTTCACATAATTAAGGAATTTCCAATGACAAAACAAGTTACGATAGTAAATTAATAAGCTTCTACAAAGAACATCACCTGGAGCGATGTATCCAATGGTGCCAGCAATTGCAGTCCAGTTGGTGGAATATGGTCTCAATAATCTTGCGGTGCCAAAGTCTGAAACGTGAGCCTCATAATCAGCATCCAACAAGATGTTGTTGCTGGTCAAGTCTCGATGGAGAAAACAGTCGTGATGCATATACGACAACGCATTGGCAATTGTTCTCAAGCTCCCTCTTTCGACATACTCGTACACCAGAAAACAATGTCGTACATGAGAGCAAAACCCATAAAGCTTCACGATATTGCGGTGGTGAATATTTTGTAAGGCTTCAATTTACCCTTCAAAAGGAACGATGTCGACGGTCTCATCTTCCTCGGACGATGGTATTTTCTTGACTGCAACAGTTTTTACCTGAGGGTAGATCCACTCTGTAAACAACGCCATAGGCCCCTTCTCCCAAATAGTACTTGGAGTCAAATCCTTCTGTGACCTCCACGATTTGCTCGTAGAAATTTTGCCATCAAAACTCAAAATGTGCAAGAAATCTAAATCATTAGTCTTTGTCTATACATTCCTCTCTCTCTTGATAACCTTTCTTCGACGGCGATCAACGATTACGAGGACGATCAAGAAGGAAGAGAGAATGAGGAATCCCAAGAACGAGAGAACAAGAATAATCAAAATTCTAGCTCCATCGTGTTGATTGTGTTTCTTGCTCATGGTAGAAATATTGCAATTCTGTAATCCAGCCACGTTTACACAGAGCCTCTTGTTATGCTGGACCACCTAAAATGGAGCCTCCTTAAAAGCTTTGACATTTGGGAGAGGACCTTCCAAGTCATTATAGGACACACCAACAGAAGTTAATGCTAGTAAGTCATCAAAACTATGGGATGGAACTAGAGAGGCCATTGTGGGAGACGTTTAGGGATTCTAGGACTCTTAAGTTTTCCTAGATCTGGTAATATTCTTCCAGTCAATAGATTTTGACTCAAATCAAGAATGTTTAGGAATCATGCATTGCCTATCTCAGGAGGAATGCTTCTTTCGATTTTATTTTGGCTCAAGTTCAAGCTCAGCAAGTTGGTGCATAGGCTGAGCTGCAATGGAATGGCTCCGCTCAAATTGTTCAATGCTAGGTTGAGATGTCTCAATCGAGAAAAAAAAATCCAAATTCATTGGGAATATCACTTGTGATCCCATTATTGTTTAGGATAAGATCTAGCAGTCATTGCAAGCTTCCCAATTCTCTCGGAATTTTTCCACTTAAATTATTTGAAGAAAGGTCAAGTACTTGTAACTGAGCCATCCTTCCAAATATCGAGGGTATCTCACCGGAAATGCTGTTGTTTGATATCCTTAAGCTCGTCAAATTGTGGTAATGCTCTCACTTCCACGAAAGTTCGCCATACAAATAATTGTGGCTCAAGTCTATATAATTCAGATGAGGATAGATTCCAAAAGCTTCCATTATATTCCCAGTGAGTTTGTTTCTTTCGAGCCTCACTCTAACTAATGAAGTACAATTCCTCAAGCTTTTAGGGATATGACCTGTGAAATGATTATTCATCACAGTGAAATATTGCAATAATCCCCCAAAGCATATATTTTCTGGCAGTTGCCCTTTGAGGGCATTACCACCCACTTCGAAAGCACTCAAATGAACAATCTCATTAATTTCAGGAGGCAAGGAACCTAGAAAGTTGTTATCTCTAAGGCGTAACATAGTTAAATTGGCCATGCTTCCAATTGATGCAGGGATCTCGAACATGTCAAAGTATTATTGCTCAAATCTAAATCTACAAGAGATGTTAGTTTCCCTATCTCTTCAGGAATGAAACCTGAAAAATGATTTGAGAATAGGGATAAGAGATTCAGATTACTCAAATTTTGAATAGATGAAGGGATATGCCCAACCAAATCATTATTATCAAAATTTAATTCAATAAGAGCGGCTAGCCTCTCAATCTCTGAAGGTCTGGATCCTGAAAGTTTATTCCACCATAAGTAAAGACTCTTCAATCTTCCTTGGTCACCTATCTCTCTTGGAATGAGACCATAAAGGTCATTTTCTGATAAGCTCAATTTTGTTGAGTTGCCTAATTTTCCAAGAGAAGGAGGAATGGACCCTAAAAATTGGTTTTCTCGAAGATAGAGAATATTTAGACTACTTAGATTTCCTAGTGAAGTAGGGATAGGACCTTTGAGATTGTTTTTGCCAAAATGAACTTCCAAAAGGGAGTCTAACAATCCAATCTCCTAAGGGATGTGTCCACTCAAGTAATTTGCACATAGGCCCAAGAAGCGAAGATTCTTTAACATGCCTATACATGGAGGAATGTTTCCAGAGAGTCTATTGTGACAAAAATTAAGATAGTTGAGTTTGGAAAGGTTACTAATACTTGAGGTTATAGGACCGTAGATCGAGTTGCTGGAAAAGTCAAGACTAACCACCTTGGTTAAGTGCGAGAAGTCGAGATTATTTAAAGTTCCTCTCAGGACAATATTAGAAAGATTAAGATGGGCGATGAATCCGTAGTTGTCACAGGTGACACCCATGAAGTGGCAAGAGTTGTTACCATGCCATGAAGACATGAGAGATTTGTTGTGGTCTTCGAGACTAGATTTCCATTTCAGGAGATCCTCTGCTTCATCCGTATGGTTGGTCGTATTGGGGACAAAAGAAGTGGAGGAAGCAAAAACGACTATGCCATGAAATGGAGTGGAAACAAAGATGGTGATGTTGTTTACGAAGAAGAGCGAGTAGAATATGTTGAGAAAAAGCACCGCCTCTCTCTCTCTCTGTGGATTTCTCCAGATCTCTCTCTCTACTCCTCTAGATTTCTTTCTCTCTCTCCAGACAATTCCTCAGCCGCAATTGTTGACAAATGATCAGTAACTTGTAATAAAATAATAATAATAGGAGGAGTGTGGAAGGCGGTTCATTGACCGACCTTGCGCCCTAGGGCTCTTGTCCATTGAGCGTGAGAAGTAATGTGGTAGAGTCTTGTGTGTGAAGTGTGTGGAGTGCGTGCGTGGGGTGTGTGGGTGTGTGTAGGGGTCTTGAGAGTATGTTTTGTAGAGTGTGCCATGTGTGCATGAGAGTGTGAGAGGAATTGTGTAGAGTGTCCGAGTATTGTATTTGGTGTAAGGAAATATTATAATAGTTAAATTCATATTTTGTGAATTATATTTGAATCACGTTTCCGCAAGATTCAACATAATAAGAAGAAGACTCCTAAATAAGACGGCTTCCAAGTAAATAAGGAAGAGGCCATGATTTTGGGGTGGTTATGACGATGTGAGATTGTCCAGGTTCGCATGTTCTCAACGACAAGATTGATAAGATATTTATAGATGGCTAATCATTATTAGATGAGGCCTCAATCATGGAGAATGCATATATCTCTGTCGTTTTGAAACAGTTAAACATGTAGTGCTTGTCATGTATGTCCAGAATTCATCTGAACCACACAGCCTCTATCCCTTTTTAACGCAACCCGCTTTAATGGGTTGTGCGATCCACCATTTCGTATGTAAAGTTTAGTTTCCCTCATGAAAATCCTTTCTAAAAAATATATTGGCAAAATCTTCAATTTAAATTTTCATCTAAGCATGACAATTCGTGTTAGTGTTTGTAATTCACGTCAATTTCTATTAGCATAAGATATCATAAGTCTCTCTCTGTAATTCAGAAATTATCTCTCCTCTCGTTTTTCTGTCAATTCGTGTTACCATTAAATCACTGGAGTATAGAAAATGATCATGTTATCAAGAAAAGACTTGTGTCATGCATTATTATTAGCTGACAAACTATTCGTGGGAAGGATGTTATCATGGCGGGGACCAAGAAGCTACTCTCGTTTCTTATCTTTTCATGTCAGCATTTTGTACAGAGATTAGTATTCCTTTTATCGCATTTTGCTGAGAAGACTGGCATTATCTCCACAAGACTTTGAATAGTCTACACTGAACACATCGACAGACTAGGACCCGCAAAACTTCACGTACAAATAGAACATTAATCGACTTTGGACTCATCCGCTTTGGTTCTTTGTGGACGGTTGACGACTGAGTAAAGGCACGGGGTTGATCTCGAGTTCTGCAAACGAAATCTAGGATAAGTCGTTCGCTCAATTTCGAGTTTCTTGAAGTTGATGGCAAGAAAATCGTGCGAGCAATTGGATTTAAAAGACATGATTCTAGATTGACCAAGAAACATAAAATGCTGGTGGCCAAAGTGTGTAAATATAAATACAATATGACCCGTGTCGCGACCTCCCCGAAGCGGGTTGGACCACCTAAGGGTTCGGCTAATGGATTGCTAAGCCTAGACTTAGCTCGAGCTCTCCCAAGCCCATACCAATTCGCAACTTAGGGTTTAAGTTCTTAATATGCAAATGATTTTTATCATGGAGTCGCCACTAATCTATTTTGGGTGGGTCGATTAGAAACCCAAGTAAAGTAATGGGAGAATTACTTCACTCCTACGAACCCGAGAGATTAAATGAGTTCGGGGACTTGATTACGCTAGATTTTTCTAACGCCCTTTCGGTACCTTTTCTTTTTATTTCAAAAATATTTTGCGGGCAGCTTGAATTGATTTTAATTTATCCTCCTAACATGTGAGGTGATCATGCGGATGCGCAAACCACCAATTTAACACCCAAGAAAGCGATGAATAAATTGCAGGATTTACCTCATAGCAACGAAAGCATCTGCATTGTTAGATCAGAATTCACCTCAACAGACCTAGACATGATTTCTAATTAACAGGCAATTTCTTTTTTTTTGGTTTTCACTTATTTAATGAGAATCATGCTTTATGCAATGCATGCTACTAATTTAACATGATATGACATGGTATCATAGCCTAAACTATATGACATGCACATGACATTTGTTCTTTTTTTCTTTAAAAATGCAATTTATCCTAGAAAATAAAATTAATTCTAAGACAATTCTTTTTGGTATTTTTCATGAAATTCGAAATGAAAATTGTCCAATAATTAAATGTGCAATCTAAATTAACCAAATGGCCTAATTCTAATGACGAGCAATTTCTAATTAAATGAACCTAGCGATAATTACTAAATGACGTGCATTTCATGAACCTAATTCTACATGACATGCGCATGATTTTTTTTTAATGAAAATTCGTAATTAAAATTGCTAAAATATAAAAAAAATCTAATTAAAGCGAGACATTATCTATTTTAAGTTAGGTTTAGACTAATCTAACTCCTATCTCAACTTAGAAAATTATCTCATTATGCAATTTAATTCAAAAGATTTTATCTAACCTAGATGCCATCTAAACATGCATTTTTAAAAAAGCTATCTATTTTATCATGCAATTTTGTCCAGAAAAATCAATTCTAATCTACATGTTATGCCAATGCAATTTTTTTTTTTGTATTTTTGAAATAAATAAAGCAATTAAAAAATGCTCCATGGTTGTTTCGCTAATAAAATCAATAAATTGATCTTAAGCCTTAAAGACCAAGGTATCAATTTTATTCCCGCGTGATTAATTATTCCATCTAAAGCCTTATAGATGAAATAAACAAATCATTGTCGGTTGCGAATTAGGTGATACGTCGGGGATTTTCAAACATGCATCAAGAAATATTTCATATAACAAAGAGATATTAAAATAACAGAACATAAAAACGAAATATTAAAGATAAAATATCATAAAATAAAATAGATCTACCTAATAGAATAAAATAAACTTACCTAATTTGGACGTTTTCCATTTTTGCTTCAACAAGTGGTGCTTTATGGACCACGACAGGGACTCAGCTCACGGCCGAGGTGGCTGCTGCTGCGACGGGCAACAGTGGGCGGTGGACAAGGTCGTCGGAGGAGCTCCGGCAAGGGGCAGCGAACCCACGGCGAGGGAGGAGCAGGAGTCGCGTGTGGTTACTGGTGCGAGGCCGACTCCGAGCGAAGCTGCTGTGGTGACAGACGAGCAGGGGGCGTCGGGTCTCGCGAGTTGCAGCGGCAGCGAGCAGTGGCGGAAGCTGGCGGAGGCGCGAACTGTGGCGTCACGGATGAGGGAAAGCAAGGCGGGCCGCCGCGTGATGAAGCAGCAGCAGGGCGGCCGGCGCGGAGGACAGCAGACGGGGCACGGTGATGCTGTGCGGGGGTCGGTCACAGCGCGAGGGGGAGGCCGACGCTCGGAGGAGGGTGCTCACGGCATCGGACGGAGTTGCAGGCGCGGGCTGCGGGTGCAGGCGTCAGGCGGAGGTGCAGACGCGGTGACGAGCGAAGACGGTGGCGAGCTCGGAGCTCGCTGGAAGGAGCAGGAGACGGATGAAGGTGCTGCGGTGGTGCGGCGACAAGCAGGTTGAGGGCTGCAACAGCGACGATGTTCGGAGACGGTGGTGCAGGAGCGGCGCGGGTTGCTGGACGTCGGGTCGTCTCGGGTCGGCGTCAGGGACGGTGGCGCGCAGGCTGAGGCGCAGCTGTGGAGCTGCATACGTCGATGGTGACGGGTGGTGGGCGGCACGGCGACCAGCGATGGGCGGAGGGGCGGCAGCGGGCAGACGTAGGTCGCAGGCGCTGAGCGTCGGTGAGGCTCGGGGTTGCAGCGGTGACGGCGTTCGGAGCTTGCCCGAAGGAGGGAGGCTGCAACAGGTTGCTGTGTGGTTGTCGCGACCACAACAGGGGCGACGAGGGGCGGTGCGAGCTCGTGGGTGGTGCTCGCACGGGGGCGGCCGGCGGTGCGGTGGCTCGGCTGCTGGTGCACCGGCGAGCGCAGCGGCACGGACGCAGGCGGAGTAGCAGAAACCGGTGGAAATCCAGCAGCGAAGAACCCCAGGAGAAGATGAACAGTAGGGGTCTTGTCTTTGCTTTTTGCTTTTTTTTTTTTTTTTTTTTTTCCCCCTCTCTCTCTTTCCTGTCTTCAGTCTCTGCCGTCTCTCTCTCTGTTTTTTTTTTTTTACATTTTTAATCTCCTCCCCTGACTTCATATTTTCTTTTTTTGTTTTTCTCTGACACACTCCCTTCCCTTCACTCGTTTGAACGAAGGAGAAGCCTTTCACAATGAAAATTTTTCTTTTTCGCTCCCCTCACAGACCTCTCGAATGAATTTTTCGTTCTCCTCCTCTCTCTTTTCACTTCCCCCCTGACTTCATTTTTCTTGGTTCTCTCTAACGAGCATCTCTTCCTTTCTTAATCTCTCACAAAACCTCTCCAGTGAATGCTTCCCCCCTTCTCTCCCGAGGATCCTTGCTTATTTATAGGCAACATCTGACTTAAGCGTGAACAGGTGAACAGGAGGCAGCCACAACTTTTCCTTGCTTGTTCAAGTTTGGTTCTTCTTTTTTCAAATATGGTGGCCACCGCCTGCTCTCTAGGAAGGAAAGTATTATAAAATGTCAGCCCATCCTTTTGCATGCGTCTGTAGAATTTTCACGTCCCCCACTCATGCGTGCATGTGCATGCATTAATGAGGGGAAGAAAATGCACGTTCATGGATTCTTCTTTCTTCTGCATGCTTGGGGTTTCTTAAACGGCTACTTGTCCCTCCCTTCTATAGGATAGCCACAACTTTTGACTTTTCTTGTTTGTTATTTGCTCCTTTCTTGAACACACTCCTCCTTGCTTCACCAAAATTAACGACCCACACTTGAGAGAATATATTATAATATATTATGGGCTTCCCTTTGCTTCTTCGAGGCTCCTCACGTCCGCCGAATTCTTGCGCATGCATGTGCATGCATTAATGAGCGAGAGACAATGGACGTGCGGGAACTTCTTTCTTGATTTGCTCTCCAGGAAGGAGAGAATTCCTTGCAACAACTCACTATAAAATATTATAAAAAGGTGAGCCCATGTTCTTGCAGACTTTCTCCAGAATTCTCGCGTGTGCAGTGGAGAATTTTTTCTTTGCTTTCTTCACGCGTGCGGCTTCTCTAGAGTTTTTACGTCCGCCGAATTTTATCCACGCATGTGCATGCATTAATGAGGAAGAGACAATGGACGTGAAGAACTCTTCTTTCTTCTTTCTTTCATTGTGTATTTTCAGATCAGCAAGAGAGAGACCACCTTTTGTGCATGTAATCGACCGCGAGTCGCTACGTTTGGTTGTGTTTTGGTACCGATGCAAATGCAACTACATGAAATACAATTTTACTTACTTTTTTTTTTCTCTTTTTTATATGCAACTAATTACTAAATGATTAGGCAAAAATTTAGGTGTCAACAACCCGGGTCGTCTAATATTGTTTATTTGCCAAATATTAGTTCAATTATGTTATTGATCATGTAATATTACTGTAAATATGATTTTAATATTATTTATTTGTCAAATATGAAGCCTAAATGAGATTGATCTTTCAAATGGATTACTCTGAAATGTGAGTCAACAATGAGATAGATAGTCCTGCGATGATGGATTTTTTCATTGATTTTCGAATATATTTATTTGTCAAATATGAGACCAATTTGAGATTGATCATCTAATATAATTATTTATCAGACAGGATTTAATATTCTTTGATTGTCAATTAAGAGCCCATAAGAGATTGATCTTTTAATATATAATTTGTTAAATACGAGCCAATCACAAGATAGGTATCCCTATACTGTTAAATTCTTTCAAAACCTCGTCTTGAACAAGTTTATATAGAGATAGAAATTGCCGGTATTTCGAGATAGAATCTATATATATATATATAATCTTTTTAAAAGCATTTATTACCAAAAATATGCATAGTTCTCTTAGAGAATTATGAATAAAAATATTATGAAAGTACACCAATAATAGATTTTTTTTAATCAAAATTTGCATAAGACTAGAGATGTAGAGTTAGAGATATGTTAGGATTAATGATTTGCTAAAGTGATCATCAAAAACAAATTACCAAGAGTTTCATGCGTAAGCATGCTATATGGCTCAACTTCTCGGGAGTTTTACTCACTTTTTACTAGGTTGATGCTCCGTTTGTACAAGAATAAATTTTACTAGGATTTTACTTGAACAATAAATAACAAAATATCGCAAATTATAATGCACCTCGTGACATACACAATTAATATTTTGAAAATCGAATCTTTCTGCATTAAACATGTTTAACAAGTGTCTCCAGGACACTTATTAGCAAGATTCATTTTATTTTCACATCGTCTTTTTAAGTAGGGAACGAAGTAAGATTTTCTCTAGTGAATCTGTCGATTATGTTGCTTGCAAAGAGTTACTCCACTTATAGGCTTCAAGTGCCATCAAATGAAGATGATGTTTTTTTTTTTTTTTTTTTTTAATGTGATGATGGGCTTATTTAGGCTTGTCCACCCATGTTGGGCCAAAAACTTGGCCCATAAGTGAAGGGCCCATAGAAAAAGAGTGCAGTTACTGTAGATAAAAGAAAAAGGGGGATTTTTGAATAAATGAGAAAATCTGAGGGGTTGCTACGTAATTTGAAAATAAGAGAAAACACGTTCTCTGTTTTCTACGCTCTCTCAGTTTCTCCCCAAAAACTGTACACTCCTTTGAAGAACAGTATCAGAATTCCTCATCAAACCGCGACAACGATGTTTAATTTGTGAAAGACAAGGTATGTTCGACTCCATAATGTACCTTTTGATCGGTGTAATAAGTTTTTCTGGGCTCACTTTTCCGCGTTAGTTTTCGGTGTTCGATTGAATATCGGATCGTTTTTGGGAATCTGTTTCCCAACATTGGTATTAGAGCAATATTGTTCATGTTTCCCGATTATTGTTCATGTTAATAAATTATTTTTGGTTGAAATTTCGTGAAACGCCGCCATTGGTCACTTGGGGAAGGAAATCCCGACACCGTGTACTGTTCACCCCCCGTTTATGATTTTTTATAAATCGAATCTCATTTTTGATAACGTAAGGTCGTAGCTCTCGTCGATATGAGAAAATTGACTGGTGGCTCACCGTCATGAGCCGCCGGACGCGCCGCCACGCGTGGCCAGAATGTCTGGCGTCGTCGGCGCGTAAACGCGCCGAGGCGGTTCCCAGGCACGTGCAACGCACGCGAGAGCGGGGCAAACCGCAGGTGCGTGCAATGCACGTGCGCGGTAATTGCATGCACGTGTGTGGCATGCATGCAGCAATCGCTGGCCCGTGCGCACACGCGCCAGCCGACGTCAGTCAGCGGTTGCCCGCGCATGCGTTGGGCATGTGCGGGTGACATCATGATGACGTCACCTAGCAGGGTCAGTTGGTTTGACCTGACCCGACCCGTCTTCGTTGACCCGTTGACCCGTTGACTCGTTGACTCTTGACTGTTGACTGTTGATTTCGACCGTTAACCGTTGACCCAAAAAAAAGAAAAAAAGAAAGTGTTTCTTTTTCAATTAAGTTTATATGGATTATATGTAATCCCTTTTTGTTTTGCATTTGTTGCAGGAACAATGCCTCTCTTTCAGGCGCGCACACCTATTCGTGCAACTACAACAAGTAAAAAAGAAAGGCTTTCAAGGTTGATAGCTGAGTTGACCGATTATCGATGGGAGAGTAGCGATTTAATTGAACATGTGCTTGAGGTCAACAAGAAGATACAAGAAGTCATTTGAAAGGGTTATCACATGCCAGCTTTTGAGATGGTGCGATTCTTCATGAACACTCTTCCACTAGAATGGTAAGGAGTGTTGAATCGCCTATGGGAGGCCAACAGAGTTCCTAAGTATAAGAGGCTTGTAATGGCTTTTATAGATGAATATTATCGGGTTGGAGCCACAAAGACTGCGACCCAAGGAATGACTTCAATCTGGCGGGAGATGAATGTGCGAAGGAGAAATCCTAAGGGATATCAGTATGTTTTTCCGTGGTTGCCGAATGTGCCTAAAAATTTACAGAGGATAGTTTGGAGAAATTAAAAGATTCTTTTCCAGTTCATATGTTGACTTGGCGTTAGCTATTTCTAGTGGTTTTTATTTAGTATGTTTTAATGGATATCTTATGTAAATATTTTCCAAGTTATGTCGTTGTAGCAACTGATGTATTAGTTACATTATGTGGAAATATTTTCTTGAATCATTAATGGATGTCCAATATCATTTGCTTCTGTTATTATTAACTATTGTGGGTAGTTCATAGAAGTTTCCGTAACTTCAAAGAACTTATTTTGCATAGAAGATTATATTAATGATAATTTCAAGTTAGGATTTTTGGATGATGATTGGAAACATAGTGACCTTTTGATTCTGAAACCTTATCTGAAATTATTCATTAATATAATGAGTTTGTGCAAAATGGATGCATAAATGATAGGCATTAATAATTCGTGCATATGTGTCTGATATGTTCAGATCGATGGCATCAACCACCAAGAGCATAGTCGCTGAATTGAACAAAGGTGAAAAGTTGAACGGCGATAATTATGAAATATGGCATATGAGAATTCAATATGTGCTAGAAGAGCAAGAGGCACTAGAAGCTCTTAACCTGATTATGGAAGAACCTGAAGATGGGAACACTGCATGACATAAGAGAGATGAGGATGCATTTGCTGCATGGGAGAGAAAAAATTCTCTTGTTCGCATTACGTTGCTGAGTAGCATGGAGAATAATGTCATATGAGAGTTCAGACGTTTTGAGAATGCCAAGGAAATGTAGGAAGTGTTGGTAACAAGATTTGGTCATACATCAGTGACCAAATTGAGGCAGCTCATTATAAGGTTTGACTCTTACAAGAATCCTCATGCTTAGACCATGAAACAACACCTGAGAAAGATGTCAAACATGATTAACGAGCTGAAGGATGCTGGCCATGTCTTAATTGATGAGTAGCAAGTGCAAACAGTGATCCATTTCTTGCCTCAGAGTTGGGAACATATGAAGGTGCACCTGACCCATAATGAGAACATCAAAACCTTTGAGGATGCAGTGTGCCACCTTGAGCTAAAAGAGGACCGCCTCTTGGTGACTAAGCCAGAAAATGACATTTATTATGCTAGTTCTAGCTCACATGGGGTTTCAAGCTCCAAGCGTAAAAGTCCTGATTGGTTCAAAAGGTGGAAAGGCAAGGGAGCAAGTTCTTTAGGAAAAAACCAAAAGTTGATCAACATGAAAGAGGAAAGCATCCTCGAATGAAGAAGCTGTCAAGGGTGAAGTGTTATAATTGTGACAAAAAGGATCACTATGCTTGCGACTGTCGCGAGCCAAAGAAGATAAACACCCTTTGTACTTTTGAGAACTTTGCTTATGTGTCAAGTTCTGTATTATTAAATGAATCTAATCATTTGTGGACTGTAAATTCGGGAGCAACAGACCATGTAGCGAAGGATAGAGAATCCTTCGTGGAATTTCGACGAATACCGACTGGAACTAAATGGATCTATGTAGGAAATAACTCCAGAGCCGAAGTAAAAGAGATTGTCACTTGCCAATTAAACATGCGTGGTGGATGCACTTTGTTCCTACATGATATATTATATGCTCCGGAGATTCGTCAGAATTTAGTGTCTGTTTTAGTGTTGGTAAAGCTTGGTTTTAGTATGAACTTCCATAATAGTGGTGTTGATTTGTATTTGAATACAAACTACTATGGTTGTGGTTATTTTCTAGATGGTTTTATTGTATTAAATGTTGACTGTGGTAATGTCAATGTTTGTTATTCCCTTTTGACGTCTTCTAATTCATATGATAATAATGTGAATGTGTGGTATGCTAGACTTGGTCATATTGACCAACAACGTATGGATAGGCTAGCCAAAGAGGGCTTGTTAGGTAATATTGAAAAAGTCGATTTGCCCATATATGAGCATTGCCTAGCAGGGAAAACAACAAGGAAACCATTTGGAAAAAGGTAAAAGAGCTGAATTTCCTTTGTAATTAATCCATTCTGACATCTGTGGTCCAATGAACGTGAGAGGAAGGCATGGGGCTGTTTATTTCATTACATTTATAGATGATTATACTCGATTTGGATATGTCTATTTGATTTCTTATAAATCTGAAGTATTAAGTTGTTTCAAAAAGTTTATGAGCTTGGTAGAAAATCAATTAGATAAGAAAATAAAAGTATTGAGATCCGATCAAGGTCGAGAATATTTATCTGATGAGTTTAGAAATTTATGTGATGAAAAAGGAATAGAAAGACATTTGTCTATTCCCTACACTCCTCAATAAAATGGTATTGTAGAAAGAAGAAACGAAACCCTACTAGAAATTGTTAGGTCTATGATGGCGCATGCTAACTTACCTATCACTTTTTGGAGTGATGCTTTATTAACTGCTGCCTATATACTTAACCGTGTGCCTTCCAAATCAGTTATTTCCACTCCATATGAGTTATGGACAGGTAGAAAACTAGACTTAAGTTTTCTTAAACCGTGGGGTTATGCTGCTTATACTCATAAGTCCTCTCACAAATATGGAAAATTGGGTCCCAGATGCAAGAAGAGTATTTTCATAAAATACTCAGAACACTTGAAAGGGTATGTGTTTATAGGTGAGCAGGAAAGTAGGAGTAAAACTGAATTCGAATCACGGGATGTTACATTCTTAGAGAAGGAATTTCCTAAGAAAGGCGAAATAGGTGAGGATTACTCCCTATTTGAAACCTTGGATCAAGATAATGAACTTAGTGGAGTTCATTCAAGTGGGAGTAACATAAGAAGTGATGAATTTTGATAACGCTAGTCAACTTTCTAGTCAACTTTCTTTCCTCCTTCATCTTTATCCAGCTTCGAAGAACTAGACATTGGTATCTCAGTCTTTTTGCAATTCTCCAATCCGAACTTTTTAACAAGTTCTTTCGCATATTTTTCTTGGTGAATGAAGATTCATTCCTTCAATTGTTTTATTTGTAATTCGAGAAAGAAGGATAATTCACCTATCATGCTCATCTCAAATTCATCCTGCATAGACTTAGAAAACTTCTTGCACAGGTTTTAGTTAGGCGATCCAAATATAATATCATCAACATAAATTTGAACAAGTAGAAAGTTTTTACCTTCCCTTTTAATAAACAAGGTAGTATCCACTTTTCCTTTGACAAAACCATTTTGCATTAAAAACTTACTTAACTTGTCGTACCAAGCTCGAGGTGCTTGTTTTAAACAATAGAGAGCCTTTTTTCAGTTTGAATACTAAGTTTGGTCTCTTTGAATCTTCAAATCCAGGAGGTTGTTCCATCTAGACTTCTTCTTGGATAAATCCATTTAGGAATGCACTCTTGACGTCCATTTGGAATAACCTGAAATTTTTATAACAGGCAAAAGCAAGTAATAATCTAATTGCTTCTAACCTGGCTACTAGAGCGTAGGTTTCATCATAATCTATCCATTCTTCTTGCGTATATCCTTTGGCCACGAGTCTTGCTTTGTTCCTGATCATTTTTCCTTTTTCGTCCAACTTGTTCCTGAAAACCTATTTAGCTCAAATAATGGATTTACCTTTTGGTTTAGGAGTTAACTCCCATACATCTTTAATGCTGAACTGTCTAAGTTCTTCTTGCATTGTTTCAATCCAGCTTTCGTCAGCTAATGCTTCTTCTATGCTTTTGGGTTCTATTTCAGAAATAAGTGCCACGACGCTACACTCTTCTTGCCTTTTGGATCTAGTGCAAATCCCTTCATTAATATCACCAATGATGAATTCTTTGGGATGACTAGACTTGTGCTTTTAGTTGCTTGATGGTCTGGCAGGAAGTTGTTCTTCTACTTCAGTTGATTCTTCAACTTCCTTTCGCTGATTTTCAGAGGTTTGTAGAGTTTGGAGCAGGTTCAGATTCTTCAGGTTGAGTCTGAATCAGTTGATTCTACAAAGAGTCTTGGAATTTGACATTCGTAGATTCTTCCATAGACTGAGTTTTTTTGTTGAATACTCTGTAAGCTTTGCTGGTGGTTGAATATCTAATGAAGATTCTCTCGTCTGATTTCTCTTCAAACTTACTAGTTCGATCATTCGCATTTTTCAAAACAAAACATTTGCAACCAAATACATGAAAGCAAGAAACAATTGGCTTCTTTCCTTTGAATAACTCATAAGGAGTTTTCTTCAGAATATGCCTTAAAAATACCCTGTTAATAATATAACATGTTGTAGAAACTGTTTCAGCTCAAAAATGAGAGGAAATACTACTTTCTATTAAAAGAGTTCTTGCCATCTGCTGCAAAGATCTATTCTTTCTTTCCACAACTCCAATATGTTCTGGAGTGTATGGAGAAGAAAAAACATGTTGAAAACCTGATTCATCACAAAATTTTGCAAAGTCTTGATTTTTAAACTCACCTCCATGGTTTGTCCGTATGCTTGAAATAGCATATCATTTCTCGTTCTGAATTTTCTTAGCAAACTTTAAAAAGTAAGAAAAGGCTTCAGACTTACTTGCTAGAAAGTAAGCCCAAGTGAATCATGAATAGTCATCAACGATTACTAGACAATATCTCTTTCCGCCTATGCTTCTAGTTCTGGTTGGCCCAAAGAGATCCATATGCAGAAGCTGCAAAACACGATTAGTAGAAACCTGATTTAATGGTTTAAAAGAACTTCTAACATGTTTTTCCAATACACATGGTGTACATAAGTCAGATTTTTGAAATTTCAAGTTGGGCAATCCTCGAACGAGATTCTTAGAAGAGATCTTGGCAATCTGCTTCATATTGACATGGCCAAGCTTTCGATGCCAAAGATTTGCTTCATCTTGAATTGAGATTAGACATTGAGATTTCTCTGGTTTTATATCTAGAAGATAGATGTTCCCATGTCTTCATCCAGTAAAAGATTGTGAAAGATCTTTACTAGTTCCTAAACATATTCCTTCTTGAAAATTGATCTTGAATCCAGTGTCGCACAATTGGCTGATGCTAAACAAATTGTAATTGAGTCATTCCACTAAGGAAACATTGTTGATTGTGAGACTTGCAATTTTTACAGTTCCACATCCAACAATTCTTCCTTTGCTGTTTCCACCAAAGGAGACTTTTCCACCATTTACTTGCATAAGTTTTATAAAACAACTTGAATCTCCAGTCATATGCCTTGAACATCCACTATCCAAATACCATTTAACATTTTTCTTGATAGTGACCTGCAATTAAAAAAGAAACTCAAGCTATCTTTGGTACCCATATTTTCTTGGGTCAAGAGGAGTTAGTGCAATAAGTAGTCTTTGCCTATTCTTTCTTAACAGGTTTCCAAACCATAGGACATTCTTTCTCAAAGTGTTTAGAGCTGTTGCACTTAGAACATTTGAGAGCACTTCGCCCAACAGGTTTTACAAAGACTTTATGAAAATGATTTCTGTAAAAAGTTTTTGTAGGTCTTTGTTTGATTCTTTCTTTCACTTTTGGAAAATCAATTAGAGGAATAGTTTCAGAAGTCATTCCCATGCCTGATTTGTTAAAGTAAGGTCTTTGTACTGAAAGAATCTTTTCCAATTTCTCAGATCCTATTGAAAACCTTTTTGAAATATTTGAAATATTATTTTTCAAAAATGTATTTTCTTTTGAAAGAGAGTCTGCATTTTCTTTTAAAGTAACAAAACTTTTATCTAAATTTTCAAACTTTTCTTTCCATAAAATTTCATGTTGCTTTAGTATAGAATTCTCCATTTTTAGCTTGAAAATCTTCTTGAGAGAGGTTTTGAGACTAAGACACAGTTCATCAATGTATTTCAAGACTTTAGTAGGGATTTTTAAATTACTTACCTCGATTTCACTATCTGAGTCTGAGTCTGTATCTATTTCGGAGTCTGAGTCTGATTCTGATTTTGCCATTAGACAAATATTGGCATAATCTTCATCACTTTCTTCATATTCTGTATCACTCCATGTCTCTGCCTTGAGAGCCTTCCTGTATTTCTCAGCTTTTCCTTTCTTTTTCTTCAACATGGGACTGTTGGGTTTGATGTATCCCCTTTTCTTGCATTCAAAATAGATCACATCTTTATTTGATTCATCATCCTCAGTTGATTTGTTTTGGAATTTTTGAGTGCTTTGTTTCTTCCAATTGAATCTTCTTCCATTTTTGTTCAGTTTCCTGAACCTCTTTATCATAAGAGCTAACTCTTCATCATCCATATCATCTTCAGAGTCTGTAACATCAGAATCATCGTTAGATCTCAAAGCAATTGAATTCTTACCTTTGGGATCTTCTTCGTCATTGATTTGCTCCACTTCATAGGACTGAAGTGTGCCAACCAATTCGTCTACAGAAAGTGGCATGATCCTTTGTGTTTCCCTTATCGAAGTCTTTACGTGATTCCAGTCTTTTGAGAGTCCACGCAGCAACTTGTTAACCTTCATGGGTCCTGAGATTGGTTGTCCCTGATACTCTAGACCATTTACAATTTCTATAAAACGACTAAACATGTCAGTAATAGATTCTATTGGCTTCATCTTGAAGGCTTCATACTGTCCGAGTAGAATATTGATCCTTGTTTCTTTCATTCGATCAGTTCCTTCATAGGTAATGTGCAGCCTGTCCCAGACTTCTTTGGCTATTTTACAAGAAGATATTTTGTTATACTCAGTAGGAGATAATGCACAATATAAGGAGTAAATTGCTTTAGCACAAAGAGCTTGAGTCATTTTGCCAACGTCTGCATCTTCTTTTCCCCTTTCTGAAACTGATGTAGCTTTAGGAATAATTCCTTTTTTCTACTACATCCCATTCCAGAGAATCTTTTGATCTTAGGAATGCATTCATTTTGTTTTTCCATATGTTGTATTCCTTTCCATCAAAATAAGGCGGTCTGGTGTTGCTTTGGCCTTCAACCAAACATGGAGCCAACATACTAGCCATAGATCTTTAACTAAGAAGTAAAAACACTTCAATTAATTGAGTACACAGGCTCTGATACCAATTGATAACGCTAGTATGAACACCTAGAGGGGGTGAATAGGTGTAAAAGAAGTTTTTACAAGACTTAACAACTTAATTCGACTTAGAATAAAATAGTAGATTGAAGATATAAAAGATTATAAACTGATATATAAGACTGTGAATTAAGTAAATAGATTAGGGTAAGAGAATTGAAACACAAAGTTTATAGTGGTTCGGCTTAGACCAAGCCTACGTCCACTCTCTCGCACTGACAGCCCACTAGCTGGATTCTACTAAGAACCAAAAGAGATTTTACAGTATCAAGTCCTTGATTCCACAGTGTAGAGACTCTACTACACTTCCTCAAGGTCTCACAAGTATTTAATCTCTCTTTTGAGTACAGTTTAAGCTGGACAAATTGTGACAGCAAAGAACTAAGAGTTTCAGACTTTGGAATTTTTCTTTCATGCACACACTCGAATAACTTGAGCGTCCTCCTTATATACTCCTTCATGCCATCATAACCGTTGGCACCTTCCAAATGAGTTCTTCCAATCTATCAGTTGGACAGAATCAATTCGGAAGATCATGATAGCCCACCAATCTTGCTCGCCCATACAATCAGGATCTAGGTTTCCATAAGTAGAACCTTCCAAGTATACTTCGCCATTCAACGGATCTAATTATTCAAGTTGATTTCAATAAGAATAATTGATCACAAGATGCTATCTCCAGCCGTGAGATATTTTTCAACCGTACGAATCAAATCATTAAAGATATACTTGTGTCTGGATAAGTCTTCTTCATTGGATGAAACTTTTCTTCGTCGGTCTGGAAACTATCAGTGAGGGCAGACTTTAAATCTTGAGTCTGGAGGTCTTCAGACTTTGACGATAGATATGCAAGTCTTCAGACTAGACTGATGGAAACGTTTTGTCAACTTCAAAACGGATAAGGAAGTTTTCTCCAACAAATTTAATTCAACTCACTCTCAATTACAATAATATGATGAGACGATATCATCATTATCTAATCCGAGTGGGAGCATAATGGAGAATGATGTGCAAATTGTATAATCTCCCATACGGCGAACAAGTCGCAAAAGTATTTCCCGTTGACGTTTTGACATTGAAGGGGAAACTTTAATAATTGCTCCACAAGATGAAGATGAGTCAAGAAATGTAAATAAGGTTCTAAATTGCCCTACTAAGGAAAAAAGGATGCATGCAATGGAAGAGGAGATGGAGTCAATGAAGTGAAACCATGTTTGGGAACTGGTTGATCTTCCAAAAGGACACAAAGCCATTGTGAACAAGTGGGTTCTCAAAATAAAATGTAAAACTGATGGTTCAATAGAAAGACATAAAGCTTGTCTTATGGCGAATGTGTATAATCAATAGGAATGAATTGATTATGGGGAAATATTTTCTCCTGTTGTGAGATTTACCTTGATTCGTATTATTTTGGCAATAGTGGCAAGTATGGATCTTGAGTTATATCAAATGGATGTAAAGACTGCTTTTCTCAATGGAGAATTAGAGGAAGAAATATATATGGAACAATCTATTGGTTTCATCATGAAAGGCCAAGAAGAAAAGACATGTCGACTTCTGAGATCGATATATGGCCTTAAGTAGTCATTGAGATAATGGTATATACGTTTTTATAATGCCATAATGGCATATGATTTTACAATAATTGATGATGATCATTGTGTATATATCAAAAGATCCAAAGATCAATTTATGATCATATCATTATATGTTGATGATATACTGATTGCTGGAAGCAATATGGAGTTTGTTAATACTGTCAAGAGTTGGTTATCTTCCAACTTTGAGATGAAAGACATGGGTGAGGCTGCATACATTCTTGGAGTTAAGATTTCAAGAGATCGTTTGAAAAGATAATTATCTCTTTCACAAGAAACATACATAAATAAGGTTCTTGAACGATTTCGTATGCAAGATTGTAAACCCATAGATACTCCTATTGCAAAAGGTGAATGATTGAGTCATAGAATGTGTCCAAAGATTCCATAAGAAAAGGAACAAATGCAACATGTTCCTTATGCTAGTGCTGTTGGAAGCTTAATGTACGCTATGATGTGTACAAGACTTGACATATGTTTTGCAGTTGGAATGATGAATAGATACTAATCCAATCTAGTCAAACACATTAGAAAGCCGTTAAAAGAATACTAAGGTATCTGAAGGGAACTGCTGATTATACGCTGAATTACCAAGGAAATGATCTGCGACTTGAAGGCTATTCAGATGCTGATTGGGGAGGAGATTTAGATGAAAGGAAATCTAACTCTGGATTTGTGTTCTTACTTAATAATGACGCCATATTATAGAGTAGTAAGAAACAAACGTGTATAGCCTTGTCCACGATGGAAGCTGAGTTTGTGATATTATCAGCAGCAATACAAGAAGGTGTTTGGCTTAAGAGATTTTTGGATCATTTAGGTGTTATTGAGAATGCTGCAAACTCATTGTTGGTTAACTATGATAGCCAAGCAGCAATAGCGTATACCAAAGATCCAAAATATCATGACAAGACTAAACATATAAATACAAAGTATAATTTTGTCAAAGATATGGTTGCACGAAAAGATGTGAACTTACAGTACATATCTACGCATAGAATGGTAGTAAATCCTATGACGAAGCTAATATCTAGAGATGTATTTTGTGGCCATGTAAAATCTCTAGGACTGCGTAAAGGCTGATATACTGAATATTGTAATTTCCCTTAAGTGTTCACATTTAATGAATTTGTGTTTTCATTATTAATGCTTATGAATCTTTGTTTGACGTTTATGCATCTTAATACTTAGTGAATTATATAAAATTAAGAAAGTATGTCGGACAGATAAAAGATTAGCCCACTCACATGGGTAATCGCCTCTATTTACTATGTGATAAATAGAGATGAGACGGTTTTTTAAGCTTATTATTTATGTGATAATTGAGAGCTCAAGCTTAAAATATATATGTCACCTTAACTAAGTGTTAAGATAAGGACATAATATTTACTATGTTCGAAAGTAAAATAACCCACATATTTTACTTTATCTGTCTATGATGCCAGATGTGAGTTCTGATGAATTCCGTGAAAGAGTAGATGTGAAAGCTAGTACGAGCACCTAGAGGGGGGTGAATAGGTGTAAAAATAAATTTACGAAATATGTGTGCAGCACTAATCAACAATAGATTATAAAAATGAAATTTGTCTCTTGTAAACAAAACGAGTTACGATCAAAGTAAAAGAACGTAGGGAAGAGAATATGAACATAGAGTTTATAGTGGTTCGGCTTAATCCAAGCCTACGTGCACTCTTCCGCACTGACAGCCCACCGGCTGGATTCCACTATGAACAAAAGAGTTGTTACAGTAAGGCTCTTCCTTGATTCCACAGTGTAGAGACTCTACTACACTTCCTCAAGGTCTCTCAGAGATATAGACTCTCTTTTGTGTACAAGATTTCGCTCAACAATTTAATTGACTAAGAACAAGGACCTTCAGACTTTGGAATTCTTCTATCACGCACACTCTCGAACAACTGGAATGTCTTCCTTATATACTCCTTTATGCCATCATACCCGTTGGCACTTACCAAAGGAATTCTTCCAATCTACCCGTTGGACAGAATCAATTAGGAAGATCTTCGAGCTATTTAAGGAACATGACAATAGCCTATCAATCCTGCTCGCCCATACAATCATGATCTAGGTTTCCATAAGTAGAACCTTCCAAGTATACTTCGCCAATCAACGGATCCAAAATCCCTGAATCAATCTTGATTTGAATAATGGATTCCGACATGCTACATCCAGCCAGGAGATCTTTTCCAGTCGATAAAGTCAAATCCTTAACAAAACATCCAGTTTTGGATAAGCCTTCTTCGACGGTCTAGTAAACTGTCAATGAGGATAGACTTTGAGTCTTGAGTCTGGCAGTCCGGAGGTCTTCAGACTTTGATAAAAGAGTCTTCAAATCTTCAGACTAGACTGATGGAAACGTTTTGTCAGCTTCAAAACACTCAAGGAAGTTTTCTCCAACAATAGATACGTGAACTCAAGTTAGACATTAGGTATGTCTGAACTATCATATGTACGGTATTGAAGGTGTAGACATACGCTCCATGGGAAATGAGTTAATATCGTAATACGTATTTCATACTACGTATGCATGAGACGACCAATAAGAGTGACAAAAGTTTTGATCTCAACTTTTATGCCGTGTGAGGCTCTTGAGGAAAATAGTTCCTCAATTAAGTGCCCTCATCACTCTTACTTATTCTCAAGATTTCTATTCAGTGTTTGCTATCTTAGAATGTTGCCAATGATCATGAATTGATTCGATCTAATTGGACATTTCTAGAAAAGCAAGTTGAATTGAAATTGAGAATTTCAAAGAAAGAAGAATATCGAATTTAGAGAATCACATTCTAGTTTTGTATTCACTAGTCGACCAATTATTATTATTTTTGGGATAATCATAATTGTAAATATAATATATCATTATTAAAAATGGATCAAGAAAGATATAAATGTGATTGATCAATCGAGGATACTGCATATTAAATCTACTAAAAAAATGTGATGCCAATTACGAGCTGCTTTATATTCCTAACAGATGTATGACAACAAGCTCTCAAAGTATGCTAGTCGCACAGATTATTCACCGGTATGAATGTTGTAAAGAGGAAAGATGATTCTATATGGCCCACCATGTGCAAGTGGGAGATGATGTTTTTTTTTTTTTTTTTTTTTTTTGTGATGATGGGCTTGTTGGGCCAAAAACCTGGCTCATAAGTGAAGGGCCCATAGAAGAATAGTGCAATTACTGTAGATAAAAGAAAAATGGGGATTTTTGAATAAATGAGAAAATCTGAGTGGTTGCTACGTAATATTAAAATAAGAGAAAACATGTTCTCTGTTTTCTACGCTCTCTTAGTTTCTCCCCAAAAACTGTATGCTCTTTTGAAGAACAGTATCAAAATTCCTCATCAAATTGCGATAGTGGTGTTTAATCTGTTAAAAACAAGGTATGTTCGACTCCGTAATGTACCTTTTGATCGGTATAACATGTTTTTCTGGGCTTGCTTTTCCACGTTGGTTTTCAGTGTTCAATTGAGTATCGGATCGTTTTTGGGAATCTGTTTCCCAACAGGAGGGGCAAATTGGGCCTTGTCATGAAGATTTTTTCCGCATTGATAGTATACTGTGAGATAAATCTTTCCTTTTTTATTTTTTCATTTTAATACATATTCAAAAATACGGGGATGATGATTTAACAGTACAAAATGAAGAATCTCAATCATATTTGTTATCTTGCTCTTCTGACCGAGAAGGCATTTTATGGGATCTTGATCATTTTTTAACACAGCCAGCTTTAATGGGTTGTGCGATCCACCATTTCTTACGTAAAGTTTTGTTTCCCTCATGAAAATCCTTTCTAAAAAATATATTGGCAAAATCTTTAATTTTAATTTTCATCTAAGCATGTTTGTAATTCACGTCAATTTCTATTAGCAAAAGACATCATAAGTCTATCTCTCTGTAATTTAGAAATCATCTCCTCTCGCTTTTCTGTCAATTCGCGTTGCCATTAAATCATTGGAGTAAAGAAAATGATCATGTTATCGACAATAGACTTGTGTCATGCATTATTATTAGCTGACAACCTATTCATGGGAAGGATGTTATCATGGCGTGGACTAGAAGCTACTGAGTCTCGTTCTCTCGTTTCTTGTCTTTTCATGTCAGCATTTTGTACAGAGATTATCATGTTAGTAATAGTATTCCATTTATCGCATTTTGCTCAGAAGACCGGCATTATCTCCACAAGACTTTGAATAGTCTACATTGAACACGTCGACAGACTAGGACCCGCAAAACTTCACGTACAAATGAACATTAATCGACTTTGGACTCATCCACTTTGGTTCTTTGTGGACGGGTGACGACAAAGTAAAGGCACGGGGTTGATCTCGGGTTCTGCAAACGAAATGTAGAATAAGTCGCTCGCCCAATTTCGAGGTTCTTGAAGTTGATGGCAAGAAAATCGTGCGAGCGATTGGATTTAAAATACACGAATCTAGATTGACGAAGAAACATATAATGCTGGTGGCCGAAGTGCGTAAATATAAATACAATATGACCCGGGTTGTTTAATATATATAAAATCTTTTCTAAAGCATTTATTACCAAAAATATGCATAGTTCTGTTAGAGAATTATGAATATATACCACTAATGGATTTTTTTAATCAAAATTTGCATAAGACTAAAGACGTAGAGTTAGAGATATGTTAGGATTAAAGATTTGCTAAAGTGATCATCAAAAACAAATTACCAAGAGTTTCATGTGTAAGCATGCTATATGGCTCAACTTCTCGGGAGTTTTACTCACTTTTTACTAGGTTGATGCTCCGTTTGTACAAGAATAAATTTTACTAGGATTTTACTTGAACAATGTTTGCAGGGCATTTGTTAAGTAACAAAATAACAAAATATCACAAATTATAATGCCCCTCGTGACTCGTGACATACACAATTAATATATTGAAAATCAAATCTTTCTACATTAAATATGTTTAACAAGTGTCTCCGAGACACCTATTAGCAAGATTCATTTTATTTTCACATCGTCCTTTTAAGTAGGGAACACAGTAAGATTTTCTCTAGTGAATCTGTCGTCCATGTTGCTTGCAAAAAGTCACTCCACTTATAGGCTTCAAGTGCCATCAAATGAAGGGACAAACTGGGCCTTGTTGAAGATTTTTTTTTTCCCGCATTGAAAATATATTGTGAGGTAAATCTTTCCTTTTTTATTTTTTTATATTAGCACGCATTCAAAAATACGGGGATGATGATTAAACAATACAAAATGATGAATCTCAATCATATTTGTTATCTTGCTCTTCTGATCCAGAGGGCATCTTATGGGATCTTGATCATTTTTCAATATCCATGCTCCACTTACTTTTCCAAGTGTTCATTAAAATTGACCTAGTTAGTCAAGTAAGTTTGTGGAAAAAAGATCAACTTAAGTGTCAGTATACTCAAATCCCAAGTTATTGATTTGCTCAGGTCTTCAATCGACGCAAGTCTATAAGAGTGATGGTCGATGTCATCGGAGGAATGATGATGCAAGCATGGGGCCAAACATTGTAGCTTTCCTTCTCTCATTTCCAGATAAGGGTGTACAACCGGACCGGGTATACCCGGTTCCCGGACCAGCCCACTCGAAAAATATGGTTGAGAACCAATTCCCATTGAAACCAATATGGGAACCGGTTCCCAAAATTCGGAACCGGTTTAAACCGGTCCGGGAACAGGTTCCGAGTGATTACCCTTCCGGAAACCGGTTCCTGGACCGGTTTTGGAATCGGTTCTCGGACCGGTTTTGTAAGTGGAGGTCCAAAACTTTTTTTTTTCCCGATTTCTATTCTTACTCCCGTAATCGCACGACGTTTTTCCTCTTGACTCTTTCAAACACACACGACACTCCTCCTTTGTCATTCCTCTTCCTCACTTGCTTCCCTCCCTCATCGGCTCCCTCTCACACTGTCTGATGGATAGACGGTGTTCGTCGCCACCAAATTCTTGTGTATCACATGGATTAGCTCGCCTAATTTCTCTTTTGTAGGAGTTATGCTTGCATAAATGAGTAGCTTCATGTAATAGTTGTGGGAATAAGATTAATATTAGACCTATGTTTGTTGCTAATTCTTTGCCTTATAATTTTATTTGTTATAAATAGCCTTGTGGATCCTTAATTTTTCATTTAGTCAAAAAGTTCATGTATTTATTTATTACAAGTGCTTAATGTTTTAATACAAATTAAGAAGATTACGTTATTTTTTGGCGTATTAATATAAAATTCGAAGTCGTATAGGATATTGGGAGATTGCAAAACAGGTTCCAGTGGAAACAGGGTTGACCTTGGAACCGAATCGGAAAAACAATGTGGGTCGGATACAGGGTCCAATACAAACAGGGTCGGGTATAGGATCCAGAAAAGAGAAACTGGTTATAACAGGGTCAGGTACAGGGTCTAGGTTTAGACCCTACCCACCCTGGACTCGATCATTCCATACTGTAGAAACTTCTCTCCCTTACAAGGGCAGCAGTTAAACCTAATATTTGTACGAATTGAATTCGGTTCAGTAAAAAAGTATGAAATATAATTGGGTCCCACGTAGGTTCTTTATATGCATTAACTTGTTACTAAACATAATCTCTCATATATAGGAGTTTCATCGAGCAATTGCTAGAATAAATCATCATGATGAATGTCATACCATTGAGAAGATCACATTTGCTTGTACATCAAGTTTTTTTTTTTTTTTCGTCAGGAGCCCACTTTGACTATTATTTCTTTTTTTAACCGATAAATTCATGACTTACTTTTTCTGGTCCTCACTCGCGAGTCATGGACTCTCCTCGTGTTACACATGGTGGGCCAGAATATTTACGTAAAGCATACTTTTATGATGGAGGAACTTTGGTGAAAATTTAGGCTGGATGCCTTAATCGGAGCACAGATCACCTCTACTTTTACAATTCATTGAAAAAAAGGTCGTAGCTCATAATCAAACGAGTTTTAGGGTAACGTTTATTTATAACCGTAATGTATAAAGATGTGAAAAATATATGATTATCCAATGACAATCTCACATTTTTCTTATAAAATATAGGATACAAAAGCAGAGACAGGGATACTACATTAAAGAGAAACTTCACACGATAATATATATATATGATCAAAAAATTTCTTCCATATACCATCAAAAAAGGTTTTCGATAGATGAAGACATTTAGTGAAATCTCAAGTGTCAACACATCGAGCAATAAATTTCAGAATTGATCTATTTCGTATGAATTGGTCTGGATGATTGAGTTTCAACAGCGGGTAACGACTTTCTTCTTTATCAATCTCTATGGCCAAAAGAAAAAGGTAATACGTGGCTTCCAAGAAAAACTTCAAAAGACAGAAAAGATGATTAATGGCTTTCTTCTTGGCCAATTCTTATTATTACATTATTTAAAAAGAAAAGGAGAACTGGAAAGCTGTGCATCCCTTCACCGTTAGCTTGAAAAATGAAAAATCGCGACCTTCCTTATTAAGATCGGATGAAACTTAAATCTATAATGTTGCAATGTGCCCATATGCAAGGAAAATAGAAGACGTAATTTTCTCCATCCAACTCTGACCTTTTTACACAGTTCTCATTTCAAAAAATAGGAGTGATTGCTTGCTGGAAATACCTGAAGAATGCATCAAATGAAAACCCACTACTCCGCGGTTCGACTCCAGCTCAGGCTGTCGCTGCGTCCTGAATTAGAAACCAAAGCTCCTTCAAGTTACAAGTTGTCCATTGCGAAAGACGAATAAAAGGAGCATGCAAGAGAGGAACGAATCCCTTAACCACCCAAAAAAAAAAAAAAAAAAAAAAAGCCAACATGCATTCATCTCCACGGATACTACTGAAAACCCGTGTGATTGCCAATGGTTTATTTCTGCATCATCCATTATAAAATTTATGCAAACATAATGTCTAGAAGAAAAAATTAATTTGTCCAAATTTGACTCCGGAAAGACCGACCGTAGAAGCAGCAGCAACAGCAACAACAACTGAGCTAGTTGAGTAGGTCTGGGCATATGAATCATCTTTGGCGCCATTGCACTCAATTCTGTATCAAGTCAAATAGCAATAAGACCACAAAATTTGACTCAAAGCATTGTTGGAGCTGGAAAAAAGGATAAGATGATAAGTCTAAAACACTCATAACTTACTTCCTATTTTTCACTTGTCAGATGTACAAGAATTCCCCAGTTATTTTCATTCGAGCATTCTCACCTTATTTCTCCTCCAAAAAAAGAAAAGAAAAGAAAAGTATCCTCACCTTATATTGAAGATGAAAATTCAATTCAATCTAAAGGAAATAAGAAATTACGCAAAACACATTTGGTGTTGGGGATATTGAACCTAGGTGCACATCGCCAAAAGACAAAATACTACAAATGGAGATCCTGACATGTGCTCATCATTGATGATGACGTGTGATTCAGTGATCAATTGCTGTTTTTTTTTTTGCTTGGATGCAATCACAAATCTGTTCTTGAAGGACAAGCTTATGTTCACCTTTGCTAACCATACTCTAACAATATACCTAAATTCCTAGATTTTGATTTGTTTTGCAACTCTATGGGCTTGCTTTGTTATGGTGATTTCTGAGATTTTTAATGACTCTTTTCGGGTATCATTTTAGTAATAAATGTAAGTTTCCTTTTGGGGAGAAAAAAAAAGGCTGGGTGAGGTCGTCGGCCATGGCCAAGGCCAGCAACCGGCCAAAAGGAAGAAGAAGAAGAAGAAAAGGAAAGAGAAGAAGAGAAAAGAGAAGAAAAAGAAGAGAAAAGAAAAAAATTAGACTTGATTCTAGAAAAAGAAGAGAAAAGAAAAAATTAGACTTGATTCTAGGAATTGTTTATGGAAACAAGAAGCAACTTTTTTCTATTTCTTTATTTTGTTCTAAATCTATTGCCGGGAACAAAAATTTTACCAAACGGATTTCTATTTTTCTTTTATTCCCGAGAACAAAAGAACGGAATCAGTTGTTTTCGGGCGCATTACCAAACGTGCCCTAAGAGAGTGTAAGATTCTTGAGATGCTCCATTTTGTTGTGCTGGTCGTGGTCAGTGCTCTTCATTAGGAGATGAGGGACGAAATTCAGACTTAAAAGGATATATTTACTAATTACTATCCAGTTAGGGCTTGGAAGCAAGCGGGTACTGGAAGCGACACTACCGTAGGGCGTAGGATTGAAACTGAATCAAGTTATTTGGGTTGCACGAGGATAAAGATCCTCTGATTTCTGGTCAAGCTCGAGCTTGAGTCACTCAAACTACCTTGACGCGTCAAATTTGAGCCCGCCAATTTCTAGTTCCATAGGCTCGCGAGCGTAATTGAGCTTTCCTATTCTTTTAAAAAAAATATTAATAAAATAGATATAAATATCTTGAAAAATACAAAATATACTCACATTGTTCGAGCTTTTCTAAGTTTGAATTCAAATTCAAGCTCAAGTTCCATCACAAGTTAATTGTTGTCGAGTCTAATCAACTACCTCGATTCTCCAATAGGGTTGCGCTTGAGCTGAAGTATTAATTGTCACGCCACGATCCTCCGAGCACGTGCCCATCCCTCATTGGTCGATTAAGAGCGACGTCCCATGACGCATCGCCGACCCATTCATTTAATATACGCATGCGGAAGCATATAAATAATCCCCAGACAATAAAACAATGGGATAGGAAAGGAGGACTATATTTTTCACACTTGAAAAGCCATAACTACACTTTTATACAAAGCAAACCTTATAGTATATATTATAATACTACTCATAAGAGTTTGATCTATCACATATCAGTTCACACTCGGGGTTTGCAAAATAGGGTGGGGTCTCAGTCCTCATTTGGGTCATACTCCGAATCCTCTTCTAGATCCTCCTCCGGTTCCTCTTCTGGCTCCTCCTCAGGTTCTTCTTCAATGTCCTCTTCGGGTTCTTCCTCTTCGACGATTTCTCCTTCCTCTTCGCTCTAGTTAGCTCCCTTGGCTGAGTACACTGGAGAGTCAGAATCGTCCTCGAGCTTAGGATCCTTTGCATCCACCATCGATCCATCTTTAGGATCTGTTGTCCCCTTCCCAAATGCTGCCTCTAAAACGTACATAGGTATATCACCTTCCGGCACAGGACCCTCCCTTCGTCCATCATGGTAGTGACGATACCACAACCGATACTCGTGGGGCACCATGTCGTCTCTACCCACGTCAACCCAGACGGTGAATTTTACCAAAACATACTTTAGTCGTGGGGCACCATGTCGTCTCTAAGCAAAAATAACCGTTTGATAACGATACAAAATTTTTACTCTAAAAATAGAAATTCATTTGATAACGACACAAAATTTATTCCTTTCGGACGACGGCCGGTCGGCGGATGGCGGTGACGGACGGCGGCGGTGGCAGCTGGCGGCTGGCGACTAGTGGCGGTAGCGACGACCGCAGCTAGCGACTGGCGACTGGCTGTAGGCGGCGGCGGTGGGGGCCGGCGGGTGGCGGGCGACCAATGGATGGTGGTCGGCGGCAACGGATGAAGGACCAGTTAATGAACGATGAGAAAAATTTTTATTTCTCATTTCTGTTCCAAAAATAGAGAAGTAGAAAACTTTTACTTATGATTTCTATTCCAAAAACAGGTTTGGAATAAAAAAATTGTTTATGGAATAGAAATTACTGGTTGTCATGCGCACTCTCAGTGTATTTCAAATATACACAAACCACATCAATTCACCCAATCGGATCGAACTGTCGATCAATCGACTTAGTCGATTACATGTCAATTAGACCATTCATCAGTCATTTTAATCAATACCATATATTTTTCAAGATGATATATCTAGTCACCGAGCCACGTGCATTCTCTAAGATGACATACTTAGTCACCGAGCCACGTGCATTCTCCAAGGTGATGTACTCGATCACCGAGCCACGTGCATTCTCCAAGGTGATGTATCCAGTCAACGAGTCACGTGCATTCTCCAAGGTGACATACTTGGTCACCGAGCCACGTAATACAACATTCTTTCTCAGCTTTTATCATACCCGATAAAATGGCCTTGTGTGGGTATACGGTCGGCTTGAGTCAAAATATGCTTATTTCACTTCCACAATTCCCACCATTTCCTATGGTCCACCAAAATATTTTTGGCGTTGTAAACCAGCGCTCAGTTATTTTCCAATCAATTACTGAAATTAAATAATTTAGGAATAAAATCCTAAAATCACAATTACATTAATTCAGCACCAATTTGAGTTCGAATAAATAAACGGACTACACCACAATAACCAGCATAAAATTCTGGTCGTCGGCCATCCTAGCCTAATTTCCGAAAAATAAATAAATAAATAAATAATTACAAAAATATTAAATAAATGCCAATAAATCCAATTTAGGTCCGTAATGCCTAATTTGACGCTAGAACAGACCTGGAAAAATTTCAAGGCTCATTCAATAAATAATTGAACGTGTCTACTCGCTAATGGCACTATCTAACCACCTAACATGCATCGGTAATTATCTAAAATCACTAATCTAATCTAATCTAACCACCCAAACATGCTTAATTAAATCTAATCAACCTTTAAGCATGAGTAACATAATAAGCAAGGTTTAGTGAGTTAAACTCAGTTGTTTATCGAACCGTTTGGTTCAATTCGACGGGAATGTCGCGGGGCTCGACTTTCCTCAAGGCGGGCCTAGCAATCGAGGCTCGAGACCACCTCAAAACGGGCCTAGAGCTTGCTGGAAAATCCTCTGGTTTCACCTCTGTTCTTGGCTGCAAACAAAGAGAACAAGGGCTGAACAAGGCAAGCAAGACCAGTGAAGGCGATGGCAAGGCCGAGCGGCCAACAACACGAGCTCTTGGGGGACGGAGGGCCTCACGGCAGCCTGTTGAGCTGCGAAACAACCTGCTGGACCGACGGACAGGCTGCTGGATGGCAGTGAGGTGCAGCAAGGCGCGACCACGCGCGAGAAGGGCGAACGGCGGAGGCGGTGGCGTCGTGCGGCTCCTCCGGCGTGTGGCATGTGACGACGGTTGAGCTGCTATCTCTGGCGGTCTCTTGGCCTGCTAGTGTGCGAGAATGGAGAGCATGGAGAGGGGTGGACGACAGCTTGGAAAGGATGAGGGAGAAGAGGGACAAGGGGGGACTGTTTAACCAATTTCTTCTCTTCTCTTGTCTCCTTGACCAACCACAACCACCAGCTTCTCCTTGGCCTTCATTCAGCCAACAAAGCACATCCTTGGACACTTGAATTGGTCTAATTTGGCTAGGCAAGGGGGAAGCTACGAATTTCACAATTTTTGGCTTCAAAAGGACTTGATCTCCCTCTCAATTCAATCCCATTTGGCCATTACAATTTCAATTGACATCTCAATTATCAAATTGATATTTTTCCTCACCAATTGATCCATCTTGCATCCCAATTGCGCGATAAAAAACGACCCCCGGCTTTTTCTCGACAAAAATGACCCTATGCCGACTTTTTCCCAAAAAGTCTAGGGTTGCAGAAAAATCTTCTGAGACTGAGTTGACGTTCCTAGAATTTATTGTGACATGATAGAATCTTCAATTTATGAAATCGAACTCCAATTCTCAGTTAATTTCACTCAGGCGCGTTTTTAGCGTGACCTAGGCTACTGGGTAGGTTTCAGAAATTTTTAGTGCAAATGACCTGTGGTCGATTTTCTTCGAACCACAATGAACCCACTCGGCACATTGACAGCTCTCGATTGTTGTGAAAATCTCGAGGATTCAAATACGGACATAGGATACCAAAATGATAGAAAAATCAGTCTAGTGCCGGTCGACGAGAATTTTCCAATTTAGTGGTGTCACCCACGATTAGCCACACATCTCTGTCGAATCGACCTATATATGATCTCAAATCGATTTTTAACTGTGCCGTAATGGCCTCTAAAGATGAGCACGGTCGAGTAGCCGATTTCTGGTCGAATTCTCAAGTCTATTACATTAAAATTCCTTAATAGCTTCCCGATAGTTTAGTTATTTCGAGAGTGATCAGTTCTGAGAATAACCCTATAGGCGCGTCGATAAAATGCCCGATTTATTCAATAGAAAACAGAATCGAAAATCTAGGATGTCACAACTCTTCCCCTCTTATAAAAATTTCATATTCGAAATTTAAATCTTACACACTTTAAACAAAAAGGTGGGGGTACAACTGTCTCATCGACTCTTCAGTCTCCCATGTCGCTCCTTCAGTACCGTGGTGTTGCTAGACCACTTTGACCAATGGAATGGTCTTTGTACGCAGAACTTGCTCTTTTCTGTCTACGATCTGAACCGGGCTTTCAACGTATAACACACGGTCATCCAGGTCCAATTCTTCAAAATTGAGTACGTGGGTCGGGTCAGGCTCATACTTCCTTAACATCGACACGTGAAAGACGTCGTGTACTTGCGCCAATCTCGACGGCAACGCATGATGATATGTCAAGGTCCCAATTCTCTTGAGAATTTCAAACAGACCTACGTATCTCGGACTCAGTTTGCCTTTCTTTCCAAAGCGCAAAGTTCCCTTCATTGGTGACATTTTCAGAAAAAACGTGATCACCAACTTGGAATTCCAAAAGCTTTCGACGCTTATTTGCGTAGCTTTTCTCTCTGCTCTAAGCGGTCTTTAATCTGTTTCTGATCACTGCTACGGCATCCACTGACCGTTGGACCAACTTTGGGCCTGTAATCTTTCTTTCCCCAACTTCATCCCAACACATTGGTGTTCTGCATACTCTGCCACACAACGCTTCAAAAGGAGCCATTTGGATGCTCTGCTGATAACTGTTGTTGTAGGCAAATTCCACCAAGTGTAGTTGTTCTTCCCAACTTCCCTTGAAGTCTAGTATATAAGCTCTTAGCATGTCCTCAAGGGTTTGAATTGTCCTCTCAGATTGGCCATTTGTCTAAGGATGATATGCCGTATTGTACTGAAGCTTTGTACCTAGAGCACTTTGCAAGCTCTTCCAAAAAGCGGCGATAAACCTCGGGTCTCAATTTGAAGCTATTGTAACCGGCACTCCATGCAGGCGAACCACTTGACGCACGTATAGATCAGCGTGTCTATCCAAACTAAGGTCCTTTCGAACTGCAATGAAGTGAGCCAACTTTGTTAGTCTGTCGATTACTACCCAAATCGAATCACTTCCTCTTTGACTCCTTGGTAGTCCAGTCACGAAATCCATCGTGATATGTTCCAATTTCCATTCTGGGATTTCGAGAGGTTGCTGAAGTCCTCCCGGCTTACAATGCCAAGCTTTAACCTGCTAACACGTCAAACACTTGGCGACATACTTGGCGATGCTCGCCTTCATACTTGACCACCAATAGTGTTGACACAGATTTTGATACATTTTGGTACTACTAGGATGGATGCTGTAACTGCTACGATGCGCTTCTGATAGAATATTCTCTCTAAGCTCCACATCGTCAGGTACAACCAAACGTCCTCGGAACCTCAGTGTTCATTCATCAAAAATCTGAAGTCAGTATTTCTTTTCTCAGTGTCCTCCTGTAGAATCTTTTGCACATATGGGTCTGTCGGTTGGAGTAACTTGATTTTGATCTGGACATCTGGTTCAATTCTGAGGGTGGCCATAAGACTGGAAATGTGGCCTACCTCAAACTTGAATACCGAATCTCGAGCTCTCTCTATTAGATTCCACTCCTTAATCAGTATATAAGCAACTGAAGACTTTCGACTCAAAGTATCGGCAACCTTGTTCGCCTTTCCCGGGAGATATAGGATATCACAGTCGTAGTCCTTCAGCAATTCCATCCATCGACGCTGTCTCATGTTCAACTCTTTCTGAAAAAGTAAGTACCTGAGACTTTGGTGGTCTGTGAAGATCTAAAATCTTTCCCCACACAAGTAGTGCCTCCAAATCTTCAACGCAAATATGATAGATGAGAGTTCTAAGTCATGCGTCAGGTAGTTTAGTTCATGAGGTATCAACTGACGGGAGGCGTATGCTACAACCCTGCCATGTTGCATCAGCACGCAACCCAATCCTCCGAGTGACGCATCACTATAGATCTCAAATCCTCCAGGACCAGATGGAATAGTCAGCACAGGTGCGGTAGTCAGCTTTTCCTTAAGCTCTTGGAAACTACCCTCGCACTTGTCTATCCATACAAATTTATCTTCCTTTTTCAAGAGTTTTGTCAAAGGCGACGCTAATGATGAGAACCCTTCCACAAATCGTCTGTAATAACCTGCCAAACCCAGAAAACTTCTGATTTCTGTCACTATGGTTGGTCTTGGCTAGTTTATCACAGCTTCAATCTTACTTGGGTCCACAGAGATTCCTTCGCCTGAAATTAGGTGACCTAAGAAGGCAACGCGAGTCAACTAAAACTCGCATTTGCTAAACTTGGCGTACAATTGATGGACTCTCAGTGTCTGTAGCACTAGTCTCAAATGACTCTCGTGCTCTTCCTCACTCCTCGAATACACCAAGATATCATCGATGAACACGATCACAAACTGATCTAGGTATTCCTTGAATACTCGGTTCATCAGATCCATAAAGGCAGCTGGAGCATTCGTCAACCCGAATGGCATCACAGTAAACTCGTAATGACCATACCGAGTATGAAATGCTGACTTAGGAATATCCTCCTTCCTAATTCTCAGCTGATGATATCCCGTCCTTAAGTCGATTTTTGAAAATATCGACACTCCTTGTAACTGATCAAACAAGTCATCGATCCTCGGGAGTGAATACTTGTTCTTGATTGTTACATGATTGAGTTGCCGATAGTCGATGCACAAGCGCAACGAACTATCTTTCTTCTTTACACACAGAACTAGTGCTCCCCAAGGTGATGCACTGGGACGAATAAATCCCTTATCCAATAACTCTTGAATCTGCACCTTCAGTTCTTTCAACTCAGATACCGCCATTTGGTAAGGAGCCTTAGAGATTGGCTCTGTTCTGGGTGCTAGCTCGATTATGAACTCAATTTCTTTCTCTGGCGGCAATCGTGGCAATTCCTTTGGAAAAAAACATATGGAAATTCTTGCACCACAACAATATCTTCCATTTTCAGCTCCACAACTGTCGTATCCACGACAATTGCTAGGTAACCTTGACAACCCTCGTCTAACAGACGAGTTGCCTCTAGCGACGAGATCAAGACAATTGAGGATCCTCCTCAATTCCCGACAAACTCGAAGCTCTCACCCTCTAACAGGTAAAATTGAATCGACTTGCGATAATAGTCCATTTTAGCTCGTTGATTGGTGAGTCAGTCCATGCCAATTATCAAATCAAAGTCATACATGGCTAGGACTAACAAGTCTATTTTCCCCACTCGCTCACCAATCGTTAACTTGCAACCAGAACAACCAAAAGCAGCAATAACTTTATCCTTCAATAGTGTAGAGATGCAAACTGCCGACTCTAACAATATAGGACTTAATCTTAACAACTTAACATATTGTTTGGCAACGAAGGAATGGGTTGCTCTCAGGTCAAATAAAGCGTAAGTATGATGGTTGTTCAGTGAAACCATACCTATGATCACGTTAGGCACAACCTCTGCCTGACCTTGTGTGATGGCATACACTGTGCCTTGAACTGACGGTCTCAGTTGTCCTCCTTGCGGCGCGTTCTGAGGCGCATATCCCCTAATCTGGTCTATTGGCGGCGGCGGTGGTAACTGAGGTTGTCCTCTTGGTCGCCTAGGAAAAATTCCTATCTATATGGCCCTGCTAACCACATTCAAAACACGCACCCCATCTAGATGGGCACGAGGCTGAACTGTGTCGCCTTCTACAAAAGTGACACGCTTCACTCCTACTGGGCACATACCTACCAAATCCACCCTTCTTGTTGGGCGGGACTTAAAATTTACTTCTAGCCATGGGCCTTTTTCCCTGGCGAATCCCTTCTCGATAAGAATTAAACCTCGATCTAGACGAGGGGACTTGTTCATGTAGACTCCTTTCGAGTAGCTGTGCTCAACGATAAATCTCTTGATAATTAATCAAATCAAACGGCACCAACAGCTGTCTCAATTCTTGTCAAAGGCCATTTTTGAACCTCCGAGCCTTTTCTTCAGGATCTTCAATCAGCCTTGGAGGGTACCGAGATAGCTCCACAAACTTGACCCCATACTGGTCGATGGTCATCGTCCCCTAACGAAGACGCTAAAACTCTTCCAATTTCTGTTCTCTGGCGCTCCTCAAGAAATACTGTTCATTGAACGCTCTAAGGAAAGCATCCCACAGTGGGACTACTCCTTCTGGAAACACTGTCTCTCTGGCGGCTCTCCACCAGGTGTTGGTATTGCCCTACAACTGATATACTGCCAAGGTTACCTTCTCTGTCTCAGTGCACATCAGGAGTGCAAAGGTCTTATCCAGATCTTGTATCCATAATGAGGCGGTCTCGAGGTCTCCAATACCCGTGAACCTTGGTGGGTTCAGTTTTAAGAACTGCTCCACCAACTTGTGAATCGGTCTATCTCTACCCAAGTCTATGTTCCGAGCTGGAACATCAACAGGTGCGGCGGCAGGTGCAGCAACAGGTGCGGCGACGAGTGCGGTGGCAGCTGCGGCAGCATTGGCAGCGGTAGTGGCGGCAGCTTCAATAGCGGCGGGAAAGGCGGCAGCTTGATCTTGGGCCTGCTGCCCCATCATTTCTTGCATAGCATCTAAGGCTTGGGTGATCCTTATGTTTCCCTGATCACCCGGGGCTGCTACCCCAGCACCAACAGGAGGTGGTGCTACTCCACTAACGCTAGTCTGTGCTGGCGCTCGACCTCGGCCTCTTCGGGTACCGACCCTGGTCAGCGCTCTACCTCGAGTTATGGCCCTACCGTTCCTCTTGGCAAGAGTTCTTGGCTCCTAGTCACTCATGGCTCAGCTTTATCTACTGAAGCTTGTTTCCAATTCTATACCGAATTAGAAATAAAGTGACCCAAACAACAAGCAATTTTATCACTCAACTAACACAGACATGCACCGGCATGAATTTAAAGGTCTTTCCTACCAATATCCCATGGTCCATTGCACCTTATCACTTAAATACCTAAACCATTGCTCTGATACCACTTAAACGGGGATGTCACGCCCCGATCCTCCGAGCATGTGCCCATCCCTCCTTGGTCGATTAATAGCAATGTCCCATAACACATCACCGACCCATTCATTTAATATACGCATGCGGAAGCATATAAATAATCCCCAGACAATAAAACAATGGAATAGAAAAGTAGGGCTATATTTTTCACACCTGAAAAACCACAACCACACTTTTATACAAAGCAAACCTCATAGTATATATTACAATACTATTCATAAGAGTATGATCTATCACATATCAGTTCACACTCGGGGTTTGCAAAACATGGTGGGGTCTCAGTCCTCATCCGGGTCATACTCCGGATCCTCTTCTAGATCCTCCTTCGGTTCCTCTTCTGGCTCCTCCTCAAGTTCTTCTTCAAGGTCCTCTTCGGGTTCTTCCTCTTCAACGATTTCTCCTTCCTCTTCGCTCTAGTTAGCTCCCTTGGCTAAGTACACTAGAGAGTCAGAATCGTCCTCGAGCTTAGGATCCTTTGCTTTCACCATCGATCCATCTTTAGGATCTGCTGTCCCATTCCCAAATGCTGCCTCCAAAACGTACAAAGGTATATCACCTTTCGGCACAAGACCCTCCCTTCGTCCATCACGGTAGTGACGATACCACGACCGATATTCATGGGGCACCATGTTGCCTCTACCCACGTCAACCCAGACGGTAGATTTTACCAAAACATACTCTAGCCCTTCTGGGTGGGGGTGTATTGGAAAGTGATAACCTATCTCGGTGACTTCCTCAGGTATACCAAAATGCATGGGAGGGGGTGGAGGTACTGCCATCTAGGGACTTGAATTGTTGGAGCCACGTGCATTCTCCAAGATGACATACCTAATCACCGAGCCACGTGCACTCTCTAAGGTGATGTACTCGATCACCGAGCCACGTGCATTCTCCAAGGTGATGTATCGAGTCAACGAGTTACGTGCATTCTCCAAGGTGACATACTTGGTCACCGAGCCACATAATACAACATTTTTTCTCAGCTTTTATCATACCCGATAAAATAGCCTTGTGTGGGTATACGGTCGGCTTGAGTCAAAATATACTTATTTCACTTCCACAATTCCCACCATTTCCTATGGTCCACCAAAATATTTTTGGCGTTGTAAACCGACACTTGGTTATTTTCCAATCAATTACTGAAATTAAATAATTTAGGAATAAAATCCTAAAATCACAATTACATTAATTCAGCACCAATTTGAGTTCGAATAAATAAACGGACTACACCACAATAACTAGCATAAAATTCTGGTCGTCGCTATCCCAGCCTTATTTTCGAAAAATAAATAAATAAATAATTAATTACAAAAATATTAAATAAATGCCAATAAATCCAATTTAGGCCCGTAATGCCTAATTGGACGCCGGAATGGACTCGGAAAAATTTCAAGGCTCGTTCAATAAATAATTGAACATGTCTACTCGCTAATGGCACTATCTAACCATCTAACATGCATCGGTAATTATCTAAAATCACTAATCTAATCTAATCTAACCACCTAAACATGCTTAATTAAATCTAATCAACTCCTAAGCATGATTAACATACTAAGCCAGGTTTAGTGAGTTAAACTCACTTGTTTATCGAACCGTTCGGGTCGATTCGATGGGAACGTCGCGGGGCTCGACTTTCCTCAAGGCGGGCCTAGCAACCGAGGCTCAGGACCACCTCAAAATAGGCCTAGAGCTTGCTGGAAAACCCTCTGGTTTCTCCTCTGTTCTTGGCTGGAAAAAAAAGAGAATGAGGGCTGAACAAGGCAAGCAAGACCGATGAAGGTGACGACAAGGCCGAGCGACCAACAGCACGGGCTCATGGGGGTCGGAGGGGCTCATGGCAGCTTGCTGGGCTGCGAAACAACCTGCTAGACAGGCGGACAGGCTGTTGGACGGCGGTGAGGCGCAGCAAGGTGCGACGGCGTGCGAGAAGGGCGAACGGCGAAGGCGGTGGCATCGTGCGGCTCCTCTAGCGTGTGGCGTGCGATGACGGCTAGTTGCTGTCTCTAGTGGTCTCTTGGCCTGCTGGTGTGCGAGAATGGAGAGGATGGAGAGGGGTGGGCGGCAGCTTGGAGAGGATGAGGGAGAAGAGGGACAAGGGGGACCACTTGGCCAATTTCTTCTCTTCTCTTGTCTCCTTGACCAACCATAGCCACCAGCTCCTCCTTGGCCTTCATTCAGCCAACAAAGCACATCCTTGGACACTTGAATTGGTCCAATTTGGCTAGGCAAGGGGGAAGCTACGAATTTCACAATTTTTGGCTTCAAAAGGACTTGATCTCCCTCTCAATTCAATCCCATTTGGCCCTTACAAATTCAATTGACACCTTAATTATCAAATTGGTGTTTTTCCTCACCAATTGATCCATCTTGCATCCCAATTGCGTGACAAAAAACGATCCCCGGCTTTTTCTCGACAAAAACGGCTCTATGCTGACTTTTTCCTAAAAAGTCTAGGGTTGCAGAAAAATCTTCTGAGACTGAGTTAACGTTCCTAGAATTTATTGTGACATGATAGAATCTTCAATTTCTGAAATGAGACTCAAATTCGCGATTAATTTCACTCAGACGCGTTTTTAGCGTGACCTAGGCTACCGGGTAGGTTTCAGAAGTTTTTAGTGCAAATGACCCATGGTCGATTTTCTTCGAGCCACAATGAACCCACTCGGCACATTGGCGACTCTCGATTGTCATGAAAATATCGAGAAATTCAAATATGGACACAGGGTACCAAAACGATAGAAAAATCAGTTTAGTGCCGGTCGACGAGAATTTTCCAATTTAGTGATGTCACCTACGATTAGCCACACATCTCTGTTGAATCGACCTATATCTGATCTCAAATCGATTTTTAACTGTGTCGTAATGGCCTCTAAAGATGAGCACAGTCGAATAGCCGATTCCCGGTTGAATTCTCAAGTCTATTGCATTAAAATTCCTTAATGGTTTCCCGAGATAGTTTAGTTATCTCGAGAGTGATCAGCTCTGAGAATAGCCCTATAGGCGTGTTGATGAAATGCCCGATTTATTCTATAGAAAACAGGATCGAAAATCTAGGATGTCACATTAATACCTGATCAATTTCTAGTTGAGTTTCTAACCGTTTCACTTGAATTGGATTCTATGGCAAAATACTTCTCATTGAAAGTCGTTCTTCGATTTTATCAGGCGAAACGAGTTCTGTGGCGATTCCGAACAAGAGATATCATAGGTAGACAAAAGAATCAATAAGTTTACTTCAAACATAGCCAAACGTACCAAAACTTTGTTGGAATTTAATCGACGACAAAGCCTGAAAACGTGAAGATGCAACATTGGAATTTAATCATCGACGAGGCACCTAGGATTTACAGTAAAGTTAAACGTAGAAATGTAATCAACAATGTGAATCTAGTAACTACAACTAAGAAACACATCGAAACTTAATCGACGACACAAGGCTGAAACCTAAAATTCTTGTGTAGAAATATAAATATAATTGGAAGAAAACATATTATTTGTTTGTGCACTGAGCATGGAGAGCGGGGTGGTCTCTAGTAGTTGAGCACTAGTATAATAAACTGCCTACGACATAACCGCTCAAAATCAGTTTTCTTGAGGTTTTAGTCATGCCTCTATATCTCCGAGGATCTCGATCCTATGTTCCGACGACACCACAATATTGTGTTGAGGTGAATTCTCCTTAAAAATTGCACCTTGATCCTTCACCCTTGCCTTAACTTAATATTTTTTCCATGATCTACTAAACTTTAACCCTGTCTCTTCCACGGATGATTTCAATTTGGAATGTGATAACTGTTTTTTAGCACTTCTCATATATCCCTTCCCCATTTGCAGCCTCAATCAGTGATTCTCTTTAATTGGTATCTTTGCCAACCAATTCTCCTATGATGTTCATCATCATCAATTGTACGCTATCTTATATCGACAGTTGATTAATGGTCATGGATGTATGTTGATATTAATAACATTTTTTATGGTCATCGACGATGGCTCATGCATTAAATAATAACTTGTATTCGAGTTGTGTGCCTATTCATATTGATGATCCGGTTATATTTGGTGGAAATGTATGCCTCCTTTTATAAGAATTAAAAGTAATTTGGTTTCTTTTAAAATATCCAAAATATGTGGGTCTTTGTTTCGCGGACAAAACTAATGCGTATTGTACCTCTGAAGCTTTGTACACCGTACGTCATAGCTTCCTAGTCTGCTGCCTCATAGCTTCCTAACACGTTACCTCAATCGACACGATTCATGAATTGCTATTATCATGAATCACATCTTTATGTATAGAGGGCCGTTTTTTGAAAGTACGAATTCTGCCAAGATTTGATTTTTATCTCACTTCCTTCTTCGTATTCAACCTTAAACCCTAATCCTCTTCTACTCAGAACTCTTGACCTCAAAGTTCCACTTGTTATCAACCTTGCCGTTTCTATGACCCCTAAAGGCTAAAGCCTCCAGATACTCCTTTGCGGATTATATTACTAAGTTCGACAAGTAAAAAGAATAGATTTTGTGGAAAGGAATTTCTAGAGGAAAAGAGGAAAGGAGGATTGAGCATCGGCAAGGCCAACCCTTGCCTAAGTTGGGGATCTTTTATCCATACCGAATCCAAAATTGGATTTCTGACCCAATCACTTTACTTTTCTTTTTTATTTGAATTTCTCCTTCCTTTCATTCTTCATTCTTGTTTTTTTGTAAGCTGCTACCGCCTTATACAATCATTTGATGATGTTTCATTTGACCACTCTTACATTTCCATTGGTTATAATCCAAAACAAACAAGAGAAGTAAAATAGAAAAGGAGTTGAGTCCTCTTTTTCAATGATTTGAATTTTGTGGAAAACAAAATGAAATAAATATGATAAAAAGCTGGGCCTCGCTGAGGCCAACTCTTGCTCAGGCGCAGCTTAGTGAGATTGACCGTTGCCTACGGCTAGCAAGAGCGATCCTCACTCAGGCAAGGCCAGCCCTTGCCAAATACCAACAAAAAGAAAAGAGAAATAAAAACAAAGGAAAAAAGAAAAAAATTATAAAAAAATTATAAAAAAAAATATCCATGTTAGCATCGGCTATGCCACGTAAGATTACCAGTATTTATGTGAGTAATTTACAATTTAAATTGGCCGAATGGATTGAATTGATACGAAAGTGAAAATATTTATGATTAAATTGATCTGATTGAAATATTTATGATTGAATCGGTACCAATGCAATATATTTAAACTTTTTTGATACTTTTCCCATAGATAGGAATCGTGTCTTCTCTCAACAATATCATAGAAGGAGCGTGGCAACAAGAAGGTTGTATATATGGATCCCTAACCCAGATAACTTGCGCCGAGCTTCTAGACCCTCTTCCTGTTCGGAGACTTTGGAAATCTGGGCTTAGTCACGCATCTAACGTTTATAGCAAAAGCAAGACCAAGGGTAATAAACTGACATTTACAAAATTTTAATTTTTTCCCAGGAACGAGAACCAGCGTGCCATTTCTAGTTACCTTAGAAAGCCCCCAATCCAACGGAAGTGTTTATAGCTTTCTTCTCGTATCTTTAACGGGGGAAAAAGGGGGAAATCTGGGCCGCCCATTCGCTCTCAAAGTCAATGGGCACACCATGTTCACGCGAATCTAACGCCTACTTTAGATAGTGAAAAAATCAAGTGATAATCCTCATGAGATACTAAACAATCTACTTGTGAGATACCTGAGATTGATTCATTGATTTTTGCCGAGTTAAAGTGAGAAGTTATTAATTGAGAAATACTAGCTTTTGCTAATTAGGGTACGCAAATTCCATTTAGTAATTGATTTAGCTCCCATGAAGAACCACTCTAATAACTCTATAAAAATAGTTATTTTACCTATTTTAGGTAATAAATAATGTAATATCTATGAGAAAATATTTAGATTTTCTTCTGATTATTCGAATTTTCCTTGTTTGTGTAGAATAATGAGATATGGAGAAGATAAGGAAAAGAGTGGCAAAAATCAGGAATTCAAATCAGAATGCATTGGAAGATGGATATCAAATCAGGGAATCATTGATTTTGTTCCCTAAATTTATTTGCAAGCGTTGGGAGATAGATATCAAATCGAAGATTCTCTTATTTCCTCCCTAATTTCATGCAAAAAATAATCAATTATTTGGGGATAAGGGTCATGGATGTATTTTATAAATAGGAGAACATTGAGAGCCTGAGGGGACAGTTAGTTTTTTTTAGATAGTTTTTTATTGTTCTGAGTGTTTTTCAAATATTTTGAAGAGAAAACAAAAGTGGTAACAAAATTCTTATTTTTTTTTTTATTCAAGATGCTGGGTTTGATTTATATCTTTATTTCTTCTTCTACTATGTTCTAATTTTCTTTTGTTAGAGCTATGATGTAACCTAACCATGATGATGTAAATTTCATGATTTTTATGTGTGCAAGTGATTTCATTTATGTGAGTTATATATCATTGTGCTTAATACTTTTAAGTGATTAGCCATCACTTGAATGGTTTGATGTGCATATCTGAGATTGAGAAATGATAATATGTAATTGCTCATTATAATATATAACCATGAATTAAACGTTGATAGATTTGTGTAGCTTTCGGTGATAAAATGATCCAAAAGACTCATTGTAAGCTGGGAATATTCATATATTTTAATATACTTATGTTTATATTAATTCACATAGAGATATAGTGGATTACTAAACTGAGTAAGTTTGTTATACCTAGAGATAGGATTGTAAATAGATTAAGAAATTCCACTATCACATGTTTGATATCGTTCTTGTACGCGTAATAATATGAAATAAATATATAACAGTTATGGTGAAATCGGATGCTCTAACATATTTATATGATTGATTTACTACATTTAGCCTCCTAATTTTGCTTTTAAGATTTTTAGTTTAAATTTATTCTCAATTCTATTTCGATTTGTTGGATAAATTTTAAAATTAATCTATTTTCAGTATTTAATTAGTTTATTAATTATCAACCTCCGGGGATGATACTCTTTCTTATTATTATATTACTTGTTCGATACGGTCACTTGCGTTTATAATTTTACGAACACCCTTGCAAGTATTGATATCGTTTATGGACGTCCCAAACATCCAATCTCGGTTTTGGCTGCTCAAAAGGCAAGAATCCCCCTACAAATTCATTTTTAATGAGCTATTTTGTCGAAAACATTATGGGAGTCTGATTGCTTTCTATCATACTGGTTTCCCCGACCATAATGATCCCAAAACTGTGAAGTATCCCAGCACAATTGCACATACAAGACTTCGTAATGTGATATATGAGATGGTATTTTAAACAAGTTCAGATGATTTTGCTAAGAAACAAATGACTTATATTAGCTGTAAATAGATGCTTGCTTACACGAAAGGAGGAAAATTAACTATCATTCTACTCTTATAAAAATAAAGCATTTAGACTATGCATCTTCCAAGTTTTGTAAATAACTAATCGATAAATTACTGCCAAACACGGAAGCCGGAAAAAGGTGAACACACAACAATAACTCGATCGGAAACTTGCAACCTCCCGAATGCGGTCTAAAAGTTCCTGCCATCGAGATCACAGAGTTGTTCTAAGGTGACTCCAAAGAACGGCAAAACCGGTGGTGCTTGAACTCGAAGCTCTCGTGAGACTTGTGTCATGGTCGGTCGAAGTTGACGATTGGTCCGCAAGCACGCGAGTGCCAGTGCTGCAGCAGAGAGTATGTTTTGCCCATGCCGATTTGTCGAAGGCGAGAGGCGTTGGTCCAGCACATCCTGTAGTGGGGTTTGTGACTCGGATTGAGTGGATGAAAATACCAACGAGACATAATCTCCCGGATGCTTTCCCATGATTATCTCCAGGACTACTACTCCAAAGCTGTATACATCACATTTTTCGGTTGGGATGTTTGTATAAGCTAGCTCTGCAATTGAAAATTACAAAATCCATTGATAATCATGTTAGCTATAATTAAAGACTCGGACATTTGCTTTCAAATGATTAAGGAATTTCCAATGACAACACGAGTTGGGACAGTAAATTAATATGCTTCTACAAAGAATATCACCTGGAGCGATGTATCCGATGGTGCCAGCAATAGCAGTCCAGTTGGTGGAATTTGGCCTCAATAATCTTGCGGTACCAAAGTCTGAAATGCGAGCCTCATAATCAGCATCCAACAAGATGTTGTTGCTGGTCAAATCTCGATGGATCAATGGAGGAAAACAATCATGATGCATATACGACAATGCATCCGCAACTGCTTGAACTATATTTGTCCTTTTGTCCCAGCCAAATTCCGATGCTTTTTCATCATCATTCAAAATTGTTCTCAAGCTCCCTCCTTCGACGTAGTCGTACACCAGAAAACGATGTCGTGCATGAGAGCAGAACCCGTAAAGCTTCACGATGTTGCGGTGGCGAACATTTTGTAAGGCTTCAATTTCCCTTTCGAAAGGAACGATGTCGACGGTCTCATCTTCCTGGGACGATGGAATTTTCTTGACAGCAACGGTTTGACCTCTGGGTAGATCAGCTCTGTAAACAACGCCATAGGCCCCTTCTCCCATATAGTACTTGGAGTCAAATCCTTCCGTCGCCTCCACGATTCACTTGTATAAAATTTTGCCATCAAAACTCAGAACGTGCAAGAAATCTGAAATATTAGTCCCAATCAATGCATTGCTCTCTCTCTTGATAATCTTTCTTCGACGGCAACCAATGTTTATGAGGACAATCAAGAAGGAAGAGAGAACGAGGAATCCCAAGAATGAGAGAACGGGGATAATCAAAATTCTAGCTCTGCTGTGTTGATTGTGTTTCTTGCTCATGGTAGAAATATTGCATTTCTGTAATCTAGTCACGTTCCCACACAGCCCCTTGTTATGCTGAACTGCCTCAAATTGAGCCTCCTCAAAAGCTTTGACATCTGGAAGAGGACCTTCCAACTCATTATAGGACACATCAACAGAAGTTAATGCCCATAAGTTAGCAAAACTTTGCGGGATGGAACCAAAGAGGCCATTGCGGGAGATGTTTAGGGTTTCTAGGACTCTTAATTTTCCTAGAGCTGGTGGTATTCTTCCCGTCAATAGATTTTGACTCAAATCAAGAACCCTTAGGAATTGCGCATTGCGTATCTCAGGAGGAATGCTTCTCTCAATTTTATTTTGGCTCAAGTTCAAGCTCAGAAAGTTGGTGTATAGGCTGAGCTGCGGTGGAATGGCTCCGCTCAAATTGTTTGATGCTAAGTTGAGATGTTCCAATCGAGATAAAAATCCAATTTGATGGCGAATATCACCTGTGATCCCATTGTTGTTAAGGATAAGATTTAGCAGTAGTTTCAAGCTTCCCAATTCCCTCGGAATCTTTCCCCTTAGATTATTTGCAGAAAGGTCAAGTACTCGTAATTGAGCCATCCTTTCAAAAATCGGAGGTATCTCACCGGAAATGTTGCTGTTCGATATCCTTAAGCTTGTCAAATTGTGGCAATGCCCCCATTTCCATGAAAGTTATGCAAGTAATTGTGGCTCAAGTCCATAAAATTCAGCTGCGGATATACTCCAAAAGCTTCCGTTATATTTCCAGTTGTTAGGGAAATCCCTTATGATGTTTTGAAGATGACAAAATAAATCAAAGGCTACTAATGTATTTAATGGTTGAGTAATAGGCTATGCAGATGATAGAACATGTAAAAGATATTATCAAATCTATACTTGGAAGAACCAGAAGACAAACTCTATGCTGAAGCTGAACTAGAAGACACACTCTATGCTGAAGCAGAATATGTTCAGACTCAGATTGTAAAGTCTATTGCACTCAGACTCAAATTGTAAAGTTTATGGCTCTCAGACTTTACATCCAGATTCAACAGAACGTAACTCAAGCCCCGAAGATATAACAGCTAGTGATCTGGTTTGGATTCTACATCAAGATTGATTTAATTGACTCAATCTAATTGATTGACAATTGGATCTTGAAGACAAGAACTTTCTATACGAAGGAGCTTTACTTATAGAAACCAAGATTCTGTTTGTATGGGCGATCGGAATCAATTTGAGATTCTATCTTTGTCACTCAACGGCTACCAAAACTTCTAGATACAGAGCTATCCAATGGGTAGATTGGAAGACGATCCTCAAGATACTGTCCAACGGCTAGTTTGGAAGTGGAGGAGTATTTAAGGAGATGAAGGAGCGATGAGCAAGTAAGAGACGGAGTGTAGAATTTATAATTCCAAAGTCTGAGCGACCTTCGATCATACACTTGTCTTTGGTGAGCTTAAACGCTTGTGATCGTGAGAGAAATACCAAAAGAGTGACTTAGTGAGATAGTGTGATCTACTACTAAGTGTTTGCACTCAAAGTTGTAATCTCTTGTTGATTGCATAGTGGAATCCAGCCAAGAAGGCTGTTAGCGTGGGAGAGTGGACGTAGGCTTGGATTAAGTCGAACCACTATAAACCTTGTGTTCTTATTCTCTTCCCTAACTCCTTTGTTGTGTTTGAAGTTTATTTTATTCTGCATATATTTGCCAAGATTTATTTTAAACAACTATTCACCCCCCTCTAGGTGTTCATACTAGCACTTTCAATTGGTATCAGAGCCAAGTGCTCGGTTTATAAAAGTGTTTTTACTTTTGAGCTAAAGATCTTCTATGGCTAGTATCTTGGCACCAGGACTTATGGAGGGACAAAGCAACACCAGGCCACCATATTTTGATGGAAAAGAATACAACGTGTGGAAGAACAGAATAAAAGCATTCCTAAGATCCAGAGATCCCTTGCAATGGGATGTTGTGGAAAGAGGAATCAACCCCATTGCTGCGTCTACATCAAATAAGAATGGCAAAGACAAAGAAACCAAACTCCCCACTATTATGTCTCGGACGGAGATGTCCAAAAGAGAAGCTCTTGATGTGAAAGCAATTTATTCTTTATATTGCTCTTTGTCTACTACTGAATATAACATAATCTCTTCATGTGAAACAACAAAAGAAGTTTGGAATAAACTTTATGTTACATATGAAGGGACCGATTGTGTAAAAGAGATAAAAGTAAACTTCCTGCTCGGCAAATATGAATCCTTCAAGATGAAGTAAGGAGAGTCGATTGGAGATATGTTCAACCGTTTTACAGAAATTATAAATGGTTTAGCATATCAAGGTCAGCCAATTTCTTCCCAAATGAAGGTCAACAAACTCTTGCGAGGTCTCTCAAAAGATTGGAACCATGTCAAGACCTCAATCCGAGAGACTCAGAGGATTATGCCACTCTCCGTTGATGAATTGATCGGCACTCTTCAATCCTACAAAGTGGAACAAATCAACGACGAAGATCCCGAAAGTAAGAAGTCCATCGCTTTAATATCTAACGCTGTTTTTGATGAAACAGACTCAGAAAATGACATTGACGACGAAGAACTTGCTTTTATGATCAAGAAATTCAAAAAGCTGAGTAGAAAAGGAAGGAAATTCGATGGAAGAAGTCAATACAAGCAGAATGGCCAGAAAAGAACCATGAAAGAAGATGATGAGCAAGGAAATATATGCTTAATGGCACATTCAGAATCTGAATCTGACTCAGACACAGACTCAGAATCAGAGTCTAAATTAGACACAGACTTAGAATCCGATGAGGAAATCGAGGTAAGTAATTCAAAAATTCCTATCAAAGTTTCAAAGTATATAAATGAGCTTTGCTTAAATCTCAAATCTTCTCTTAAAATGATCTCCGAACTTAAAAAGGAGAATTCTCGGCTTAGGCAACAAGATCTTTCTCAAAAAGAAAATTTTGAAATTTTGCAAAAAGATTTTTTACAAATAAAAGAAAGTCAAGATTTACTTGTCAAAGAAAATGATTCTTTAAAAAAGGAATTTTCAAATATTTCAACAAGATTTTCAAATGGTTCAAAAACATTAGAGCATATCCTTTCTATACAAGTACCTTACTATAATAAGTCGGGACTTGGTTTCAATAAGGAAAATAATTCTTTAATTGATTATCCTAAAGTAAAAGAGAGACTTAGACAAAGACCTTCAAAGGCATTTTACAAAAATCATTTTCAAAAAGTGTTTGTAAAACCTGTTGGTCGAAATGCTCTCAAGTGTTCAAATTGTGGAGAATCGGATCACTTTGAGAAAGAATGTCCTAAAGTCTGGAGACCTATCAAGAAAAATTGGATAAAAACAGCATACTCTACTAACTCTCATGGACCCAAGAAAAAATGGGTACCAAAGAAAATATGAGTTATTTTTGCAGGAAATAAAAGAAGAGAAGAAGGAGAGTTTGGTAAGAAATGTGTACATTTTTTTTCTCAATTTGGTTTGAGTACACAATTTAAAATTTCTCATTATGCTTGATATTCGATATATCCTTGGTTGATTGAGATTTTATAATGATCATATTATTTGATTTGTTTTATTGAAGAAAGAATCGTGTGATTTATTATTCGTGAGTTGAGATTTGATTTAATACGTGTGATTATTTGAGATAATTTAGATTATTTTGTCTAATTTTATACTCTCAGATTTAATCATATTTTGCAAAGTGAAAATCTGTTTTACGTGATATTAAATTATTATGCAAGATTTTCCTAGATACTCAAGGATTTCATTCTCCCTGATTTTATTATGATTTGACTAAGTGAGAATTTATTTTTCAAAATATCATTGTGCATAATATTCTTTCCTTAAATCCTTTATTATGATGAGTTTAGAAAGAATATTTGTTTATCTATTGAGATTTTCTATTTTACTCTAATGTCATGGAAGGATCCAAATTGATGGATACCAAAAAGGGAAATGAGTGCATTTCAGGAAATTCTATAAGGGAAGAATGATTGCAAATCTACATAAATTTTGGTGCAATCAGAAAAATATCTCCTACAAAGATTGGTAATGATTTTTTTGGTATATTTCAAACATATACCATGGGTAAGAGGAACTTTTTTATCATCCCGCCTTACAAATTTCTATGTGCACTTATCATAATTTTGGATGATTTGTTTATTATATTGTGAATATCTTTTGTTACAAATATAAGGTATTGCAATTTTGGCACGTGACAGAAATATTTATTTTCCTTTTGCAAAATGCATATCTGAAATTTCTGCTCAAGGAAATCTCTTTGATCTCGAAAGATATTACTGCATATTCATGGATATTCTTGCTATATTCTTAAAAGATATCTTATATCTAGCAAGTTTGATTCGCAAATCAAAGGAAGATATTACGTGACATTTTTGCAAAGATGATTATCTATTATACAAGATTTTGCAGGTGACAATAGAATCTTCCATATGAATTTTGGAAAGCTTGATCAGAAATTTGTGAAGATTCTATACTATCTTCTGGAGATTCAAAGATTCTATTCCTTATGCAAAATTTTTGCAAATTGTTGAGGAAATCCCTTACGTGTCGTACAGAAGGTTGAGTAATTATGAATTTTAATTTTACATATGCTATTCAATTTATTTATTTGAAGAAAGGGCATTATATATTACGTGGATATTATTACAGCTTATTTGTGGAAAAAGTTTGTTAAGTTTATGCAGGTTGAATTCGAGATGAGCTTGATTGAAGAAAATAAATTTTTGCCTCGAATTTTAAAATGCAAGTGATCGTTGTGGATGTTGTCGCTACAAAGGAAATACTAGAAAAATATTATGTTCAACATGCACAAGCCACAATTGTTTCTATTCGCAAATGTTGTCATGATGACAGGGGGAGAAATCGAATCCAAAAGAAAAGGAAAAGAATCGTGATCATCTCAAAAAGGCAACAAATTGAGGGGGAGCTTTGATCAATTATGGAAAAATCTTTTTGGATTGATCATGATCTTGTTATGAAAAGAAGGAAAGGTAAATGTGTCAGAATTTGTTCTAAAAATCCGGTTAGTGCATCTTTTATTGCTTTTTGTCATTGATAAATCTTGTATTGATATTATCATTTTATTATGACAAAAAGGGTACATGAATTTCATGATGCATCCGTGATTTTTATTGGATATTTGCTGATATATATGATCGAAGTGAGCTATATTGCATATCTTTAATATTCGACTTGCTTTATAAAAGCTTATTTTTGGAAATTATGTTTCATGCAAGATATTTTATATTCTCTACATAATACTATTTTCATTGTTATCGCTTTTTTATTATAACAAAAAGGGGGAGAAGATATGAATATGCATATGTGTTGATTGGTTGATATTATTGAGCTGCGATTATTTTTCTATATATTGTTATGCTCAATCTATTTGCTATCTTCTCATATCCTTTGATTTAAATTAATATTTTTAAAAGCATGTTTACAAATCTGCATATTCAGAGATTGTTTTGTTATCATCAAAAATGGGGAGATTGTTAGGGAAATCCCTTATGATGTTTTGAAGATGACAAAATAAATCAAAGGCGACTAATGTATTTGATGGTTGAGTAATAGGCTATGCAAATGATAGAACGTGTAAAAGATATTATCAAATTTATACTTGGAAGAACCAGAAGACAAACTCTATGCTGAAGCTGAACTAGAAGATAGACTCTATGCTGAAGCAGAATATGTTCAGACTCAGATTGTAAAGTCTATTGCACTCAGACTCAGATTGTAAAGTCTATGGCTCTCAGACTTTACATCCAGATTCAACAGAACGTAACTCAAGCCCCGAAGATATAACAGCTAGTGATCTGGTTTGGATTCTACATCAAAATTGATTTAATTGACTCAATCTAATTGATTGACAATTGGATCTTGAAGACAAGAACTTTCTATACGAATGAGCTTTACTTATGGAAACCAAGATTCTGTTTGTATGGGCGATCGGAATCAATTTGGGATTTTATCTTTGTCACTCAACGTCTACCAAATCTTCTAGATACAGAGCTATCCAATGGGTAGATTGGAAGACGATTCTCAAGATACTGTCCAACGGCTAGTTTGGAAGTGGAGGAGTATTTAAGGAGATGAATGACCGATGAGCAAATAAGAGACGGAGCGTAGAATTTATAATTCCAAAGTCTGAGCGACCTTCGATCATACACTTGTCTTTGGTGAGCTTAAACATTTGTGATCGTGAAAGAAATACCAAAAGAGTGACTTAGTGAGATAGTGTGATCTACTACTAAGTGTTTGCACTCAAAGTTGTAATCTCTTGTTGATTGCATAGTGGAATCCAGCCAAGAAGGCTGTTAGCGTGGGAGAGTGGACGTAGGCTTGGATTAAGCCGAACCACTATAAACCTTGTGTTTTTATTCTCTTCCCTAACTCCTTTGTTGTGTTTGAAGTTTATTTTATTCCGCATATATTTGCCAAGATTTATTTTAAACACCTATTCACCCCCCTCTAGGTGTTCATACTAGCACTTTCACCAGTAAGTTTGTTTCCTTCAAGCTTCACTCTAACTAATGAAGTACAATTCCTCAATCTTTTAGGAATATGACCTGTGAAATGATTATTCTTCACAGTGAAATTTTGCAATAATCCCCCGAGGCATATATTTTCCGGCAGCTGTCCTTCAAGTTCATTATCAGAGAGATCCAAAACACTCAAATGAACAATCTTATTAATTTCAGGAGGCAAGGAACCAACAAAGTTGTTATCTCTAAGGCGTAACAGAGTTAAATTGGCTATGCTTCCAATTGATGCAGGGACTGAACCGGTCAAAGTATTATCAGAAAAATCTAATCCAATAAGATCGGTTAGCCTCCCAATCTCTGAAGGTATGGATCCCGAAAGTTTGTTCCTCCATAAGTAAAGAAACTTCAATCTTCTTAGGTCACCTATCTCTCTTGGAATGGGACCAGAAAGGTCATTCTTTGCTACACTCAAATTTCTTAAGTTGCCTAATTTTCCAAGAGAAGAAGGAATGGACCCTGAAAATTGGTTTTCGTCAAGATAGAGAATATTTAGACTACTTAGATTTCCTAGTGAAGCAAGGATACGCCCGACCAACTTATTATCAGAAAATCCTAATTCAATAAGATCGGTTAGCCTCCCAATCTCTGAAGGTATGGATCCCGAAAGTTTGTTCCTCCATAAGTAAAGAAACTTCAATCTTCTTAGGTCACCTATCTCTCTTGGAATGGGACCAGAAAGGTCATTCTTTGCTACACTCAAATTTCTTAAGTTGCCTAATTTTCCAAGAGAAGAAGGAATGGACCCTGAAAATTGGTTTCTGTCAAGATGGAGAACATTTAGACTGCTTAGGTTTCCTAGTGAAGCAGGGATACGCCCGACCAACTTATTATTAGAAAATCCTAATTCAATAAGGTCGGTTAGCCTCCCGATCTCAGAAGGTATGGATCCCGAAAGTTTGTTCCTCCATAAGTAAAGAAACTTCAATCTTCTTAGGTCACCTATCTCTCTTGGAATAGGACCGGAAAGGTCATTTTGTGAGACGCCCAATTTTGTTAAATTGCCTAATTTTCCAAAAGATGGAGGAATGGACCCTGAAAATTGGTTTCCGTCAAGATAGAGAACATTTAGACTGCTTAGGTTTCCTAGTGAAGCAGGGATACGCCCAACCAACTTATTATCAGAAAATCCTAATTCAATAAGATTTGTTAGCCTCCCAATCTCTGAAGGTATGGATCCCGAAAATTTGTTCCTCCATAAGTAAAGAAACTTCAATCTTCTTAGGTCACCTATCTCTCTTGGAATGGGACCAGAAAGGTCAGTTTTGAGATGACTAGTATAAACACCTAGAGGGGGGGTGAATAGGTGTAAAAACAATTTCTCGAGATACGGAAGCAATACTAGGCAAATGATAGAAAAGGAATTCTCTTCTTGTTAACAAAATGAAATACGATCAAAGTAAAACAGAGTGTAAGGAAGAGAAAGTTGAACACAGGGTTTATAGTGGTTCGGCTTATTCCAAGCCTACGTCCACTCTTCCGCACCGACAGCCCCACCGGGCTGGATTCCACTATGAACAAAAGAGATGTTACAGCACAGTCTTTCCTTGATTCCACACGTGTAGATATTCTACCATACTTCCTCAAGGATTCTCACAAGTATAGACTCTCTTTTGCGTACAAGATTTCGCTCAAATGAATTGACTAAACAACAAGGAGCTTCAGACTTTGGAATTCTTCTATCGCGCACATCTCGAACAACTTAGAACGTCTTCCTTATATACTCCTTCATGCCATCATACCCGTTGGCACTTACCAAAGGAGTTCCTCCAATCTACCCGTTGGACGGAATCAATTAGGAAAATCATTCGAGCTATTAAAGGAATATGTCGATAGTCCATCAATCCTGTTCGCCCATACAATCAGGATCTCGGTTTCCATAAGTAGAACCTTCCATGAATATTTCGCCAATCATCGGATCCTTAATCCTCGAATCAATCTCGATCAATCAAAGGATTCCGTTATGTCATGTCCAGCCAAGAGAACTTCTCCAGTCGATAAGGTCGTATCCTTAATGAAACATCCAGTTCTGGATAGTCTTTCTTCAACGGATTAGAGACTGTCAATGAGGATAGACTTTGAATCTTGAGTCTCGGCTGTCCTGAGGTCTTCGGACTTTAAATAGCGAGTCTGGAGATCTTCAGACTAGACTGATGGAAACGTTTTGTTAGCATCAAAACACTTCACGAAGATTTCTCCAACAATCTCCCCCTTTTTGATGGTGACAAAACTTTCCTGCAGATTTGGACAACTTTGACCTGCAAAACATTTCTCAAACACATATACATATCTTACAGAAATAAATGGCTAAATGAGTAACACTAGAATCTGCAACCCACGTAAAAATAGGTTAGTCTTGTATATGATAAAGCCATCCATAAGATATCAATAATAGTTAATATAAGCAGTCAAGTCCAAATCCAAATTCAGTCCACACATCCAGACACAAAAATAAAGTAGTAAAGTCAAACATCAATCCAAAAAAAATTCAAAGTTTTTCAAATCTTGCATCTCTCCCCTTTTTGTCGCATTAAAAGGTTGAGATTAAAGTCAAGATTGCTTGGGAATGCGAACAAGCTGGAAATCTCCCATAGACTGAACGATGCCTTCCAGCCTTTTCAAGTCTTCCTTCAGTTGAGCAATCTCCTCTCCCTTGGCATTGGCCTGAATCTGAACAGAGAGGGCTTGGATCTGATCTTTCAATGAAACCGAAGAAGCTTGACCAGCATTCTGCAAGTTTTGAACCTCGCATCCCAGAGCATAAATTTGACTGCGCATTTCCAAGAGAATATCCATAATTCTGCGAAAATCTGCTGTATTATCAGTCTGAGTACTTGCTTCGACACGATCTGCAGACGATGGTATATTAGCATAATCACGCAGATTTGGCGATGATACATCATGACCTTCCTCAAGAAATTGAGAGGCATAGATATCCTCTAGATCTGCTGGAGAGCGACTGACTCCCTCACTGGTAGCAAGATATGAAGAGGACATTCCTCTTTTCTCTTGATCTCCCCCTGTTTTCATGCCTTCAGGTGGAGAAGAACGTTCCTCAGGTTCTCCTTCTTCTTGATCTCTTTTCTCTTCTTCTTCTTTCTCAATTCTTTCCTTCTCAGCATCTTTCTCTTCTTCTTCTTTCTCCTCTGCTTCTTTCTCTTCTGCTTCCTTCATCCTCAGTTCTGATTCTTTCTCTGGAACAGAACGATTTAGATTCTTCAGAGCAGAAATGGTGATGTTCTCCTCATCATCTTCATCTTCAACAATGAGAGCTCTTCTTTTCTTGGATGAAGCAACCAAGGGCTCCTTCCCTTTTCTTTTTGATGAAAGAAAGAGGTTTGATAAGATTTGACTGGAGTTTTCTCCTTGAATTTCTCCAACGCCTTGCTTAGTTCCTTCAGACGCATTTTAGTCACCATTTTCAGTCCTATCACCATATGATCGCACTATCGAGTACAAAGAATTTGTCGAGGCTGAATGTTCAGATGTCTGAATAACTTCGTCACAAGACTTGGATAAGGCAATTGGCCCCTGTCTTTTACCACTGCTCTATACATGTGGAAGAGAATGGTGTGAGGGAGAGAGAGCTTTTTCCCTGTATTGATCGCATACATCAGTTTTGCCTCAGAGTTAGACACATCAGTCTTGGATGTTGATTTCGGTCTGAGACCGTTGATCACAATTTTGTGAAGCAAGATGTTGTTCGCATGCAACCTTGTGTAGGTAATCCTCCCTTCGGTGCCTCTGTCTTTAACAAGCTCCAGTGTGGCACGAGCAATTGAAACCTTGATGGGTTGATATCTTCCTCTTTCAACCCCAATCACATCCGCCAGCATATCCACATCAACCACAAAGTCATGGTCTCGGACACTGAAAGATATTCTATTCGCATCCAAGAAACTAAGATTTGAATAGAAATAAGCAGTTAATTGAGCATAGCCTTCTGTGGTATCGGAGCAAAATTTCTCAAGCTGAAGAAGACTGAACTTTTCTCTCAAGTTCACATTCACAGCATCCAAGAAGTCGAAATCCACACTCCTAGGGTTTATCACCCCACGTTTCAATAATTTGGAGTATAGATCCTTCTGTTCCTTTGATCTAAGCAACTCCGATCTTTTTCCTCGAATTTCCGCTGCAACACCCATCCTAGGTTGAAATTCGCTAAACAATTTATCATCATCATTTCCATCTGTCGGATTAAATCCCGCGACACGTGGATCACTCGGAATGTTTGCAAGAGCTTCCTCTGCTTTCCCTTTGGGAGCAATTCCCAAATTCTCCATTTTCCGCAAAAAGATATACTCATTTCCATATCCCTTGTCTTTAAGAAAATCATCTACGTAGTTCAATGGAGTACCAGTGCTCTTCAAAGCACGATAAAGCTTGTAAATAAAAGAGGGCTTTTGGATTCTTACAGGATCTGCATCCTCAATGATTTCTTCCTCTTGTTGATGATCAACGTCTTGAGGACTAGATGGAGGAGAATGACGCGGTTGAGAATGTTGTGGGCTCTGTTGCTGTCTCGGTAACTCCTCTTCCTCAGTGAGATCGAAATGAGTAGGTCCCTCACTCATTCTCTGTGGTCCCCTGCTTGCGATTCTTGAGGACTTTCTCGAAGAAGACATCTTTCTTTGTCGTTGAAAGATTCCTTGCTTGACTTTCCCAAGGAAAGGTGACAACTTTTTCGAAGATTAAACAAGAGAAGAAAAACAGGAATGGAAGATCGATGCTTTTTAGGGTTTTAGAGTTTTGAACGAAGAGAAATCGTCTGTATATAACTCCGTCGAAACGAGGGAATGCCAAACGATGTAATGGAAAGTGAAAAGGTTTCTAAAAAATAACTGCATTTTTCCGCAAAAATAGTCATTTCAAAAAAAATAACTCCTTTTTCGAAAAGGAAACGATGCAATAATTACGTTGATTAAATATAGCAATAATCAAACACAGTAGACGTTCGTACCTTTTCAAGATTAGATTCGAGAGAGAGAAAAATAACTTACGTTAAGGTCTTGAATGTCTCGAGTCCGAGAGTCTCTAGACTTTAACTTCTTCAAGCTTCAAAATGTTGAGTCTGGAACAGATGATATTAAATTGATTTTTCTCCAAAGGCTTTGTAAATATATCCGCCAGTTGGTTCTTTGAATCAACAAATTGAATTGAAATTTCTCCATTTTGGACATGATCTCTGATGAAGTGATGTCGAATCTCTATATGCTTTGCTCTTGAGTGAAGAATTGGGTTTTTGGTGAGATTGATTGCACTGGTGTTGTCGCAATTAATCTCCGTGCATGAATCTTCAATTCCAAAGTCTCTTAGCTGTTGTTTTATCACAGAATTTGTGAACAACAACTTCCAAGAGCTACATACTCAGCTTCTGCTGTAGAGAGAGCTACTTTGTACTCGCTTTCTTGAAAACCAAGACACCATCCCCGCCTCCAAGTAATTGACAGGTACCCGAGGTGCTCTTTCTATCAACTCTACATCCAGCTAGATCTGCGTCTGAGTATCCAACAAGAGTAAAGTCTCCCTTTTTAGGATACCAGAGGCCGATGCTTGAAGTTGAGGCAATGTATTTGATAATACGCTTTGCAGCACTTAAATGAGATTCTTTAGGGTCTGCTTGGAATCGGCACAAATACAAACACTAAACAAAATGTCAGGTCTAGAAGCTGTAAGATAAAGAAGTGAGCCAATGATACTCCTGTATATCTTCTGATCGACTTTCTTTCCTCCTTCATCTTTGTCTATCTTCAAGGAACTTGACATTGGTATATCAACCTTTTTGCAATTGTCCAGTCCAAACTTTTTGACAAGATCTTTAGCATACTTTTCTTGATGAATAAAAGTTCCTTCCTTCAATTGCTTTACTTGAAGTCCGAGAAAGAAGGTTAACTCACCCATCATGCTCATTTCAAATTCATCCTGCATAGTCTTAGAGAATTTCTTGCACGAGACTTTCATTAGAGGATCCAAAAATAATATCATCGACATATATTTGCACAAGCAGAAAACTCTTACTTTCTCTTTTAATAAAAAGAGTAGTGTCTACTTTACCTTTAACAAAACCATTTTGAATTAAAAACTTACTCAGTCTGTCGTACCAAGCTCGAGGTGCTTGTTTTAGGCCATACAAGGCCTTTATGAGTCTGAATACTGAGTCTGGTTTCCTTGGGTCTTCAAACCCAGGTGGTTGTTCCACATAGACTTCCTCATGGATGAATCCATTTAGGAAGGCACTTTTGACATCCATTTGGAATAACCTGAAATTCTTATGACAAGCAAATGCAAGTAATAAACGAATTGCTTCTAACCTTGCTACCGGTGCGTAAGTCTCGTCATAGTCAATCCCTTCTTCTTGCGTGTATCCCTTGGCCACGAGTCTTGCCTTGTTTCTTATGACTTTTCCTTTCTCGTTCATTTTGTTCCTGAAAACCCATTTAGCTCCAATAATAGATTTACCTTTTGGTTTAGGAGTCAACTCCCAGACATCATTAATTCTGAATTGTCTGAGTTCTTCTTGCATAGCTTCAATCCAGCTTTCATCGGATAAAGCTTCATCTATGCTTTTGGGTTCTACTTCGAAATAAGAGCCACAGCACTAGACTCTTCGTGCCTTTTGGATCTTGTTCGAATTCCTTCATTGATGTCACCAATGATAAGATCTTTGGGATGACCGGACTTATGCTTCCGATTCTTTGTTTAATTTGTCAGGTTGATGGTCACTTCCTTCGCTTGAATCTTCAACAGTCACTTGTTGCTGGTCCTTCAAAGTCTGAGCTGCTACTTGGGGTTTAGACTTTGTAGAGTCTGAAGCAGGTTCCGTCTCTTCAAGATGAGTCTGAATAGATTCATTTTGTATAGAGTCTTGAAATTTGACATTCATTGATTCTTCCACGCTTTGAGTCTTCTTGTTGTAGACTCTGTACGCTTTGCTTGTGGTTGAATATCCAAGGAAGATGCCTTCATCCGACTTTTCTTCAAACTTACCAACTCGATCATTTGCATTTTTCAATATAAAACATTTGCATCCAAACACATGAAAATATGAAACGATAGGCTTCTTTTCTTTGAATAGTTCATAGGGGGTCTTTTCAAGAATAGGTCTTAGAAAAACTCTATTGATAATATAACATGATGTTGAAACGGCCTCAGCCCAAAATCGTGAAGAGATATTGCTTTCAATTAAAAGAGTTCTAGCCATTTCTTGAAGAGATCTATTCTTCCTTTCCACAACTCCGTTTTGTTCGCGTATATGGAGAAGAGAACAAATGCTGAAAACCAGATTCATCACAAAATTTTGTAAAATCTTGATTTTCAAATTCACCTCCATGGTCTGTTTTTATACTTGAAATGACATACCCCTTTTCATTTTGAACCTTCTTAGCAAATTTTTCAAAGTAAGAGAAAGTTTCAGACTTACTTGCCAAGAAATATACCCAAGTAAATCGTGAGTAGTCATCCACAATTACTAGGCAGTATTTCTTACTCCAATGCTCGTGTTCTGTTGGTCCAAAGAGATCCATATGCAAGAGCTGCAAGTACACGGTTAGTGGAAACTTGATTTATTGGTTTAAAGGAATTTCTTACCTGTTTTCCCAAAATGCATGGTGTACATAGATCAGTCTTTTGGTATGATAAATTGGGTAGACCACGAACAAGCTTCTTTGCTGAAATTTTGGCTATCTGCTTCATGTTGATATGCCCAAGCTTTCTGTGCCATAAGCTTGCTTCGTCTTGTATTGAAATTAAGCATTGTGATTCATCTGGTTTCACGTCCAAGAGGTAGATATTTCCATGTCTTCGACCCATAAATGACTGAGTAGAGTCTTTACTGGTTCCTGAACAAGTACCCTCTTGAAAGTAAAGTCTGAAACCGGCATCACATAGCTGACTGACGCTAAGCAGATTGTAGTTGAGCCCTTCAACTAAAGAAACATTGCTTATTGTGAGATTTCCAATCTTTACAGTTCCAAATCCCACAATTTTTCCTTTGTCAAGTTTCCACCAAATGAGACTTTTCCACCATTCACTTGAACGAGCTTTATGAAACATTTTGAATCTCCTGTCATATGTTTTGAGCATCCACTATCCAGATACCATTTTACCTTTTTCTTGATAGTGACCTGCATTTAAAAAAGAAACTCAAATTTTCTTTGGTACCCATATTTTCTTGGGTCCATTGGTGTTAGTATAATAAGCAGTATTAGCCCATACTTTCTTAACAGGTTTCCAAACCATAGGACATTCTTTTTCAAAATAATCTGTACTATTGCACTTTGAACATCTGAGAGCATTGCGACCTATTGGTTTTACAAAGGTCCTTTTAAAATGATTTTTGTAAGCATCTCTTGTGGGTCTTTGTTTGATTCTTTCTTTTACTTTAGGAAAATCAATTAAAGGAATGGTTTCAGCAGTCATTCCCAAACCAGATTTATTAAGATAAGGTCTTTGAACGAAAAAATTTTCTCTAGTTTTTCAGATCCTAAAGAAAATTTTTTGGAAATATTTGAGATATCAGTTTTTAAGAATGCATTTTCTTTTAAAAGATTATCTTCACTTTCTTTAAGAGAAGAAACATTCTTGTCTAAGCATTTCACTTTTTCTTCCAAAACATTTTCTCGTTGTTTTAGAGCAGAATTTTCCTTTTGAGTTCGGAAATTCTTTTAAGAAAAGTCTTAAGACTAAAACATAATTCATCAATGTATTTCGAAACTTTAATAGGAATTTTGAAGTCACTAACCTCAAATTCACTTTCTGAGTCTGATTCAGAGTTTGAGTCTGAATCCGATTGTGCCATTAGACATATGTTGGCATAATCATCATCACTATCTTCGCATTCTGTATCACTCCAGGTTTTTGCTTTGAGAGCCTTTCGATACTTTTCAGTCTTTCCTTTCTTCTTCCTCAGAAGAGGACAATTGGGTCTGATGTGTCCCTTTTTCTTACATTCAAAGCAGACTACATCTTTGTTTGATTCATCATCTTCACAGAGACTTGGTCTGATGCTTTTGAAAACTTTGTTTCTTTGAATTGAATCTTCTTCCTTTTCTGTTCAGCTTTCTGAATCTTCTTATCATGAGGGCAAGCTCCTCATCATCCATAGCGTCTTCAGAATCTGAAACATCAGAATCATCATTAGATTTTAATGCAATGGATTTCTTACCTTTAGGGTCTTCGTCTTCATTGATTCGTTCCACTTCATAAGACTGAAGAGTTCCAATCAACTCATCAACAGATAGAGGAGTGATTCTTTGGGTCTCTCTGATTGAGGTCTTTATGTGATTCCACTCCTTGGAGAGTCCACGTAGTAGCTTGTTTACTTTCATGGGATCAGAAATTGGTTGACCTTGATTTTCAAGACCATTCGCAATATCTGTAAAACGACTAAACATGTCAGTTATAGATTCTAACGATTTCATTTTGAAGGCTTCGTATTGACCGAGGAGAATGTTGATTCTTGTCTCCTTCACTCGATCGGTTCCTTCATAGGTAATGTGTAATCTATCCCAGACTTCTTTTGCTGTAACACAAGAAGATATTCTGTTATATTTAGTAGGTGACAAAGCACAACACAAAGAGTAAATTGCTTTTGCATCAAGAGCTTGTCTCTTGATTATCTCTTCCTGAGTCATTTCACTAGACTCAACAGCTTCTTTTCCTCTTTCTGAGACAGATGGAGCTTTTGGAGTAATTCCTCTTTCTACGACATCCCATTCCAGGGATCCTTTGATCTTAGGAACGCTTTCATCTTGTTCTTCCGATATTGTAATCCTTTCCATCAAAGTAAGGCGGTCCGGTATTGCTTTGCCCTTCTACCAGCCACGGAGCCAACATACTAGCCATGGATCTTTAACTCAAGTAAAACACTTCAAACAAAGTGAGTACACGAGCTCGATACCAATTGAGATGACTAGTATAAACACCTAGAGGGGGTGAATAGGTGTAAAAACAATTTCTCGAGATACGGAAGCGATACTAGGCAAATGATAGAAAGGGAATTCTCTTCTTGTTAACAAAATGAAATACGATCAAAGTAAAACAGAGTGTAAGGAAGAGAAAGTTGAACACAGGGTTTATAGTGGTTCGGCTTATTCCAAGCCTACGTCCACTCTTCCGCACTGACAGCCCACCGGCTGGATTCCACTATGAACAAAAGAGATGTTACAGCACAGTCTTTCCTTGATTCCACAGTGTAGATATTCTACCACACTTCCTCAAGGATTCTCACAAGTATAGACTCTCTTTTGCGTACAAGATTTCGCTCAAATGAATTGACTAAACAACAAGGAGCTTCAGACTTTGGAATTCTTCTATCGCGCACATCTCGAACAACTTAGAACGTCTTCCTTATATACTCCTTCATGCCATCATACCCGTTGGCACTTACCAAAGGAGTTCCTCCAATCTACCCGTTGGACGGAATCAATTAGGAAAATCATTCGAGCTATTAAAGGAATATGTCGATAGCCCATCAATCATGTTCGCCCATACAATCAGGATCTCGGTTTCCATAAGTAGAACCTTCCATGAATATTTCGCCAATCATCGGATCCTTAATCCTCGAATCAATCTCGATCAATCAAAGGATTCCGTTATGTCATGTCCAGCCAAGAGAACTTCTCCAGTTGATAAGGTCGTATCCTTAATGAAACATCCAGCCTGGATAGTCTTTCTTCAACGGATTAGAGACTCCAATGAGGATAGAATTTGAATCTTGAGTCTCGGCTGTCCGGAGGTCTTCAGACTTTAAATAGCAGAGTCTGGAGATCTTCAGACTAGACTGATGGAAATGTTTTGTTAGCATCAAAACACTTCACGAAGATTTCTCCAACAATTTTGTGAGATGCCCAATTTTGTTAAGTTGCCTAATTTTCCAAAAGATGGAGGAATGGACCCTGAAAATTGGTTTATGTCAAGATAGATAACATTTAGACTGCTTAGGTTTCTTAGTGAAGTAGGGATACACCCGACCAACTTATTATTAGAAAATCCTAATTTAATAAGATCTGTTAGCCTCCCAATCTCTGAAGGTATGGATCCCGAAAGTCTGTTCCTCCATAAGTAAAGAAACTTCAATCTTTTTAGGTCACCTATCTCTCTTGGAATGGGACCAGAAAGGTCATTTTGTGAGATGCCCAATTTTGTTAAGTTGCCTAATTTTCCAAAAGATGGAGGAATGGACCCTAAAAATTGGTTTCCGTCAAGATAGAGAACATTTAGACTGCTTAGGTTTCCTAGTGAAGCAGGGATACACCCGACCAACTTATTATCAGAAAATCCTAATTCAATAAGATCGGTTAGCCTCCCAATCTCTGAAGGTATGGATCCCGAAAGTTTGTTCCTCCATAAGTAAAGAAACTTCAATCTTCTTAGGTCACCTATCTCTCTTGGAATGGGACCGGAAAGGTCATTTTGTGAGAAGCCCAATTTTGTTAAGTTGCCTAATTTTCCAAAAGATGGAGGAATGGACCCTGAAAATTGGTTTCCGTCAAGATTGAGAACATTTAGACTGCTTAGGTTTCCTAGTGAAGCAGGGATACGCCCGACCAACTTATTATCAGAAAATCCTAATTCAATAAGATTGGTTAGCCTCCCAATCTCTGAAGGTATGGATCCCGAAAGTTTGTTCCTCCATAAGTAAAGAAACTTCATTCTTCTTAGGTCACCTATCTCTCTTGGAATGGGACCAGAAAGGTCATTTTGTGAGACGCCCAATTTTGTTAAGTTGCCTAATTTTCCAAGAGATGTAGGAATGGACCCTAAAAATTGGTTTTGAGAAAGGCTGAGAATATTTAAGTTGCCTAGCCTCCCAATCTCCCAAGGAATGTGTCCACTCAATCTATTGTCATCAAAATTAAGATACTTGAGTTTGGAAAGGTTACCAATACTTGAGGTTATAGGACCGTAGATCGAGTTGCTGGAAAAGTCAAGACTAACCGCCTCGGTTAAGTGCGAGAAGTCGAGACTATTCAAAGTTCCTCTCAAGCCAAGATTAGAAAGATTAAGATGGGCAACGAATCCGTAGTTGTCGCAAGTGACACCTATGAAGTGGCAAGAGTTGTTACCATGCCATGAAGACAGGAGAGATTGGTTGTGGTCTTCGAGACTAGATTTCCATTCCAGGAGAGTCTCTGCTTCATCCGTATGGTTGGTCGTATTGGGAGCGAAAGAAATGGAGGAAGCAGAAACGACTATGCCATGAAATGGAGTGGAAACAAAGATGGTGATTTTGTCCAGGTTCGCATGTTCTCAACAGCAAGATTGATAAGATATTTATAGATGGCTCATCATCATGATGAATGTCATACCATTGAGAAGATCACATTTGCTCGTGCATCAAGTTTCTTCTTCCGTAAGGAGGCCACTTTGATTATTAGTTCTTTTTTTAACCCATAAATTCCTGACTTACTTTTTCTGGTCTTCACTGGCGAGTCATGGACTCTCCTCATGTTACACATGGTGGACCAGAATATTTACGTAAAGCATACTTTTATGATGGAGGAACTTTGGTGAAAATTTAGGCTGGATGCCATAATCGAAGCACGGATCACCTCTACCTTTACAATTCATTGAAAAAAGGTCGCAGCTCATAATCAAACTAGTTTTACTGTAATGTTTATATATAACCGTAATGTATAAAGATGTGAAAAATATACTATTATCCAATGACAATCTCACCTTTTTCTTATAAAATATTGGATGCAAAATCAGAGACAAGGATACTACATTAAAGAGAGACTTCACGCGATAATATATATATAATTAAAATTTTTCTTTCAGATACCATCAAATAAAGGTTTTCGATAGATGATGACATTTAGTGAAATCTCAAGTGTCAACACATCAAGCAATAAATTTCAGAATTGATCTATTTCATATGAATTGATCTGGATGATTGAGTTTCAACAGCGGGTAATGACTTTCTTCTTTATAAATCTCTATGGCCAAAAAAAAAAAAAAAAAAAACGTAATACGTGGCTTGGAAAAAAAACTTCAAAAGACAGAAAAGATGACTAATGGCTTTCTTCTTGGCCAATTCTTATTATTACATTATTTAAAAGAAAATGAGAACTGGAAAGCTGTGCATCCCTTCACCGTTAGCTTGAAAAATGAAAAATCGCGACCTTCCTTATTAAGATCGGATGAAACTTAAATCTATAATGTTGCAATGTGCCCATATGCAAGGAAAATAGAAGACGTAATTTTCTTCATCCAACTCTGATCTTTTTACACAGTTCTCATTTAAAAAAATCGGAGTGATTGCTTGCTGGAAATACCTGAAGAATGCATCAAATGAAAACCCACTACTCCGCGGTTCGACTCCAGCTCAAACTGTCGCTGCTTCCTGAATTAGAAACCGAAGCTCCTTCAAGTTCCAAGTTTTCCATTGCGAAAGACGAATAGAAGGAGCATGCGAGAGAGGAACGAATCCCTTAAGCCACCACCACCACCCCCCCCCAAAAAAAAAAAAAAAAAGCCATCATGCATTCATCTCCACGGATACTACTGAAAACCCGTGTGATTGCCAATGGTTTATGTCTGCATCATCCGTTATAAAATTTATGCAAACATAATGTCTAGAAGAAAATTTAAATTTTTCCAAATTTGACTCCGGAAAGACCGACCGTAGAAGCAGCAGCAACAATGACAACAACTGAGCCAGTTGAGTAGGGTTGGGCATATGAATCATCTTTTGCGCCATTGCACTCAAATCTTTATCAAGTCAAATAGCAATAAAACCACAAAATTTGACTCAAAGCATTGTTGGAGCTTGGAAAAAGGATAAGATGATAAGTCTAAAACAATCATAACTTACTTCCTATTTTTCACTTGTGAGATGTACAAGAATTCCCCGGTTATTTTCATTCGAGCATTCTCACCTTATTTCTCCTCCAAAAAACAGAAAAGAAAAGCAAAGCAAAGCATGCTCACCTTATATTGAAGGTGAAAAATTAAAAGAAATTATGCAAAACTCATTTGGTGTTGGGGATATTGAACCTAGGTGCACACCAACAAAAGGCAAAGTCATAGCTACAAATGGAAATCCTGAGGTGTGCTTATCATTGATGATGACGTGTGATTCAGTGATTAGCTGCCAATTTTTTTGCTTAGATGCAATCACAAATCTATTCTTGAAGGACAAGCATATGTTCACCTTTGCTAACCATGCTCTAACAATATACCTTAATTTCTGGATTTTGATTTGTTTTGCAACTCTACGGGCTTGCATCGTTACGGTGATTTATGAGATAATTTATGAATCTTTTTAGGTATCATTTTTGTAATAAATGTAAGTTTCCTTTTTGGGGGGAAAAAAAAGATGCCACCTAGACACTTGTGATAGCCGATGGCTTATCGTTTCTTCATTATCCAGTGTCAATTATCTCTTGTTACAGCATTTTGGAATCATGTCTTCTCTCAACAATCCATAGGAGGTTCCTGGCAACAAAAAGGTTGTATATGAATGACCCCATACCAAGCATAACTTGTACCCAGCTATTCGACCCCCTTCCCGTTGGATGTTTTTGGACCTCTGAGCGTAGTCACCTGTCAAACATTCTCAGCAAAGGAAATACTAAAACTCATACACTGACACATTTTTGAGCGGATATTATTAAAGAAGTTCTAAATCTATTACATTTGTACCAATTTAATTTTAAATATTTTAATTTGGTCAATATAACCTTAAACATTTTGATAAGATGCCAATTTTATCATTCGAGCCAATTTTGATCGAAAATCAATGATGTAGATATCGGTCGTCCTATGTGATATGACTGATGCCATCGTGGATAATTTTTATAATTTTTTTTGTTTTTTTGGCAATCTTACTTTGTCCATTTCCGGATAGTCTTCACTAAGCACAAATTTCAAGTGCAGTTTGGATTAGCAGCCTTTTCAGGACCTGCACATATATATGCGGAACATAATGTCGAGAAGACAAATTGGATTATAATCTTTTCCAAATTTGACTCCAAAAAGATCAACCATAGGAACAGTAGCAGCAGCGACGATAACTAAGCCGGCTATGTAAGATTGGGCAAGTGAGAATAATTTTTTACGCCATTGCAGAGCATAGCTACAGGTGACTCTAAGCCAAACCAATCAATCCCACTTCAAATGCACAACAAATGCCCAATTCATTGCAAATGGGGCGTCATTGTGAGATCAAATGTTTTCCTTTTTTAATCAGTTTGATTGGGAAATTTGGAGATTTAATTCAGACCATTTAGGACGAAATTAGGGAAGCGTGGGACTCCCCATTTCACCTTATGGTGTAGAAAAGTCATGGTTGAGACATAATAGAACTTTGATGTCAGTTTCTTCTCTATTATTCCAGCGACTCTGATTACCTTCACGGACAGAATAAATGAGTAGATAGTGTTTCGTAAGCATTCAGATCTCTTAAAGTAATTCAGCACCAACGGAGTCACTTAACCAACACCTTGAAGTTAAACACACGTGCAATTGTAATGTCCATATGAGTATCACGTAGTTTAATTAAAACCACATAAATAGACATTTACCTTTCATTCTTTACTTCATCTACATTTTGCGATGGACACACTTTTTCCTTTTCTTGACCCGAAAAGTTTGAAATTTTCTCAATATGCAAATAATGATATCGAATTCACATGCAATGTTTCATAATTTTCAGTATATGGTTAATGGCACTCTTCTTCCGGTTCTTTTAAACTCAAGTAGATGCTCCTTGCAAGTCTCACGTCTTCTGGCTCGATGGAGCTTCCTCTTCCCACATAATTCCTTTTTTTTCTGTGAAATTTTTAGTTTGAAATCATTTTAAAAGAGATCACATTTCGAAAGGAGTGCGACTCATCTTGTGTGGGTCTTCCTCTGTTTTTGCTCACCAAGTCTTCACCCCTAAAACACTCGTGAAGGTATGAACGCATGAAATCCTCGTAAAGAACAAAATCAACATTAGCTTTATCTTTGATTTGCCCCAGTTTTCTTTTTTCCAATTAATTTGTCTAAATCATGTGAAGGGCATTGATTATGAAGTTCTCTTTACTTTTTCACATTTCGAAAGGAGTGCGACTCATCTTGTATGGGTCTTCCTCTACTTTTGCTCACCAAGTCTTCAACCCCTAAAACACTCATGAAGGTATGAACACATGAAATCCTCGTCAAGAACAAAATCAACCTTAGCTTTATCTTTGATTTGCCCTAGTTTATTTTTTTTCCAATCAATTTGTCTTAATCATGTGGAAGGCATTGATCATGAAGTCCTCTTACCTTTTTCACATTTCTAAAGGAGTGCGTCTGATTTTGTGTGGGCCTTCCTCTGCTTTTGCTCACCAAGTCTTCAACCCCTAAAACACTCATGAAGGTATGAATGCATGAAATCCTCGTAAAAAACAAAATCAACGTAAGCTTTATCTTTGATTTGCCCCCGTTTTCTTTTTTCCAATCAATTTGTCTTAATCATGCGGAGGGCATTGATGATGAAATCCTCTTTAACTTTTTCACCTGCTTTTGAATCCCCACTTCTCCTTAAATGGTCTAATTATATTATTGTTAGTCCAAAGCTATGAAAATTTTATAATTTGATTAAACTCAATAATTAGAGCAATGACGATCAAGGATCCAATCGAAAGGAGTTACCGTGCTATCATGTCCTCAATTATTATAAGTTATCGTGTCCTTTTTTCTCTATTTTTGACCTATAGGTTCTTGACTTGCTTTTATGGTCTTCATGGGCTAGCTCTTCTCTGTGAGCCATGGTTTCTCATCATGTTACATGTGATGGGCCCCAAATAAAGTCTGGCCCCACTTGAAAAAACACATACGAATTATTTAATGATGAAAGAACTTTCTTATCATGTTACACATGATGGGTCGAATTAAAATGTAGATCCTTCAACATTAGATCGAATGGTAAAAATTACAATCACATTTATTGAATGGCTAAGATTTATTGCATTCCAATTCGATGGTGAAGGATTTATCTTTCTTTTCTTTTGCCCCAATTTTCTTTATTCCAATGAATTTGTCTTAATCATGTGGAGGGCCCCAACCGTGAAGACCTTCACTTTTTCATCTTCTTTTCAATTCTACCCATCAAATGGTCTGATTATGTTATTGTTAGTGCAGAGGGATTCAATTTCGCAATCTTGGATCCAATTGAAAGGAATCATCGTGCTCCAACGTACTCTATTTTTGAAGCAATCGTTTCCTTTTTTTCCCCCTTTTTTTTTTTTTTAAAACCGATAAGTTGTTGACTTTCTTTTTTAGTTTTTACGGGCTTAGTTCCTCTTGAGTCATGGACTGTCTCCATGTTAAACGTGATGGGCCAGAATAAGATCACGTCCCATTGGAAAATCTAAAATAGGTATATTTTTATGGTGAGGGACTTCAGTCAAAATTTAGGCCTAAAATCCAATTTGAGTCTACATCGCCTTTATCACTATAATCCATTGGAAAAAATTCTTAGCTCATAATCGTACACGTTTTATTGTGTCTATATAAAATACTGTAATCCATAAAGATTTAAAAATTTCACGGTAATCCGATCACTCTCTCACACTTTTTCTCTTAAAATATTCCACGCAAAAGCAGAGATTAATATCTAGAGGAAGGAAAGAACAAAAAGTAAATTTCTATTCATGATTTTAATCAAATTACATGATCCTTGTATGGGCATTACAATCGTACGTAGATTGAGATCCGAGGGCATGGTTAAATGATTGTATTGGCGATGAGTAGCTTTCGGATATGTGAGTGCTAATGAAATATTATCTATTCATTAATTTTGTTTATAAAGATAATCAACAGAGTTGTTAATGTTTTCTGAAAAGGGAAAATGACACAAATAGTTTATGAAGTTTGGGCCAATATAAAATATCATCCCTTAGCTTTTAATTTGTTCAATATAGTTCTTGAATTTTAGTCTAATGTACAATATAATCCTTGAACTTTTGATTTGTGCAATATGATCCTTGAAATTTTGGTAAATATTCAATCTAGTCCTTGAACTATATGAAAATGTTTAATATTATCCATGAACTTAAGTTAATGGAATGATAATATTGGATATCTTCGTAAAGTTTAGGGAATAGATTAAACTCCACATCACATATTTGACTAAGGTTTATGGACAAAATTGAATAAATTAAAAGCTGAGAGAAAATATTACATATTTGACGAAAGTTCAAGAATTATTTATGTAATTTCTTGTGAATATGATAGAGAAGAAACTGATATCAAAGTTCCATTTTTTCTTAATCATGGCTTGTGTGCCTCACGAGGCAAAATCAAGAGTCCCACGCTTTCTCAATTTTTGTCCGAATGGTCTAAATTCAATTTTCAAAATTGCCAAATTAAACCCTAATCCCCAGAATGTGGTGGCCCCCTTCAATGCACTTGATAAAAGAAAGAAAATTTTCAACTATCTATTTATAATTTTTTATTACCTCTTTTTTAGCCAAATAATTTGAAGAACTTATTTAAAAATGCCCTTTTTACATATCCAATCCCACCACAAATTTGTGTATCTGCAATTACTTTGGGAATTAACGATTTCAAGATCATTATGGTCGCTTCACATGAGAAGAGGATAGCTCACGTTTTTTGGAACTTTCGCATAATAGCTCGGCAAAATTAAACCCCCTGAATATCATTGCTCATTGCTGACTATTGGCTCTTGCTAAGGGGATTTGATCTCTTTTCTTCATAATTAGCGCAATGTGCTTATAACCGATATATCAATAAATAGTAAGGACCGGACCGATGAATCTTGCTTTAAAGTTACCATCTTGATAACGAAATTATTTTTGCTAGGATGTTATATATACTGAGGAAATTATTATGACAACTAGGAAATAGTGATGACTCCCGGCCATCACTTTTATGTGTCGGGCCAAGTGCAGTACGGGAAATCCCGCGCATGGGCCGGCTTGCCCATGACAATGGCGGGCTATGCTAGCTCACATGTCAGGCTTGGTCACGTTATGCCAAGGGCTGGTTTTCAATTTCTTTTTCCATAATTTTTAAACTAATTGAAAATTCAATAAATAAATAAAAAAGGTCGGTAGAATGAATTATTTCTGCTTCATGGTTTTTTGTTATAAATAGTTGTTGGGATAATTGGACAAAATCGAAATACATGATATAGTACAAAAGACTCAGACTTAAACCAATACATCTCATTATAAAATCAAACAACGCCATACAATTTGCGCCTATCGAAGTACAAATACATAAGAATCAAACTTAGATAAATACAATCTCATGAACAAAACTACAGCCTAATAATTAAAAACACCATAGTAAGCACACTCATAAAAACACATTTATTTCATCACTAGATTACAAACAAGTACACTTTTATAACATTTAGTACGGACAAAAAAAAAAAATTTCAATGGCCCGTTTCAAGAGAGGTGGTGGAACTCCCCCTGGGTTGATCATTTCAGCAAAATATTTATCTTGGTGCCTTTTCAAATGGCCCGTCCCACCATGAGGTTCCAAAGATAATTTCACAGCATATACCATGTAGATGACCTTCTTCTCACCATTGGGGAGGTCCACGATGTTGAACATCTTCCATAAATTCGATCCTCATTAAAAAAAAGTTTTTTGGAGTTTGCGAGCCATTTGAGAAATGGTTAGGTACTATTGACACATTAATTTGACCATTTTATTAAGGGCTTTATCATGTAGAAAATCGGGGATTAATTTTTAACCTAAATAAAAATAATATCCATTAAAATTGCATCACATATGGACACTTAGGAACGTTTGCATTACTAGTATTAAATTTTTTTTTTTAAAATATTATTATTCTATTTTTTTTAAAAATATTTATTTTTAAAAGAAAAAAAGAAGAAGCAGCAAAACCGAGCTGGGGGCAGGCTGGCCCGGCCTTCTTTCTTTTCCTTCTTCTTCCTCTTTCTCGTTTAGGCCTAGCCCATTTTTTCTTTCTTTTCTCCCAAGCCCGGCCTTCTCCTTTTCTCTCTGGTTCCCTTCCTTTTGTCCTCAACGTTGGCTGAAGAGAGGGAGGAGACAGAGAGGACGACACGAAAAAGGAGACCAGAAGATGCAGAGAGGGCATCGACGGGGAGTTGATGGTCAGGGCCAGGCTGGCCAGGGACAGCCGAGACGTTAGAGGCCATGCGCGTCGGTGCTTAAAAGCGAGAGACAGAAAGTCGGTTAAAGGGGGTTTCTTCAAAGAGAGAGAGACGGATAGAGAGTGAGATGAAGAGCGAGAGAGCCTGAAGCTGGCTGGGTTGAGCATCACTCGCCCATCCTTGACGCAATCGCCAACCTCTAGTCGACGCCCTCGAGCACAAGACTTCTCGTTCCCAAACCTCGGCATTTCTGATGAGTTTCCTTTCGGTTCAAACCGGTCGTTCCCAAGGATCTCGGCTCGGAGACATCAGGAGGCAGCCGACTGAAGTTCGATTCGTCTCGAATTGGCCCTCGGGTCCGCCGTCTTTAAGCCGAGTTAGGGTTTCTGTGACCGAATCTCATCCCCAACGAACCCTCTTAGCACTGCCCTGTTTTGGCGATAGAATAGCCGAGCGAGTTGTCTCTGATCCTTGAGTTTTTTGTGTGCAACTGAGTCGATTTGTTTGATGTTGAGCATTTCCATGTGTTCGCTCGAGTCTAGGTCCAGGTTCGAGTCCTAAGAAGTGGCTAGCGTCGTTCTCCTCACTTCTTGCCCACCACGTGCTTGACGAAATGCTTGAACCGAACCTGTGTAGACTTCTCTTTGTGCTTTGGCCCTTCTGTGGGCTTTCATCGAAGAAAGCGGGCTTGACAGGCCTAGAGAGATATAGTAATCATGGCTACTAATAAAATAAGACTCGAAACCAAAAACCAAATGAAATAGTAGGTAAAAAGTAAATTGCCCAATGTTTCCACATTAGTTAAACTTCGTCCGAGATATGACAACTCTTTTTTTTTTAGTCAAAAATGGTATAGAAATTGTAAATTCATCCCTACATTTCATCTGCTGTGAATGCTGCCACTGCTTGAGTACTCTCGCTCTTGCTTATCTTGCTGCAACAAAGCAAGCTTAGGAATGAATTGAATGGAAATTTAGGTCTCTGTCCCCACCTACCAATTGTAGAAGTAGGATCTTTGGCAAGCAATAAGCACTTTAACTAATACAATGCTGGCTTCTCTCTATTTTGTGAAACTATTCCTCAAGCAAGACAGTCGCTAAGGGTGCGTTTGTTTGTGTTTACAAGTTGCTCAAAATTGTTACAGGGAACGAAATAGAAAAAACTATTTCTTCCTAACAATTTTTGACAAGAAAAACGTGTTTGGTAAACTTATTCCTAATAAAAAATGAATAAAACACGTTTGGTAAATTTGTGTTCTTTTTTATTTCTTTTATTTTTTTAAATATTTTTATTTTATTTTTCCTTTTTTATTTTTTCTTTATTTTTTATTTTTTTCTTCTTTTGGCCGGTTGCCGGCCTCGGCTATGGCCGGTGACCGGCGACCGGCCGACGAGAGCCGGCGGCCTCGCCGCCCGCCACGGCGAGGCTCGCCGCCCCTAGCGAGGCCGAGCCTCACCGTGGTTGGGCGAGCCCGAGCTTGACCGCCTCGCCCGCGCCGGCGAGGCTCGGCCTCACCTTGGCTAGGCGAGCTCGGGCTAGCCCAAATCCGGCGAGGTCGAGCTCGCCCAACCTTGGCGAGGCCGAGCCTCGCCGGGGGCCGACGAAGCTCGGCCTCACCGGGGCCGGCGACGCTCCGGCGAGGTCGCCGGCCCTCGACGATGTTGCCGACCCTTGACGGCTGGTCGCCAGCCATGGTCGAGGCCGACGACTGGCCAAAGAAAAAAGAAGAAGAAAAAATAGAGAAGAAAAGAAAGGAGAGAGAAAATTTGTTCTTAAAAATTGTTCTAGAAACAAGAAACAACTTTTTTTTGTTTCTTATTTCTGTTTCAATTATGTTCCTGGGAACAAAAACAGATTTGGAACAAAAACGCAAACAAACGCGTTTACATTTTTTTTTTTGTTCCGAAAACAAAAAACAGAATTTTTGTTCATAAACAGAAAAAAAAAAAAAAAAAACAAAAGAAACACTCCCAAAGTCATCGAAGGGTTTGTGTGAATAATAGAATGGTAAGCATTACTCATTTGAAAGTGTCCCATGGCGATCTAATATCTTTTCAAGAAAATGACGCGAGAGTCCGCGGGAAGAAATAAGATCTTTCTATATTGAAATATCAGTTGATAAAATCATAGGCAAATTCTTGCCAGTAAGAATGTAGAGAAGAACGAAAACAAAATGGTTTCACCTACTCAAAACTAAGAGGAGATGCACCTGCAGTCTGGCCTTTTGCAGGCCACGTCGTTGCGGATGGCTTCCGTTTTTAAAAGAAAACCAACAAGCTTCCAAGGTTGGGGCCATGAGTTGGCTTTCTTGAACTCCTAGTAAAGGCGAACAGCTATTTCAGGATTATATAAGCTATAAGCACTGAAGCGCGAAACTAGCTTAAAGACATGGGACATCGATTCAGTAAAACTTAATGGAGAAAGGCAAGGATGACGGTGACTCTGAAACGAATCAAACCATTTCAGGAATTGTGAATATGGAGAGTAAGAAATCTTATGAAAAGGCCTAAATAAATTGAGAACAAGATGATGCGATAGTTTTAATGTTGGAAGTTTATGAAAATTTCGAGTATGTATACTTGATAGAACCCTCAAAATCTGATTAAACCAACTTATGGACAGGGCCGCTTACGATCTGATAGGCTAATCTCACATTATGTTGAAACGAGGGGCTTGCCTCTAGCTAAAATTCACGGCGACTTTACTTGAATAGCTCAACAAGACCAAAAACGCAAGTCGATGACATGACAGCTTAATTAGAGCACTAACATCATAAATGCCCTTGCGGTGTTATATCTTACTCAATTATTCAATTCCAGTGGATGAAATCGAGACCATAATGACTACTATAATGAGACCCATCATTTACCGAGATTAAGTGGCATAAATCAAGACACATTGACGTTTCCATCGTGGTCGAGCTCAAGTTAACTGGATTTATGCAAAGCTCAATATCCAGTTCGACCTTGATTTAGTTGTTCAATAAATTCAAGCCCGACCATTCGATTATGCAATTAGCAAGTAAGTCTGTTGTGAGCTGGAGTCTAGCTCGAGTCTAACTCAAGTAAGAATTGAGAGATACTGCAAAAGGGAGTATAAAAAAATAATGCTGTTTTTCTATATATTGATTTATAGTCTAATCATATTTATGCACTCAAACATAATTCAATAGCTCGATTAGCTTGGCTCCAAAGCAAGATACTCAAGTTAGGCCTGTTGGATGCAAAATTGCACAATTCCAAGATCTCCATAACCAGAACAAGAACACACATATTTGAGTAGAAAGATCAATGCACCTGTTTTGGGATCCATCGTTCTTGAAGTGGAAGCGGAAAACTGATGTTCCATGCGCAAGTCCTTCTCCTTTATTGCCCATTGTATCACTGGCTCAATGAGACAGCCCCATCACCCTTTAACACTAGGTAAACGCCCCTTATATGAGGATACTTGTGAGAATTAGGGTTAGAGGAGAGACTTGAGCACTATTTATAGAGTTTCCAACCAAGCCCTCTCATTACGGGCTAGGCTCAACTTGGCCCACACTAGCCAGCCCCATATTAGACTAATTAAGAAACTTTATATCTCACCTTAGACCAAATCTAGTAGAACGGTAAATTACAACGTCAATTAATGTAGCCCACATTAGGAAAACTCTTACATTCTCCCACTTGGGCTATATTAATTGAAATTGTACTGTATGTGCGCACATTGGTCTAGAAATAATTTTTAATAGTTAATCATATCCCATAAAGTCTCAAACACAGAATCATTGCGGTAACTGCATGTACACATAGAGCCTTCCACGGTCACGAGTGCTTTCAACTTTATTGATATGGATTCAATATGGTAGTATGTCAAATGGATAACATCTCTCATAGAAATATCCCATTTGTTAGTCATCATTCTCTTACCTTAAGCGTCGCAAAAACTTGTGCCACTAGATGATGTCTTTATGGTTCCAATGAACCCACATATGTCTTGTCCTTACGGTTAACCTTTCTTTATGTATAACAAAACATATACACAAGACTAATAACCGGATGCCCTTAGCCTTCACTCAAGGTTTAAACAATACCCTAAGACTTTTAACAATATATATATATATATATAGATTCAATATAACAACAATCCATTCAAAAATATTTTATTGAATGCAAAAGTTGACACACACACACACACACACATATATGTATCAAAGTGTTACTAAATTGTAACAAATACAGATGTAAACTATATTCAAGGAAAAATAGAACACAGCTCCCACTAAATAACAGCATCCCAAGATGCTCATAGGCCCATGCTAATAACATGTCGCTCAAATACACATGGGCGTAGGCCTTTAGTTAATGGATCTGCAACCATATCATCTGTAGGAATATAATCTACTGCAACGTCACCATTCTACACTAATTCCTTTATGGTCAAAAACTTGACCTCTATGTGTTTAGACCCCTTGAGATTTCTGTTGTTATTAATAAACAACACTGCAGAATTATCGTCACAATGTAGCTGTATGGGCCTATCCACAAAATCAAAAACTAATAACTCCCTAATGAGGTTTCAGAGCCAAATAGCTTGAGTAGCAGCTAAAAAGCACGCTACAAACTCCGCTTGCATGGTAGAATAAGATATGGATTTCTGTTTCTCGCTCTTCCATGATACTGCACCTCTTGCCAACATAAATATGTATCCTGCCGTTGACTTCTTATCATCTTGACAACCAGCAAAATCTGCATCTAAATAGCCCGCTAGTTGCAAGTCTGGAACATGTCTATAAATCAGCATATAATCTTTTGTTCTCTTTAAGTACCTTAAAACCTTCTTGGCAGCAACCCAGTGATCGCGTCCTGGATTTGACTAATATCTGCCTAGAAGCCCTATCGCAAAAGCAATATCTAGTCTAGTGCAAACTTAAGCATACATTATACTTCCAAGCACACTAGCATAAGGTACATTCTTCATTTGAGTTTTCTCAAAATCTGAATTAGGGCATTGTGAAAGACTCAATTTATCACCCTTAATAACATGAGTGTTTCCTGGTTTGCAATGCTGCATATTGAATCTTTCTAAAATGCGATCAATATATGCCTTTTGAGACAAACCCAATGAATGGCAAGAACGATCCCTATGGACCTCAATGCTAAGAACAAAAGACGCATCACCAAGGTTTTTCATGTTAAAATTTTTCGATAACATCCACTTTATCTCATGCAGTAAACCAATGTTACTACTTGCAAGCAAAATATCATCCACATAAAGTATGAGAAAAATATATTTCCTCCCACTGACCTTAGTGCATACACACTGATATACTTTGTTCTCAATAAATTCGAATGAAGTGACGACACTATGAAACTTTAAATACCACTGTCTAGAAAGTTGCTTAAGGCCATAAATAGACTTTTTCAATCTACAAACAAGCTTACATGAGTCATCTGCTGCAAAACCTTCAGGCTGCACTATATAAACCTCCTCATTAAGGTCTCAATTTAGAAAAACAGTCTTAACATCCATCTGGTGTAACTCTATATCAAAAAGAGCTACCAATGCTAAGATCACTCTAAAGGAATCTTTAGAAGAAATTGGAGAAAATGTTGCTTCATAATCTATTCCTTCTCTTTGAGTGAAACCCTTAGCTACCGGTCGGCTTTAGACCTTTCAATATTCCATTTGGAATCCCTTTTAGTTTTGTATACCCATTTGCAGCCAATAGGTTTACAACCTTCAGGCAATTCAATAAGCTCCCAAACACCATTGTGTTTCATAGATTGCATCTCATCTTTCATCCCATCTAGCCATAAATCTGATTGAGGACATGAGATGGCAGCCATATAAGTCACCGGATCAACAACACAACTAATATCATAATCATGCTCTCCAAGGTAGACTACATAGTATGGTGGTATAGCTGAACGCCTTTCCCTAGTCGATCTTTTGAGTGGAGCTACTTCATCCTCATTCTGAATCTGAGGGGCTTGTGGAATTTCTTCAGGAACTGTCTTAACAATAGGATCCTAGGCCACAACAGGCTCAGTTTGTGGTGCACGAGGCTCCATAATTGTCTGCACAGGATGAGATAGGGATATAGTAATCCCCACCATACTATCATCTTCAATAGTTCGTGAGTAACTACTCTTTTCAGCTACATTAAATTCCAAAAATTTTACAGTCTGAGATTCTGCAAATTCTTGTACCTCCACTAGGGTTATAAAACCGATACCCCTTTGAATGATCTAGGTAGGATACGAAGTAACACCAAGTAGTTTTGGAATCCAACTTACTTAATGTCGGATTATATAACTTCACCTCTGCAGGACATCCCCAAACTTTAAGATGATTCAAGCTAGGTTTATGTCCAGTCCACAATTCAAAAGGAGTTAATGGAATCGCTTTAGTAGGAACACGATTTAGAATATAAAGAGCTGTTTTCAAAGCTTTACCCCACAGAAAATCGGGTTAATTGGTCATACTAATCATACTTCTCATCATGTTCATAAGAGTACGATTGCGCCTTTCAGCTACACCATTTTGTTCAGGACTTCCGGGCATAGTAAACTGACGTATTATCCCAGAATCCTCTAAGTATTTAGCAAATGGCCCTTTAAGTTGTCCAGCATCACCGTGTCTACCAAAATACTCACCACCATGATCAGATCTGACAATCTTTATAACTTTTCTCAATTATTTCTCCACTTTAGTCCGAAAAATCTTAAATTTGTCAAGAGACTCGGGCTTTTCTTTAATCAAGTATAAGTATCCATATCGGGAAAAGTCGTCAATAAATGTGATAAAATAAAAATTTCTATACAAAGTAGCCGTGTATGGTCCACTAATATCAGTGTGAATAACCTCCAATAAGTCAAAACTTCATACGGCGGATTTCTTCTTTATCTTAGTCATCTTACCTCTACAACAGTCCAAGCAAGTCTCTAGATCACTTTTAAGAGTATGCAAGATGTCAGCCTTTATAAGCCTTTCTACTCTTTCTTTAGAGATGTGACTAAGACGTTTATGCCACAATGTATAAGACTGTTCCTTATATAGAGGCCTTTTGGAAATAACTTTTTCAGCTGAATAAGTAACGTACATGTCGTTGGGAGATAAACTCAATCGATATAATCCATTGGATAAATTGCAACACTCAATCTTATTTGAATCGTAAAACATGACAATAGTATTGTTCTTTATTTCAAAAGAGTATCCACACATGTCCAAACAAGACACAAAAACTAAATTCCGCCTAAAAGAAGGTACGTAAAAGGTGTTTCTCAACATCATCCTAAAACCAGAATCTAAAATCAAAATGACATCTCCCACAAACTCGACGTCAACTTTAATGTTGTTTCCCACAGTGAGCTTTGATTCATCCTGATTTGGCGTCCTTCGGTTTATGAACCCCTGTATGGTAAACACAACATGATTAGTTGCATCACTATCTAGCCACCAAGAATTGGTTGGGGTTTCAGATAGATTGGATTCACAAACAAACGCCAAAGAATCATTACCTTTAGGCTCACTCTTGGTTCTCTTGGACAACCAGGCCTTATACTTATTGCAGCGTTTCTTTACGTGTCCTCTCTCCCTGCAAAAGTAGCAAAGAACACTATCATTCTTGGTGAATGCTTTCTTAGGACCTAAACTGTTAGAAGGTCCAGCACCTTCAAAATTTCCTTTATTGTTGGAAGGACCAGCAACTTCATAATTGCCCTTATAAGTATAATTTTTCACCTTCTTACCCTTATCACTGCTAGAATTAGAAGCATAAAGGGCAATGTGCCCTTTATCTTTCATCAATTTTTCTTCCTCTGCCACCACCCTTGCAATCAGGTCATTAACTAACAAGGTTTCATCTTGGGAACTATAATTAGTCTTGATAATCCCAAAATCAGGAGGAAGAGTATTTAGAGCTTGATGCACAATGCAAGCAGTGGGAATAACAACATTGAGCGCCTGAAGCTTTGTTTGCAAATCTACTATCCTCAAAATATAATCTCTAACTCTACCAGAACCATCATACTTCATAGTAAATAGTATTTGCAGGTGTGTCCCTATCTCAGTATTAGGCGAGACACGGTTTTTACCCATCAAAGCTTCCATCATTTTTTTAGCAGTGCAGTCTGCAGGCAAATCACTTTTCAAGTGTTCATAAATGGAACGCTTCATGGACAGTAAGCAAATTCTATTGCTCTTTTCCCAAGTAACAAAATGTGCTTTCTGAACCTTTGTACTCTCGGCAGTAAGATCTGCCGGCCAATCGGCAGTAAGAGTCATATGAACATCTGCCATCTCCATAGCAAACAGAAAATCTTCTTTCCATCTCTTAAAATTCGAACCAGCAAGAACCTCAATAGTAACGGAGTTACCGTTTACAGAAAATGTGACTGAAAGACAAGAAATATATATAATTAGCATCATGTGAGCACTGCGATACTTGACGTACAAGTACACATCCAGAGAGTTACATGCAAAATCACATAATCACCTTTGGGCAGAATACATGACATGTAGTTGTACACTTCCCACATGATAGCGGTTATGAGAATATATTCGTGAATTCATCACCTTTGAGCATATGAACCACTAGGATCAGTCACTCCTCCACCACACCATCATGTATCCCTCCATAAACTAATACATAATCACCTCATTTGGAAGTATGACTACGCATTAGACTAGGATACATCACAATCATTATACAAGACCGAAATTTCTCAAACCCAATTAAGTGTGCCACTTTGGCGGTCACAACTCAATTAAATTCTTGAAACTCTCTCATACTAGGGATATAAACTTTAAATCTCATATACACCATATACATGTGATTTTAACTTTAGTGATATGGCAACACATCACTGAAATCACATATCATGCTAATTACACTGCCTTATTCATTAATAAATATTAAACTTTATTGTATATTATTAATGAATAACACTTTTATAATGTTCATGTGATAACATACCAGTAACCCAACACCTGTATTTTCAAGATCACGGAAAAATACACGAAAAATAGGCAAAAATACACGTATTTAGGGTTCCGCATGTATTTTCACATTCATAAAATTATCAAACATGTAAAATAAATACACCACAACATAGACGGCGAACATACGAATTCAACGCCGCCAGCCATGCGCCGATCGGAGCATCCACGCGCCCGCACACATCGCCTGAGTGCGCGGCGCGTGGAGCTCACACGCGAGCGAAGTAGGCCGGTCAAAACTGGTCCAATCGGCAGTGGTCCGATCGGTTCCCGACTCGTCCGTCCGAGCCAGCCGTCCGGTCCGACCGATTGACTGGTCCGGTCAACAGTTGACAAGGCCGGGTCGGATCCTCGGGTCGAGTAGAGTCAGGTTGGCCGCTTATCAGGTTGGGTCGAGTCCGGGTCGCTGACGTCATTGTGACATCAACACCCACGTGCTTCACACACGTGAGCCGCACCCCGCACGTGTGAGCGCGTGAGGGAGCGTGACCGCACGTGGGGCGCGTGCTCGACGCCCTGGCGGCGCGTGGCCACGCGCGGGGCCTCCCCCGGCAATGCGCTGCCCATGGTTTTGCTCGTCTCACCGAGCCTAGTTCGAATATATAATTTTATTTTATTTTTATTGAACGAAAAATCTCGAAAATCTCAAATTAGGGCAAAATTATATGCGTTCGAGTTCTAGGGTTATGGTTGCTCTAATACCACATATTGGATGCAAAATTGCACAATCCCAAGATCTCCATAACCAGAACAAGAACACGTATATTTGAGTAGAAAGATTAATGCACCTGTTTTGGGATCTATCGTTTTTGAAGCGGAAGCGGAAAACTGATGTTCCACGTGCAAGTCCTTCTCCTCTATTGCCCTCCGTATCACTTGCTCAATGAGACATCCCCCTCACCCTTTAGTGCTAGGTAAACGCCCCTTATGTGAGGATACTTGTGAGAATTAGGGTTAGAGAAGAGATTTGAGCACTATTTATAGAGTTTCCAACCAGGCCCTCTCATTACGAGCCAGGCTCAACTCGGCCCACACTAGCCAGCCCCATATTAGACTAATTAAGAAATCTTCTATCTCACCTTAGACCAAACCCCGTAAAACGGTAAATTACAACGTCAATTAATGTAGCCCACATTAGGAAAACTCTTACAAGGCCGGCCTAGTTAAGACTTACTTGGACTTAGCAAAATTCAAAGAATCCATCTCCTATCCCACGAGTAGCATGATCAGTTTCCATTTCTACGTGCAACTTTTTTTGTTACGTGTACCTCCGAACGATTATGACTTGATTATTACTATCTAAAATTAGGCATTTCGCATGAACAAGATGCGTACATTGAGTTTGATAGGGAATGGGTGACCACTGGCTTTCCCTTTTATTCATCGTGAATATTACGAGAAGAAAGCTATACACACTCCAGTTGGATTGGTGTCTTTCTAAGGTTACTAGAAATGGCACGCGCGTTACCGGGAAAAAAATGAAAATTTTTGTAAAATACTTTTTTTAGTGAAAAGATTATAATCAATGGTAAAAAATAAAAAAAACATAACTCATGTGGCCTCATATCGGGCGATCTTCTTGTCATGTAAGTCAATACCCCACACTAAAATTTTAATTCTATATAGTACAAACTAAGAATTTAACTTTTCGAGAAGCTTTGTGTCCTTTCATGTTGCAAGCAATCAGGAATTTTGTTGAAGCCGAAATATCGAGCTAAACTTCACCAAAGCATGACAACAATGATGAGACTCTCAGAAATAAAAAGGCCAATTCCAAATCAAACGAATTCTCATGAATATCATCTGTCAAAAGCAGCAATTGAATGGAAATAATCTGCACGCTGTGACTTATTTCAGAAAGGGTTCGAGTCTATTTCCTTGCTTTTTATTACTGTCAATTGGAAGAGTTCTTTAGAAAGCCCGCAGAAAAAGTGAAGCCAAAGATTGTTTTTGCCCCATCACCATCAGAAAAACACAGTTTGAACAAGCCAATGGGTCGATGAGAAATTTTGAGAATTCTTCTAAAAATCTGAATTTTTATATCACTCAAATAATTGAAAGAGAATCTCATTCCACGAATCAAATCACTTGAAACGAAAATCCGGATAGGAATCAATATCAATGGACTTGTGGCAACTCACAGACCAGAGAAAGATGATAAGTCTCACGAATTGATGTGAATAACTAGTGATTCAAGAATACGGATCCTCAAATCGACCATTTTTCACAAATTTGCTTGACATGTCAATTTCAATGAAGACTTGGAAAAGTAAGTCAAGCATGCTTGTCCTAAGAGCAAAGTACACTCCAAGCTGATTGAAAAGGGGAAGGGAAAAAGATATCAAAAATCCTAAACTTTGCCCAGTGTGACAAAATTACCCTAAACTTTTTTTTTTTTTGTAACACAAAAATCCCAAACTTTGCCAATTATGACACATTTATCCAAAACTATAGGGCATTTTCATCTTTTATTTTTTTTTCTTGTTGTTTTCTTTTTTCTTTTCTTTTTCTTCTTTTCTCTTCCCTCCACCGGCCATGACAGAGGGAAGCCAAACTCAGGCGAGGGCCCCCCCCGCTGGTGTCGGGCAGGCCTGCCCTCGCCCGATTCGGGGAGGGCAACCCTCTCCTGACGCAAGCGAGGGCAGCCCTCCCTTGGGCTGGGAGGGCGACCCTCACTGGAGTCAGGCGAGGGCATTCCTTGCTAGATCCGGCCCAGGCGAGGGTTGTCCTCGTCGAGTCTAGCAAGGGCTATCCTGGCCTAGGTCGACGAGGGTTGTCTTCGCTCGACCCAGGTGAGGGCGGCCTTCACCTGAGTCCGCCATCCCTTCGCCAAGGCCGATGGAGGGAAGAGAGAAGAAGGAAAAGAAGGGAAAAAAAATAGAGAAAAGAAGAAGAAGAGGAAAGACGGAAAAATAAAAAAATTAAAAGACAAAAATGCCCTTGGAAATAGAGTTCGGGGTAAATGTGTCATAGTTGGAAAATTTTGGGATGTCTTGTGTCACAAAAAAAAAATTTGGGGTAAATTTGTCATTCTCAAGCAAAATTTGCAATTTTTAGTGGCTTTTTCCCAAAATGAAAAGATATATTACTTGAATGAAAAATTGCTTTAAAGTATTAATTTTGAAATCTACTGTTGATTTTGGTCCTCTCGCTTAGAACTAATATTTATGGAATTATCATTTTCATCTCGCACTTTTTCATATTTTACTATCTTGATTTTTCCGTGAATTAATTTTCAAGGAACTTGTCTTAATAGTATGATACAATAACGTGTAGTCTGACATGGGATTATATATCTTTCTCATATATCAATAGGATATCAACAAATCGATAAATTGTTTAGGCACAAACAAACATAAGGGGGGTGAGTTTGTGATCTAAGGAAACTTCAAAAATTTTCGAGTGAAGAGCATGCACTAGTGCTGTAGAGAGAAACGTGCATATACAAAATACTTATCTTCCATCAGTGAAAGGCATTTAAAAATAGAAGAATTGCAAAGCATATTTATGGGACTTTGGCCTGTCCATTTGGCTTACTCAGCTCCCTCAGCTTTAACTGTCCAAACAAATACTGGAACCCACTATATAATCCTTGAGATATTACTGCATCCAAAGATAGTTCCTTCTACTTGTAACTTTGCTTTTACATATAATTTGTATAACATATTGACAAAGTTTCTCTACATATCTTGTCATCAATTCATGTGCCTACTATTACTCTCGGATATTTAAAGAATATAATCCGTTATGTTCAAGATTAAAACATGAGGATAATGCTTTTGGTAGTGTGGCATAGCAGCTCAACAACAATGAATTTGCGCGAGGTCATTGATTGATGACCGGTGTGGTTCTTGTCTTTTGAGTGACCAAAAGCAAGTTGGAAGTATGGAAACGCGGGTCGAGAGCACCTAGTATCTAGGAATGTGATCCCTTCCATCCTTTGGATGGTTGTAGCTGATCATAGCAGGATTTACTCGTATTGATCTCATACAGTTTTGACTTAAGACCTGAGCAAATTAATAACTTGCGGTTTGAGTATACCAACACTTAAGTTGATCAATTTTTCACAGATTTACTTGACTGGCTAGGTCAATTTCAATGAAGGCTTGGAAAAGTAAGTCGGGCATGGATATTAAAAATGATCAAGATGCCATAAAATGCCCCCTCAGAAGTACGGGTTTCTGATTTTGGCACGGCACGACTATTATTCATCAAAATGGACTGCATTAGCTGGTATTGTCGACTACATCGCTCTAGGTATTTATGACCTTTATAATTTCTTTCTTTTCAATGACATTAAGGATCCAGAAAGGCATTGTAATTGATCTGGCTAGTTCGAGGATACTAAATTTATGTAATCAAAATGATATCTGCTCGTAATTTTTTACCTATACCCATCACATGAAGAGGAATCCATGTCGTTGACTCAAGTGTAGCTGATGAGGTTATGAACAAGTTTTGATAACTTCACTTGCAGAGCTGGCTTATTCTACAATATCAACTGAAAAATGTGATGTGTATAACTTTGGAGTCATCACATTAGAGACAATCATGGGAAAGTATCTGGAAGATATTTTTTCTTGGGAATATTCATCATCCACCGAAATTGAGTTGCCAATACTGTTGAAGGATGTGCTAGATCAACGTCTGTCGCCTTCTAGAGTTTGACTTCAAGATGCGGAAGACGTGATCTCTATCGCATGGCTAGCATTCAAGTGTCTGCGAGCCAATCCGCGGCTTCAACCGTCCATGAGACAGGTTTCTCGGAAGCTCCGCGTTCAAGTACCCCGGAGATGCCATTCTGTGCAGTCACGTTGGAGCAACTTCGTGATCTCAAAGGCAGGAAATTTCGAGCATCGGAAGGGGATTGTAAGTTTTGAAGTTAGCTTTACGGGTGCACCGTTTGCTGTTTGTTTGTTTGTTTTATTTATTTATTTATTTATTTATTTTTGGTTTGCGCCGGGGGGTTCAGTCTGTTGGGTATTTAAGTCACCAGCAAAAAGTTAATACTCTTGCTAAGAACAGTTGCTTCTCTTTTGCGGGCTTATCAGGATTATAAGAGCCAATCTTACTCGACAATTTGGATTATCTTCTTAGTCCTTACCAATCCCACCATCTTAATTATTTTCACTTCAGAGCTTGTTTACCTTTGAACATTATTCGATCACTGCCGCGTCGGCAATTGTACTTTGGAGTCGTGGCATCAAAAATAATCATGGGAAGGCTTCTGTGGGGGTCTTACTTCACTATGGTTTCCAGCTTATCGCAATGAGATCAGGAAAGATTTTGCAAAATGCATCAGATCAACATCGTTGAATGTAGTTTTCCATTTCGAAAGGGATAATGAACCTATGGGTGCAATTCAAACTCTAGTTGATTCAACTAACTCCCTTAACTTTTGTATGTGTGCAATATAAGTCCCAAACTTTCAATTGGTTCTGTCACATCCCTCTACAATTTTAATAAAATGACATGGGACATCGATTCAGTAAAACTTAATGGAGAAAGGCAAGGATGACAGTGACTCCCAAACTAATCAAACCATTTAAGGAATTGTGAATATGGAGGGTAAGAAACCTTATGAAAAGGTCTAAATAAATTGAGAACAAGATGATGCGATAGTTTTAATGTTGGAAGTTTATGGAAATTTCGAGTATGTATACTTGATAGAACCCTCAAAATTCGATTAAACCAACTTATGGACTGGACCGCTTACCAACTGAAAGGCTAATCTCACATCATGTTGAAACTAGGGGCTTGCGTCGAACTAAAATTTACGGCGACTTTACTTGAATAGGTCAACAAGACCAAAACGCAAGTCAATGACACGACAGCTTAATTAGAGCACTAACGTCATAAATGCCCTTGGGGTGTTATATCTTATTCAATTATTCAATTCCAGTGGATGAAATCGAGAACATAATGACTACTACAATGAGACCCATCATTTACCGAGATTAAGTGGCATAAATCAAAACAAATCGACATTTCCATCGTGGTCGAGCTCAAGTTAACTGGATTTATGCAAAGCTCAATATCCAGTTCGACCTTGATTTAGCTTTCAATAAATTCAAGCCCGACTATTCGATTCTACAATTAGCAAGTAAATCTGCTGTGAGCTGGAGTCTAGCTCGAGTCTAACTCAAGTAAGAATTGAGAGATACTGCAAAAGGGAGTATAAATAATGCTGTTTTTCTATGTATTGTATTTATAGTCTGATCATATGCATGCACTCAAATGTAATTCAACAGCTCGATTAGCTTGGCTCCAAAGTAAGATACTCAAGCTAGGCATTTTCAAGCATGAACTCAGCACAATTAAGAACTTCTTAATTGGACTCGGCAAAATTCAAAGAATCCATCTCGTATATCACGAGTAGCTTGATTAGTTTCCATTTCTACGTGCGACTTTTTCGTTACGTATACCTCGAAACAATTATGACTTGATTATTACTATCTAAAAGTGGGTATTTCGCATGAACAAGATTCGTTCATCGAGTTTGATAGGGAATGGGTGACCACTGGCTTCCCTTTTTATCCACCGTGAATAATACAAGAAGAAATCTATACACACTCCAACAGGATTGGTGTCTTTCTAAGGTTACTAGAAATGGCACGCACATTGTCGGGAAAAAATTAAAATTTTTGTGAAATACTTTTTTTTAGTGAAAAGATTACAATCAGTGGTTATAAAAAAAAAAAAACTCGTGTGGTCACATATCGTGCAATTTTCTTATATTGTAAGTCAATACCCCACGCTAAACTTTTAATTGTATATAATACAAAATAAGAATTTAACTTCTCGAGAGGCTTTGCGTCCTTCCATGTTACAACCAATCAGGATTTTTTTTGAAACTGAAAGATCGACCTAAACTCCACCAAAGCATGACAACAATCACGAGACTTCAGAAATAAAAACGGCAATTCCAAATCAAACGAACTCTCATGATTATCATCTATTAAAAGCAGCAACTGAATAGAAATAATCCGAACGCTGTGACTTGTCTTGGAAAGGGTTCGAGTCTATTTCCTTGCTTTCCATTAATATCAATTGGAAGAGTTCTTTAGAAAGCCCGAAGAAAAAGTGAAGCCAAAGATTTTTTTGCCCCTTCACCATCAGGAAATCACAGTTTGAACAAGCCAATGGGTCAAGAAATTTTGAGAATTCTTCTAAAAATCTGAATTTTTATATCACTGAAATAATCAAAAGAGAATCCGATTCCATGAATCAAATTACTTGAAATGGATATCCGGATAGGAATCATCTTCAATGGACTTGTGGCAACTCAAAGGCCAGAGCAAGATGATAAGACTCACGAATTGACGTGAATAACTAGTGGTTCAAGAATGCGAGCCCTCGAATCGGCCATTTTCCACAAATTTGCTTGACATGTCAATTTCAATGAAGACTTGGAAAAGTAAGTCAAACATGCCTGTCCTAAGAGCAAAGTACACACCAAACTGATTGAAAAAAGGAAAAGATATAATGTTTTAATGAAAAACTGCTTTAAAGTACTAATTTTGAAATCTACCATTGATTTTGGTCCTCTCGCTTAGAACTAATATTTATGGGATGATCATTTTCATCTCACTCTTTTTCATATTTTACTGTCTTGATTTTTCCGTGAATTAATTTTCAAGGAACTTGTCTTAATAGTATGATACAATAACGTGTAGTCTGACATGAGATTATATATCTTTTTCACATATCACTGGGATATCAACAAATCGATAAATTGTTTAGGCACAAACAAACATAAGGGTGGTGAGTTTGTGATCTAAGGAAATTTCAAAATTTTTCGAGTGAAGAGCATGCACTAGTGCTGTAGAGAGAAACTTGCATATACAAAAAAGTTATCTTCCATCGATGAAAGGCGTTTAAGATACAGAAGAATTGCAAAGCATATTTATAGTACTTTGGCCTATCCATTTGGTTCACTCTACTCTTCCAGCTCTGACAGTCCAAACAAATACTGGAACCCACTATATAATCCTTGAGATGTTACTACATCCGACGATACTTCCTTCCTTCTACTTGTAACTTTGCTTTTACATATAATTTGTAAAACTTATTGACAAAGTTTCTCTACATATCTTGTCACCAATACATCGCGCAATATTGTCAACGAGAAAAAAAAAATCTTCACAACAAGGACGAATTTTCCCCTTCATTCGATGGCACTTGAAGCCCCTAGATGGAGTAACTTTTTGCAAGCAACACCTATGACAGATTCACTAGAGAAAATCTGATTGCGCCCCCCACATAAAAAGAGAAGTGAAAATAAAATGAATCATGCTAATAAGTGTCCTTGATATACTTATTAAACATGTTTACTGCAGAAAGATTAGATTTTCAAAATATTAATTGTGTATGTCACAAAAATAGTCAATGCAGTATTTTGTTATTTTGTTACTTAATAAGTGTCCCATGGTCACTATTTAAGTAAAATCCAAGTAAAATTTATTCTTGTGCAAGCAGAGCATCAACCTAGTATGAGAGTGGGCAAAACTTGCGCAAAATTGAGCCATATAGCACACTTACGTATAAAACTCTATGTAATTTGTTTTTGATTATCACTTTAGCAAATCTTTAATCCTAACACATCTCTAACTCTACATCTCTAGTCTTATGCAAATTTTGATAATAAGATCTATTACTGGTATACTTTCATATATTCTTATCCATAATTCTCTAATAGAACTATGCATATTTTCAGTAATAAATTCTCTAATAATTTTTTTATGTATATATAGATTCTATCCCGAAATACCTGCAATTTTTATCTTTAAAGAAACTTGTTCAAGACGAGGTTTTGAAAGAATTTAATAGTATAGGGATACTATCTCATAATTGACTCATATTTAACAAATAATACATTAAAAGATTAAAAGATCAAACTCATATAAGGCTCATATTTGACAATTAAAGAATATTAAAATCATATCTGAGGAGTAATTATATTGCATGATCAATCACAAACTGGTCTCATATTTGACAAATAAATATATTAGAAGATCAATGAAAAAACCCATCATCACAGGACTACATATCTCATCGTTTACTTACATTTTAGAGTAATCTATTTGAAAGATCAATCTCATATTGGCTTGATATTTGACCAACGAATAATATTAAAATCATGTTTAGAGTAATATTGGGAAAAGTGCCAAAAAAGTCCTAAACCTTTTGGCTTTGTGCCGTTTTTAGTCCTAAACCTTTTTGCCGATTTAGTCCTAAACCTTTTTTACGTTGTGCCAATTTAGTCTTTTCCAGCTAATTTTGGCCAGATTTTGCTGACTTTGGACGCCGGCCGGGCCGACGTGGCCGATCGGCGCCGACGTGTACAACTTTTAATAATATTTTAATATTTTTGAATATTTTTTTATTTTTTATTTTATTTTTATTCTTTTCTTTATTCTTTATTCTTTTTCTTTTTTTCTTCTCATCTTCTTCCTCCAGCCGGTCGCCAGAGCTCGGCGACCGGCCGAGGCGACGGCCGGCGAGGTCGACCTCGCCGGCCACCTCGCCAGGGCCACGAGGGCGGCCTCGCGCCGAGCGGGAGAGGCTCGCTCTTGCCGGATCTGGCGAGGATCGAGCCTCGCCCGAGGCCGCCCTCGCACTGGGTGGCGAGGCTCGCCCTCACCGGATCTGGCGAGGTCGAGCCTCGCCCATGGCCGGCGAGGGCGAGCCCCGCCAGCTCGGTGCGAGGCCGCTTGCCTTGGAGAACCCCAAGAATCACAAACCCCCACCCCGACGGATGGCCGCCGCGGAGAAACAGGCGAAAATCTGGGGCCGGAGCCGCACGACCAAAGACACCCCGAGCTCCCGTAAACCCTAGAGACGACGACGACGACGAGTGGAGGAGGGATGAAATTTCTAGGGCGAGATTGGGATCGGAGAACAGAGTCGGGGAGGAGTCCACTGGCCTCGCGCCCACTGGGCGGGGCTCGCCCTCGCCGGCCATGGGCGAGGCTCGACCCTCGCCACCCGGCCGCGAGGGCGCCTCGCGCCGAGCGGGCGAGGCTCGCCCTCGCCGGATCCGGCGAGGTCGAGCCTCGCCGGCCATGGGCGAGGCTCGATCCTCACCAGATCCGGCGAGGGCGAGCCTTGCCCGCCCGGCGCGAGGCCGCCCTCGCGGCCACTAGCAAGGTGGCCGGCGAGGTCGACCTCACCGGCCAAAATTAGTCGCCTGCGGCCGGTCGCCGAGCTCCGGCGACTGACTGGAGGAAGAAGATGAGAAGAAAAAAAAAAAAGAAAAAAAGAAAAAGAATAAAAGAAAAAGAATAAAGAAAAGAATAAAAATAAAAATAAAAAGAGAAAAATTAAAAAAATTAAAAAAATTAAAATATTATTAAAAGTTGTACACATCGCGCCGACAGCCCATGTCACCGACCCAGCCCCGGCAGAAAAATCGGTCAAAATTGGCCGGAAAGGACTGAATTGGACAACGTAAAAGGTTTAGGACTAAATCGACAAAAGCCAAAAGGTTTAGGACTTTTTCAAGACTTTTCCCGAGTAATATTACATGATCAATAACATATTGAACTAATTTTTGGCAAATAAAAAATATTATCTTTACATATGTATTTATATTTACGCACTTCGCCTCCAGCATTTTTTGTTTCTTGGTCAATCTAGATTCATGTATTTTAAGTCCCATTGCTCGCATGATTTTCTTGCCATCAACTCCAAGAACCTCGAAAATGAGCGAGCGGCTCATTCTAGATTTCATTTGCAGAATCCAAGATCAATCCTGTGCCTTGACTTGGTCGTCAACCGTCTGCGAAGAATCAAAGTGGATGAGTCCAAAGTCGATTAATGTTCCATTTGTACGTCCTAGTCTGTGGATGTGTTTGGTGTAGACTATTCAAACTCTTTCGGAGATAATGCCGGTCTTCTGAGCAAAATGCGTTAAAAGGGACACTATTGCTCACATGATAACCTCTATGCGAAATGCTAACATGAAAAGATAAGAGACAAGAGAACGAGACTCATTAGCTTCTTGGTCCCCGCCATCATAACATCCTTCCCACGAATAGTTTGTCAGCTAGTAATAATTCACAGCACAAGTCTTTTCTCAATAGCATCATCATTTTCTATGCTCCAACGATTTAATGGTGACGCGAATTGACAAAAAAACGAGACAAGAGATAATTTCTGAATTACACAGAAAAAGATTTATAATGTCTTATGCTAATAGAAATTGACCTGAACTATAAACACTATCACGAATTGTCTAGCTTTGATGAAATTTTAAATTAAAGATTTTGCCAATATAATTTTTTAGAAAGGATATTCATGAGGGAAAAAAAAACTTTACATATGAAATGGTGGATCGCACAACCCATTAAAGTGGGTTGCGTTATAAAAAGCGTAGAGGCTGTGTAGCATGATCTTCGTATGAACATTACAATTGTAGTTAGATTTAAATTTAAGGGGTTGATTAAGGGATTTCGATTGGCGTTGAGTATACTAATGAAACATCTTTTGTTTTTTCATTTGGTTTGTCCATGAAGGGAATCAACATAGTTGCTGGAAATAAGAAACTCAAAGTTTCCATTTTTTTTCCTTAATCATGGCTTTTTTTTTTTTTTTTTTTTGCATCACAAGGTCAAAAATCAGGGAGTCCCATGCTTTCTTAATCTCTTTCTGAAATGGTCTGAACTCAATTTCCTAATTTCTCAAATTAAAACCCTATTCCCCCAAATTTAGGTGGAGAATCTCGAGCATTGGTGATGGTAGGATTGTAGGGAGAGACTGCGGTGCTGATGGAGAACACAGAGAGAGAGAGAGAGAGAGAGAGAGAGAGAGAGAGAGGAGAGAGGCAGAAAGGATCGGAATTTCAAGAGAATTATGGGGGATAATTAGGGCACAGTCTGCCTTTGGAGAGGCCAAGACAGAATAGAGAGAGGGCAAAGTCCGAACTCAACGACGATGTCCCTTTTTTTTTTCCCCTTGTTCTAGGATGACTAGAGATTTGAGTCCCATTGTTCGGTACTATTTACTTATTATACCCCAATGGCACACGCTAAACTATTCAGAAAAGAAAAAGATATTATTTTGCAATATATCGTCAATCACAAAAAACAAAAGAAAAAAGAAAAAAGAAAAAAAATTGTTCACAAAAGGCCTCCATTCGTGGGAAAATGTTGTTCAACTTTAAGGCATTGGCCTCGACTGAGGAGCTTTAGGAATGACATTCCATCTATAAATATATCATCCATCTTGCTAACGTTATGTAGACTTGAACCATCTTCCAACTCCCAAAAACCGTCCATACCCCCCAAAATCATGGTTTCTTCATTATTGCTGTCCATCCTGTCTCCTTTATATGTCTTCTTCTTCTTCTTCTCCTTGCTCTTCTTGGTCGGCACCACTTCACTTCGAGGGGCAAGTGTTTCCGCTTCCTCCACTTCTTTGTCCACTATCCACATGACCGGGAATAAGGATGAAGTAGAGGCTCTCCTGAATTGGAAATCTACTTTTGACAACCATAGCCAATCTCTCCTCTCTTCATGGCATGGCGACAATCCTTGCCGCTTTACCGGTGTTGCTTGCAACTACTATGGAGCCATCATCCATCTAAATCTTTCCTATGTTGGTTTGAGAGGAACTCTAGATGCCCTTGACTTCTCGTGCTTAACCAGTGTGGTTAGCTTTGAACTCGCCAACAACTCGATCTATGGCTCCATCCCCTCAAGTATTGGTAACCCTTCCAAACTCAACTCTCTTGATCTTCGCTTCAATGAACTGTCCGGGCAAATTCCTCCAAGTATAGGTATGTTGGAGAGTCTTCATTATTTGTACCTTTGTGCCAATAACTTGAGTGGATGTATTCCTACCTCTCTTGGAAAATCAGGCAATTTAGTTGAACTAAGAATTTTGCAAAATAATTTATCTGGTTCCATTCCACAAGAAATATGCAACTTGAGGAGATTGACGGTTCTTTCCCTATGGGGAAATAAATTGTCAAGATCCATTCCTTCAGAAATCACAAGACTCACTTCTCTCCATACACTTGACCTGTCATCCAACAATCTCACCGGCTCAATTCCTCGTTCCATCGAAAACTTGTCAAATTTAAGCATATTTGACATTTCACAGAATGCCATTTCTAATTCCATTCCACAAGAAATATGCAACTTGAGGAGATTGGCGGTTCTTTCCCTATGGGGAAATAAATTGTCAAGATCCATTCCTTCAGAAATCACAAGACTCACTTCTCTCCAAACACTTTACTTGTCATCCAACAATCTCACCGGCTCAATTCCTCATTCCATCGGAAACTTGTCAAATTTAAGCTTATTTGACATTTCACAGAATGCCATTTCTAATTCCATTCCACAAGAAATATGCAACTTGAGGAGCTTGACGCTTCTTTCCCTATGGGGGAATAGATTGTCAGGATCTATTCCTTCAGAAATCGCGAGACTCACTTCTCTCCATGAACTTGACCTGTCATCCAACAATCTCACTGGCTCACTTCCTCATTCCATCGGAAACTTGTCAAATTTATCTATGCTTAACCTCTTCCAAAATAATTTGGCCGGTCCAATCCCTACTTCTCTTGGAAAATTGGGCAACTTAACCGTATTAGATATTTCACAAAATGCCATTTCTAATTCCATTCCACAAGAAATATGCAACTTGAGGAACTTGACGCTTCTTTCCCTATGGGGGAATAGATTGTCAGGATCTATTCCTTCAGAAATCGCGAGACTCACTTCTCTCCATGAACTTCACCTGTCATCCAACAATCTCACCGTCTCAATTCCTCATTCCATCGGAAACTTGTCAAATTTATCTATGCTTAACCTCTTCCAAAATAATTTGGCCGGTCCAATCCCTACTTCTCTTGGAAAATTGGGCAACTTAAGCATATTAGATATTTCACATAATGCAATTTCCGGTTCCATTCCACAAGAAATATGCAACTTGAGGAGCTTGACGCTTCTTTCCCTATGGGGAAACATGTTCTCTGGGTCCTTGCCTTCTGAATTTAATAGGTTAACCAATCTCACTCTCTTGAATATGAGTGACAATGAACTAGAGGGGGAACTGCCAAAAGATGTGTGCCTTGGGAGATCATTAGTATATTTCGCTGCCTTCAAAAATCATTTCATGGGGTCCATCCCAACAAGCTTAGAGAGTTGTAGTACATTAATTAGATTAAGGCTAGAAGAAAACCAACTTACTGGAAGCATAACGGAAGCTTTCGGAATATATCCGCATCTATATTATGTGGACTTAAGCCACAATCATTTGAATGGTGAACTTTCATGGAAATGGGAGCGTTGTCCTAATTTGACGAGCTTAAGGATATCGAACAACAAAATTTCTAGTGAGGTACCTGCAATATTTGGAAGGATGGCTCAGTTACAATTGCTAAAACTTTCTTCAAATTTTTTAAGTGGGGAGATTCCAAGGGAATTGGGAAGTCTATCGATGTTGTTAGAACTCGATCTAAGCAGCAATGTTATCACGGGAAATGTCCCGATTGAGATTGGACTTTTATCTCATTTGGCACATCTGAACTTGGCATCAAACAATTTGAGCGGATTGATGCCAGTGTAGCTAGGCTCATGCGAAAGCTTGTTGACCTTGAACATGAGCAGAAAGAAACTTTGGACAAGCATTCCTCCAGAGATAGGCAATGCACAATTCCTTGAGGTTCTTGACATAAGTCATAATTTGTTGACTGGAAACATACCGGGAGTACTTGGACAGTTGAGAATGCTACAAGTTCTAAATATCTCCCACAACAGCCTTTCCGGTTCTATTCCACGTACTTTTAGTGATATGTCAGCCTTAACTTCCATCGATTTATCCTACAATAACTTGGAAGGTCCTCTCCCAAATGTCAAAGCTTTCAATGAGGCTCCATTTGAGGCAATGCAGCATAACAAAGGGCTCTGTGGAAATGTTAGTGGTCTACCGAAATGCAATTCTATGGAGAGCAAGAAACCCAATTCCCATGTTAGAGTTAGAATTGCAATTATCCTCTTTTTCTTGTTGTTGGGAGTTATCCTTCTCTCTTGTACCTTGGTCGTTCTTATAATCATCAATCGTCATCAAAGAAGAATTATCAAGAGAGAGAACAACAAACGGGCAAATGATTTGGATTTCATGCATATTTTGAGTTATGATGGCAAAGTTTTCTATGATCGAATCTCTAAGGCAATAGAAGGATTTGACTCGAAGTACTATGTTGGTGAAGGAGCATATGGAATTGTTTATAAAGCCAATATATCGGAAGGTCAAACATTTGCTATAAAGCAAACCTCATCATCCCAAGACGATAGTGAGATTATTGATTTGATACCATTTGAAAGGGAAATTCAAGCTTTAAAAAGTCTACGCCATCGTAATATTGTGAAATTTTATGGCTTTTGCTCTCATGTCCAACGCTGTTTTTTGGTGTATGAGTACATGGAAAGAGGAAGCTTGAGAACAATTTTGAACGATAATGAAAGAGTAGTTGAATTTCATTGGGACAATAGGGTAAATGTGGTCCGAGGAGTTGCGGATGCTTTGTCCTATATGCATCATGACTGTTCACTGCCGTTGATTCATCGAGACTTGACCAGTAATAACGTTCTATTGGATCGCAATTATGAGGCTCGTGTTTCTGATTTTGGCACTGCAAGACTATTGAGGCCGGATTCATCAAATTGGACTATTGTTGCTGGCACCATAGGGTATATTGCGCCAGGTACTTCGTAATTTTTTCAATTTCGCCGGCATTCAGTGTCAAACATACCTTCTTTTGTTATTTAATCTTCTTATGGAAATTTGTTTATGCATTTAGAGCATTCAAGTTTAATGTTGATCAGAAAGCCTTCTACTTTCCTAATAAGGAAGAATTGGCAAAAGAGGTAAAAATTATAGTCGATCCATCTCAAGGATATGAAATTTGTGTTACCTAAATGACGCGAGCATCAAACAAAATCCTTTGAACGCCCCTGAAGCGTAAACTCCCATGCTCAAATCAATGCTGTAAGCATAAATTAAGTAGAAATGTGTACTTGTAACTATTACCTCATGGGAAGCAATGTTGTCAATTTGAAAATAACATATGATCAAGGTTATAAAAAACTGTGAATTCCCACTTGCAGAGCTGGCTTATTCTTCGATTCCTACCGAAAAGTGTGATGTATATAGCTTTGGAGTTGTCGCATTAGAGACAATTATGGGAAAGCATCCAAGATATCACATCTTTGGGGAATGTTCATCATCCACCCAAACTAAATCACCGATATTGTTGAAGGATGTGTTGGATCAACGTCTCTCGCCTTCTGGACTTTGTCTTCGAGATGCGCAAGACGTAGTCTCAATCGCCAAGCTAGCGTCCATGTGCTTGCAAGTGGATCCGCGGCTTCGACCGACTATGGGACAAGTCTCGCGTGAGCTTCGCGTTCAAGTACCCCTAGAAACGCCACTCTCTACTAGCACCTTAGAGCAACTTCGTGATCTCAATGTTAGGAAATTTGGAGCATTCACAGGATTTGGTAAGTTTTGAAGTTACTTTTTCATGTGCTATTGTGTTTGATCTTTAATCATGATGATGATCGGCTTTTAAATACTTTCTTAGCTCTCACTAATCCTAATTGTGTGATTTACGATGTTCACTGCAGAGCTAGCTTCAACGTTGCATGAATAGTGCAATGTTTAAGTTTGGAATCGTGGCACCAAAAATAATTAGGGACGGCTTTCGGGGAGATCTAATTTCATGATTATTTCAACTTTTTGCAAAGCGATCAGCAAGTGAATCTGCAAAATGCATAAAATTGACATCTTTTCCTTCTTTCAATCGAGATGTAACAACATGTAGTTTTTATTGTTAGAAGAGATAACAATACCAGTAGCCTATGCAATTTTTTGATATATAGTGTCATAATTGAACTTTCAATTTGGTCACTCATCTTACTTTTCATTGATGTGCACTATCGTTCTAAAACTTTCGATTGGTCCAATCAGATGCTAATATATTTTGATATGTTTATTTTCATTCTTTCAATGATTAATTTAAATGAAATTTGGCACGGACATCAATATAAGAAAGCTAAAGTTTGATGGAGAAAAGTACGTGAATTTTGCACTCGTCATTTTGACTTGAAATTGGAAAACTATAAACAATTGATTTCAGATTGATTATGCAATTCGTCGTTCACCCTTTTCCGCTATTTGACATTATTAAAGTCGCTACATTTAAAACTTTGAAGATGAGCAATAAATATGAGAACAAAAAGTTATTTGTCTTCCCCTTCCGTACGTTTTCAAAAAACGTTAATTAATTTAAAGAAATTCTTTTTTGGCCAAATAATTTGAAGAACTTATTTAAAAATGCCCTTTTTACATGTCCAATCCCACCACAAATTTATGTATCTGCAATTACTTTGGGGATTAACGATTTCAAGATCATTAGGTTCGCTTCACATGAGAAGAGGATAGCTAACGTTTTTTCAGTACTTTCGCATAATAGCTCAGCAAAATTAATCCCCCTGAATATCATTGCTCATTGCTGACTACTGGCCCTTGCTTAGGGGATTTGATCTCTTTTTCTTCATAATTAGCACAATGTGCTTATAACCGATATATCAATAAATAGTAAGGACCGGACCGATGAATCTTGCTGCATCAGCCTTTAAAGTTACCATCTGGATAATGAAATTATTTTTGCCAGCGTGTTATATATACTGAGGAAATTATTATGACAACTAGCAAGTACAAAAATGAAATACATGACATAGTACAAAGGACTCAATCTTAAACCAATACATCTCATTATAAAATCAAATAACACCATACAATTTGCGCCCATTGAAGTCCAAGTACATAAGAATCAGACTTAGATAAATACAATCTCATAAACAAAATTACAGCCTAATAATTAAAAACACCATACTAAGCAGACCGATAAAAACACATTTATTTCATCACTAGAATACAAACAAATACACTTTTATAACATTTAGTACAGACAACAACAAAAAAAATACAAAAATCTCAATGACCCGTTTCAAGAGAGGTGGCAGAACTCAGGTTGACCATTTCAGCGAAATATCTATCTTGGTGCCTTTTCACATGGCCCGTCCTACCGTTAGGTTCCAAAGATAATTTCGTAGCTCATACCATGCAGATGACCTTCTTCTCACAATTGGGGAGGTCAATGATGTTGAACATCTTCCATAAATTCGATCTTCAGCAAAAAAAAAAGTTTTTTGGAGTTGGCGAGCCATCTAAGAAATGGGTTAGGTATTGTTGACACATAAATTTGACAATTTTATTAGGGGCTTTATCAAGTACAAAATTAGGATTTAATTTTTAATCCCTAAATAAAAATAATATCCATTAAAATTGCATTGCATATAGACACTTAGGAATGTTTGCATCACTAGTATTAAAAATTTTTAAAAATTATTATTATCATTACAATATTTTTTAAAAAAATAAAAATTATTTATTTTTAAAAGAAAAAAAGAAGAAGCGGCGAAACCGGGCCAGGGGCAGGCCGGCCCGGCCTTCTTTCTTTTCCTTCTTCCTCTTTCTCGTTTAGGCCAAGCCCATTTTTCCTTCTTTCCCACCAAGCCCGGCCTTCTCCTTTTCTCTCTGGCTCCCTTCCTTTGTGTCCTGAACGTTGGCTGGAGTGAGGGTGGAGACAGAGAGGACGGGACGGGAAAGGAGACCAGAAGATGCAGAGAGGGCGTCGACCGGGAGTTGGTGGTCGGGGCTAGGCTGGCCAGGGACAGCCGGGATGTCAGAGGCCAAAGGTTTTTTATTTTATTTTATTTTATTTTTTTTCAGAGAGGGAGAGAGACGGATTGAGAGTGAGATGAAGAGCGAGAGAGCTTGAAGCTGCCTGGGTTGAGGATCGCTCGCCCATCCTCGACGCCAGTCGCCGACCTCTAGCCGACGCCCTCGAGCGCAAGACTTCTCGTTCCCAAACGTCGGCATTTCCGGTGAGTGTCTTTTCTGTTCAAACCCGCCGTTCCCGGGGTTCTCGGCTCGGAGACATCGCGAGGCGGCCGACTGAAGTTCGATTTGTCTCGAACTGACCCTCGTGCCGCCGTCTTCGAGCCGAGTAGGGGTTTTTGTGACTGAAACTCATCCCCCACGAACCCTCTTAGCACTGCCCTGTTTTGGCGATAGAATAGCCGAGCGAGTTGTCTCTGATTCTTGAGTTTTTTGTGTGCAACTGAGTTGATTTTTTTGATGTTGAGCATTTCCATGTGTTCGCTCGGGTCTAGGTCCGGGTTCGAGTCCTAAGAAGTGGCCAGCGTCGTTCTCCTCACTTCTTGCCAACTGCGTGCTTGATGAAATGCTCGAACCGAACCTGTCTCTGTGCTGTGCAGTCTAGCCGACTGCCATGTGTTCGTGATAATGCCTAAACGGTGCTGCGTCCTTGTTCGAAGAGGGTCTTTGGAATCAAAACATCTAAATTTTTTTAGAAAAATCATAACTTTGGACTTCAGTTCATTTAGTCCACGTTTGTTTACCTGAAATTTGAGTTTATGGCTACACATTTTTTCTGTTTAAAAATCGAATGTGTCAGTTTGTAAATCCATGAGCGTTCTCCTTTCACTGGGAAAAGAACATGTGCATATTCATGAGAGGAGAAGTCAACATTGAAGTGGCCGCGAGTTGTGAGCAATGGGCTTGGTAGGTTTAATGAGATTTGGGTTTCGGTTGATTGAGAGAGCTTGGGCTGGTTCGAGCTTAAACAGATTCTAGGCCTTAGTTTTAGACGTAGGGGGAGCTCGGTATTCTGCTGGTTGGCCGAGAGAGAGATTGGAGAAAGAGGAAGCAACCGAGAGAAGATAAAGAGCCGTGAGTGAGAGTGAGGGAGATCTAAGAGTTAGCCCGAGGTAGAGAGAAATCTAAGGGAGAGGAGCGACGGCCAGTGAAGTCCACTCTTCTCGACTGGCCGAGCGATTGCAGCTGGCAACGCCACACTCACAAGGTAAGCCCGTGTCCCCCATTCACCCGCCTTGATTGAACCATCGGAATGAGGCTTGCTGGCCCGGACTTGCTCCTGCCTCTCTCTATTTATCCTAAGTGTTGGCTGATTGGGGTTGGTTTTGGTTTAAGTCCGTGTCCAGAATGTTTCTTTTGTATTCCCTTTAGTCGATGCCCATCTCACGCTCAATGAAACGACCTTGACGCGCGTTTGTGACTTCGACACTAGTTTAGCCAAATCCAAAGGTGTACTCGTGTGTCGGCATGGTATTAACGAATCGCTAGTCCTGGAGTGTGGTTTTCTCGAGTTTACGGCCATAGTTTTCCTTTTCCGGTCCGTCTTTTTGCTTGTTGTCGCCAATGGGTGGTCCGAGATGTTAGCTCGAAGCAGTTGACGGAGTTGGCCTGGTGATGGTGATCGGAGGTTGTTGATGACGCGGGTATCATTCTCGGTGAATATATGACTTGTTGTTGAAAGTTGGAGTGTTTGTAGTTGAATGGTTTAGTGTTGTGTGCGCTGGGGAAAGGTTGCAAGCGTCGTAGAGAAGCAGGGAGCTGTCGGGCAGAAGAAAGGAAAAATAACAAGAAAAGAGAATAAGAAAAGAAAAGAAGAGAAAAAGTGAAAGGTAGAAAAAGGGCTGGGTTTTCTTCACGTGGGCTTCGGGCTATTGTGGGCTAATCCAGTAAATGAGGTAATTATGAGTGGGCCTTAGAGCGGCCCGTTTTTCTTTTATCAACCCAGATCGATAGGGTCTGGGTCGGTTTAATCGGGCCAGATCTTTTGACCCAATCAAAAATTTCTTTTTATATAGTAATAAAATTAAATTAAATATTAAGAAATATTAAAAATATTAAAAAGTGTAAAAAAGGGAAAATATATTAAAAACCAGAATTTAAAAAAATTAGAAAATTCAGAAATTCATAAAACAATCTAGAAAATTCCAGAAAAAAAACTCCAAAAAGATTGTAAAAAATTATAATTCCTTGAAAAGATTAAAAATAGTTTTTGGGTAATTTACTCTTAAAAAGGGGAAGCCTTACAATCTAGAATTGTACTCAATTTGGACAAGTCCCTTAGGGCTTTACCTTAGAATTTTAATTGTCCTTAAAGATGAATGCCCTTGGTCGTGCATTTTCATTGTGTTGACTTTGGTCTCCATTTAGCTTAGTTAGAGATGATATGCTCCCTAGTTGGTAATGTTAAACCTATTCTCTCCTATGCAATTTTTTTTAATGCTTTCCTTGATTGCTAATTTTTATTTTAACGATTTCTTACATGTTAGTGGATATTTGTAAAATTAATCCAAAATCTTTCTAAAATGATTAAGATTATGTATCGAAAGGGCATTAATTAGTTAATTAGTGTAATCAAGTCTCCAACCCTATATTCTTTGGTTGCATAGGAAGTGAAGTACGCTCCCATACTTCACTTGATTTCTAGCCAAGCTTAATAGGCTAGTGGCAACTCTTTCTTTAGAAAATTTTCATACCATCAATTTGAACACCCGATTGAGAGAGTCCGCATCTAAATCTTGAGTTATTGGCCCGTACTTTAGGAAATATCCATAAATCTACTCTCATTTCTAACCGAGGGGTAGGTCACAACAGGTACTATTGTTCATTTAGGACAAATGCAAATTCCAAGCCTGGAAGGCCATTTTTGAGAAGTAAGGAGAAGTGCATGATCGTGAAATTAAGAGAAGGGGTTGAGTTTCGTGGAAGTTAATTTTTCTCATTTTATTATTTTGAATTTGACCGTTTGGCCACACGTATTTTATTCTTGAAGTGGCCGAATATCACACTATTATAAAGAATGGGCCATGCATGGGCTAGCCCATTTGGCCCAAGTACCTAAGCCATCCTAGCTAGGGGTGTGCAACCGGACCGGGTAAACCCGGTTCCCGGACCGGCCCACCCGGAAAACAGGGTCGGGAACCGGTTCCCATTGAAACCGGTCCGGGAACCGGTTCCCAAAAGTCGAACCGGTTTGAACCGGTCCGGAACCGGTTTCGAGGGATTATCCACCGGGAACCGGATCGACCGGACCGGTTCGGGAACCGGTTTGAGAACCGGATTGTACGCCTTCTTGTCGACCTTGCGGCTTCACCGGTTGCTGGTGTCGCGAGGAGCCAAGCGGCAAATGGTCTTTGGTGCGGTGGCGGCTTCACGGGGCAAGGGCGACGGCGACGGAGCTTCGGGCGGTCGGAGGTGTCGGGTCGTCGCGGCCACGCGGGGCGACGAGTGGCGGTGCGAGCTCGAGGGTGAGGGGGCTCCGGCGGTGGCGCGGTGGTGCGGCCGCGGCGACGCAGGCGCAGCGGTTGGCGACTATGGCGTGCGGAGGGAGCCCGTGAAGAAGATGAACAGTACACTGTTCTATTTCTTCTTTTTTCTTTTCTCCCTGCTGGCTTGTTGCGTCTCCCTCACGTCCCTCTCTACGCTGCCCACGTCTCCTCTGCCTCCTGACATTGACCTTGACTCTCAAGCTTTTCCTCCCTTTTTTTTTTGTGTTTCTTTTTTCCAAGGACCGAAGAAGCCCCCTGCCGAGTGATCCACAAAGAAAAACCCCAGTAGAGTTACTAAATTATCGCGACCTAATCTCGAGTGAACCACCTAGGATTTGATTAATATATACGAAATGAGGTAGAAATTTATTTATTAATAACGCTTAATATTTCAATATAAATTAGAAGAATTATGTTGTTTTTTCACGTATTAAAATAAAATTCGAAGTCGTATAGATGGGCGGTTGCAAAATAGGTTCCAATATAAACAGGGTCAACCCTGTTCCTAGACCAGAAAAACAGGGTGGGCCGGGAACAGGGTCCAATGAAAACAGGGTAGGGAACAGGGTCCAAAAAAGGAGAACCGGTTATAACAGGGTAGGGAACAGGGTCCAGGTCTAGATTTTACCCACCCTGGACCCGCTCACCCCTAATCCCAGCCCTCAGGTTAGAGCCCGGGGTAACAGCCCTCTCTCCAAAGCTCAGGACGACAGTAACCTACGAATACGAGACAACGACTCTATGTATACTCCACCCTTTCTTTCCTCTTTCATCCGCACAGAGAAGAAGAAAAAGTAGATTCTCTGCCAAGAAACATCTACGCAGACCTCACAAGCAATCACCATTAGATCACACTCGACGGTCCAGAAAATAAGAAATATAACAGTACATCGCACTCCTCTCTCTCTCTCTCTCTCTCTCTCTCTCTCTCTTGCAGGAGGAAGTCAGTGGTCGTGCTCGGGTCGTTGGCTCTGGTGGCTTATACACCCCCTGCAGTGTATGCTTTTATGCATCGATGAGTGTGAGTGAGTGTTTCAAATCAATTGAAAGCAAACTTTTAGTGTTTACAATAATGAGAAGTCAAAGCGAATTTTCAGCTCTTTTGATTCCTTAGTGCTTCTCGAACGAAATGCAGCAGGTTCATGTATGACTTTTCATATAATTCTGAAGAAGTGACAGAAGCAAGGTTTTAACCGAGCTACTCTATGCCATGCAGGGTAACGTTATGCATAATTAAGAACCGTTGATGAAATTATGAGCAAGTATTCGAAAGATCTCAACTAGGACAAATAAATCCCATTAATTCTAGCCCTTCCATCTTCTACATCAATCACGAGTTAGCTATAACTAATTCCCCTATTTTGACAAGATTCAACCCATCATGCCGGTGGCTAGTGGCTACTATCGACGGCAGCAGGAGCTCTCCTCTACTCGATTTCTCTTACACTTTTAGCCATGTCTTGGATAGTTTTCGGTAGGTGGCCCGAATGCTCTTCCACATCCCACAAAACCATTTCAAGCTGCTCCAGATCCGCTCACCCTGCTACTGCGGTCAACTCATGGATTTTAGCATCTTTCTCAGCCTGAAATGTCACAGTAAATCAATCAGTGTAGGAAAGATTCAGGACAATCAACTGTCAAACCAACAAAAAATGCAACCCCACATTAGAATGCAAATCCCAGGCATGGCATTAAGAATTTTCTTGGAAAAGATCAAGCCTCAATTGATTTAAAATCCGTAATATCTTTATCACCCAAAACAGCAGAAACTCCCGCATGTTAGGCAGTTGAAAGAAAGGATCAAGTCACCACGAGGATTCCTAAACAAGGAAGCATGGTCAAATGAAGCTTATGCTGATGCCTATAATACAACTAGTTTCCCCCGGTTGAGCTGGGTGTTCCAGGAAACTAATTTATACTAGTTTACCATCATAATGGAACTCATTCACTTGTCAAAATAAATAAGAAACATGCTGCCAAGGGTTTTAAGGCAACTAATACCTCAGTGACCAAGCCTCCCGCTGCTCACGCTTATCAGTTATCACTCCAGATTAATATGTGGCTGCTCCCAAGGTAATCCCTTCCGTGCCATCTTCTTTTAAATGTACTCTATTCCCTAGCGCAATCTGTTGTTGCGATGCCTAACAAAAGGAGTAAGTCAAGCACTTGTCGGCCAAAAAGAAAATAGGAAAACGATAGAACTTAGATTTGAGGACATTATTTGTAGCACAAAGACCAATTACCATTGGATTCACGATTGTCATTCCTTTTAATTTTTGAGTTCAACTGGACTCTATTGTCCAAAACCAATGTTGACTGAACTCAATAAGAAAGCAAATTCAATCGAAGCTCGAGTTCACATGTTGAAAATACTATAAATTTGAGAACCAAATTATTTGTCTATTCCTTATGTCGACAAATGTGAAGTCGGGAATGATCCTATTTATTTGTTTGTGACGTGTCTAACGTGCTTAAAGCATTTTGGTTATATGAACATTGGATGGACAAATGAATGTTATACTAGATATTAGAAAGCTTCAAGCAATGTTTTATGGCATCTTTTAAGCATCTAAGTTAAAAGGCTGTTTAGTTAAGCTTTTTAAAAGTAAAAAAAAAAAAAAAACAATTTCTTGTTTTGCGGTTAAATATTTAAATATCATTTAAATTTCAAAAAATTATGATAAATTTGTTTGTGAAGTTGCGTATTCAGTATTTATATATTGTGAGAAAATTTTGAATGTTTCGGGTTAAGAAAAGGTAAAAGTGTGTCTATCAAAATATTTAGAGGAAGTAAAGAACAAAAAGTAAATATCTATTCATGGTTTTAATTAAACTACACGATCCTCGTATGGGCATTACATTTGTACATAGATAAGTGATTGTGTTGGTGCTGACTAACTTTTAGATATGCGAGTGCTAATGAAGCATTATCTATTCATTAATTTAGTTTATAAAGATAATCAACAGAGTTGTAAATGTTTTATGAAAAGGGAAAATGGCACAAATAGTTTATGAATTTTGGCCCAATATATGATATCGTCTTTTAACTTTTAATTTGTTCAATGTGGTCCTCGAAATTTTGGTAAATATTCAATCTAGTCCTTGAACTATATAAAAATGTTCAATATTATCCATAAACTTAAGTTAATGGAATGATAATAGTGGATATCTTCGTAAAGTTCAGGGATTAGATTGAACTCCACATTACATATTGGGCTAAAGTTTATAAACAATATTGAATAAATTAAAAGTTGAGAGAAGACTTTGCATATTTGATTAAAGTTAAGGAACTATTTGTGTAATTTCTTGTGAATATAATAGAGAAGAAACTGATATCAAAGTTCCATTTTTTCTTAATAATGGCTTTTGTGCCCCACGAGGCAAAATCAGGAAGTCCCACACTTTCGTAATTTTTGTCCGAAATGGTATAAATTCAACTTTCAAAATTGCCAAATTAAATCCTGATTCCCAGAATGTGGTTGTCCCCTTCAATGCACTTGACAAAAGAAAGAAAATTTTCAACCATCTATTTATAATTTTTTATTATCAATTCATGTCTCTTGGAATCCTAATCTCCGCTTTTGCATGGAATATTTTAAGAGAAATTTTAAGAGAAAAAGTGTGAGATAGTGATCAGATTACCGTGAGATTTTCAAATCTTTATGGATTATGGTCTTTTATATAGACATTACAATAAACATGTATGATTATGAGCTAAGACGTTTTTTCAATGGATTATAGTAGTAGAAGCGATGTAGGCTCAAATTGGATTTTAGGCCTAAATTTTGGCCGAAGTCCCTCATCAAAAAAGTATACCTATTGTAAATTTACCAATGGGACATGATTCTACTCTGGCCCATAAAGACTAAAAAAGAAAGTCAACAACTTACCCGTTGAAAAAAGGGAAAAAGGGAAACGATTGCTTCAAAAATGGAGGACGTTAAAGGACGATGACTCCTTTCAATTGGATCCAAGATTGTGAAATTGAATGGCTCTACACTAACAATAACATAATCAGACCATTTGAAGGGTAGAATTGAAAAGAAGATGAAAAAGTGAAGGTCTTCACGGTCAAGGCCCTCTGCATGATTAAGACAAATTCATTGGAATAAAGAAAATTGGGGCAAAAGAAAAGAAAGATAAATCCTTCGCCATCGAATTAGAATGCAATAAATCTTAGTCATTCAATAAATGTGATTGTGGTTTTTACCATTTGACCTAATGTTGAAGGATTTGGATTTTATTTCGGCCCATAAAGTGTAACATGATAAGAAAGTTCTTTCATCATTAAATGATTCGTATGTATTTTTTTGAGTGGGACTGAACTTTATTTGGGGCCCATCACATGCAGCATGATGAGAATTAGGGGTGAGCATGGTCCGGGTTAGGCCGGTCCACCCCTTAACCCTAGGACCAACCTGCACAGTACTGGTCCTCAATTTTTGGGACCAAGATCCGACCCTATTGAGCTTGGGACCGAAGACCGGACTGACCCAGTGGGTTCGGTCCGATTCCAGGGTCAATCTAGGACCAACCGATAATATTTTATTTCATTTTTTGTACTCCTTGAAAAAATGATTGGTTTGGTTCGATTCTAGGGTCAACTCGTACCAATCAATAATTTTTTATTTCATTTTTTGTACTCCTTGAAAAAGCAGTTAAGGACCAAACTGACTCAATGGGTTCGGTCCGGTTCTAGGGTCAACCTGAGACCAACCAATAATTTTTTATTTCATTTTTTGTACTCCTTGAAAGGGCAACTGAGGATCGAACCAACCTAATGGGTTCAATAACGAGAAAGGTAAGCTAAGAAAGGCAAGCGGTGAGGGTCTAGTGGGGTGAGCGTCGAATAGAGTGAGCATCGAGTGTCGAGTGGGGAGCAACAAACCAAGCGAGTATCGAGTGGTGAGTGGTACGAGTGACCTAAAGCGAGCGAGACGAGTGTCAAGTGGTGAGCGGAGAAGTTGTTTCTTTCGATTTTGGCAAATTGAAGATTAATACGACAAATAAGACAGAAGAGAACGAGTATTAGAGGAGGATGTCGTAAAAGCTGTTTATGCCATTTTGGATGCCGTGAGAACTCATCACAAAAACATTTTCCTCCTTTGTAAATTATGACTATTGACGCCGTAAAAGACATTAAAAATCTAAGTTATTAAAGAATAATGTAAAATTACTTGAACTCCTCACTAAAGAGCTGTTTAATGTTGTTGACATCATTTATTTTAAGATTTTCTCTATATAAAAAATTATAAATAATATAATAGATATAATATATATATGGTTGGTCTGGGTTGGACCGATCCTAAACTCATAGGATCGAGGACCAACCTGTATAGTGCTGATCCAAGAATCCTAGAACCAAGGACCGACCCAGTCTCCTTGGGAATCGGATCAGGACCAGCAGGGTTGGGCCGATCTAGGATTGATCCTAGACCAATGCCTACCCCTAATGAGAATTCATGACTCATAGAGAGGAGCTAGCCCATGAAGACTGTAAAAGCAAGTCAGGAACCTATAGGTCTAAAATATTTTAAAAAAAAGGACATGATAACTTATAATAATTGAGGACATGATGGCAAGATAACTCCTTTCGTTTGGATCCTTGACCATCGTTACTCTAATTATTGAGTTCAATGAAATTATAAAATTTTCATAGCTTTAAACTAACAACAATAGAGGGCTCGGGGGGGGGAATTCAAAAGGAGGTGAAATAATTAAAAGGATTTCATGATCATGATTAAGACATGGAAAAAAGAAAAATAGGGCAACTCAAAGATAAAGCTGACATTGATTTTGTTCTTTACGAGGATTTCATGCATTCATATCTTCATGAGTGTTTTAGGGGTCAAAGACTTGATGAGCAAAAGGAGAGGAAGACCCACACAAGGCGAGACACACTCCTTTAGAAATGTGAAATAGTTAAGAGGACTTCATGGTCAATGCTGTCCACATGATTAAGACAAATTGACTAAAAAAAGGAAAATAGGGGCAAGTCAAAGATAAAGTTGATGTTGATTTTGTTCTTTATGAGGATTTCATGTGTTCATACCTTCACGAGTGTTTTAGGGGTTGAAGACTTGGTGAGCAAAAACAGAAGAAGACCCACACAAGATGAGTCACACTCCTTTCGAAATGTGAAAAAGTTAAGAGGACTTCATAATCAATGCCCTCCACATGATTAAGACAAATTGATTGGAAAAAAGAAAACTGGGGCAATTCAAAGATAAAGCTAACGCTGATTTTTGTTCTTTACGAGGATTTCGTGTGTTCATGCATTCATGAGTGTTTTAGGGGTTGAAGACTTGGTGAGCAAAAGTAGAGGAAGACCCACACAAGATGAGCAAAAGCAAATCAAAATGGATGAGTCCAAAGTCGATTAATGTTCCATTTGTACGTGAGGCTTTGCGGCTCCTAGTCTGTCGATGTGTTTAGTGTAGACTATTCAAAGTCCTACGGAGTGCAATAAAAGGAATACTATTGCTACATGATAACCTCTGTACGAAATGTTGACATGAAAAGATAAGAAATGAGAGAAGGAGACTCAGGGAGCTGATGAGGAAGGGAAGCAAGTGAGGAAGAGGAACAACGAAGGAGGAGTGCTGTGCGTGTTTGAGAGAGCTAAGAGGAAAAACGCCGTGTGATTGTGGGAGTAAGAATATAAATAATGGGAAAAATAGGGTTTTTGACCTATACTTACAAAACCGGTTCCAAAACTGGTTCGGGAGCCGGTTCCTGGGTGGGTAATTAATCGGACCAGGTACCCGGACTGATTTAAACCGGTTCTGAATTTTAGGAACTGATTCTTGGACCGGTTTCAACGGGAATCGGTTCGCGACCCTATTTTTCGGGTGGGCCGGTCTGGTTCCTGAGTATACCCGGTTTAATTGCACACCCCTACTAGCGAAGCCACATTGGACAACCGGATGCCACGTCGAATTTTCTAGCTAGGCAAATTGCCAATAGCACTCAAGTGATCGATTTCTCAAATTTGTGATATTCAAATGAGCAAAAAAAAAAAAAAAAGATTTTGTACTCAAGTAAGCGTTGTACAAAAGTCAAAGCACTTCTATTGTTTTTACCCCATTTGATGGGTTGAACCAACAATGATATAATTAGAACATTTGAAGGGTTGAACCAACAATAATATAGTTAGACCATTTGAAGGGTTGAATTGAGAAGAAGGTGAAAAAGTGAATGAGTTCCTGGTCAAGGCCCTCCACGTGATTGAGACAAATTAATTGGAAGAGAGAGAGAGAGAGAGAAGCACACAAAAAGAAAGTTTCGGGAACTCTAGGGAAGACTTGGTGAGCAAAAGTAGAGGAAGACCCACACTTGATGAGTTGCAGTACTTTCAAAATGTGATCTTCTTTGAAAATGATTTCAACATAAAAGGACTTGCTCAAGTTAGACCAACAATAACGTAATTAGAACATTTGAAGGGGCAGAAGAACAACAGTAGTGCCAACACTTTTGTACGCTGCTCACTTGAGTGTCAAACTTTTTTTTCGCTCACTTGAGTGCCAAATTAGAGTAAAATTGATCATTTGAGTACAAATTCCGACAAATCATCGTACGTGGAATTTTTTTTTTTTGAATTTTCTTTTCGTTTTCTTTTCACATTTTTTTTAGGGCCAGTGAGTCTCGCCGGCTACGAACCTCGCCTAAGCCGCCTCGCTCTAGATAACAAAGCCCTTGGTGAGGTTGCCGCCGCCTTGCTAGCCAAGGGCGAGGCCTCGAATCCCCAAATTTGGGTGAGGCGGCCACCTAGAGATGGCGAGGGCCTTCATGGCCTCGCTCGTAGTCGGTGAGGCCATAGTGCCCTCCCCCAAGGCCTTTGTGACCACACTAGACAAGAGTCGCCTCGTCCTTAGCCGTGAAGGCCTTGGGCGAGGCCATCACTACCTCATCGACCACATGCGAGGCTACAAAGGCCCTCCTTAGATTTGGGCGGTCGCGGGCGATGCTGCCTTACCCAAATTTGGCGATTTGCGGCTCACCCCGGCTGGCGAGGCCATGACGGCCTCACGTATGTCCTTCGCGGTTGAGGGTAAGGCAGCCCTCGCCCAGATCTGGCGACCATTGCTGGCCCTAAAAAAAAAAAATAAGAGAAAAGAAAAAGGAAAAATACTAACTAAAAAATTAAAAAAATATTAAAAAATTATCCACGTCAAATCGACAAAGCCAAGTCAGATGATCCGCCGTCACATCAGATTTTCCAGCTAGACAAATGGTTGATGGCACTCAAGTGATCTATTTTTCGAATTTGTGGCACTCAAGTGAGCGAAAAAAAATATTTTAGCGTTCAAGTGAGCATTGTACGAAAATTAAGGCACTTCTGCATACCCCATTTGATGGGTTGAACCAACAGTAATATAATTAGATCCTTTGAAGGGTTGAATTGAAAAGGTGAAAAAGTGAATGACTTCCTGGTCAAGGCCCTCCACATGATTGAGACATATCAATTTGAAGAGAGAGAGAGAAGCGCACAAAAGGAAAGTTTTGAGAACTTTGGGGAAGAGCTAGTGAGCAAAAATAGAGGAACACCGACACTAGATGAGTCGCAGTACTTTCAACACGTGATTTTCTTGCCACAGGGGGCGAGGAACATGCATCGGAGCAAGTAATTGAATAAATAGTTCAAACACTTAAAGAAAAACAAAAAAAAAAAAATTATCATGTATGAAATCGTGGAACAGAAATTACAAGTAGTCAAAAAGTTTACTATTTCAAAAATCAATTAACTACCAAATGAGCGGTAACAAACATGACTTGTGTAGTAGCTAATGTAACAGATGTAACCAACAACTTACATAACTTTTGGTAATTGGTTGATTTTGACTACACAAGTCATGTTTGTCACCGCTCATTTGGTAGTTGGTTGATTTTTGAAACAATAAACTTTTTGACTTATTATAATTTTTGTTCAACAATTTCAAACATGATAATTTTTTATTTTTGTTTTTCTTTAAGCGTTTGACCCATTTTGTAAATTACTTCCCCCGATGCATGTTCCTTGCGCCGTGTGGCGTGTAAAAAGTCAACGGTCAATTATTTTCTTCTTTATCAGTCTGTGTGGCAAAGGGAGAAAGAAGCAAAAAATTGTTCAGAAAAGAAACTCTAAAAGACAGAAAAGGGCCACGCCTTATCTCCACGCAACCATGGTTTGTGATTTTCTTATTGTCCAATTCTTATTCTTACAATTCTTACAATATTAAAAAGAAAAGAAGAACTTGAAAGGTAGACTTATGTAATTTCCTGTAAAGATTCAGCTTAATGACAGTAAGCCTTAAAATCTATTTCTTAATGACAATATAAGCATCAAAATTTGTTTTGAAGTGAGGAAATTACACAAATCTATCTTTCAAGTTCTTATTTTCTTTTAAATATTATAAGAGTAAGAATTGGGCCAAAAAAAAAGAAAAATACAAACCATGGTTGTGTGGAGATAAGGCATGGCCCTTCACCGCACTTGATGATGAAAAAAGCCTTTAACCATTTTTTCTGTCTTTTAGAGTTTCCTTTTCGAGCAACTTTTTGCTTCTTTCTACCTTTGCCACACAGACTGATAAAGACAGAAAAAACAATTGACCGTTAGTTTTTCACTCGCCACACAAGGCAAGGAACAAGCATGGGGGGAGTGATTGAAAAAATAGTTCAAGCACTTAAAGAAAACCAAAAGAAAAAATTATCATGGGTTAAATCGTTGAACATAAATTACTAGTCAAAAAGTTTACTGTTTCAAAAATCAACCAACTATCAAATGAGCGATGACAAACATGACTTATGTGGTCAAAAAGTTATATAGCGAACCATGGGCTATGTAAGTTGTTAGCTACACATCGCTATTGCCATTGATATAGATATAGTTATATATTTAAAATTGTGATATACATCATCATCTATATGAGATGATTCAATGATTTCTGAGAAGTACTGTACCCATAAAATCTTTCACTATTAGATTGAAATGTAACAAATCTAACTTCCAACTGATCTCAATAAGGAAGGTTGTGATTTTGCATTCACTGGCTATGTGCCCTTTACCCCAGTCATTCCAAAGAAGTGAAAAGTATTAAAAAAGTCTTAAACCTATTGTAATGATATCAATTCAATCCTCAAATTTTCAATTGGACTAATTTAGTCCTAAACATTTTAATATTGATACCAATTTAGCCCATTCAATTAATTTAGGCTGGAAATCGATGATGTGGATACTGGTAAACCTATGTGGCATTGTCGGCGCTAACGTAGACTTTTAAAATAATTTTTTACTAATTTTCAATATTATTATTATTATTTTTAATTTTTTCCCTTTTTCTTATTTTTCCTTTCTTTGGATTGTGGCCGATACCAGCCATGGCTAGCGACTAGCCTGGCCATGGCTGATGCCGGCCACAAGTGGGGGTTGGCGAGAGTGTCGTGGCCTTCGCCGACCACAGGCAAGGGCTAGCGAGAGTCGCCTTCACTAGATTTGGTAAGGGCTCGACCCTCACGACTCGGGCGAGGGTGTGACCCTCGCAGTCTAGTTTGCGGACTCTGGTGAAGGCTGCCCTCACCCAAGCCATGAGGGTCGCGCTCTCATCAAATCTGGCGAGGGTGACCCTTGCCTAGGAGGCTAGGGTCGAGCCCTTGCTCGATTCGGTGAGGACCGCCCTCGCCTAGGCCGTGAGGGTATTGCCCTCTCTAAATCCAGCGAGGGTGACCTTCACCTGTGGCTGGTCACTGGTAATGGCCGGTACTAGCCATAGTCCGAAGAAAGGAAAAAAAAAAAAAAAAAGGAAAGGAAAAAGAAAAAGAAAAATGATTAAAAAGGAAAAAAAAATTGAAAACTTAGTAAAAATAATTTTTTAATATTCACGTTAGCGCCAACGATACCACATAGAGTCGTTGGCATCCACATCATCGATTTCTGGCCTAAATTGCCAGATGGACTGAGTTGGTATCAATGTAAAAATGTTTAGATCTAAATTGGTCCAATCAAAATGTTTATGACTGAATTAGTATGAATGTAATAGATTTATGACTTTTATGGTACTTTTCCCTTCCAAGAACACTCGCCAATTTTCAATCAAGGGCTTTGCTCGCCCTAGTCTCTAGAAAAATTACGAGATTATCTAGAAGAAATACGGGTGTGCTTTGAATGGGAACCATACTTAGAGTTGGGACCAAGCAAAGATATCTACGGACCAGTTCGCACTATTCAGATACTCACGACCAAAAGGTACCTCAAAACCTAAATATCTCTAATTTTCCCTCTGAAGGTATAAAGCGGGATGGGATAAGTGGAAGTGGAGCCTCTACGCTTTCTTCATTTACTGCAGCTACTAGGTATTCATTCAAAAATAATGATGTATCACTCCATCCCCGCAGGGCAGAGAACCCAACATAGTCTTGGCTATGCTACCGATCAAGCTAACAACGAAGGCCCGAGAGGCACGGCTTTTGAGTTCTTCTTTTCTGTTAAATATTGTAAGAGTAAGAATAGGGCAAGAAGAAAGCCATTAATCATCTTTTCTATCATTTGGAGTTTCTTTTCTAAGCAACCTTTTACATTTTTCCTTTTTTGCCATAGATTGATAAAGAAGAAAGTCAGTAACCATGGTTGAACCTCAATCATTTGGACCAATTCATACGAAAAAGATCAATTCTAAAATTTATCGCTCGATGCATTGACACTTGATATTTCATTAAATATTTTCATCTATTGAGAACCTTTATGTGATGGTATATGGGGTTTCAAATGGGCATACTACTATATCTCATTTGGCATGTGATAGGATTTGTCCATGAAAAATTCACAACAGTTTTGAAATGAGAGCTTGCTAATTGTCCTAAGGATATCTTTAATTGGGAGCCATACTCCTTGTTCGATGAATAATGTCTTATTCGACACGTGTGACACGAGGCAAGTAATGTGCGTCGTGGAAGTGAAACAATAATTCGAACACTTAATTCAAAAAATTGGAAATGTCAATAGTGTATAGTTTGTGAAACCGTTGAATAGAAATTACTAGTTGTCAAAAAGTTTACTGTTTTGGAAAGTAGAGGAGGGAGAAACAGAGAGCGGGAACATAACATGAGGAGAAAGTTTGCTGGGGAGAGGGGGAGCAATACCTCGTGCTCGGCCAGTACGTGACGGCCAAGAAAATTTTTAACGATCTTATTATATAATTTTTATTATCGTTCAATGTCTCTCTTCAACATATTATCCTTGTCTTCGCTTTTGCATCCAATATCTTATAAGAAAAAACGTGAGATAGTCATTGAATAATCGTATATTTTTCACATCTTTATACGTTACGATGTTTTATATAAACATTAGAGGGAAACACATTTGATTACGAGGTACGACTTTTTCCAATGAATTATAAAAGTAGAGGTGATCCCGCCATCATAAAAGAATACTTTTGGTAAATCTCCGCATTGAGACATGACTTTATTATGACACATCCTGGGTAATGGGGAATCTTTTATTGAAGCTTAGGTGAGTCGCATTACTTTCGAAATGTAATCTTCTTTAAAATGATTTTAAGCTCGAAATTTCACTTAAAAAAAATTACTTGGGTAGAGAGAGAGAGAGGCCTCCATTGAACGGGAGGATGAAAAGCTTGCGAGGAGCACCTGCTTGAGCTTTAAAGAACCAATTGAAGAGTGCCAATAACCATATTATGAAAATTATGAAAAGATCTTACGTTAATATGTGTATCATTATTTATATATTGGAAAGATGTCAAATGATCAGGGTTAAGAAAAGGTGAAGGTGCGTCCATTGGAAAATTTAGATAGAGTAAATGTCTATTCAAGGGGTTTTAATTAAACTATATGATCCTCGTACAAACATTACAATAGTACCTAGATTTAAATTCAAGGCGTTGGTTAAGTGATTGCAATGGTGCCGAGTAAGTTTTGGATTAGGTGAGTACTAAAGAAACATTATCTATCCATTGGTTCTGTCCATGAAGATAATCAACGGAGTCGTCAATCTTTTGCGGAAACAACAGAGAAGAAACTGATATCAAAGTACCACTTTTTCTTAATCATGGCTTTTCTACACCAAAGGCAAAGTCAGGTCATCTGACTAATCCCCAAATTTCCCAATTAAACTAAACTGATCTTATCAAGTTACGTTGGGTCAGCGCCACCCTTACACTTTCCCCGTCATCGACCCCGATGGAGTACTAGGTTCGCCGCTGGATCTCCCTGGGAGACAATAATTCAGTCGGAAAAGCCAGTTCGAGTCACCGCTGTCCCCAGGGATTCGAACTCTGGCGAGTTGATGAGAACCGTTCCGAGCAGGGGGGACTTTGCGAGCGGTTTTGGACATGGGGAGCACAATTGAAGGTCCCGAGAACTGGATTAGGTGGAGGATCTCCAGTGCGGTGTTGGTAGGTGGAGCATCCAAATGTCGAGCAAATTAGGGGAGATGATTAGGAAATAGTTGCCTCTGGAGAGGCCGAGGCGGGAGCGAAGAGAGGCCAAAGATCGGACACGGCGATGATCTCTTTGTTTTTTTTTTTTTTTTTTTTTTTTGGTTCAAATGATGACTAGCGATTAAGTCTCATCGTTCGGTAATACTTATAATACTTAATGGCGGACGCTAAACTGTTTGGAAAAGGAAAATATAGTATCTTGCAGTACATCATCAATCACAAAAAAAGAAAATATCGTTCACGGAGGCGCCATTAGCTGAAAAACGCTGTCTAGCTGTAGAAGGCGTTGGGCTCCACTGAGGAGCTTCAGGAATGATGTTCCATCTATAAATATGCCATCAATCTTGTTAGCATTATGTAGACCTGAACCATTTCCCACCTCCCAAAAACCATCCATTTCCCCAAATCATGATTTCTTCATTGTTGTTGTCCATCCTATCTCCTTTACATGTCTTTTGCTTCTTCTTCCTGCTCTTCTTAGTCGACACCACTTCATTTCATGGGGCAGGCGAGTCCGCTTCCTCCACTCCTTTTTTCACTGTCAATGCAACCAAGAATAAGGCTGAAGTAGTGGCTCTGCTGAATTGGAAATCTACTCTTGACAACCACAGCCAGTCTCTCCTCTCTTCATGGCATAGCAACAATCCTTGCCGCTTTACTGGTGTCACTTGCAACAATTATGGAGCCATCACCCATCTAAATCTTTCCGATCTCGGTTTGAGAGGAACTCTGGACGGCCTCAACTTCTCACGACTAACAAATTTGGTTAGATTTGAACTTGACAACAACTGGATCTATGGCTCCATCCCTTCGAGTATTGGTAACCTTTCCAAACTCAACTTTCTTAAACTTTCTGTCAATGAACTGTCTGGGAACATTCCTTCAAGTATAGGTATGTTGGAGAGTCTTCATTATTTGCACCTATATGCAAATCAACTTACTGGGCCCATTCCTCCTTCTCTTGGAAAATTAGACAATTTAACCAAATTAGACATTTCGCGCAATAACTTTTCTGGTTCCATTCCAAGAGAGATAAGTGGCTTGAGGAATTTGGAATTTCTTTACTTTTCTCAAAATGGATTTTTGGGACCCATACCTTTAGAAATTGGAAGGCTCACTTCTCTCATAGAACTTGACCTATCAACCAATAATTTCACCGGCTCAATTCCTTGTTCTATTGGAAACTTGACAAATTTACGTCTTCTTTTACTCTATCAAAATGGATTTTTGGGACCTATACCTTCAGAAATCGGGAGGCTCACTTCTCTTTCTCAACTTGATGTATCACACAATAGACTCACTGGCCCAATTTCTCATTCCATCGGAAATTTGACATGTTTAATCAGTTTAAACCTCTCAAATAATATGCTTTCTAGCTCCATTCCGATAGAGATAGGTGACTTGAGGAATTTGAAGGATCTTATCTTACGGAACACAAGACTTTTGGGACCCATACCTTCAGAAATTGGGAGGCTCCCTTCTCTTTCTCAACTTGACGTATCAAAAAATAATCTCACTGGCTCAATTCCTCGTTCTATCAGAAATTTGACATGTTTAAACTTTTTAAGCATGTCAGAAAATTTGCTTTCTAGCTCCATTCCGATAGAGACAAGTGAATTGAGGAATTTGAAAGTTCTTTTCTTGTGGCAAACTGGACTTTTGGGACCTATACCTTCAGAAATCGGGAGGCTCCATTCTCTTTCTCAACTTGACATATCATTCAATAATCTCATTGGCTCAATTCCTCGTTCTATTGGAAATTTGACATGTTTAAACTTTTTAAGCATTTCAGAAAATTTGCTTTCTAGCTCCATTCCGATAGAGATAAGTGAATTGAGGAATTTGAAGGTTCTTTTCTTGTGGCAAACTGGACTTTTGGGACCTATACCTTCAGAAATCGGGAGGCTCCATTCTCTTTTTCAACTTGACATATCATTCAATAATCTCATTGGCTCAATTCCTCGTTCTATTGGAAATTTGACATGTTTAAACTTTTTAAGCATTACAAACACTATGCTTTCTAGCTCCATTCCGATAGAGATAAGTGAATTGAGGAATTTGAAGGTTCTTTTCTTGTGGCAAACTGGACTTTTGGGACCTATACCTTCAGAAATCGGGAGGCTCCATTCTCTTTCTCAACTTGACATATCATTCAATAATCTCATTGGCTCAATTCCTCGTTCTATTGGAAATTTGACATGTTTAAACTTTTTAAGCATTACAAACACTATGCTTTCTAGCTCCATTCCGATAGAGATAAGTAACTTGAGGAATTTGAAGGTTCTCTTATTGCAGCAAAGTGGACTTTCGGGACCCATACCTTCAGAAATCGGGAGGCTTTCTTCTCTTTCTCGACTTGACATATCATTCAATTCTCTTATTGGCTCAATTCCTCATTCTATCGGAAATTTGACATGTTTAAACATTTTAAGCATGTCAAAAAATTTGCTTTCTAGCTCCATTCCGATAGAGATAAGTGACTTGAGGAATTTGAAGGTTCTTTTCTTGTGGCAAACTGGACTTTCGGGACCTATACCTTCAGAAATTGGGAGGCTCCCTTCTCTTTCTCAACTTGACATATCATTCAATAATCTCATTGGCTCAATTCCTCGTTCTATTGGAAATTTGACATGTTTAAACTTTTTAAGCATTACAAACACTATGCTTTCTAGCTCCATTCCGATAGAGATAAGTAACTTGAGGAATTTTAAGGTTCTTTTATTGTGGCAAAGTGGACTTTCGGGACCCATACCTTCAGAAATCGGGAGGCTTCCTTCTCTTTCTCGACTTGACTTATCAGAAAACAATCTCATTGGCTTAATCCCATCATCTCTCCAGAAGTTGACTAATCTACGTGATTTAAGCCTTTACTTGAATCTACTTTCGGGCTCAATTCCCCAAGAGATTGGGAAATTGGTATCTCTTCTAGACTTAAACCTTAGTTGGAACAAATTCAGTGGTTTCTTGCCTTCTGAGTTCAATAAGTTAATAGGTTTGAGATCTTTGTATCTATCTCATAATGAATTAGAGGGGGAACTGCTAGATGATATATGCCTTGGGAGATCATTGCAACGTTTTCATGCATTCAATAATCGGTTCACGGGTCCCATCCCAACAAGCTTAGAGAGCTGTAGCACATTAGTTAGATTGAGGCTAGAAGGAAACCAACTTACTTGAAACATAACAAAAGCTTTCGGAACATATCCACATCTAAATTATGTGGACTTGAGCCACAATTTTGAACGGCGTGCTGTCATGGAAATGGGAGCGATGTCCTAATTTGACGAGCTTAAAAATATCAAACAACAACATTTCCGGTGAGATACCCCCAATATTTGGAAGGATGGCTCAATTACAGGTACTCAACCTTTCTTCAAATTGTTTAAGCGGAATCATTCCAAGGGAATTGGGAAGCTTGCAACTACTGCTAGATCTTATCCTCAACAACAACGGAATTACAAGTGATATTCCTAATGAAATTGGATTTTTATCTCGATTGGAACATCTCAACCTAGCATCAAACAATTTGAGCGGAGCCATTCCACCGCAGCTCAGCCTATGCACCAACTTGCTAAGCTTGAACTTGAGCCAAAATAAAATCGAGAGAAGCATTCCTCCTGAGATCGGCAATGCACGATTCCTAAACGTTCTTGATTTGAGTCAGAATCTATTGATTGGAAGGATATCACCAAATCTAGGAAAACTAAGAGTCCTAGAAACATTTAACATCTCCCACAATGACCTCTTTGGTACCATCCCACATACTTTTACTGACTTATTGGCATTAACTTCTGTTGACGTGTCTTACAATGACTTGGAAGGTCCTCTCCCAAATGTCAAAGCTTTTAAGGAGGCTTCATTTGAGGCAGTTCAGCATAACAAGGGGCTATATGGGAACGTGGTTGGCTTACAGAAATGTAATGTTGCTAACATGAGCAAGAAACACAATCGACACAGCAGAGGTAGAATTTTAATTATCGTGATCCTCTTGTTCTTGGTATTCCTTGTTCTCTCTTCCTTCTTGATCTTTCTCGTAATTGTTAATCGCCGTCGAAGAAAGATTATCAAGAGAGAGAGGAATGCACAGACAAAGACGAATGATTTAGATTTCTTGCATATTCTGAGTTTTGATGGCAAAATTTTCTACGAGCGAATCCTGGAGGCCACATAAGGATTTGACTCCAAGTACTATTTGGGAGAAGGAGCCTATGGCGTTGTTTATAGAGCTGATCTACCCAAAGGTCAAACTGTTGCTGTCAAGAAAATACCATCATCTCAAGAAGATGAGACCATCGACATCGTTCCATTTGAAAGGGAAATTGAAGCCTTACAAAATATTCGCCACTGCAGCATTGTGAAACTTTATGGGTTCTGCTCTCATGTACGAAATTGTTTTCTAGTGTATAAGTACATGGAAAGAGGGAGCTTGAGAAAAATTTTGAATGATGATGAACGAGCATCAGAGCTTGCCTGGGAGAAAAGGATGATCATGGTTCAAGCAATTGCGGATGCATTGTCATACATGCATCACGACTGTTGTCCTCCATTGATCCATCGAGACTTGACCAGCAACAACATCTTGTTGGATGCTGATTATGAGGCTCACGTTTCAGACTTTGGCACCGCAAGATTATTGAGGCCAGATTCCACCAACTGGACTGCTATTGTTGGCACCATAGGATACATCGCTCCAGGTGATGTTCTTTGCAGAAGCATATTAATTTACTGTTGCAACTCGTGTTGTCATTAGAAATTCCTTAATTATGTGAAAGCAAAGGTCCGAGTCTTTAATTACTGCCGACAAGATTATCAAGGGAGTTTGAATTCTTTAATTGCAGAGCTAGCTTATACCAACATTCCAACTGAAAAATGTGATGTATATAGCTTTGGAGTTGTAGCACTGGAGATAATCATGGGAAAGCATCCGGGAAGTTATGTCATGTCAGTATTTTCATCCACTCAATCCGAGTTGCAAACGCCATTGAAGCATGTGCTGGACCAACGCCTCCTACGTCCGACAAATCGGGATGCACAACATGTAATCTCTGTCGCGGCACTAGCACTCGCGTGCTTGCGGGCCAATCCTCAACTTCGACCTACCATGACACAAGTCTCGCGAGAGCTTCGAGTTCAAGCACCACCGGTTTTGCCGTTCTTTGGAGTCACCTTAGAGGAACTCCGTGATCTCGATGGCGGGAACTTTTAGACCACAATCGGGAGGTTGCAAGTTTCCGATCGAATTACTGTCGTGTGTTCACCTTTTCTGGCTTATGTGTTTGGCAGTAAAATGTCGATTAGTTATAAAACTTGGAACATGCGTAGTCTGAATGTTTTCTTTTTGTTGGAGTAGAATGATAGCTAATTTTCCTCCTTTCGTGTAAGCAAGCATCTGTTCATAGTTAATATAAATCACTTGTATCTTAGCCAAATCGTTTGAACTTGTTTAAAATACCACCTCACGTATCACATTACAAAGTCTTGTATGTGCAATTGTTCTGGGATACTTCACAGTTTTGAGATCATTATGTTCAGGGAAACGAGTATAATAGAAAGCAATCAGGCTCACATAACACGAGTGTTGGAATTCAAGTCGGCGGAAGATGACTTACCTGATTTTGATGTGCAAACAACAATTAACCCTGGAACGAACATTGAATTGCCGATGAAACACGAACAAAATTACTTCACGTTGGTATGAATGCAATCATGAGGAAAGCACACGATTTCCACAACGTAAATGCCGATTTGTTCTTGTAAAGAGGAAAATGGAACGTCTTCTTTTCTTTGATGGAAAGGGGAGAGAAAAGGAGTGTACGTTCTCTCTAAGCGTACGTTCTGCCAACAACCATCAACGGTTGTCTTCAGGAGGCTTTTATACATCTCCCTTCATACCCTTTCAATGGTGTATTTCTATCATAGCGTATCAAGACGAAACAGTGCGTTCCAATCGCACCCCATCATGGACGTATAGATAAAATACTACATCTCCCACTCGGATATGATGGGCTTGATAGCGCTCTATCAAGAATATAAGGCGTTCAACATTCATCAACTTTACAAAACAATTCGTACTGGCAAGTAAGCCGTGCGACCAGTGAGTACACCTGCACTTGGGAGCTCAAATTATGCACCTGTTAGGGATGCCATAATGGCTATAACCCCGAAAAGAAATAAACAATCGATGTCTCATAGTGCCCCAGACATATTTTGTTACATCAGTCCAAGTATACATATCCCTTAAAGGCTATACTTGACTATTCTCAAAACACCATGTATTTACAATTATATCCATAACCATAAAAAGTGATATAATTGGTCGACCAGTAAATACATGTGATAGATGTAAAACAACAATAGTCTTCCTTCGCACTCATGTCTCTCTCCATTTCAGAACAACTGCTTTCCTAGACACGTCCCATAAGGCCATATCTATTCACAACCGCCGGTAACATGCTAAAGTAGCAACATTGATCTTTCACTTCTAGAACATAGTCAGAAGTAATATAGGGCACAAAATGAGGTAAATTATAAATTACCTCAAGGGCTCACACGATGAGTAAATAAGGATAATTTTACTCACCTTCCCTTATTGGTCGTACAATGCACATGTAGTATGAATTACATACTCTAGTGGATTTCTCTTTCTATAAGAGTGTATGTCATTTATTAAATATATCTACTATATAGATTTTAGCCTAAACATAGTCACGTGCCTCTCACGTACTCATGTTTAGCTCGAGTGCTATATCAGCTCGCTTTCTATAGCGTCCAATTAAGTACTCGCATCCGACATCTTACAGGCATACATGATTGTGGGACTATCATGTTCGGTCTTATTATAAACAAATCACAGATCTCATCTTGACTCCAATCAAGGCGACATATTTTATGTACCAGACTGCTCTTCAGCATTTATTTGTACACAACATCTCATCTCAACATGCTATCTATAGCACTTGAGCCGATTGCTCGTGTGAGTGAGCCAATCATTGCCTGCTGACATACTTTCCAATAATATATGTGTGCTTGTGCTAATCTCATATTGTATTCGTACTTATTGATAAAACATCAAGTCACTAATAAACAAACAAGTACAATACATATGTTTACAAATACATAAACCAATTATCCTCTACAATAACACATATCACAATCTACGCAATCCTAGTGACATCCTGTGGGTCAAGAATATGTCTCTAGGAACAGCCTTCGTAAATGGATCAGCAATCATTCTATTGGTTGAAACATATTGTAGGATCACTTCTTTTTGCACTATTATATCTCTTATGAAGTTGTTCTTTATGTCAATGTGCTTTGTCCTTCCATGATATTTGGGATCCTTCACATAGGCAATGACTACTTGACTATCGTAATAAACTATCATTGGTCTTAGAACCTCAGTGACAGTGGCTAAATTTTCTAAGAAACGTTTTAGCCATACTACTTCTTGCACTGCGGCAGAGCATGCAATAAATTCTGCTTCCATCGTAGATAAGGCCGTGCATGTTTGTTTCTTGCTATTCCAAGAAATCGCACCTCCATTGAGCAAGAACGCATATCCAGAAGTCGATTTACGCTCATGCAGGTCTCCACCCTAATCGGCATCTGAATAGCCTAATAGGCGTAAATCATTCCCTTGGTAACAAAGTCGATAGTCCATGGTGCCCTTCAAGTATCTCAGGATCCTCTTCACTGCTTTTCAGTGTGCTTGACCAGGATTTGATTGATATCGGCTCACCAATCCCACGGCATAACATATGTCGGGTCGAGTACACATCATAGCATACATCAAACTTCCGACCGCACTAGTGTAAGGAACAGTTTCCATTACTTTAATTTCTTCTGGAGTCTTAGGACACATCTCAGAACTTAGGCCTTCACCTTGCATGACAAGGGTATCAATGGGATTACAATGCTGCATATTGAAACGCTTAAGAATCTTCATTATTTAAGACTCTTGAGATAAAGTAAGGAGTTTCCTCGATCGATCTCTTTCGATCTTAACTCCTAATATATAAGTAGCTTCTCCCATGTCCTTCATTTCAAAATTGGAGGACAACTATTCTTTTATGATGATAACCAAAATCTTGTCATTTCCAACCAATAGAATATCGTCCACATAAAGTGATAAAATCACAAACTTATCTTCGGACCGCTTGACATAAACACAGTGATCTTCTTCAATCATCGTGAAGCCAAAAGTGGTTATGGCTCGATGAAAACGAAGATACCAATGTCTAGATGATTGCTTAAGGCCATATATTGAGCGATGAAGCTTGCAAACTTTATGCTCTTGATCTTTAGTTATGAAACCTATTGGCTGCTTTATATAGATTTCCTCATCTAGTTCTCCATTGAGAAATGCCGTCTTTACATCCATTTGATGTAATTCAAGGTCCAAATGTGCAACGATGGTTAGGATAAGGCGTATTGAAGTAAACTTTACAATTGATGAAAATGTTTCCTCATAGTCTATACCCTCTTGTTGAGTATAACCTTTCGCCACAAGGCGAGCCTTATACATTTCAATGGATCCATCCGCCGTTCGCTTAATCTTGAAGACCCATTTGTTTCCAATGGCCTTACGATTAGGTGGTAGATTAACCAAGTCCCAGACATAATTTGCCATCATTGACTCTATTTCATCTTCCAAAGCTTTTCTCCATTCTTCCTTATCAGAGGATGAAAGAGCCTCTTGAATAGTCTTAGGCTCGGCATCGTCTTTCTGAACAATCATAAATGCTTCCCTTTCAATCTCAAAACGACGACGAGGAATACTTTTACGATTACTTTTACGCAACTAAATTTCTCTTGAATTCAATTCGCTAGGCGATGCCCCACTCCCACTAGGTCTTGTATGTTGAGGTAAATTTTCATTTCTCTCTACAACATTAGTGGGTGTGTTATTAGGATCTTCCATCTCATATAATTGTAAGTCCTTATCAATCTCACATCTACTGGGAAAATCGTTCTCCAAGAACGTGACATCTAGTGACTTCATTTTGGTCACACTTCCATCAGCTTGTTCGCCTATGAACATGTGCCCTTTGGAGTGTTCAAAATATCTTATAAAGATACATTTCTTCCCTCTAGGACCTAATTTGCCATATTTATGGGAAGAATCATGAACATAAACTACACATCCCCATGGACGTAGACTACTCAAGTCTGGTTTCCTACCAGTACATAATTTATAAGGGGTGGAAGTGACCGATTTTGAGGGCACTCGGTTAAGTACATAGGCAGCAGTCAATAACGCATCTCCCCAATAGGAGATAGGTAAATTTGCTTGCGCCATCATAAACCTAACCATTTCCAATAGGGTTCTATTCCTTCTCTCAGCTACCCCATTTTGTTGTGAAGTACTAGGAATAGTCAATTGTCGTATAATTCTCTTTTCATCACAAAGAGTCTTGAATTGCTTAGATAGATACTCACGTCCGCAATTGATTCTCAATGCCTTTATTGTTTTGTTCAACTGATTCTCTACCATCGCTCTATATTGTCTAAAGCAGTCTAATGCTTCTGATTTATGGGAGATCAGAAAGACATACCCGAAATGCGTGAAGTCATCTATGAAAGTGATGAAATATGAGGTTCTATGCCTCGCCCTCACATTCAAAATACCACAAATGTCAGAATGTATGAGTTACAATGGAAATTCGGCTCTAGTCCCTTTACCGAATGGTTTTCTAGTTGCTTTTCCCGTTAGACAATGTTCACATACGGGTAGATCAACATTAGTGAGTGACCCTAAAAGGCATTCTCTAGCTAATCTTTGCATTCTTTGCAACCCAATGTGACATAATCTAGCATACCAATTACTTGCATCAATCTCAACACTATTAGAAGATGCAATTAAAGAAAAACAACCATCGACATTAATATTGTACTGATCATTACCATAAAATCATTCGATACATGACCTGAACCATAATAAACTGTTCCATACATAATGTCAACACAATCACCATGGAAATTTAATACATAACCTAAGTTAAGAAGAACAACTACGGAGACCAAATATTCGTCGAATATCTAGAGCATAAAGGACATCATGTAGGAATAGGTTTCGACCACCACGTAAAATTAATTTACATGTGGTGATACCCTTCACTTCAATTATTGAGTTATTCCCAACATATATCCATCTTCTTCCAGACTGAATCCGACTATACTCCACAAATGCTTCTCGGTCTCTAGCTACGTGATCTGTTGCTCTTGAGTCTACAGTCCACATTGGATGGGATTCAGCAAGTATTATAGTGCTAGAAACGAAAGCATTACTTAAAGTAATGGAATAATAGGATACCTCTTTCGGCTTAGTGCATTCACGAGCAAAGTGACCCATCTTGCCACAATTGTAGCACCTCATCTTGGTCTTGTCCTTCTTCCCACCACACTTCTTGCGTTGGAAGGTCTTAGCCCTTTTAGGTGCCTGATCAGTCTTCTTCCCTTTGTTGTTGAATTGAGAATTCCGTTTGCGCTTGAAGCCCGAAACCTTGCGCGAACTCGATTTAGCAACATAAGCATGGGTAGAGGATCTCGCAGCCTCTAGGCGCTCATCCTCTAATTCCAAATGACGCGCTATATCATCAAAAGTGACAATATTCTCATTATGCGTCATATTGATTTTCATATGCTCCCAATTGTCAAGAAGAGACCTTATAACAGCCTGCACTTGTTGTTCATCAGTAAGGGAGTGACCTGCCGATTTCAGTTCATGAATCATGTTTGACATCTCCTGAAGATGCTGCCTCATTGTTACATTTGGGCGCTTTCAGTATGTGTCAAACTTGATGGTGAGTCTCCTCAGCTTAGTGGCAGATGTACCCCTAAACTTATCTTTCAAAACAACTCACATAGCTTGAGCTTTATCATAACGTTCAAACTTACACATGAGATCATCTTGCATACAACTCAGCAACATGATGCGAGCAATGCTATTTTTCTTTTTCCAAGCTTGATAAACTTCTAGATCTCTCCTGTGTTGAGCTGAAGTTCCATGCTCAGGTTCATCCATGGTGTGGTTGAGAGTTTCCAAAACCTTTTGCTCCTCAAGGATGTACTGAATTTTTCGTTGCCAAATATCATTATTATCACCGTTCAGCTTCTCACATTTATTAAGGTCAGCCACAATGGTCTTGGATGCCGAAGCCATAATCAATTGCAATAACACATTGACATAATAAATGCAGAATTAATACTAGCACACTTTACAGAGTAACACACATATTTAATTTGCAGCAAAGACAAACTAAATTAATGATAATTCAATAAAAGACAAAGAAGCAAAAGTTCTTTATGTTCCCAATCAACTTCTATGTACGATTGTTCTATTATCATTAATTAGTTTAATTTGCGCAAATTTTAAGTTCTAGGTGAGAACTCCTTCGAATTCTACCAACCTACGAACTCCCACTAGGAAAAATAATTACATGACCTCATGTAATTTCTACATTTTTCCATTACACAAAAACATAGCATGATGTAAACCAACGTACAAACAACAATCATGCTTCAACTATAATCAAAACCGCAATTCAACATGTAATGGAAAAATATGGATTTCCTACCGTTGTTCGAATTTTCTTGGAACCAGAAAATTGCAAGTATATTAAATTGTATACATGCTACCATCGAACCAAGCTCTACACAGCATATATGATATCATTTTCATACAGGCAAGCTATTGTATTTCCTAAAACTTAAGAAAATACAAGCTAAAAAAATAAATAAACTATGCATTTGTACCTTAAAATATGTGTACATAGGGTTCCATATATATTTTTATACATTTATGAAATTCAAATATCCAAAATAAATATACTACAGTACAGAGGACACTTATACGAACCAAACGCCGCTAACCACGCTCCAATCAGAACTCCCATGTGCCCACACGCGTTGCCTGAGTGCGCGGCGCGTCTGGTGCATGCGCCAGCGAGCCAAACGGCTCTTGGACGGTTCAATCGGTCTGACCGGTGACCGGTCCAACCGGTTTGACCGGTCCGACCAGTCATCAGTCGGACCGGTTTGACCGTCGGACTTGTTAACCGGTCCGACCCGTTGACCGATCAATGGTCAGGTCGGTTCCGGGTTGGGTCACGGGTCAGCCTTGGGTCAGGTCGCGGGTCGAGTCGCCAGCCGACGACCGACCAGCCAATTGCAAATTTATTTTGAATATTGAATATTGAATTATATTTTATTTTTCTTTTCTTTTCATTTTGGCTAATGAGAGTCACTGGGGATGGGGTGAGGGCATGGCTCTCGCCAAATCTAAGCATGGGTCCTTGGCTAGTGGGGCCACAAGCGAGGGGCCTTTGTAGCCTCGCCGACTCTAGTTGAGGTTGCTCTTACCCAGATCTTGCAATGGCCTAGCAGAGGCAGCCCTTGACTAAATTTGGTGAGGGCTGCGAATCTCGCTACAAAAAATAAAAAGAAAGAAAAAAGATAATAATAATAATAATAATAATAATAATAATAATAATAATAATAATAATAATAACAAATAAAAAAATAATTAAAAATAATTAAAAATATCCATGTCGGTGATTTTCGACCAAAATTGATCAGATGAAAACGTGAAAATGTTTAAGACTAAATTTGTCAAATCAAAAAGTTTGAGATCAAATTGGCACTAATGTAATAAATTTAGGACTTTTTTAGGTACTTTTCCATCAAAAATCTTGTATATTTTGCATGGACAAATCCCATCACCTGCCAAAAAATGAAAAACGAGAAATATTACGAGCACCCTAAACAAGATCAATATCTACCACCACATAGGGTTTTCAATAAATGAAGAAATTTAGATATGTTAATGTATTGAGCAATGAATTTTTAAATTAACATCTTTCGTATGAATTGATCCGGATGATTAAGGTCGAACCGCGGTCGATAACTTTCTCTTCATCACTCCGTACAGCAAAGGAAAAGTAAAAAGTTGCTCGGAAAGGAAACCCCAAAAGATGGAAAAGATGGTGAATGATTTTCTTCTCATCAAGCATGATGAGAAGATGGCCACATAGGATTAAAAATTTCATCAATGACCCATTTTGATGGGTCTAACCACACCTAATCTCCGAGCACATGGACAAATGCCCACCGTCCATCGCTTTGTGATATTTTTTGCCCAATTCTTACTCTTACAATAATTCAAAGAGAAGAACTTGAAAGTCATGACCCATTTTGACGGGTCTAGCCATACCTAATCTCCGAGCACATGGACAAATGCCCACCGTCCATCGCTTTGAGATATTTCTTGCTTGATTCTTACTCTTACAATAATTCAAAGAGAAGAACTTGAAAGTCGTATGTGGTGTAACCCTTTTATGGTCCACAAGTTTTGATTGACAAGTGGAGCTTTGATAAGACTTAACTCATGTAATTTCCCAAGAAAATTCAGCTGAATAACACTATAACCCTCAATTTTTTCCAAGCGAATTCCCACCACATGGCAGTCCTCACCGCGTATGGTTTAATCGTTGAGCGTTAAAAGACAGAACTCTTATCGTTTCAAAACAAAAACCAATGCGTGCCAAGCAAGCCACATGTTCTGTATAGAAAAATGCTTGCATGACTGTCGTTGTTTCCCAAGGAGAGTAACGGCCCTTTATGAACGACAATAATCTTTCTAATAAACCGGCTGACTAGCTCATCCGCTCGCCAGATTGTTTCCAATTGACAGGCATATTCTAAGATTAAAAAAAAAAAAAAAAAAAAAGAGGCATATTCTAAACAAGCATATTGGAAACTCTATTTAATTGACACGTACTACATCATGTGTTACCTATGATAATAGTCATAAAAAAAAATATTTATTAGATTTGGATATGTTTAATTATTTAAGCTTTTAGGTGTTAATTTAATTGAATACAGTGAAGATTGAATCGAATCTACATCTATTTTATTTTTCAATAATCTTTTATAAATATATATTGTTTGTGTAAAGGTCAATAAATTTTCAAAGATGAAAAGACACTTGATAATGTTGTTTGTGAGACTAATGAATAGATTGTTGTGCATTAGATTTTCAAATAAAGAAAATATATTGGCGACAATAATATATTAGAGGATAGACTCCTATTGTGACATCCTTAAATTTCAATTCTGTTTTCAATTGAATAAATCGGGCCTTTCATTGACGCACCTATAGTGCTATTTTCTGAGCTGATCACTCATGAGATAACTAGACAATCTGGGAAGTCATTAAGAGATTTTAACACAATAGACTTGAGAATTCAACTAGGAATCAACTGCTCAACTGTGCTAATCTGCAAGGGTCATTATGGCATAATTAAAAATCGATTAGAGATCGGAGATAGGTCGATTCAACAGAGGTATGTGATTAAGTGTGGGTGATTCCACCTGATTGCAAAATTCTTGTCAATTGGCACTAGACCGATTTTCTGTCTTTTTGGGGTACCTTGTGTCCGTATTTGAAACCTTGAAATTTTCACAACAATCGAGGGTTGCTAGTGTGTCGAAGATGTACATTGTGGCTCGAAAATAATCGACCACGGGTCAATTGCACTAAAAATTCCTAAAAACTATCCAGTAGGTTAAGTCACACTAAAATCGCGTCAGATTGAAATTAACCGCGAATTTGAAACTGAAAGTTCTGTCACGTCACGATTTATTTTAGGAACGTTGACTCATCCTTGAAGAATTTTCGGCGATTCTGGGATTTTTACGAAAATCGATTCGGACGTTTCGGAAAGAACGGAAATTCGGATTAGCCAAAATGAATGGATTTTGGCTTCCAAACCGAAATATTTTGGAATAGGAACTTGTAGAAAATGGTGTGGGCTTTTTCTTCTACAAAATTGGACATCAAATTGGAGAATTGGTGAAGAAATTGAAGCTCAAATTGAAGAAATTCGAGCTATGGTTGGGGGCTGCATCTTTGGCATCAAAGTTGAGTTAATTGGGTATTTATCTTACTAGAAAGTAATTGGGGACAAGGTTTTAAAGGAGGAGATAAGTTTTGTTGACTTTTGGCCCCCTCATCCTTAGCTTCTTCAGCACACCTCAACCGGATCCCCCTCCCTCCTTCTTCCCGCGTATGCTCCACGGTCGACCCCTCCCCTCCGCAGGTTCTGCTTTCATTTCTTCCCTTGGACCGACTTGCTTCGGTTTTCGCTTTCATTTCCTCTTCTAGCTGCTCCACCATCGTCACCCCACGTCCGATCCTCCACCAGCTATTGTCCCCCATCATTTCCTTTCGTTGTTGCTGCATCATCGTCCGTAGCCCCCATCATCCCCATCATCCCCATTCCACCGAAACTGCTTCTTCTTCCCTTCATCCGTGGCCACATGTTCGTGAGCCATCCCCCTCCAGTCAAACTTCAGCGTCCAACAAAGCCCAATTGACTCTAGCTGCCGCCACGAAGACGCTGCCTGCAGCCCACACCCTCACGAATCAAGCCCGCTTCCCTTCTTCGTGTCTTCATTTCAGCCGCACGAAGTCAGCGAAGCAAGCCCAGCAGCCGCGCAAATCCGGCCGCAAGTTCAGCCTAACCAAGCAGCAACCGTGGGCTTCCTCGGGCCATTTTTCGGCCCAGTCCGTGCCCCGTTGGCATCGCCTCTTTGGAATTTATCGCTCGCCGTCGCCGTGAACTCACCGGCTCACAAATCCGATGAGTTAACTCAATAAACCTCGCTTAGGAGGTTAATTATGCTTATGGGGTAATTAGTTTAAGTTAATTAAGATTTAGGTGGTTAGTTAGAATAGATTAGTGATTTAATTATCCAATTTTGTATGTTAGGTGGTTAGATTAGATTAATTAGAGACTAGACAAGTTGTATTAATTATTTAGATTGGTTCAGAAATTTTGCGGGCTCGTCTCGATATTTAATTAGGCTTTTCCGGCCTAGGTTAGTATTTTTGGCATTTAAATTGATTTATTTAATTAATTTTGATAATTATTTAATTATTTAATTATTTTCTGGAAATTAGACCGGGATAGCCGGTGATCGGAATTTCGTGCTGATTGCAATGGTGTGTTCAATTTATGCAATTGGATGTTAATTTGTGCAAATTGAGTGCTGATTGGATTTTTAGTAGTTTATTCCAAAAATTGGGAAATTTCAATATTTATTCAGAAAATTCCGGGTGTCGAATTTTAACACCAAAAATAGTTTTATATACTATATAAAACAATGGGATTTTAAATTGGAGGATATCAATTTTCTGGTCCGATCTAACCGTGTACCCACACACTACTATTTTCACCGGATATTTTTAATATGAAGAAAATAGACTAGAATCGCTATTTTAATTGAGGCATTTGAATGCAATGCATGGTGTCCTGGGCCGACTTTGAATGGTCGTGTGTTGGTTAAGAGAACCTGTCCCAAGCGTTTACACCGGACGTTACCCACTTAATGGAATTCGAATCGCAGTAGATTCTGGACCTATGCTCATTCGGAAAAGCCGTCTTTGAAAGACGAAGCCGTGCTCAATGGTGGTGAGACGATGTCTGGCTACGCTAGTAGATCGCCGAACTCAAGAGTAAGCCGTACCCTTGAGGGGCGAAATTAATAATTGGATCGCATGATTGATTGAGTTAGATGTGCCGGATTATGAGACAAAACTATGTGACATGATATGAGACGTGTCATAACGGTTTGGTCTTATAATCTGGACTCTTGTAGTTGTTTGAGATGAAAGTGTTTGCGTTCAAGTTGTTTGAGTTGTATTACTGCATATGATCGAGCGATATAAACTATGTTGACGTGCAGGAGGGAACAAAGGCGAGGTAAGTTCTCTGTATTGTATGGCTAGGCCACCATTGGGTTTATTTTCTTCCTAATAGGGGTTTAGGGGGTGAACTTGCTGAAACATTGTCTCACCCCGTCGTGGGCTTATCTTTTCAGGTCTTTAGAGGGTGTTGGCGGAGGACCCGAAGCTCGAAGTCTGTGGAAGTGGAGTTTGAAGGTTCGGCATAAGTGTCTGACTAGTATGTCATAGGACAACTCCTTTTTGAGAGCCGACATTTTTGTAAACTTTAACCAGGCTTGTTTTGTATCTAAACCCGTTGTTTATAAAAGTTGGCTTTTGTGAAATGTTGCCCTACTTTCCTATCCCATGTTGTTGTTGTTAGGGGTTATTGTTTCGCTTCCGCATGTGTATTAAAAATGAAAGGATTGGCGACTAGTCCTGGGAAGTCGCAATTGTATCGATGGGCACACGCTCGACGATCGAGGCGTGACACCTACCGCCAGTAGGATATTACTAGCTATTCGGTTGAATTATTCGTCTCCCCTTGATCGCTAGCATCATTTCATCAATCAAATAGCCTTCAGTATGAATTCCATCCTTTCGAAAGAGAACGTAAAGGGGGAAGGGGGGTGGGACACCTTTTTACTTAAAAGAATATGTATTGTCAAATTCCACCTAAAATCAATATAGAGTATCAGTTATTTTCTTATTCTCAAGAAGCTTACTTGTATTTCAATTTCTAAACCAATAAAAAGATGTTCCCCCATTTACAGGTGGCAATTCGATATAGAGTATCAATTATGCTATCAATTATGCTAACTGGACCCTTCTGCAAATAAGTAAGATCTTTTTGAGAGGAAATTTCAATGGTTTTTCCCTTTTTAGCTGACAAGTCGTTTATCCATTTAAAAGTAATGTGTAGTTTCTCGACGGTTTTATAACTTCAATCTTTGAAAGAAATTATGGATGAGAAAAATATTCAAAAACAAAGGGTAGACACTAAAGGTATGTCTCCCCTAAAAGATGATACAGATACGAATAGAGAAAATTCCATTTTATCGATACATGGGTGGCACCCCAAGTAGACTCCACCGTGATAAGCCTGATAAGAACAAAGAGGGAAGAAAATGACTCAATAGCATAATCACATTAACCTTACTCCGTACTTAACTAATGAAATATGTTGCAATATGCCCATATGCAAGAACAATAGAAGACGTGGGTGTCTTCGTCCAGCTCTGCTCTTTTTACATTGTTCTCATTTCAAGAAATAACAAAGTGATTGCTTACTAGAAATACCAGAAGAACCTGTCAAATGATAACCACTACTCCACAGCCCGACTCCAGTAGAAACTGTCGCTGCTTCATAAATCAGAAATCAAAGCTCCTTCAACTTCCAAGTTTTTCATTGGGAAAGACGAACAAAAGGAGCATCTCTTAAGTATCAAGCTGAAAAATGCAAGAGAAGAACGAACACCTTAAGCCAGTCAAAGAAAGCCAACAAACATTCATCTGAACAGATACTACCGAAAACCCGTGTGATTGCCAGTGGTTTATTTCTGCATCATACGTTGTAAAATTTATCCTATTACGGCATATAGGAATCATGTCTTCTCTCGACAATCTCGACAATCTAAGTATAAGGTAACCCAGCAACAAAAAAGTTGTATATATATTGATCCCTAGCCAAGCATAACTTGCGCCACGCTAATTGACCCTCGTGCTGTTCGGAGTTTTTGGACCTCTGGGCTCAGCCACTCATTTATAGCAAAAGCAAGACTGAAAAGTAATAAACTGAAGTTATTGAAGCAACAGAGTGAGATGGAAAAACATGCAGGAGAGCTCCGGAGGATGGAATTACCACAATCATAAATGAATGAAAGAGAAACACAAACAATATCAAGAGCAATCTAGCATTAGCCCTTTCGGGATGGTCTTCCCGTGCACGAGTTTCAAGTGCAGTCTCTATTAGCAGCCCTTTTAGGTCCTACACATATTTATGCGAACATAATGTTTAGAAGATAAATTCGATTATAAATCTTTTCCAAATTTGACTTCACAAAGGCCGACCACAGGAACAGCGGCAGCAACGACAACAACTTAGCCGGCTAAGTAGGTTTGGACAAATGAATAATTTTTTACGCCATTGCACTCGATAAGACAAAGAGCAATAAGACTACAGTACCATTTTATTTCACCTGTCAGATGCACAACAAATACCAATTATTTGCATTCAAGTATCCTCAGCTTATTACTTATTCCAAAAAAAAATTAAAAAGGCATCCTCACCTTATGTGAAGATGAAAATTGCAAGAGGAAATGAAATTACGTAAAACACGTTTGGCAGCAATTTTGGCATAACATCCCAGTTCTTGTGAGTCAACTTTGAAGCTCCATGGCTCTGAATAGAAACATTAGCATTAGGGGTAAAACTAGAGATGTAATGAACTGTAATCCCTTAAAATGTATAATCGATGTAAAACAGCACATATTTACTTCATCTCAAACTCCAGTGGTTGCATGCCAAACATGTCTCTGGAAACTCAATATATAGCAATGAAGCAAGTTCGGTCGACTGCATAATCAATTTCGTGCTGAAGTGAAGACTGTGACCCACCATTGAACTTTCCAGTGCCAACATTGACTAAAAACAAATGTAATGCATGAAGCATTCACATGCCCTGCAAACCATATTTTCCGCAAGAAGCATCCACATCTACAAGTGCGGATACGCACAAAAGCAAGACGGGGCAAGACCAGAATCATGTCTTATATAAAACCGTAGACCTCATCTTCGAATTCTGACGAGGTTAAGGACTAGTGTTTCTAAAATCAATTTGATATTATAGGAACTACTTAATGAAGTCAATGAACCAAGATCTATTTTCCCAAAATATAAAAGACTCCAATGCATATTATAGAACTTCTATTCAGCAACAAATGAGGACTCTCAAGTGGAGAGGAATTGGGCGCACCCGGCATTACCGGAGCTATAAGTGGGAGGCATGGTAATGCCTCAAAATCAAGTTGTAAATTGTCATAAATCAAACTTAACAACAGTTTGCTATTTGTTACATGGAACCGTCGTAAACCTATGCAACTTGTTGTAATCATGAAATATACAACTTCACATGGTTGCTGTTCGAGATGATATATCTTCAAAGATATTGGTGTGCATCGCCAATTAAAGAAGAAAATGTAATATACGTTCCTAGCAATGACGGATCGTCACGTGGATTTGTAAATACTAGAACTTACAATATAGATTCACTCTTACGAGGTCTTACTCATTGGATATGACGAGCCATTCTAACCTTTAAAAAACATTGTACTACATTCGAAAATCCAAATGCCATCTATTTACCTATGCAAGTTGTAGTAATTAAGAAGTCTAAATTTATGCCTTTTTGATGGCATAAATATTGAAATAGTTTTTTTTTTTTTTGGTAAGATAAGAAGTATATTGACTTTTACCAACGGAACTTTACAAAAAGTAAGTTTCGGTACCAAAAACTTGCACTCTCACTGACAAACAAGTCACGAAGAGTGGAAGGGCATCGAGAGTAAAAGAAAGAGGGGACACCAAAACAGCGGCAACCCTCAAGAAAGCTCAAAAAAAGATCTGACACCTAAGAAGAGAAGAGAGAGGGGTCAAGTCCCCAACTTCTTTGCATCCTCCTATTTCTTGGAGTGTCAACGGCATGATTGAAAGCGAGAGCCTTATCCTTGACGAAAAGCGAGAGCCTTATCCTTGACGACTTTGGAGAGATGATGCTTCAATGCCGGAATGAATAAGGTTTGTCCACGGAACAAAATATTGTTCCTAGCCTTCGAGAGTATATGACAAGAGCACCAAATGAGAACCGAGCAATAGCTTGATAGAATTCGTTGCTTGATAGGGATTTAATAGCCCACTGTAAGTTTTCCATCCATGACCTATTTTGCCAGGGGAGGTTACACCTTGACGCCCAAAAAGAAGCCCGACTATTAGATACATTACACCCAAAAAATAAGTGGTCTCTAGAGTCTGGTGAGGAGTTGCAAACCGCACAAGACACATTGGCAATTCTACCATAGGAGAGTAGCAAGACTTGGGTTGGTAACCGATTCCTTGAGATGAGCCATAGATGGAATCGGTACCGGGGGACAAGCGTTATGTTCCATAAAAAAAGAGAACCACGGACCAAAATGCTCCTCCGCCGAATGGTTTCCCAAGCTGAAGAGATAGAGAAGGTACCTGAAGCGAGCTGCAGCCAGATTAGCCTGTCAAGGATCTGAGTGAGAATGGGAAGGGGATGCGTCCAAGACTGGAGAACAGCTCTGGTCACTTGGCCTGCATCGGAAAATAAGTCCGCAACCTTGGCCTGTCTAGGAAGCCTCGATATGAAAGTGTCCGAAAAGAACAAATTAAGAGGTCCACGAGGATGCCAGGGATCGAACCAAAGGGAAATAGAACGACCATCACCCACCCGCCATTTAAAGTATTGTTGGAAGTCCCCCCTGAGATCTAGCAACTTCCTCCAAGCCCATGAACAAAACCTAGGTTTCGTGACTACCCAGAAGTTTGTTATCATAAAAAAGACATCTCTTCGTTAAGAGAAGACGTGACTCCTGATCAAAAAAGACGTGAGTTATGAAAGGAAGCGATTCTTAACATGAAGTGTGGTGATGATTGCGGATAAAGTATCTATTTCCAAGAGATGTGTTAATTGATTGTCTATGAATAGAGACCAATTCACATATTATTTATAATAACCACGACTATTCATAATTGCTTCTTCTTCAGAACTCTCTTTTTCTCTTTTGATACACGCAACCTTAACACATTCAAGGAGAAATTCCAAGAGAGATTCGAGTAACTACTAAACTCGTTTTTTCTGTGGCTTTGGTGTATATCCTAAAAGTATATTTGTTCTAAACTTGGCAGCAACAATAGTGGATACAAATAATACCTTAAGAACAGTGATCGTCATCACGCATCAAAGCATCAAAGATCTACTATTACTCCTCTATTTTCTTCACCAAACAAATTTCCCCAACAATCTTAAGGTATTATTATCATCGAGATAGAGACATCGGCTGCATCAAGTGCTCGCAATCTTGACAGATTGCAAATCAATCCTTATGATGGAACTATTTTCATCCATTGGAAGGATATTATGATTCTTCCTCTATCTGAATTATGCGCGAGGATGATGAAAGGAGGTGTTGAGGAAGGATTCTCAATCGTCTGTCGGATCGTCTGTATGAAACTTTCCGAACTTACACAAATTCCAGTGACATTTGGAATGCCTTGGAGACCAAATTACAATACTGACAAACAAGGTGTAGATAGAATTATTGCTTTGAAATATTTTGACTTTGCCATGATCAATGGAAAATCTGTCGCTACGCAAGTGGATGAACTTTAAATATATATTGCCAAACTCAAAGACTTTATGATTGAAGTTTATGAGCCTTTTCAAGTTGCTACAATTATTTCTAAATTGCCTTAAACTTGGAATGATTATCAAAATTAACTTCTTCATATGATTGAGAACCTCATTGTGGATAATATGATAAAATGCACTCGAATTGAGGAAGGTTCTTGGGATCGTGAGGCTAATTATTTGAAAGAAGTTGTAAATAAGGGGCATTTTGTTGAGAATAGCCACATCAGCAGAGACAAAGAAAGCATCGAAACAATGGCATGAAGATTTTGATTTAGCGGTTTTACCATATTGATTTAAACATGACAATGCTAATAAGTACATTTACTCAAAAATTACCAAAGATTATGGAGTTATAATCTGCTTATATGTAGATGATATTCTGATTGGTGGTACAAATATGCTTGGCATAAATGAAATTAAAAGGTATCCATCTTTTTAGTTTAAAATGAAAGATTTAAGAGAAATGGATACAACTATATGTATCGAAGTGTTCAAACATAGTGGGGTTATGCTTTAAGTCAATGCCAATATGTGGAGAAGATCATTTAAAAATTACTAGTATTTGGGAATTAAAGAGTCAAATGTACTATATGATGTATCAATTAAATTGATGGAAAATACTGGGCAACCATTGGCATAGTCAAAATATGCTAGTGCAATTAGAAGTCTGATGTACTCTATGAATTGTACTAGAGTGGATATAGCCTTTATTATTTGTAAATTGTCAAGATTTACGAGTAATCCCAGTACTATGCATTGGAAAGTTATAAGTAGAATTTTCGCTTATTAAAAAAATGCATTATGGTTTTATGAAAGATAACCAATAGTACTAAAAGGGTATTCATATGCTAGTTGGATAACTAGCACAGTTGATAACTGTTGCAACTTAACTCTCGCAAGAGCAAAGCTATTAGATTTAGAGGTATTGTCAACTTCGAGCCGAGGACTTTTCATTGACTCGGGCTTTTCTAAGCCCAAACCTCGCATGGCGTCGGACTTTGATGTTTTTAATCAATTAAACCTACGTAGATTATAACTAAGGAGTCGCCAGCCCTTTTAGGGTCGATTAGAAACCCAATAAGATATAGGAGAATATCTTATTATTTATGCAACAAGAGATTCGACTTGATTATGTTAACCCTAAGTTTAATGCATTTTCGATACCTAACCTGATTACATGCTAGCTGATGCCATAGCAGCCTATCTAGAAAAAAGTCTAAGGTTTGTCCTAACCAATTCTAGAGCAGGAAAGTAACATCCAAAATTTTGAAATGCACAATTAATTATAACCATGAAAGAAAGCACACAAGCATCTTAATATTGTCCCTATAAATAAAATAACACAACACGAAACAAGAATCCCTATTGTAAAGCCCTAAAGCTTGTCTAATTTTTGGGTTTCAATTTCTTAGAACTTTGTAAAATTTTTAATGATTTTCTAAAATTTCTAATCTTGTATTGATTTTCGAATTTTTTTATATTTTTATTATTTCATAAAATTTTTAAATTTTTTTATCATTTTCTGAATTTTTACTTTTTTATTTCTCGAAATTTTTAATTTTTAAAATTTATTATTATATTGGGGAACGGTCGGGTCCGGGTTTACCCAATCCGAGCCGTTGACCCGACCCAAAAAGCCGGATCCGGCCCGGTCAGATTTAAAAAACCCGAAATTTTAAACATTTTTATATGATTTTCTTAATTTCTTTTATTCTTTCCCTTTTGTCTTCTTCCTTGTTTTGTCTTTTTTCCCTGCACTTCTTCTTCAACCTTGCGCCTTCTTCTTCCCCGAATCTCTCTATTCCTTCTGCAACTTAACCGAACCAGAATTATTGGCGACGAATCAACCTCTATACACGTCGTCTCCAGCATACACATCGCCACCGAACCAACACCAACCGGTGGTCACCTGCTCCGACCGACGGTCATCAACTCCGGACGCTTACTCTGGCGATCGCAACAATCAACGGAAAATCTCCACACGAGATTAGTTTCTTCCATCCTAGCCTTTCTAGCAAGAATATAATCAGTACTCTACAAATCAGAGATACGAACTGACTGGGGTGGCCTTGAACCGCAGGGCACGCTGGCGAGGGGAAGATTTCTGGCGGAGAGGAGGATTTACGGCCGACTCGACGACGAACGATTAGTTTCCACGAAATCGCATAAAAACACAACGAGAGACACAAAAATCAGACTTCCTTTAACAATATAACAACAATAAAGCATCAAAATAAACTTCTAACGTCGATCGGATAGCATGGATCTCAGTATGTCATTCACGCATTTTATCAAATATGTGACGTGCAGTACCAAGAACAAGCCTCCGATCCGATTTTGATATGATTTTCGGTCTAAAAATGACATATCACAAGCCAAATAACATTTTATCTCACAATTATATCTCGGTTTCACGAGACTAGACTACGATCTCATTGATTGAAATTTCTGTTCTTAATTCCTGATCGGCATGAAGAAAAAACAGGATGTCTGGGGAAGCGAGATGCTTAGCTGATCAGTAAGTGGCGTCGCAGCTGCTGCTTGTTCGTCGGCATAGCTCGAGAAAATGGCCGGCTGGTGCGAGGAGAGTCGGGGAAACGTCGCTCGTGGGGACGAACACGGGCTTCGAAAGAAAATCCGCTTGGAGCCTTCAAGGTCGAGGACTAAACCCGAGAGAACGTTCTTCGTGGCAGTCGCACTGAGAGTGGTGAGAGATGGGAAGAAGGATGGAGATGGTCGAGGTGGCTTGGTCGAGTCTGTCTGAGGAGAAGGAGTGGCGCTTCCAGAAAAAAGAAAAGCCTCCGCTCTCTTTCTTTCCTTTCGTCTCTCCCCTTCTCCCTCTGAAATCTCTTTTCCTCAAAGCGTTCCTCTCTCTCCCCTCTTGCGATATGGTTTCAGCCAAGAAAGAAAAGATGCCCCTCCCGTCTGTGTGAGGAGAGCTTCCAAAGAACCCCAAAACTTTTTGATCCAGCCTTCTGCGATTTCCAAAAAAACCAGTGAGCCCCCTTTTGCTTTCCTTCAGTGAACGCTCCCTGTATTTCCTTCAAGCTTTCCCTCTTCCGTGAAAGTTCCAGGCGGTGCAAGCAAGAAGAATGTTCTACTCTCACCAGCTTCTCACCCACAAAGCTCTCCTCGGCCAGATATCATCATCCTCTCGTTTATCTCCGGTTTCTCTCAGCAGCAACCTCTCTCTCTCTCTCCAATGGCCGAATGATGCCCTCTCCTTCAGAATTAGCGCCCTGCCCTCCTTTCTTTTTGCTTCCTTCTGGTTCGAGCTCGGGCAGTCCCTTCCTGCAAACCAAAACCAGCCGAAGCTCACCTCGGTTCTCTCACTTTTCGGCTCTGTTTTTCGCTGGAGCTGCCCTCTCCATGAGCGATCCTCTCTTCTTCAGCGACCGTCCAGCCTCTCTTCTTCCTCCCAGCACGCTGTTCATGCCTCCCCGGATGGAATCTTTCCGTTAGCCTCACCAGCTCAGGATTCTATAAGGCTCTTGCTCATGCTTCGGTCACTGTTGCCGCGCCTCATCCTTCGTCACAGACGCTCGATCGCGGCTGTTCACTCTATTGCGTCACAGTCCTCGCACGCGTCTTCTTCGCTCACAGAGTGAGCATGCGAGAGAGAAGGAGACCAGGAGATGGGCCGGACCTTCTTCTTTTAAGTTCAGGTGGGCTATTGAGGACAACAAAAGGAATAAAAGAGATGGGCTCAAAGGGAAGTAAAGGATGGGCTGAGGGATGTAGAATTTGGGCTGCCCACAACTTGCTGAAAAATAAATGCGCTAAGCCCCTCACCCGATTTTGCCAAGTTTTTTTTTTTTTAATTACTATATTTTTTTATTATTACTATTATTTGTATTCTTATGCTTTTGCCCAAAATGGACACTTGAACAGTTGACAAAATTCCAGTGTCAACAATAAAAAGTCAACATTTGGATGGATTTGCAAACTTGCAAATGATGCGGTTTATCGGGTATCAAAAAAGCAAACATGTATAGCTCATTCAACGATAGAATCTGAATTTATATCACTATCGACAACTGATAAAGAGGGCGAATGGCTGCGAAATTTGCTATTAGATATAGAGTTGTGGCTACAACCAATGGCAATCATATCTTTACATTGTGATAGTGAAGCAACTATGTTTAAGGCATATAATAAAATATACAATGGAGAATCTAGACATATTAGTTTGCAACGTGCGTATGTTCAACAATTAATTACTAATAGAATTATTTTAGTAATTTACGTTCGAACAAACGATAACTTAGCTAATCCATTTACTAAAGGACTCTCAAAAGGTTTAATAATTGATAATAGTCAAGCATAACAGAAATCTAACTTTATAATTTCTAACAAAATTATTAAAGTTAAAAGGGTAACAACAAGCTATTACAACTTGAGAAGCAAAATCGCGATTCTAGGGCGAATGTGCTTCTAGTACAGACGCTGTACATTGCAGACCAACCAAAAACCGTGGAGGCAATTGTCGAACTTCTCGCGGTTCTAAACCATATATGCAGGATCAGCAGAATGAAAGTGAGAGCTGAGAGGTTTTTTCCCGAGACTAAATGCAGTACCTAGACTCGCAAGACATTGCTCTGTACACTCGGGTCAAATGTTGACTTTTTAATACATAAAACCTGTTTCTATTCTGAGTTGACGGTAGATAACATGAGGTTGATCCAAGGTTAGTCTAAAATTGACCCTGAATTGATGCTCACCCTTCATGGTTAGGTTGATCCAAGGTTAGTCTAAAGTTGACTCTAAATTGGTGCTCACCCTTCATGCGCTAAGAAGTAGCCCTATTCTTGATTGGTAATTTTTTTAAGCGCTGTTAATAAGTTTTTCTTATCTAGAAGAGACATTTGGCTTGTCCTTTTAAGCCTTGCGGTGAATTTCGTCAATCTCAGTTTTTATTCTTGACAGGTGGTGTCTCCTTCAGATCTTGGGAGTGATCGTAATCTCATACATCACATCATTATCACTCAAACACCCTCGCCACCTCCCACCCACATCAAGTTCCAATGCCAGCTCTATATGGAACTTGGCTATACGACCTCAAACTCAAGCTACAAAGGAGCTCACATGGCCGGGAACCCTATTTTGAGCTCGGCCATGTGAGCTCAGAGTGGTGCCGAACTCAAGCTTTACATAAAGCTTGTTTGTAGCAAATTGAGGGTCCAGATAGAGGTCAACTTGATGTCGACCTAGACTATGGCCGGATTTGGTGAAACCCGAGCTTGCTTGAGGCTGGTTGGGAGAGCTAGGACCTCACCAAATCTAGCGAGTTGCACAGGACTCATGCCTCACTCAAGGTCCCCAAACGTTCGGCTTTCCCTACTTTGAGCCCCCAAAGCCCCTTGGGGAATATTTTTTGCGTTTGGTTCACGTTTTTGAGTCTCCATTTACCAAATGCTAGCATTTGAAATGCTGGTCTAAGATTTAATGAATTTTTTTCTTTCTAATATTACCCTTACTGATAATCATGTTTTTCTCTTTTGCCCTCTTTCTCTGCTGTTCATCTTCTTCAAGTACACTGCGAAGCACGGCGGGCGGCGCTTAGCCGCGAGCAACCAAACTAACTGCCGCCGGGGAGGGGGGGGGGTAGATCTAGCTGCCGAGAAGCCTCACGACCCAAGTGCCGCCGCCTAAGGTCAAGCGACCTAGGTAACGCCACCTGAGGTAGCGCGGCCTTAGGCGACACAGTTGACGCCCTAGGTCGCGTCTGAGGTCGAGCGACCCAGGCGATGTCGCTTGAGACCACGCAACCTCAGGCGGCGTTGCCTGAGGCTGCGCGACCCAGGGCGTCGCCTGAGGTTGTTGACCTCAGAACCTCAAGCGAGCCACCTACCCCTCACCGCCACCGCCACCGCTACCGCCACCATCCGCCTCCCCACCACCACTAGCGCCATCGCCATCGGCTGCTCAGCTGCATCTCCTCCTCCCTTTTCTTTTCTTTTATTTTTTTCCTTTTTCTTTTCACCTCAAAGCTGCTTTGCAAAATATATACAAAAATTGAGTTTCCAAACACACTTGCTTTCACAAAATGCTTATTCACTGAAAGATACTTGAAGAAATGCAAAGCCATTTCTCCAAAGTTGAATCAAACGGGCCCTTAATAGGGCGAAGGCAGCGAAGCGCAACATCTTCATCCAGGGGAAATGTGATCGGAGCCATGAAGGAAAAACTTACTCAACCTACGGACGTTGATAGAGAGACTTGGGCAGCATGCGAGCGCGGTGGCGCACGAACGAAAGATCGAAGAGACCTTACCAGCTGCTCTCGAAGGCTTCGGTGCGGGTTAGAGAAATGACATCTGAGGACAACTCGGGACATCGATAGAGTCCAAAAAATTAGTCTGTTCTAAAGCTTTTGGTCGAGTGATTTCATCACAGCTCCGTTGCAGGAGGAATAGAGGTGAGTTTTGGGAGTCTAAAGTTAATGCCCAAAATCCTAAGGGGAGTGAAGGCGATTTTGTTGAGAGGAGGCCATTTGCAAGTGGTCCACCTTCACTTGGGCCATTTCCTCCCTTTTTCGTTCTTCCTGCAGACCATATATGTAATTTTTAATTTTAAAATATCAGACGGTCCAACCACTGATGACAAGTGGCCTATTGCTGTTAGCGCTCGGATTATCCCTTGGTACACACTATATTAGTGATTTTATAGAAGTGATGGTTTAGGTTAAGAGATGGCACTGCTTTACAGGAATATGTCTTGAAGTTGTTCATAATCAAAAGTGACAGAACAAAAGCTGCAATCACTGACCTATGCAAAACAAATTTTGGTCTCAAAAGATATCTCTTTCGGTTTGTCCAAGAAAATCAATTTGGGTCTGTTCTGGCATGCTGCAAAAGCAAATCCAAAATCCCTGTGCTTGAGCTGAAGACACTATAAAACGAAAGTCATTACATACACGCGGAATCCCAAAGGCATAACTGAAGAAGATAAGATGGGATTAGTCGAGAATGTCAACGTAAATCCTTAAAAATGTACAATCTCATCAAACTACTCAATCCTCCTGTTGAAGCACCTTCAAGTTAGGATCAACTTCGATCCTCGCGACCCCGACCTCGTGAGCCTTGGGCACCTCCACTGTTGTAATCGGCGTCGCAGCGGAAGCGGATCGTGTATTTTGTAATTATGTCGGGAGCTATAGAAATCGATCGAAATAAAATGAGGAACAATAAAAGAAAAGGACACCAGAAATTTACGTGGTTCGGTCCGAATGTCGAAACCTACGTCCATGGGGAGAGCCAGCAAATCAATCAACTATAAATCGGAGAATTACAGAATTACAATCACATATATGCACTCAAGTGTTTTCCAGCCCTACTTTATATCCAATATCCACGGTGTTTAACAACTCACTCAATGGACTCAACTCAGCACAAAACCTCTCTGACCTCTCTCGTCTCTCACACTCTCTCGAGCTCTTTTCTGTTTTGCTCTCTTTGCATCTTCGGACGTCTTCTCCTCATATAGAGAGAAGGGCAGAAAACAAGACAAAACAAATGAAAATAAATGGCCTCATTAAATGCAGCGCAGGCGCCCACAAGACAAGCCGCAGTCGGCACCGAACGCCCACCATATTTGTAGGCATGCATGCAGATCATGCATGTGCATGGGCAAGCATTTAATGAGGCAAAGGAGAGTCAACAATCGTGTGCCTTCGATCCGTGAAATGAGGTGGGCTGCAGTCTTCAAAATTTCTTGTTCCCGGTGAAAGGCAAGCGTAAAAGGAGTCTTCTTCATGTGTCTTCTTCATGCACTTGCAGCAGGTGGTGGGTCCTTCATTTAGTGCTAAAGATTTTGGATGCCCTCCTTTTCGCAGAAGACAATCTCTCTTCAAAGACTTTGCTGGCCGAAAATCTCTCTTCTCTGACTTCGCTTGCATGCTTGAAGAACCACGTAAAAAACCCCATGCAGCTTTCTTTGGCTTCTTCGTTCTACGCATAGAGATAGAATTAATGCCGGAAACAAACAATTTGAAGACATCACAAAGTCTCCCTTGAACTTTGTTTAGTCGGCCAAATTTATGCGTATTAATCTAACGGGCTCAAACTTGAGACACAATATAACAATTCTCCACCTTGGCTCGACATTTGAGATCAAGTTATAGTGATTATATTCCATGCTCGACTCTCCCAACGCCTCGATGGGCGCTCATACTCTACAGACGCCAATCGAGCTCATACAAAACTCGAGCTTTGCTGAAGGAACATGCTTCGTCATCATATCTGCTAGGTTCTCCGCTGTTGCTATTTTCTTCACAACAATTTTACCCTTCGCTATGACATCTCGGATGAAATGGTACCTGATGTCGATATGTTTTGTTCTCTCGTGATATATTGGATTGTAAGCCAAATATATCGCACCTTGATTGTCACAGTGTATGGTGAGACTTTTCTGCTCCAGTCCAAGGTCTGAGAGCAAACCCCTTAGCCATATCGATTCCTTTGCAACAAAGGTTAGTGCCATGTACTCCGCCTCAGTTGAAGACAATGCAACATCATCTTGTAAAGATGCTTTCCAACTTATTGCACCACCTGCAAGTGTAAACACGTACCCTGCTAGCGATCTGCGATCATCTAAGTTACCGGCGTGATCCGAATCCACGTACCCTGTGGTCTCATTGCCATTGACGTTCCTCCGATACATAATGCTAACGTCTGTTGTCCCCTTTAGATATCTGAGGATCCATTTCACGGCTTCCCAATGAGTCTTACCTGGGTGCTTCATGTAACGACTGACAACACTTACAGCCTGTGAAATGTCAGGTCTAGTACATACCATAGCATACATAATACTACCAATTGCACTAGAATAAGGAACACGGGACATATGTTCCTCCTCCTCCTCAGTTTGCGGTGATAACTTGTCAGAAAGTTTGAAATGTGCGGCTAAAGGAGTACTTACAGATTTTGCTGACTGCATATTAAAACGTGCCACGATCTTTTCAATGTATTTCTTTTGAGACAAACGCAACGTTCCTGCAGCTTTGTCACGCAAAATTTCCATACCCAATATTTTCTTAGCAGCACCTAATTCTTTCATTTCAAACTCAGCACTCAACTGCCACTTCAACACATCAATATCAGACATATGTTTAGCTGCTATCAACATATCATCAACATATAATAGCAAATAAATCAAAGACCCATCCTCCAATCTCCTAAAATAAACACAACTATCAAATTGACTTTTCGAATAATCTTGACTAGTCATGAAAGCATCAAAACGCTTATACCATTGTCTAGGAGATTGTTTCAATCCATACAAGGATTTCTTCAATAAGCAAACATGGTCTTCCTTACCTGGAATAGCAAATCCCTCGGGCTACTTCATGTAAATTTGTTCCTCCAATTCACCATGAAGAAATGCCGTTTTCACATCTAGTGCTCCACTCAAGATCCCGTGCAACAACTAAGGCAAGTAATACACGAATAGAGGTATGCCTTACCACAGGAGAGAACACTTCATTGTAGTCGATGCCCTCTCGTTGAGTATACCCCCTAGCAACAAGTCTCGCCTTGAACCTGGCTGCCTCTACACCGGGAATGCCTTCTTTTCGTTTGTAGACCCATTTGCTTCAGACAATTTTTTGACTTTTGGGTACTTTGACCAACTCCCATGTCTGATTCCGATAGAGTGATTCTATTTCTTCACTCATAGCCTCTAGCCACTGTGATGACTCAGCACTAGCCATCGCCTCAAAATAGGATGAAGGCTCATCCATCTCCACCTCATCACCTACAGTTAATGCATAGGCAATATCAGAATAACCATAACGTACCGGTGGTTTAATTTGCCTCTTTTGTCTGCCCGTGGCTATGTTGTGTTGTAGCTCTGCTGGTTGTTCAATATCACCGTCTTCGAGAATTGTGGCCTCATCCACAATCTCTTCCTCTGTTACCTCTGAGGTCTTTGGAGACTCCGCCTGAATCTCCACCTCACTTCTGACACCACGATCCGTTTGCTCTGCTGGTTGAGTCTCAAGATTCCTCTTTTGAAGCATTGCAGTCTCGTCAAAGATCACGTCTCTGCTGATTAGAAAACCGGGTGATCTGGGATCAGTGCACCATAGCCGGTAGCCTTTCACCCCTTGTGCATAACCCAGAAATATGCACTTCTTCGCCCTCGGCTCAAGCTTACCATCTATCGCATGAGCATACGCAGGACATCCAAATATTCGTAATCCGGAGTAATCAATAGGTTTCCCCAACCATACTTCTTCAGGAGTCTTCCACTCGATAGCAGAAGATGGAGATCGATTAACTAGGTAACACGCCATATTTATTGCTTCGGCCCAAAATTCCTTGCCCAATCCTGCATGCGAAAGCATGCACCGAGCTCGCTCGAGTAGAGTTCTGTTCTTTCGTTCTGCTACGCCATTCTGCTGTGGTGTCCTGGGAACTGTACGGTGTCTTACAATCCCTTCCTTTTGGCAGAACTCAGTAAAGTCCTTACCACAGAACTCCATGCCATTATCAGTTCTTAGGCACTTGATTTGTTTACTTGACTGCTTCTCAATCAGTGCCTTAAAATTCTTGAACCGATCAAATACCTCAGATTTGTGCTTCAGGAAGTACACCCATACCTTCCTTGAGTAATCGTCGATGAATGTCAGCATATATCTGGCACCTCCTTTCGATGGAACTGGAGACGGTCCCCAAACATCTGAATGAATGTATTCTACTGGTTGCTTGGTCGAATGTAGAGCTGTACCAAATTTAACTCGACGCTGCTTCCCAAAGATGCAGTGCTCACACAGTCCAAACTTTCTGTCTTCGACCTTTCAAAGAACCCCTTCTCACTCGCATTGTCATACCCGCCTCACTCATGTGTCCCAATCGCATATGCCATAACTGAGTCAAATTTGAATCTGACTCACTTGATGAAATTGCAGCAACTCCAGTCACGGTTTCTCCCAGTAAATGATAGAGAGAATTCGCCTTCTTCCCTTTCATCATTGTTAGGGCACCTCGAGAGATCTTCAGCACTCCACCTTCAGCTGTGTATTTGTACCCAAGGTCATCGAGTGTTCCCAAAGAAATAAGGCTCTTCTTGAGCTTCGGTACGTGCCTTACGTCTGTCAACGTCCGTTCTATGCCATCGTGCATTCGGATCCGAACTGTTCCTATCCCCACAACCTCGCAGGCTGCATTATTCCCCAAAAGAACTCTACCACCATCTGCAGTCTGGTAGGTAGTGAACCAGTTCTTGTGAGGAGTCATGTGATAGGAACATCCAGAATCTAGCACCCATTCGTCTTATGACGAACTTGTAGATACACATAGGACAGCTTCGGCATCACTGGTACTCTCCTCGGCAACATTCGCCACACTGCTTGTGGCATTTTGCCAAATGCCTTTATTTCTTAGCTTTGGACAATCTCTCCTTATGTGCCCCTCCTCGTGACATTCGAAGCACTTCACGCGACCTTTTGATTTTCTATGTCGCGACTTCGACCTGCTTTTGCTTTGGCTTCTGTTGCTGGGCCTCCGATGTTGGTCTCTACCTCGAATCACCAGTCCACTCGCTACATCTTGCGCTAGACTGTCATCACGCAACTTTCTCTGCCACTCCTTTGAAAACAGGGCAGATTTTACCTCCTCTGAGGTAATCGTAGTACGCCCCTGTAACAAGGAGTCAGTAAAGTGCTCCCATGACTCCGATAGAGACGCCAACAACATCATGCCTTGTTCTTCATCATCTAAAATCTTGCCAACATTCTTCAAGTCCATCATGAGTTTATTAAACTCATCTAGGTGGGATCTAATGGATGTACCTTCAGTGTATCGGAACTGGAACATTCTCTTCAGCATATATAAGCGATTGTTCAAACCCTTCTTTACATAGAGAGCCTAAAGTTTAGCCCATAACGCTGCGGCATCCTCTTCCTCGGCCACCTCTATTAGCACTTCATCCGATAAGTTTAACAGGATGATGCTCTTGGCCTTCTCCATTAGCTCGTCCTTCTCGGCATCTCGCATTGTTTCGGGCAACTGAGCCTTGCCCTCCAATGCCTTGGCTAATCCTTGAGTTGTTAATAGCACCTTCATCTTGACGCTCCACAACCCGAAGTTGTTCCTCCCGTTAAATTTCTCAATTTCTACTTTTGCTCTAGACATAATTGCAAAGTCTTAGCTCTGATACCAATTGTTGTAATCGGCGTCGCAGCGGAAGCGGATCGTGTATTTTGCAATTATGTCGGGAGCTATAGAAATCGATCGAAATAAAACGAGGAACAATAAAAGAAAAGGACACCAGAAATTTACGTGGTTCGGTCCGAATGTCGGAACCTACGTTCACGGGGAGAGCCAGCAAATCAATCCACTATAAATTGGAGAATTACAGGATTACAATCACACATATGCACTCAAGTGTTTTTCAGCCCTACTTTATACCCGATACCCACGATGTTTAACAACTCACTCAATGGACTCAACTCAGCACAAAACCTCTCTGACCTCTCTCGTCTCTCACACTCTCTCGAGCTCTTTTCTTCTCGCTCTCTCTCGAGCTCTTTTCTGTTTTGCTCTCTTTGCATCTTCGGACGTCTTCTCCTCATATAGAGAGAAGGGCAGAAAACAAGACAAAACAAATGAAAATAAATGGCCTCATTAAATGCAGCGCAGGCGCACACAAGACAAGCCGCAGTCGGCACCGAATGCCCACCATATTTGTAGGCATGCATGCAGATCATGCATGTGCATGGGCAAGCATTTAATGAGGCAAAGGAGAGTCAACAATCGTGTGCCTTCGATCCGTGAAATGAGGTGGGCTGCAGTCTTCAAAATTTCTTGTTCCCGGTGAAAGGCAAGCGTAAAAGGAGTCTTCTTCATGTGTCTTCTTCATGCACTTGCAGCAGGTGGTGGGTCCTTCATTTAATGCTAAAGATTTTGGATGCCCTCCTTTTCGCAGAAGACAATCTCTCTTCAAAGACTTTGCTGGCCGAAAATCTCTCTTCTCTGACTTCGCTTGCATGCTTGAAGAACCACGTAAAAAACCCCATGCAGCTTTCTTTGGCTTCTTCGTTCTACACAGAGATAGAATTAATGCCGGAAACAAACAATTTGAAGACATCACAAAGTCTCCCTTGAACTTTGTTTAGTCGGCCAAATTTATGCGTATTAATCTAACGGCCTCAAACTTGAGACACAATATAACATCCACCTCCCCCACCACCAGCCCGGCCACCTCCCCGTCCTCCCCTCTGATCACCTTCTCCTCCGCTTCCTCATCCACGTAGTTCGGATCCTTCTCGTCAATTGCCGGCGGCGTTGGGGCCAGCTCGCTCTCTGCTGGATCCTCTGGCCCCTCCCACGTGTACTTACCGCCACGACCGGACTTGGGCGGTGGGCGGCCAATGCCGCCGAGGCCATCAGCGGGGTGGCGCTCCATCCGCTGCACGCCCTTGTCCATCAGCTTCCTCTACATAGAGCTTGTTTGTAGCAAATTGAGGGTCCAAATCGAGGTCAACTTGATGTCGACCTAGACTGTGGCCAGATTTAGTGAGACCTGAGCTTGCTTGAGGCCGTAGCAAGCTGCACGGGACTCGCGCCTCGCTCAAGGTCCCCAAATGTCGGCGAGGCTTGAGCCTCGCCTAGGTGGCTAGATTTAGTGGGGCTCGAGCTTGTTGGCGTTGGGCAAGTTTGACCTCGCCACCATGTGGCGACGTTCCAGCTCGCTTGTGGTTGGTCGCCAACTACCGCTGTGGCCAGACTAATCAATGAAGAAAAAAAAGAAAAAAGAAAGAAATGGAAACAAAAAAAAAAGAATAAAAATAATTAAAACTCGATTTAAGAAAATAAAAAATAAAAGGAAAAGGTATTTGATGAAGGAAAATGAGTTGAAAGAAAATATGAAAAGTATTTTCCTTTTTTTTCAAAAGTGGAGGATATTTTCTCTTATCTTAAAAGACTATTTTCTTTTAATAGAGAATGTTTTCTGAAATTAATTTTTTTCATGAAACGAACGTCAAAAAATTCGAACAATATTTTCCTCGAATTTATTTTCCATGAAACGAACGGAACATTAATATCATCATAAAATTATAAAATTTGACATAGAGATATAAAATTTGACATAGAGACGCAAGGAAGGGGAGCGAAGCAGAGAAACATGAGCAGAAGAAAGTGGAACTGGTCAAAGTGAAGGCAAGTGAATATGAAGAGGAAGAGGCTCGCATGGCGGAGGTGGCTAAGGACTATGAGGTTGCAAGGTGTGATTTCGATAGAGCGGCCGTGTAAATTTGATTTCCATTCTGTATAATGAGAATGATGGAGTGCAAATCAAAACCATCACGATGTGATTTAATAGGGCGAAGGCGGCGAAGCGCAACATCTTCACCCCATGGGGAATGTGATCGGAGCAATGTAGGGAAAAACTTACTCAACCTACGGACGTTGGGAGAGAGACTTGGGCGGCACGCGAGCACGGCGGCGCACGAACGAAAGATCGAAGAGTACCTTACCAGCTGCACTCGAAGGCTTCGGTGCGGGTTAGAAAAATGACATCTGAGGACAACTCGGGACATCAAAAAATGAGTCTGTTCTAAAGCTTTTGGTCGAGTGATTTCATCAAAGCTCCGTTGCAGGAGGAATAGAGGTGAGTTTTGGGAGAGTCTAAAGTTAATGCCCAAAATCCAAAGTGGAGTGAAGGCGATTTTGTTGAGAGGAGGCCATTTGCAAGTGGTCCACCTTCACTTGGGCCATTTCCTCCCTTTTTCGTTCTTCTTGCAGACCATATAATTTTAAAATATCAGACGGTTCAACCACTGATGACAAGTGGCCTATTGCTGTTAGCGCTCGGATTATCCGTTGGGATACTACATTAGTGATTTTATAGAAGTGATGGTTTAGGTTAAGAGATGGCACTGTTTTACAAGAATATTTCTCACATGTTATTCATAATCAAAAGTGACAGAACAAAAGCTGCAATCCCTGACCTATGCAAAACAAAGTTTGGTCTCAAAAGATACTTCTTTCTGTCCGTCCAAGAAAATCAATTTGGGTCTGTTCTGGCATGCTGCAAAAGCAAATCCAAAATCCCGTGCTTGAGCTGAAGACACTATAAAACGAAAGCCATTACATACACGCGGAATCCCCAAGACATAACTGAAGAAGATAAGATGGGTTAGTCGAGAATGTCGACGTAAATCCTTAAAAATGTACAATCTCATCAAACTACTCAATCCTCCTGTTGAAGCACCTTCAAATTAGGATCAACTTCGATCCTTGCGACCCCGATCTCGTGAGCCTTGGGCACCTCCACCTCCCCCACCACCAGCCCGGCCACCTCCCCGTCCTCCCCTCTGATCACCTTCTCCTCCGCTTCCTCATCCACGTAGTTCGGATCCTTCTCGTCAATTGCCGGCGGCGTCGGGGCCAGCTCGCTCTCTGCTGGATCCTCCGGCCCCTCCCACGTGTACTTGCCGCCGCGACCGGACTTGGGCGGTGGGCGGCCGATGCCGCCGAGGCCATCGGCGGGGTGGCGCTCCATCCGCTGCACGCCCTTGTCCATCAGCTTCCTCTCTAAGTATTTGACGGTGTCCACTTTATGAGCCTCCACCTCTATTTTCTCCACCCTCTTCCTGCCTTCCTCGTCGCGGGTCACGACGGGGAGCGTCGTGGTATCTTTCCTGCGGTCGACACGCTTCATTATCTTGTCGCAGATCGGTAGAAGGAACCAAGCTCGAGAAGGGTGAAGTGTTTTTCGGATGGAAATAGTCGATGTGTCGGTGAAGACTCTGTGATGGTCTAAGAATATTTTATATATGTAGGAAAAATCGAGAACTTGGGATGCTAGAAGGTGCCGGAGAGTGACGAAGATGGTGCTGGAAATGTCTAGGACTTCAGTTGGAACCTAAAAATAAACATAAAAATAAAAATAAAAATAAAGAAAGTTTATGCTAGGCTCCTGATTAAAGACATCGAATATGCTTTTTTCTTTTGTTTTGATTATAACCAGTAGACCTTGTCATCGAAACCCATTTCTTGGATAAATATTCCTTGACAAACTCATTTTACTTTTAGGGGTAACATGGTCTTTTGCTATACGCATGCGATGTTAAATTTGATTCTTAAATTTTGCTTCTTTTGTTCAGTTTAGTCATTGTGCTGCTTACGTAGATCCAATTTGGTCAGTTTAATTAATCAAGTTGGTAATATTGGTATCTGAAATGTTAATCGATCTCATTTGTATTGTTTATGTAGCACTCCCAAACACCATACTGCAAGATGTGCAGGAAAATCGAGTGTGATTTTCTAATTACAATGAAATTAAGTTGCACATAAAATTAGTCAAGCAACCTTGGAAAGATATAATGTTTTTTTCGAACTGCTCAATATTAATTAGATTGGCGTGCTTCACAAACACTTTATACTGGATATTTGTTACTAATTTGGAAAATATTTCATAAACACAAGAAAATAAAGAAAAAACTCCCGTAAAATAATTATGTGCAGTTTTTTTTTTTTGGTCAGTCCTACTCTATTTCTACTCTACACTCACTCGCAGACTTGTGCCCTGCCTCTTGCAGGGCGTGGGAGTCGCAACCCACGCTCGAAACTTACGCGTCCCTACCCCCATTCCCCCTGAGGAGGTGGGGATTTGAATCCCTCACCTCCCCCTTCCATGTTGGAAGGGTGGCCATCTAATGAAAATGTTTCAAACAGTATACTTGCTTGTTAAGCTCGTGATAAGTCGAGATCCATCTAACTTTGGTGACCTACCCATTACCCATGGGCCTCGCAGTCAATCAACCTAAGAGGTCCACCATCATTATAGGCTTTACCGGAAAAAAAGTCTATTTCCGTCCGCGCTTTAGCTCGTAAGGTTGGGCTCAAACCTGTCGTATCATAAAAAAAAAACTAATTAAAACTGAGTTCTAATAAATTAGTCTAATACAAAACAAATCAATTAGTCAAATAAAACTAATTAATTTGTTAGTTACTGACAGAATAGTAACCAAATGTTTGCGTGTCTTATGCATTTGTCAAGTGTGTGCGGTGTGTGCCTCACGTGGTTGTTTTGCCTATTAATGATAAGAAAAATTAGGGTAACGTTGGGATGGCCAGTTTTTGACTTTTGGCTTTTTATTTTTCGCTTTTATTGTTATTGAAATATATAAAATATGAGACGCAAAAACGTTTAAAATCTTTATAAAATTTGAGCGTTTAGAATAACTCTTCACGTGATTCAAAGTGGGAAGACTCGTTTTTATTTTTTTCCTCACCATGAACGGTCTTCCTTTTCGTTGTTTCTGTTTGGCCACAAGCATTCCTATTGGGCTGTCGCGAACAAGAAATCCCAATCCCACTGGCCCTGATGTCGCAACTCCATCGTACTTCTCCTCGTGATGACACCATCGTGTCGAAAATGGAACAATGCCCTATTTCTTTTCGAACTTTGGCCTTTCGGATTCGAGAAAAGGCGGAGGGCAAAACAAAGGTCGCCCAACAAAAATAAGGAGCTCAAGATCCGCCCAAGCTTTTCCTTCTTGGGGTCACCGTTGCTCCCTATGGTTTCCAAATTAACAAGTGGGAAGTTACCGCATATTCCTCTCATCATTGAGCGACAAGAGAAGAACAAAATCTCATAGCAAACATCAAGAGTCCTTGATGTGACGCCACAAAACTTGATATCAACGCGTGCTCATCGAAAAGAACTATGCGACCTACTCAAAACCAAGGGCCCAATACATAATCCAAGTCGATTTAGAAGTTGCAACGAGTCATCTCAAGCATCACGTTTCTAATCGTCTTGTCCTGCCGCACATCCAAAGCTAAGGCGCTTCGATATATGCTTAGTTTGGCGTTATTTCCGGGGATTACATGATTACGCGGAGAAAATTCGCGTTGCTTCGTCCTTCCCTGCCGGCATGTTTGTGAATGTCTCTTGTCATTCAATAATTTGGAGTCAATTAGGCGCGGTATAGGATCTTAATTGTGGCCTTTAAGTTTTAACTACGTGATTTATTGTGGCCTTTAAGTTTTAACTACGTGATTTTAAGTCTCTTATAATTGTTTAGGTTTGTCTGTATATTACCAATTACCTCAATGTCTGAGTGGGTGTATATTTGTGGGTGTATATTTGTTTTCAATACATATGTATATTCTTCTTTGAGTTTCTGTGGGGATTGAAATACTTTTCAAAAATAACTATGGTCCTTTAGTAAATTGGCCTGACTTTAAATGTAGCAACAACCCCCCACGGTGGCTGCGATTTGGCCCTATAAACCGTGGATACTGACAATAGTGGAGATAAATAAGGGACAAGAAAATTACACAATCGGTCCTAAACTTATTGTACATATGTCAATTTAGTTCTAAACTTTTCAATTTTGCTAATTCAATTTAAAATCTTTGCACAGAGAATTTCAATATAATCATTCCGATCAATTTTAACTGGAAGTTGTTAACGTGGTGGTCTCGTCATCGTCGCTTGTCCTATGTGGCATACTCCTTAGGGCAAAAATTGACAAGAAGGTATACTTGGCATTTCGAATAAAGTTTGAGGTTAAATTGCAAAATTAAAAAGTTTATAATTGAATTGGTGTCGGTATAATAGGTTTATGATTGATTGGACAATTTTTTTAATAAGAGACTTGCGGTGATTTTTTAATTAAGAACTCCATTTGATATCATCTAAAATCCACTAATAACAACGAGAAGTATGATATGCTAGATCAAAACATTGTTTAATATTTAAATTTTATAATGAATGTCATCCATTTCCTTAGATAAGAACAATCCATAGACGTTCCCACAATTGACGATCACTCGATGCTACATTTGTCCAGCCTTGAAATCTTTTTCATGGGCAACGGTTCCAAAGAACTAGAACTAGAAACCTACCTACCTTTTAGGCTCTTGGAACCACCGTCAATCTGAAATTGCCAGTTCTATAGATTCCATAGTTATGGCAATACCACATAACATCTAGAATAATACATGAAAAGATATGTGCTTTATATCAGCAATTACATAGTCGGAAACATAAAAACATTGAGAAATAAAAAAAAAATACAAAAATAAATCTTACTCCTATTATAATTGCATATTTATGCGCATGAGAGGAGAGCAGCTTCGTTGGAGGAGAGCCAGCCAAGCAGAGGCCAACTGTAAAATGGAGTTGAAGACTTCTAAATGTGATGACCCATACCCAGGCAATATAGAGGGATGGCATCTCAATAGTACATGGACGAGGCTAAGCACATGTCCCCTATCTCACATCACTTAAGAGAAAGTCCTACACCGACTTATAAAGTTTTAGGTTCTTTAACTATACATACGCGTTTTCTTGAGAGAGTATGAGATACCTTGAAAAAAAAGAAATTGTGAGGACCTAATGTCCAAAGTGGACGCTATGTATACGGTGGCGGACCCATGTTACACTAAAGATGACATTTGCTTGTCTTAACAAGTGAATCGATGTCGATGAATTCAACATTTGATTGAGAGAGAAAAAGATTCCAAAAAGACCATTCAATTAACATACTTTATCTAGACTTAATTTTTCATGTAAACTGCGTCCACACTCGTAACTCATCAATAAAAAACTTGTTTAAGGAAACTCAGACAGGGAAGAACACCACTTCTACGAAACCTATTCGAGGGACATATCTGCATTCTGATCGGATAAAATTAGAGACCTACTGATGGAGGTTTTCGACACCGACACCGTACCATTGTGGATCACCTAACAAAATGTAAGGTGCAAATAACAGATCGTAACACCAAGTGAAGCAAATTGCAATGTGAGTAACAACCAGTTGAGGCTGATTTTGAAGCCCAGAAGATTAGAGCACGTGGCTACAAACCAGAGTGTAAATTTCTTTTGCGGAAGATTTATCACGCGGGCGGGCAACGCTGAGTTCCAACTTTCCGTAATAGAGCCAAAAAATAAAACTAAAAATAAAATTAAAGTCTAGTTTAAGAGGAGCCATGCGCGATGGTTTCGGCCCACGGTTAATGGCGTGGTCGTGCGAACTGTGGGAAGGAGGGCGACGGCATCGTAAGCGCCGCGGAAACGACAGAAGCACGACAGGAACATTTCATTATGATTGTAATTAGTGAATTGTTAACACCGGGAGATCCAAATGAGAAATCGCATAGCATAAACCCCAAATGATCCCTTGGATCCTTCCTCGGTTTGAATGACTTTCGTCCTCACTCCTCTTTTATCCCCATTCCCTCTTCTTCTTTTTTATTTGGCAATGCCATCCTCTTATTTCACGGCTGGCATCACCTCACAGTGCGCGACACCCTCTCGCTCTCTCGCTCACCTTCTGTTGCTTCATGTTGCTCCATTTGGACGACGATCTCGTAGCCTTACAAGTCGGCAGTGAGTTGTCTTCTTCACGCGCTCTCCTGCATGTTGTTTACCTATGGTGCTGGCTCGGTTCCTGAGTTAACGTTGCTGTCTTGGATGTGAATATATGTAAGCAGAGAAATGTCTTGGAAAAACAAGCGTATTGCCACATCCGGTTTAGAGGAAAGGATCGGTTCAGTAGAGTTTCGTTTGTGATTCTTGATTGTGCGACTCTTTCGCTGTTGCTATTTCAAGAAAAAAGAAAAAAGAAGTTTCCCTGGGAAAGTTGGCATCGTGAATGTGGTCGGTTTAATTTAATGTCTCTTTTGCGTAGACATTTGGTTCAATGTCTAAATTGATTGTGGCTTTGATGGAGTTGCATTTTAGCATTTTTCTTCTGTCACCTGATTTGGTCGGGTTTTCATACGAATACAGGAACCAAGAAGCTTATCGAAATTACTAGGTGCATACCAGGTACTTATCTCTGCTTGATCCCACTGGGAGCATTTCAATGGGAGGTGAAAGGGTGACCGAATCGTGGTTGGGCAATTTCTGGCGGGGCTCACGGTACAAGGCACAAGAGCACGAGAAAGCCACGATTGGGATTTTGTCTTTCGAGATCGTGAGCCTAATGTCCAAAGTGGTTAAGTTATGGCATTGCTTGAGCGATGTCGAGATTCTTCGGTTGAGAGAAGAGATGGCGAGATCCGTGGGCATCAGAAAGCTTGTGAGTGAAGATGATAGCTACGTCATGAATCTTGTGCTGGACGAGATCATCGACAATTTCGTGTACGTGGCCAGGGCGGTGGTCAGGCTTGCGAGGAGGTGTGCCGATCCTCTGTACCACCAAATTAGAAGCTTCTTCGATGACCCAATGAACAACTACATCAAATGGTTTGGTTGGGAGTACAAATGGAAGAAGATGGACAGAAGAGTGAAGAAAATGGAAAGGTTTATTGCCGTCACTCTGCAGTTGTCCCAAGAGCAGGAGGTGCTGGCGGAGCTTCAACAGACAGTTAGGAGGATGAAGGCCAATCCCATGTCGCACCACGTCAAACTGTTTGAGTTTCAGCAGAAGGCGATGTGGCAGATTCAGGTGGTGCGTAATCTCCGTGAGTTGTCTCCTTGTAACAGAACTTATGACTATACCGTTCGGCTCCTCGCCAGATCGCTTTTCACGATCCTTGAGAAGATGATACACGCTTTTGGGGGTGACCAAGATAAGTTTGAATTAGAGGAAATCCATCCCACTTGTTTTTCCAAGGGCCACTCCCTCTCTGCTCTAATGCAATCTTCGGTCCATCCATCTGCTTACAGCCTTGATCCGTTCTATTTGACGCTGCGTCCTGACAAGGATATAGCAAACAAAAAGGCGCACCAAATTCATCATCAGCAGTCCTCTTCGCTGAGGGAAAGGCACGGACCGATGAAACAGTCACATTACATTGGGCCTTTCAAGGGGTGCATTAATGTGGAAACCGATTCTCCCCTTATCGACAGTTACTGCAGAACAGAGATGGTTGAATCGACGAGAGCGATAAGTGTGTTTGGAAATGATGTCAGAACAATGGACTACAAAGATATGAAGAGGTTGCTCGTGAGCAACAGAATTTACTCTAAGCTCGCATCTTTCTATGCAAAGTGCGGGTGCTTAATCACCCCTCCTCATACTCTTGGCCATGCTGCCTTAGCTGTGCACTATGCTAATGTGATTGTTCTAATCGAGGAGCTAGCATCTTCGCCTCACTCAATCACCCTCGACATGAGAGAGGACCTCTATCATATGTTGCCTGCTTCCATTCGAACTGCTCTGAGGGCCAGGCTAAGGTTGCATGCCATGAGTTTGGCGTTGATGGTGCATGATGGTGCGATCGTGGAGAAATGGAGGATGACAGTGGCGCAAATGCTTGAATGGCTAGCTCCGCTCGCTCACAACATGATAAAATGGCAATCTGAGCGGAGCTTCGAGAAGCAAAATCGCGATTCTGGGGCAAATGTGCTTCTGGTACAGACGCTGTACGTTGCAGACCAACCGAAAACTGAGGAAGCGATTGTCGAACTTCTGGTGGGTCTAAACCATATATGCAGGATTGGCAGAGTGAAAGCGAGAGCTGAGAGGTTTTTTCCGGAGAGCAAGTGCGGCACTTAGACTTGCAAGACATTAGTCTTTACTTTCGGGTCAAATGTTGACTTTTCAATATATAAAACCTATTTCTATTCTGAGTGACACTGACGGTAGATAACATGAGGCATAATACTGAAATGCGCCATTTTCTTCATCTTGCAGTCTGGTAAATTTGGCACTTAGTGAGGTGCCCACTAAGCTTGTTAAAATATGTCTCAAGTTTGAGTCCAATGTGAAATTCCGAATATTCTGAATTGGATATGTTGTAGACGTTTGAAATTGAGCAAATAAGATTCGAAGATCAACTTCCCAAAGTTTGAATTTGCGTTGGAGAATTTGGCCGCTGAAATAGGAAAGTTCAACTTTGACTAGGACTTGGATTTTATTTAAAATATACAAAGATATGTTTTGGATAGGAAACAAAATCCTATGAGAAGTTTGCAAAGGAATAAGGGTTTCACTTTTATATATATATAGACTTGTGGCCATGGATGGAGGAAGGTTGATCATGAAGAATTGGTCTTGAAGCGCCATTTTGTTGTCGAGTGCTTGGGAGGGATTTTCTTTGTTGTTCTTGTTCGTGAATTACATCCAAGAAGATTGAGTGTTCAAGCCAATTAAATCTTGGTAAGATTTGCGTGTAATTCCTTTGTGAGATTGAGAGATTATTTCTTGAGAAATTTCAGGCTAAACAGTGCATGCGTTATTGGGTGTAATGGGGCTTAGGAAACACCGAGAGTGTTTGAGTGACTTGAGTGACTTGAGTGTGTAATCTCCATGTATTGCTTGATCTATAATGAAATTCGCTACTGCTCTCCCCGTGGACGTAGGTCTTTACGACCAAACCACGTAAATCTGCTGTCCAATTTATTTTCTTCTTTTGTTTATATTATTGTTCGATCGCTTGCCTTTCGCAACAAAGCTGACAATTTTTACGCAAATAATTGACTGGGTCCATTTCTTCTGTGTTGATTTCTGCCGTCTTTAGCTTCTAGTCTACTGAACTCGGGACTATAAAAGGTTGTGAAAGTTCTCTGAACTCATGAAACGGAGCTTATTTGTGCAACTATATATTATCATGATCTGAAATTTGATTCTATTCACGCAAGATTAACATCTTACCCAATGAAAATGTCAAAACAAAAGAGCAACCTTACATGACCAATCTCGCTGGTTTTAGATACATCATATTACATCTTGTCATTTACTCATTTTCTAGCCTAGGAAATAACTAGAAAGTAAAAACCATGGAGGATACGCATTTGAGCAAGCAAAGAAAGGCTCAGACCAATAAGTCAAACAAGCACAAATTCCGAGCTGAACCCAGTCTCACATTGCTCTTCTTTTGGGCACCACCAGCAAGGGGACATACTTTCTCATGGTCATCCCCACCCTGTCTCTCATGTCAATCGTCTTTGCATCAATGCGGCTATCGAACTCCCAATTGAACTCATGAAGCAGCGAGCTCAAAGCCAGATGAAGCACGCGATGTGCCAAGGGCATGCCGGCACACATCCTTTGACCAGCTCCAAACGGAATGAACTCGTAGTGTTGACCCTTATAATCCAACTTCGATCCAATGAACCTCTCAGGCTTAAAAGCCATAGGGTCTTCCCAGACATCTGGGTCTCTACCGATCGCCCAAGTGTTCACAAAGACCTGTGTTTTTGTGTATGTCATAGCCCATGAAAATGGTGTTGGCCATGGCCTTCCGTGGCACGAGGAATGGGAGTGGCGAGTGGAGCCTGAGGGTCTCCTTCACAACTGCTTGCAGGTAGGAGAGCTGGTCTATATCGGTTTCCTGGACCTTTCGGTTGGACCCAACAACCCGGGACAGCTCTGCTTGGACCTTGACCATGGAGTTCGGGTCCCGTAGGAGTTCTGTCAGTGCCCATTCGACAGTGCTGCTCGATGTTTCTGCACCAGCCAAGAACATTTCCTGTGATGTCAAGAGGAGAGTATGTGACAGCAAGCATAGCAAAATTTCACGAAATGGAGCCATATCCGTAAATTTTTCTAGGCCAAGGCAATGGAACCATAGCCATACCATTTTTTAAATACGTAGCAACTGTGGGAAGTTATACCAAGTAGGCTACTAATTTACCACAATACTTTACCAAACAATCATAAACATATTTTTACTTGTCTAATGTTGTCCTTGTTGACATACTCAGAAACTTGCGTGTTTCTCACAATGGTTCTATCGAATTCTTGACACATATTTCACAATGCTAAGAACCCTAACCATAAAGCCAAAAGGTTATATTAATGGAAGGTTGCCGATCTTGTTTCAAAGTAAATTATAAATAGAAAAATGACTCAGAATCGAGTAAGATTATGTGTTATACATTAAGGAGATAATTGAATAATCAAGTGATATTCACCTGCGATCTATCCCCTACACATATGATTGGACACAGGAATCCTTACAGAACTAGCAATTCAAAGTTTGTGGTCGTACCAATATGAATGTTTTTGTAGGGAATATCGGATTCCCAAAAACCGGATTCGACACTAAATCGAACCCCTAAAATAAGTGCGGAAGACGAGCCCGGGAAAATCACATGTATCACTGATTCTAAGGCACATCACAGAATCGAACGTACCTTTTTAGCCACAGATTAAACACCGACGCCGATATGAGGAAGAGAAACTGATCCCGTTCGATCCGATGACGCGAATTTGCCTTGAAGGGAAGAGAGCGTCGCCTCGTTTTTCTTACGGTTCTTTTTTTGAAGTGTTTTAAGGGAGAGAGGGAGGAGGAACGTACGTAAATCCAAAAGGTGTGTTCCTCCCTTTCTTTTTCTCCTTAAATACGTCTCTCCAAATGACGTGTCCCTTCGGCAAAAGACGTCCCCCAAAAGTTGCAACTCTTCAATGTATCCCTCCATCCATAGGCCCTAATCTTGTGGGCCAGGCTTTTAGGCTCAACATGGGCGGATGGGCAAACTTAGGCCCATCACATTAATTAATAAATAAAACCATCAGTTTTGATTTGCTTCTCACAAAGCTTGGCCATGTTTTGATTTGCTTCTCAAAAAGCTTGGCCGGCTCGTCCTTACCGTTTCCTTCGAACTCAAGCAACACATCAAGAAAATCCCTCCGATCATCGTTTCCCCCAATTTTCTTCTCCTCAATCCTCTCCCTCACGAAATCCGAAGCGATCCTCATGGCCTTCCCCATATCCCGATCCATCTTTCTCCTCAGCCCTTGCGGGCCCAACCACCGCAGCCACGGGAATAGGTCCGCAATGGTCACATGGCCTGAGCACTCCATCAATCCGCTCATTGCCTCGAAGAACTCAGATCTTACCTTTGAGTCCGGATCAAGCAAGTCTCAGGATAGCATGACATTCCCCAGCAAATTGAATGCCATGAGGAACACGAAGCGTGCCAGGTGAACACCTTCTCCGAGTCGGACCTTATCTGTGGATGCCGCCTCCCCGATCCATGTCAACATGTCGTCGACACACTTTCTCTGGATTGGAGCTGTTTCATTGAGCCACCTGGCAACTAGCACGTCCGCCGTCAGCAGCCGCCTTGACACCCGCCAATATGTGCCGTATGGGGCTAGGGCAATGGATCCTTTGTAGTACTCCTGAGATTGCATGAGATCGGTGATGGTTCGCTCCACAAAATTGAGGTCATGGTTCTTGAAGAACTCGGCTGCAACTCTGCTTGAGAGAATCACCATGGTGTCTATCGAGCCTAGCCTAAGCCAAATCACCGGGCCATACTTTTCACGGAGGCCAGCTAGTGTTCGATGAGGCATCTTCCCAAGATTGAACAGGTTGCCGAATATCGGCCATCTGGAGGGTCCTGGAGGAAGCCGGTGTGACATGGACCTTTTATGGCAAAAGGAAACAAATAAAGTAGTGGACCCAAAGAGGATGCAGATCAGTTCTAAAACTGAATTATTAGGTTCAGTCATGATTTCGATCAGTACAAGGAGTTCTCCGACGAGCTTGTTACAGGTGAACCTGACCTATATAAGTAGCAAAGTCAACTGGAAGTCGGAACTTCCCATACGCGTGAATTGGATGTCCATTATTATTATTCATTTTTGTATTGTTATACGTGACTAAAGATGTCAGATTCTAGTTAACATATCCCTATAAGTGAGGAATACAATATAAGTAAAAAGTTTAAAACCAATGAAATTGTCTCCTACAACTGTACTTTGGACTTGCTGAAACATATAAAAATACGTTAGTTCGAGACACGATCCGGATGGTCTAGCCATTGATTGGGAAGGTAAGAGGGTGTCAGACTGTTGGGATGCTCAATTTTGTTGTGCTTGTCGTGGTCTGCGCTTTGCATTAGGAGATGAGAGGCGAAATTTAGACTCAAAATCTGCAAGCACCTGACATAAGTGTTGAACGAGTTGAAAAGGAAGAGGGCGTGCACTGGAAGCAACATTATCGTAGGGCGCGGGATTGAAACCGAGTCAAGTTATTTGGGCTCCACGAGGATAAAAATCATTCGATTTCTGGTCAAGCTCGAGCTTGAGTTACTCAAACTACCTTGTCGCGCCAAGTTTGGGCTCGCCAATTTCCAGTTTCATAGGCTCGCGAGTGGAATTGACCTTTCCTATTCTTTGAATATAAATTTTAATAAATAGATATAAATATCTTGAAAATTACAAAATGTACCCACATTATTCGAGCTTTTTTAAGTTTGAACTCAAAATCGAGCTCAAGTTCCTTTACAAAACAATTGTTGTCCAGTCTAATCAAATACCTCGATTTTCCATTTCTAGTTGAGTTTCTAACCGTTTCACTTGAATTGGATTCAATGACAAAATACATGTCATCAAAAGTCGTTCTTCGATTTTATTAGATGAGATGGGTTCTGTGATGATTCTGAATGAGAGATATCATAGGTAGACAAAAGAATCAACGAGTTTACTTCAGAAATAGCCATACTTACAAAAAAATTGCTGGAATTTAATTGACAACAGAGCATGAAAATGTGAAGATGCAACGTTGGAATTTAATCGTCGACGAGGCACCTAGGATTTAAAGCAAAGATACATGTAGAAATTTAATCGACAATGAAAATTTGGTAAAATAACTAAGAAACACGTTGAAATTTAATCAGCGATGCGAGTCTGAAACCTAAAATTCTTGTGTAGAAATGTAAAGATAATTGGAAGACAACATATTGTTTGTTTGTGCACCGAGCACCGAAGGGGGTGGTCTCTAGTAGTTGAGCACTAGTGTAATATAGTGCCGGTGACATAACCGCTCAAAAGCAGTTTCCTTGTAGTTTTAGTCATGCCTCCCTATCTCCGAGGATCTCAATCGTATGTTCCGATGACACCACAATATTGTGTTGAGGTGGTTTCTCCTTAAATATTGCACCTTGATCCTTCACCCTTACTTTAACATAATCTTTTTTCCATGATCTACTAAACTTTTAACTCTGTGTCTTCCACGAATAATTTCAATTTGGAATGTCATAACTGTTTTTTGGCACTTCTCATATATCCCTTCCCTATTTGCAGTTTCAATCAGTGATTCTCTTTAATTGGTATCTTTGCCAACCAATTCTACTATGATGTTCATCATCATCAATTATACACTGTCTTATATTGACAGTTGATTAATGGTCATGGATGTATGTTGATATTAGTAAATTTTTTATGGTTGTCGATGATGCTCATGCATTATATATTAACTTGTATTTGAGTCGTGTGCGTATCCATATTGATGATCTGGTTATATCTGGTGTAAATGTATGCCTCCTTTTAAAAGAATTAAAAGTAATTTGGGTTTCTTTTAAAATATCCGCAGACAAAACTAATGCGTATTGTACCTCTGAAGCTTTGTACTCTGTGTGCAGTCTGCTACCTCATAGCTTCCTGACACGTTACCTCAATTGACACGATTCATGAATTGCTATTATCATTAATCATATCTTTATGTATAGATGACCGTTTTTGGAAAGTATAAATTCTGCCAAGATTTGATTTTTATCTCACTTCCTTCTTCGTATTCAACCTTAAACCCTAATCCTCTTCTACTCAAAACTCTTGACCTCAAAGTTCCACTTGTCATCAACCTTGCCGTTTCTATGACCTCTAAAGGCTAAAGCCTCCAGATACTCCTTTGCGGATTATTTTACTGAGTTCGACAAGTAAAAAGAATAGATTTTGTGGAAAATAATTTCTAGAGGAAAAGAGAAAAAGAGGATTGAGCATTGGCGAGGCCAACCCTCGCCTGAGCCAAGGATCTTTTATCCATACCGAATCCAAAATTGGATTCCTGACCCAATCACTTTCCTTTTCTTTTTCATTTGAATTTCTCCTTCCTTTCATTCTTCATCCTTGTTTTTTTTTTTTTTGTAAGCTGCTACTGCCTTATACAATCATTTGATGATGTATGATTTGACCATTCTTACGTTTCCATTGGTTATAATCCAAAACAAACAAGAGAAGTAAAATAGAAACGGAGTTAAGTCCTCTTTTTCAATGATTTGAATTTTGTGGAAAACAAAAAGAAATAAATATTATAAAAAGTTGGGCCTCGCTGAGGCCAACTCTTGCTCAAGCGAGTTTAGTGAGATTGACTGTTGCCTATGGCTAGCAAGAGCAATCCTCACCTAGGTAAGGCTAGCCCTTGCCGGCTACCAACAAAAAGAAAAGAGAAATAAAAACAAAGGAAAAAAGAAAAAATTATTAAAAAAAAATTCATGTCAGCATCGACTATATCACATAAGATTGCCAGTTTTTATGAGTAATTTTCAATTTAAATTGGCCAAATAGATTGAATTGATACGAAAGTGAAAATATTTATAATTAAATTGACCCGATTGAAAGGTTTATGATTGAAGCGGTACCAATGCAATATATTCAGACTTTTTCGATACTTTTCCCCTAGATAAGAATCATGCCTTCTCTCAACAATATCAAAAAAGGAGCCTGGAAACAGGAAGGGTTGTATATGAATGGATCCCTAAACCAGATAACTTGCGCCGAGCTTCTAGGCCCTCTTCCTGTTCGGAGACTTTGGACCTCTGGGCTTAGTCACGCATCTAACGTTTATAGCAAAAGAAAGACCAAAGGTAATAAACTGACATTTACAAAATTTTAATTTTTTCCCGGGAACGAGAACCAGCGTGCCACTTCTAGTTACCTTAGAAAGCCGCCAATCCAACTGAGTGTTTATAGGTTTCTTCTCGTATCTTTTACGGGAAAAAAAGGGGAAATCTGGGGCCGCCCATTCCCTCTCAAAGTCAATGGACACACCATGTTCATGCGAATCTAATGCCTACTTTATATAGTAAAAAAATCAAGTGATAGTCCTTCCGAGGTACCCATAAGAAGAGGTTGCACGTAAGGACATAAACTAAACGATCTACTCGTGAGATACCTGAGATTGATTCATTGATTTTTGCCGAGTTAAAGTAAGAAGTTATTAATTGAGAAATACTAGCTTTTGCTAATTAGGGTACACAAATTTCATTTAGTAATTGATTTAGCTCCCATGAAGAACTACTCTGATAATTTTATAAAAATAGAGTTATTTAACCTATTTTATATAACAAATAATGCAATATCTATGAGAAAATATTTGGATTTTCTTTTGATTATTCGAATTTTCCTTGTTTATGCAAAATAATAAGATATGTAGAAGATAAGGAAAAGAATGGCAAAAATTAGGAATTCAAATCAGAAAGCATTGGAAGATGGATATCAAATCGGGGAATCCTTGATTTTGTTCCTTAATTTGATTTGCAAGCGTTGGGAGATAGATATCAAATCAAATATTCTCTGATTTACTCCCTAATTTTATGTGAAAAATAAGCAATTGCTTGGGGATAAGGGTCCTGGATGTATGCTATAAATAGGAGAACATTCAGAGCCTGGAGAGTTTTTTTTTTTTTTTTTTTTTTCATTGTTTTGTGAGTTTTTCAAATATTTTGAAGAGAAGATAAAAGTAATGATGAATTCTTGTTTTTCGATTCAAAATGCTAGGTTTGATTTATTTTTTTTATTTCTTCTTCTACTATATTCTAATTTTCTTTTGTTAGGGCTATAATGTAGCCTAACCATGATGATATGAATTTCATGATTTTTATGTGTGCAAATGATTTCATTCATGTGAATTATATATTATTGTGCTTAATCCTTTTAAGTGATTGGGCACCACTTGAATGATTTGATGTGCATATTTGAAATTGAGAAGTGATAGTATGTACTTGCTCCTTATAATAGATAATCATGAATTAAACGTGGATAAAAAAATACTGCGTAATTTGTATAGCTTTCGGTGATAATGTGATCTAAAAGACTCATTGTAAGTCGGGAATATTCATAGATTTTAATGCATTTATATTTATTTTGATTCACATAGAAATATAGCGGATTACTAGATAGGATAGTAAATAGATTAAAAAATTCTGCTATCACATGTTTGATATCGTTCTTATACGCGTAATAATTTGAAATTCATATAGTGGTTACAGTGAAAGTTACGGTGAAATGAGATACTCTAACATATTTATATGATTGATTTATTGCATTTAGTCTCCTAATTTTTCTTTTAAGATTTTTAGTTTTAATTTATTCTCACGTCTATTTTGATTTGTTGGATAAATTTTAGAATTAATCTATTTTTAGTATTTAATTAGTTTATTAATAATCAATTTTCGTGAGACGATACTCTTTCTCATCATTATATTACTTATTCGATATGTTCATATAAAATTTTACAGACACCCCTGCAAGTATTGATGTCAGTTCCGAACGTCCCAAACATCCAATCTCGGTTTTGCCTGCTCAAAAGGCAAGAACTGCCCTGCAAATTCATTTTTGATGAGCTATTTTGTCGAAAACATCATCCTCGTGTTATGTGTTATGTGAGTCTGATTGCTTTCTATCATACTCGTTTCCCCGAACATAATGATCCCAAAACTGTGAAGTATCCCAGAACAATTGCACATACAAGACTTCATAAATGTGATATATGAGATGGTATTTAAAACAAGTTCAAATGATTTTGCTAAGAAACAAATGACTTATATTAACTGTAAATAGATGGTTGCTTACACGAAAGGAGGAAAATTAACTATCATTCTACTCTTACAAAAAGAGAACATTTAGACTATGCATCTTCCAAGTTTTATAACTAACTAATCGACATATTACTGCCAAACACAGAAGCGAGAAAAGGTGAACACACAACAGTAACTCGATCGGAAACTTGCGACCTCCCGAATGCGGTCTAAAAGTTCCTGCCGTTGAGATCACGGAGTTGTTCTAAGGTGACTCCAGAGAACAGCACACCGGTGATGCTTGAACTCGAAGTTCTCGTGAGACTTGTGTCATGGTCGGTCAAAGTTGAGGATTGGTCCGCAAGCATGCGAGTGCTAGTGCCGCAGTAGAGATCACGTGTTGCGCATGCCGTTTTGTCGGAGGCGAAAGGCGTTGGTCCAGCACATCCTTCAATGGGATTTGCGACTCGGATTGAGTGGATGAAAATACCAATGAGACATAATCTCCCGGATGCTTTCTCATGATTATCTCTAGTACTACTACTCCAAAACTATATACATCACATTTTTCGGTCGGAATGTTGATATAAGCTAGCTCTGCAGAATGTTGATATAAGCTAGCTCTGCAATTGAAGAATTCAAAGTTCGTTGATAATCTTGTTAGCTGTAATTAAAGACTGGGACATTTGCTTTCACATAATTAAGGAATTTCCAATGACAATATGAGTTACAATAGTAAATTAATATGCTTCTACAAAGAACGTCACCTAGAGTGATGTATCCGATGGTGCCAGCAATTGCAGTCCAGTTGGTGGAATCTGGCCTCAATAATCTTGCGATGCCAAAGTTTGAAACACGAGCCTCATAATCAACATCCAACAAGATGTTGTTGCTAGTCAAGTCTCGATGGATCAATGGAGGAAAACAGTCGTGATGCATATACGACAACGCATCGGCAATTGCTCGAACCATGTTTATCCTTTTGTCCCAGCCTAGCTCTTATGCTCTTTCATCATCATTTAAAATTGTTCTCAAGCTCCCTCTTTCGACATACTTGTACACCAGAAAACGATGTCGTACATGAGAGCAGAACCCGTGAAAAGGATACCAAGCTCCTCCTACGTCTAAAACTAAGGCCTAGAATTTGTTGGAGCCCGAACCAACCCAAGCTCTCTCAATCAACCGAAAACCCAAATCTCATTAAACCTACCAAGCCCATTGTTCACAACTCACGGCCACTTCAATGCCGACTTCTCCTCTCATGAATATGCACACGCTCTTTTCCCAGTAAAAGGAGAACGCTCATGGATTTACAAACTGACACATTCGATCTTTAAACAGAAAAAATGTGTAGTTGTAAACTCAAATCTCAGGTTAACAAAAGCGGACTGAATGAATTGAAGTCGAAGGTTATAATTTTTTTTAAAAATTTAGATGGTTTGATTCAAAAGACACTCTTCGAAGCAGCTTTGTTTCGGCATTACCACGAACACATGGCAGTTGGCTAGAATGCACAGCACAGAAACAAGTTTACACACTGTTGGTTCAAGAGTTTTTCAAGCGTGTAGTGGGAAAGAAGTGAGGAGAATGACGCTGGCCACTTCTTAGGACTCGAACCCAGACTTGGACCCGAGCATACACAGGGAAATGCTCAACATCAAACATCAAACAAATCGACTAAGTTGCACACAAAAAACTCAAGGATCAGACCTATTCTATCGCCAAAAACAGGGTAGTGCTAAGAGGGTTTGTGGGGGATGAGTTTCAGTCACAAAAACCCCTACTCCGCTCGAAGACGGCGGCACGAGGGCCAGTTCGAGACGAATTGAACTTCAGTCGGCCGCCTCCCGATGTCTCCGAGCGGAGATCCTTGGGAACGACTGGTTTGAACCGAAAGGAAACTCATCGGAAATGCCGAGGTTTGGGAATGAGAAGTCTTGTGCTCGAGGGCATCGACTAGAGGTCGACGATTGGCGTCCAGGATGGGCGAGCGATGCTCAACCCATGCAGCTTCAAGCTCTCTCGCTCTTCATCTCAGTCTCTCTCTCTCTCTCTCTCTCTCTCTCTCTCTATAAAGAGACCCCCTTTGGCCGATTCTCCCTCTCTCGCTTTGAAGCACCGGCGTGCATGGCCTCTGACATCCCAGCTGTCCCTGGCCGGCCTGGCCCCGACCACCAATTCTCAGTCGACGGCGTCTGCATCTTCTGGTCTCCTTTTCCGTGCCGTCCTCTCTGCCTCCTCCCTCTCTTCGGCCAACGTTCAGGACAAAAGGAAGGGAGCCAGAGAGAAAAGGAGAAGACCTGGCATGGGGGAAAGGAAAGAAAAGATGGGCTAGGCCTAAACGAGAAAGAGGAAGAAGAAGGAAGAGAAAGAAGGACGGGCCGGCCTGCCCTCGGCCCGATTTCGCTGCTTTTTTTTTTTTTTCTCATTTAAAAATAAATATATATTTTAAAAAAATAATTTTTAATACTAGCAACGCCAATGTTCCTAAGTGTCTATATGCAATGCCATTTTAATGGATGTTATTTCTCTTTAGGGGCTAAAAATTAATCCCTAATTTTTTACGTGATAAGGCCCTGAATAAAATTATCAAATTTATGTGCCCACAATACCTAACTCATTTCTCAAATGGCTTGGCAACTCCAAAGGACGGGGATTAAATTTATAGAAGATGTTCAACATCTTGGACCTCCCCAATGGTGAGAAGAAGGTCATCAACATGGCATGTGCCGTGAAATTATCTTTGGAACCTAATGGTGGGATGGGCCCTTTGAAAAGGCACCAAGATAAATGTTTCGCTGAAATGGTCGATCTATGGGGAGTTCCACCACCTCTCTTGAAATGGGCCATTGAGATTTGTGTTTTTGTTGTTGTTGTCTATACCAAATTTTATAAAAGTGTATTTGTTTGTATTCTAGTGACGAAATAAATATGCTTTTATCAATCTGCTTAGTATGGTGGTTTTAATTATTAGGACGTAATTTCGTTTATAAGATTGTATTTATCTAAGTCTGATTCTTATGTATTTGTATTTCAATAGGTGCAAATTCTCTAGTATTGTTTGATTTTATAATGATATGTATTGGTTTAAGTCTGAGTCTTTTGTTTTATGTCACGTATTTTGATTTTGTCCAATTATCCCAACAACTCCCTATAACCAAAAAACCATGAAGCAGGAATAATTCATTCAACCGACATTTTTTATTTTATTTTATTGAATTTTCAATTAGTTTAAAAGAATATAGAAAAAGAAATTGAAAACCAGCCCTTGGTATAATATGACCGAGCATTGTCATGGGCAAGCCAGCACAGCCCGGCATTATCATGGGCAAGCCAGCCCGTACGCGGGATTTCCTGTGCCGCGCTGGGCCCGACACATAAAAGTGACTGTGAGAGTCATCACTACTTGATAGTTGTCATAATAATTTTTTTTTGAGCAAGAGTTGTCATAATAATTTGCTCAGTATATAAAACATCCTCGCAAAAATAATTACGTTATCAAGATGGTAGCTTTAAAGGCTGATGCAGCAAGATTCATCGATCAGGTCCTTACTATTTATTGATATATCGGTTATCAGCACATTGCGCTAATTATGAATAAAAAGAGATCAAATCCCCTTGTCAAGATCCAATAGTCAGCAATGAGCAATGATACTTGGGGGTTTAATTTTGCTGAGCTATTATGCGAATCTCATGTGAAGAGAACATAATGATGTCCTTGACAAATTTGTGATGGGATTGGATATGTAAAAAGGGCATTTTTAAATAAGTTCTTCAAATTATTTGGCGGAACAAGAATTTCTGTAAATTAATTAACGTTTTACGAAAACGTACGCAAGGGGAAGAAAAATAACTAGTTGTTCTCATCTTTATTGCTCATCTTCAAAGTTTTAAAGGTAGCGACTTTAATAATGTCAAATAGCGGAAAAGGGTGAACGGACGAATTGCACAATCAGTCTTAAACCAATTGTTTATAGTTTTGCAATTTCAAGTCAAAATGACAAGTGCAAAATCCACATAATTTTCTCCATCAAACATTAATTTTCTTATATTGATGTCCTTGACAAATTTCATTTAAATTAATCACCGAAAGACTGAAAATAAACATATCAAAATATATTAGGATCTCATTGGACCAACCGAAAGTTTTAGGACGATAGTGCACATCGATAAAAAGTAAGATGAAACCAATTAAGAGTTCAATTATAACACTATATATCAAAAAAGTGCATAGGCTACCGGTATCATTATCTCTTCTAGCAATAAAAACTACATGTTTTTCACATCTCGATTGAAAGAAGGCAAGAGATGTCAATTTAATGCATTTTGCAAGTTCACTTGCTGATCGCTCTGCAAAAAGTTGGAAATAATCATGAAATTAGATCTCCCCGAAAGCCGTCCCTAATTATTTTCGTCCCACGACTCCAAACTTAAACATTGCACTATTCATGTAACGTTGAAGCTAGCTCTGCAGTGAACATCGTAAATCACACAATCAGGATTAGTGAGAACTAAGAAAGTATTTAAAAGCCGATCGTCATCATGATTAAAAATCAAACACATTAGCACATGAAAAAGTAACTTCAGAACTTACCAAATCCTGTGAATGCTCCAAATTTCCTAACATTGAGATTGCGGAGTTGCTCCAAGGTGATAGTAGAGAGTGGCGTTTCTAGGGGTACTTGAATGCGAAGTTCACGCGAGACTTGTCCCATGGTCGGACGAAGTTGCGGATCGGCTTGCAAGCATGTAAATGCTAGCTTGGCAATTGAGACTATGTCTTGCGCATCTCGAAGACAAAGTCTAGAAGGCAAGAGACGTTGATCCAACACATCCTTCAACAGTATTGGCGACTCAGATTGGGTGGATGATGAGCATTCCCCAAAGACATGATCTCCCGGATGTTTTCCCATGATTGTCTCTAATGCGATGACTCCAAAACTATATACATCGCACTTTTTGGTAGGAATCGAAGAATAAGCTAGCTCTGCAAGTGGAGAATTCACGGTTTTTTTTATAACCTCGATCATAAGTTGTTTTCAAATTGACAACATTGCTTCCCACGATGTAACAATTACAAGTACAAATTTCTACTTAATCTATGCTTACAACATTGATTTGAGCATGGGAATTTACGCTTCTTCAAAGATTTTTTTTTTTTTTTTTATGCTCACGTCATTTAGGTAACACAAATTTCATATCCTTGAGATGGATTGATTATAATTTTTACCTTTTTTGCCAATTCTTCCTTATTAGGAAATTCAGAAGGCTTTCTGATCAACATTAAACTTGAATTCTCTAAATGCGTAAACAAATTTCCATAAGAAGATTAAATGACAAAAGAAGGGATGTTTGACACTGAATGCTGGCAAAATTGAAAAAATTATGAAGTACCTGGCGCAATATACCCTATGGTGCCAGCAACAATAGTCCAGTTTGATGAATCTGGCCTTAATAGTCTTGCAGTGCCAAAATCAGAAACACGAGCCTCATAATTGCGATCCAATAGAATGTTGTTACTGGTTAAGTCTCGATGAATCAACGGAGGTGAACATTCGTGATGCATATAGGATAGAGCATCCGCAACTCCTCAGACCACATTTACCCTCTTGTCCCAATGAAATTCTACTACTCTTTCATTATCGTTCAAAATTGTTCTCAAGCTTCCTCTTTCCATGTACTCATACACCAAAAAACAGCGTTGGACATGAGAGCAGAAGCCATAAAATTTCACGATATTACGATGGCGTAGATTTCTTAAGGCTTGAATTTCCCTTTCAAATGGTATCAAATCAACAATCTCACTATCGTCCTGAGATGATGAGATTTGCTTTATAGCAAACGTTTGACCTTCCGATATATTGGCTTTATAAACAATTCCATATGCTCCTTCACCGACATAGTACTTCGAGTCAAATCCTTCTGTGGCCTCGAAGATTCGATCATAGAAAACTTTGCCATCATAACTCAAAATATGCATGAAATCCAAATCATTTGCCCGTTTGTTGTTCTCTCTCTTGATAATTCTTCTTCGATGAGGATTGGTGATTATAAGAATGACCAAGATGCATGAGAGAAGGATAATTCCCAACAACAAGAAAACGAGGATAATTGCGAGTCTAACTCCAACATGGGAATTGCGTTTCTTGCTCTCGATAGAATTGCATTTCGGTAGACCACTAACATTTCCACAAAGCCCTTTGTTATGCTGTAATGCCTCAAATGGAACCTCATTGAAAGCTTTGACATTTGGGAGAGGACCTTCTAGGTTATTGTAAGATAAATCAATGGAAGTTAAGGCTGACATATCACTAAAAGTATGTGGAATAGAACCAGAAAGGCTATTGTGGGAGATATTTAGAACTTGTAGCATTATCAACTTTCCAAGTACTCCCGGTATGTTTCCAGTCAACAAATTATGACTTATGTCAAGAACCTCAAGAAACTGTGCATTAACTATCTCTGGAGGAATGCTTGTCCAAAGTTTGTTTCTGCTCATGTTCAAGGTCAACAAGCTTTTGCATGAGCCTAGTTGCACTGGCATCAATCCGCTCAAATTGTTTGATGCCAAGTTCAGATGTGCCAAATGAGATAAAAGTCCAATCTCAGTCGGGACATTTCCTGTGATAACGTTGTTGCTTAGATCGAGTTCGAACAACATCGGTAGACTTCCCAATTCCCTTGGAATCTCCCCACTTAAAAAATTTGAAGAAAGTTTTAGTAATTGTAACTGAGTCATCCTTCCAAATACCGCAGGTACCTCACCAGAAATTTTGTTGTTTGATATCTTTAAGCTTGTCAAATTAGGACAACACTCCCATTTCCATGAAAGTTCACCGTTAAAATGATTGTGGCTTAAGTCCACATAATATAGATGTGGGTATATTCCGAAAGCTTCTGTTATGCTTCCAGTAAGTTGGTTTTCTTCTAGCCTCAATCTAATTAATGTACTACAACTCTCTAAGCTTCTTGGGATGGGCCCCGTGAAATGATTTTTGAAGACAGAGAAATATTTCAATGATCTCCCAAGGCACACATCTTTTGGCAGTTCCCCCTCTAGTTCATTCTCACTCATATCCAAGTGAGTCAAATGGGTTAACCTATTAAATTCAGAAGGCAAGGACCCAGAGAACATGTTCTCCCTAATCACTAATATAGTCAAATTGGCCAGGCTTCCGACTGATGTAGGAATTGAGCCGGTGAGATTGTTGGATGACAGGTCAAGTGTATTGAGAAAAGTGAGTCTCGCAATTTCTGAAGGAATTGAGCCGGTGAGATTGTTAGATGATAGGTGAAGTAAATCAAGAGAAGCGAGCCTTCCAATTTCTGAAGGAATGGATCCTGACAATCTATTTTCCCGTAGGGAAAGAAACGTCAAGCTCCTCAAGTTGCATATTTCTTGTGGAATGGAACCAGAAATGGCATTCAGTGAAATATCAAATGTGCTTAAGTTGCCCAATTTTCCAAGAGAAGTAGGGATTGGACCAGCCAAATAATTTTGATAGAGGATAAGCACAGATAAATTTGATAAGTTTCCGATGGAATGAGGAATTGAGCCGGTGAGATTGTTGGATGACAGGTCAAGTGTATGGAGAGAAGTGAGTCTTGTGATTTCTGAAGGAATGGATCCTGACAAATAATTTTGATAGAGGATAAGCTTAGATAAATTTGATAAGTTTCCAATGGAATGAGGAATTGTGCCGGTGAGATTGTTAGATGATAGGTGAAGTAAATCAAGAGAAGCGAGCCTTCCAATTTCTGAAGGAATGGATCCTGATAATCTATTTTCCCGTACGGAAAGAAACGTCAAGCTCCTCAAGTTGCATATTTCTTGTGGAATGGAACCAGAAATGGCATTCAGTGAAATATCAAATGTGCTTAAGTTGCCCAATTTTCCAAGAGAAGTAGGGATTGGACCAGCCAAATAATTTTGATAGAGGATAAGCACAGATAAATTTGATAAGTTTCCGATGGAATGAGGAATTGAGCCGGTGAGATTGTTGGATGACAAGTCAAGTGTATGGAGAGAAGTGAGTCTTGTGATTTCGAAGGAATGGATCCCGACAAATAATTTTGATAGAGGATAAGCTTAGATAAATTTGATAAGTTTCCAATGGAATGAGGAATTGTGCCGGTGAGATTGTTAGATGATAGGTGAAGTAAATCGAGAGAAGCGAGCCTTCCAATTTCTGAAGGAATGGATCCTGATAATCTATTTTCCCGTACGGAAAGAAACGTCAAGCTCCTCAAGTTGCATATTTCTTGTGGAATGGAACCAGAAATGGCATTCAGTGAAATATCAAATGTGCTTAAGTTGCCCAATTTTCCAAGAGAAGTAGGGATTGGACCAGCCAAATAATTTTGATAGAGGATAAGCACAGATAAATTTGATAAGTTTCCGATGGAATGAGGAATTGAGCCGGTGAGATTGTTGGATGACAGTCAAGTGTATGGAGAGAAGTGAGTCTTGTGATTTCTGAAGGAATGGATCCCGACAAATAATTTTGATAGAGGATAAGCTTAGATAAATTTGATAAGTTTCCAATGGAATGAGGAATTGTGCCGGTGAGATTGTTAGATGATAGGTGAAGTAAATCAAGAGAAGCGAGCCTTCCAATTTTTGAAGGAATGGATCCTGATAATCTATTTTCCCGTACGGAAAGAAACGTCAAGCTCCTCAAGTTGCATATTTCTTGTGGAATGGAACCAGAAATGGCATTCAGTGAAATATCAAATGTGCTTAAGTTGCCCAATTTTCCAAGAGAAGTAGGGATTGGACCAGCCAAATAATTTTGATAGAGGATAAGCACAGATAAATTTGATAAGTTTCCGATGGAATGAGGAATTGAGCCGGTGAGATTGTTGGATGACAAGTCAAGTGTATGGAGAGAAGTGAGTCTTGTGATTTCTGAAGGAATGGATCCTGACAAATAATTTTGATAGAGGATAAGCTTAGATAAATTTGATAAGTTTCCAATGGAATGAGGAATTGTGCCGGTGAGATTGTTAGATGATAGGTGAAGTAAATCGAGAGAAGCGAGCCTTCCAATTTCTGAAGGAATGGATCCGATAATCTATTTTCCCGTACGGAAAGAAACGTCAAGCTCCTCAAGTTGCATATTTCTTGTGGAATGGAACCAGAAATGGCATTCAGTGAAATATCAAATGTGCTTAAGTTGCCCAATTTTCCAAGAGAAGTAGGGATTGGACCAGCCAAATAATTTTGATAGAGGATAAGCATAGATAAATTTGATAAGTTTCCGATGGAATGAGGAATTGAGCCAGTGAGATTGTTGGATGACAGGTCAAGTGTATGGAGAGAAGTGAGTCTTGTGATTTCTGAAGGAATGGATCCTGACAATCTATTTTTCCATAGGAAAAGAACCGTCAAGCTCCTCAAGTTGCATACTTCTTGTGGAATGGAATTAGAGAAGGCATTCTGTGAAATGTCAAATATGCTTAAATTTGACAAGTTTCCGATGGAATGAGGAATTGAGCCGGTGAGATTGTTGGATGACAGGTCAAGTGTGTGGAGAGAAGTGAGTCTCATGATTTCTGAAGGAATGGATCTTGACAATTTATTTCCCCATAGGGAAAGAACCGTCAATCTCCTCAAGTTGCATATTTCTGTTGGAATGGAACTAGATAAATTATTTTGCGAAATCCTTAGTTCGACTAAATTGCCTAATTTTCCAAGAGAGGTAGGAATACGTCCACTCAAGTTGTTGGCATAAAGGTACAAATAATGAAGACTCTCCAACATACCTATACTTGGAGGAATTTCCCCGGACAGTTCATTGAAGCCAAGATCAAGAGAGTTGAGTTTGGAAAGGTTACCAATACTTGAGGAGATGGAGCCATAGATCGAGTTGTTGGCGAGTTCAAAGCTAACCACACTGGTTAAGCACGAGAAGTCAAGGCCATCTAGAGTTCCTCTCAAACCGACATAGGAAAGATTTAGATGGACGATGGCTCCATAGTAGTTGCAAGCGACCCCGGTAAAGTGGCCAGGATTGTCGCCATGCCATGAAGAGAGGAGAGATTGGCTATGGTTGTCAAAAGTAGATTTCCAATTCAAGAGAGCCTCTGCTTCATCCTTATTCCCGGTCATGTGAACAGTGGACAAAGAAGTGGAGGAAGCAGAAACACCTACCCCTGAAATGAAGTGGTGCCAACCAAGACGAGCAAGGAGAAGAAGAAGAAGAAGAAGACATATAAAGGAGACATGATGGACAGCAATAATGAAGAAACCATGATTTTGGGGGGTATGGGTGGTTTTTGGGAAGTGGAAGATGGTTCAAGTCTACATAACGTTAACAAAATGGATAACATATTTATAGATGGAATGTCATTCCCGAAGCTCCTCAGTCAAGGCCAGTGCCTTAAAGTTGGATAGCGTTGTCCCACGAATGGGGGCCTTTTGTGAACAATTTTTTTTTTTTTTTGGGTGATTGACGATATATTGCAAAATAATATCTTTTGCTTTTTCGAATAGTTTAGCGTGTGCCATTTGGGTATAATAAGTAAATAGTACTAAACAAGGAGACTCAAATCTCTAGTCATCCTAGAACAAGGGAAAAAAAAAAGGACATCGTCGCTAGGTCCGGGCTTTGCCCTCTCTCTATCCTTCCTTGGCCCCTCCAGAGGCAAACTATGCCCTAATCATCCCCCTAATTCTCTTGAAATTCCTCTCTGTGTTCTCCATCAGCACCACGGTCTCTCCCTACAATCCTACCATCACCAACTCTGGAGGTTTTCCACCTAAATTTGGGGGAATAGGGTTTTAATTTGAGAAATTAGGAAATTGAGTTCAAACCATTTCAGAAAGAGATTAAGAAAGCGTGGGACTCCCTAATTTTTGGCCTTGTGGTGTAGAAAAAAGCCATGATTAATTAAAAAAAAGAAGAAGGAAACTTTGAGTTTCTTATTTCCATCAACTATGTTGATTCTCTTCATGGACAAATCAAATGAAAAAACAAAAGATGTTTCATTAGTACTCACATATCCAAAAACTACTCAACACCAATCGAAATACCTTAATCAACCCCGTAAATTTAAATCTACCTACAATTGTAATGTCCATATGAAGATCATGCCACACAGCCTATAATGCAACCCGCTTTAATGGGTCATGCGATCCACCATTTCGTATGTAAATTTTTATTTCCCTCATAAAAATCCTTTCTAAAAATTATATCGGCAAAATCTTTAACTTAAAATTTCATCAAGCTAGACAATTCGTGATAGTGTTTATAGTTCACGTCAATTTCTATTAGCATAAGACATTATAAGTCTTTCTCTGTGTAATTCAGAAATTATTTCTCCTCTCTTTTATTGTCAATTCGCGTCACCATTAAATCATTGGAGTATAGAAAATGATGATGCTATTGAGAAAAGACTTGTGCTGTGAATTATTACTAGCTGACAAACTATTCGTGGGAAGGATGTTATCATGGCGGAGACCAAGAAGCTAATGAGTCTCGTTCTCTTGTCTCTTATCTTTTCATGTTAGCATTTCGCATAGAGGTTATCATGTGAGCAATAGTGTCCCTTTTAACGCGTTTTGCTCAGAAGACCGGCATTATCTCTGCAAGAGTTTGAATAGTCCACACTAAACACATCCACAGACTAGGACCCGTAAACCTTCACGTACAAATGGAACATTAATCGACTTTGGACTCATCCACTTTGATTCTTCGCAGACGGTTGACGACCAAGTCAAGGCACGGGGTTGATCTTGGGTTTTGCAAATGAAATCTAGAATGAGCCACTTGCTCAATTTCGAGGTTCTTGGAGTTGATGGCAAGAAAATCATGCGAGCAATGGGACTTAAAATACATGAATCTAATTGACCGAGAAACAAAAAATGCTGGAGGCCGAAGTGCGTAAATATAAATACAATATGTAAAGAAAATATTTTTTATTTGCCAAAAATTAGTTCAATATGTTATTGATCGTGTAATATTACTCTAAATATGATTTTAATATTATTCGTTTGTTAAATATGAAGCCAATATGAGATTGATCTTTCAAATAGATTACTCTAAAATGTAAGTAAACAATGAGATAGATAGTCCTGTGATGATGGATTTTTTCATTGATCTTCTAATATATTTATTTGTCAAATATGAGACCAATTTGAGATTGATCATGCAATTTAATTACTTCTCAGATATGATTTTAATATTCTTTAATTGTCAAATATGAGCCTTATATGAGTTTGATCTTTTAATCTTTTAATGTATTATTTGTTAAATATGAGCCAATCATGAGATAGGTATCCCTATACAGTTAAATTCTTTCAAAACCTCGTCTTGAACAAGTTTCTTTAGAGATAAAAATTGCAGGTATTTCAGGATAGAATCTATATATACATAAAAAAAATAAATTATCAGAGCATTTATTACTGAAAATATGCATAGTTCTATTAGAGAATTATGGATAAGAATATATGAAAGTTTAACGGTAATAGATCTTATTATCAAAATTTGCATAAGACTAGAGATGTAGAGTTAGAGATATGATAAGATTAAAGATTTGCTAAAGTGATCATCAAAAACAAATTACCAAGAGCATCATTCATAAGCATACTTTTCCAAGTATTCATTAAAATTGACCTAGTTAGTCAAGTAAATATGTGGAAAAAAGATCAACTTAAGTGTCAATATACTCAAATTCCAAGTTATTGATTTGCTCAAGTCTTCAATCGACGCAAGTCTATGAAAGTGATGGTCGATATCATCGGAGGAACGATGGTGCAAGCACGGGACCTCACATTATAGCTTTCCTTCTCTCATTTCCAGACTGTAGAACCTTCTCTCCCTCACAAGGGCTGCAGTTCAACCTAATATTTGTACGAATTGAATTCGGTTCAGTCAAAAATTATGAAATATAATGGGTCCCACGTAGGTTCTTTTATGCATTAACCAGTTACTAAACATAATCTTTCATATATATTAGTTTCATCGAGCAATTGCTAGAATAAATCATCATGATGAATGTCATACCATTGAGAAGATCACATTTGCTCGCGCATCAAGTAATTTCTCGTCAGGAGCCCACTTTGATTATTATTTCTTTTTTTTAACTGATAAATTCCTGACTTACTTTTTGTAGTCTTCACTCGTGAGTCATGGACTCTCCTCGTGTTACACATGGTGGGCCAGAATATTTACATAAAGCATACTTTTATGATGGAGGAACTTTGGTGAAAATTTAGGTTGGATGCCTTAATCGGAGCACGGATCACCTCTACCTTTACAATTCATCGAAAAAAAGGTCGTAACTCATAATCAAACGAGTTTTACTGTAATGTTTATATATAACCGTAACGCATGAAGATGTGAAAAATATACGGTTATCCAATGACAATCTCACCTTTTTCTTATTAAATATTGGATGCAAAAGCAGAGACAATGATACTACATTAAAGAGAGGCTTCAAGCGATAATATATATATGATTAAAATTCTTCTTCCATGTACCATCAAATATAGGTTTTCATAGATGAAGACATTTAGTGAAGTCTCAAGTGTCAACACATCAAGCAATAAATTTCAGAATTGACCTATTTCGTATGAATTGGTATGGATGATTGAGTTTCAACAACAGTTAATGACTTTCTTCTTTATCAATCTCTGTGGCCAAAATATATATATATATATATATATATATATATATATATATATATATATATTATGTTGCTTGGAAAAAAACTTCAAAAGATAGAAAAGATGATTAATGGCTTTCTTCTTGACCAATTTTTATTATTGTATTATTTACTGGAAAGCTGTGCATCCCTTCACCATTAGCTTGAAAAATGAAAGATCGCGACCTTCCTTATTAAGACCAGAAGAAACTTAAATCTATAAGCAATGTGCCCATGTGCAAGAAAAATAGAAGACGTAATTTTCTTCATCCAATTTTGATCTTTTTACACAGTTCTCATTTCAAGAAATAGGAGAGTGATTACTTCCTGGAAATACCTGAAGAATGTGTCAAATGAAAACCCACTACTCCGTGATTCGACTCCAGCTGAAACTGTTTCGTGAATTGGAAACCAAGGCTCCTTCAAGTTCCAAGCTTTCCATTGCGAAAGACGAATAAGAGGAGCATGCAAGAGAGGAACGAATCCCTGAAGCTACCCAAAAAAAGAAAAAGAAAAAAAAAAAGCCAACATGCATTCATCTCCACGGATGCTAGAAAACACGCGTGATTGCCAATGATTTATTTCTGCATCATCCATTATAAAATTTATGCAAACATAATGTCTAGAAGAATTTTTTTTTTTTTCCAAATTTGACTCCGGAAAGACCGACCATAGAAGCAGCGGCAACAGCGACAACAGCTGAGTCAGTTGAGTAAGATTGGGCATATGAATCATCTTTTGCGCCATTGCACTCAATTCTGTATCAAGTCAGAGCAATAAGACCACAAAATTTGACTCAAAGCCAAACCAACCAATACCATTGTTGGAGCTGGAAAAAAGGATGAGATGATAAGTCTAAAACACTCATAACTTCCAAAATTTGTCACTTGTCAGATGTACAAGAATTCTTCAATTATTTTCACTCGAGCATTCTCACTTTATTTCTCCTCCAAAAAAAAAGAAAAAAAGAAAAAAAAAAAAGAAAAAAGCATCCTCACCTTATATTGGAGGTGAAAATTCAATTTCAATCTAAAGGAAAAAAGAAATTATGCAAAACATATCTGGTGTTGGGGATGTCAAACCTAGGTGCACACCGCCAAAACACAAAGTCATAACTACAAATGGAGATCCCGATGTGTGCTCATCATTAATGATGATGTGTGATTTGGTGATCAACTACCGATTCTTTTACTTAGATACAATCACAAATCTATTCTTGAAGGACAAGCATATGTTCACCTTTGGTAACCATGCTCTAACAATATACCTTAATTTCTAGATTTTGGTTTGTTTTGCAACTCTACGGGCTTGCTTTGTTAAGATGATTTCTGAGATTTCTTATGAATCTTTTTAGGTATCATTTTAGCAATAAATGTAAGTTTCCTTTTGGGGGAAAAAAAACAGATGCTACTTAGACACTCGTGATAACCAATGGCTTATCGTTTCTCCATCATCCAGTGTCAATTCTTTCCTGTTACAGCATACAGGAATCATGTCTTCTGTCAACAATCCCATAGGAGGTTCCTGGCAACAAAAAGGTTGTATATGAATGGACCCCATACCATGCATGACTTGTACCCAGCTATTCGACCCCCTTCCCGTTTGATGTTTTTGGACCTCTGAGCGTAGTCACCCGTCAGACATTCACAGCAAAAGAAAGACTAAAACTCATATACTGACACATTGTTGAGCGGATATTATCAAAAAAGGTTCTAAATCTATTACATCTATATCAATTTAAGTTAAAATCTTTTAATATGGTTAATTTAATGTAAAATCTTTTAATTTGGTCAATTTAATTTTAAATCTTTTTAATGAGATACCAATTTAATCATTCTAACTAATTTTAATCGAAAATTACTGAAGTGGACATCAACCGTTTTACGTGACATGACCGGTGCCATTGTGGATAATTTTTACAATTTTTTTTTCTATGGCAATCTCATATTATCCCTTTTCAGATAGTCTTCACCAAGCACAAATTTCAAGTGCAGATTAGATTAGCAGCCTTTTCAGGTCCTGCACATATATGTGCGGAACATAATGTCGAGAAGACAAATTGGATTATAATCTTTTCCAAATTTGACTCCAAAAGATCAATCATAGGAACAGTAGCAGCAGCGACAGTAACTAAGCCGGCTATGTAAGATTGGGCAAATGAGAATAATTTTTTACGCCATTGCACTCTATAAGTCAGAGCAATAAAACTACATAATTTAGAGCATAGCTACAGGTGACTCAAAGCCAAACCAACCAATCCCAGTTCAGATGCACAACAAATGCCCAGTTCTTTGCAAATGCGGCCTTATTGAGAGATCAAATCTTTTCCTTTTTTAATCAGTTTGATTGGGAAATTTGGATATTTAATTCAGACCATTTAGGAGGAAATTAGGGAAGCGTGGGACTCCCCGATTTCGCCTTATGGTGTAGAAAAGTCATGATAGAGACATAATAGAACTTTGATGTCAGTTTCTTCTCTATTATTCCAGCGACTCTGATTATCTTCGCGGACAGAATAAATGAGTAGATAGTGTTTCGTAAGCATTCAGATCTCCGAAAGTAACTCAGCACCAACGGAATCACTTAACCAACACCTTGAAGTTAAATACACGTGCAATTGTAATGTCCATACGTGTATCACCTAGTTTAATTAAAACCACATAAATAGACATTTACTTTTCATTCTTTACTTCATCTACATTTTGCGATGGACACACTTTTTCTTTTTCTTAACCCGAAAGGTTCGAAATTTTCTCAATATACAAATAATGATATGTGAATTCACATGCAATGTTTTCATAATTTTCAGTATATGGTTAATGGCACTCTTCCAGTTCTTTGAAGCTCATGTAGATGCTCCTTGCAAGTCTCACGTCTTCTGGCTCATTGGAGCTTCATCTTCCCACATAATTCCTTTTTTTTTTTCTGTGAAATTTTTAGTTTGAAATCATTTTAAAAGAGATCACATTTTGAAATGAGTGCAACTCATCTTGTGTGGGTCTTCCTCTGTTTTTGCTCACCAAGTCTTCACCCCTAAAACACTCGTGAAGGTATAAACGCATGAAATCCTCATTGAGAACAAAACCAACATCAACTTTATCTTTGATTTGCCCCAGTTTTCTTTTTTCCAATTAATTTGTCTTAATCATGTGGAGGGCGTTGATTATGAAGTCCTCTTCACATTTTCACATTTAGAAAGGAGTGTGACTCATCTTGTGTGGGTCTTCCTCTGTTTTTGCTCACCAAGTCTTCAACCCCTAAAACACTCATGAAGGTATGAACACATGAAATCCTCATAAAGAACAAAATCAACCTTAGCTTTATCTTTGATTTGCCCCAGTTTTCTTTTTTCCAATCAATTTGTCTTAATCATGTGGAGGGCATTGATCATGAAGTCCTCTTAACTTTTTCACATTTCGAAAGGAGTGCGTCTCATTTTATGTGGGGCTTCCTCTGCTTTTGCTCACCAAGTCGTCAACCCCTAAAACACTCATGAAGGTATGAATGCATGAAATCCCCGTAAAGAACAAAATCAACGTCAGCTTTATCTTTGATTTGTCCTAGTTTTCTTTTTTCCAATCAATTTGTCTTAATCATGCGGCGGCCATTGATCATGAAATCCTCTTAACTTTTTCACCTGCTTTTGAATCCCGCCCCCCTCCTTTCTCCTTAAATGGTCTAATTATATTATTGTTAGTCCAAAGCTATGAAAATTTTATAATTTGAGTGGACTCAATAATTAGAGTAATGACGATCAAAGGTCCAATCGAAAGGAGTTACCATGCTATCATGTCCTCAATTATTATAAGTTATCATGTCCTTTTTTCTCTACTTTCGACCTATAGGTTCTTGACTTGCTTTTATGGTCTTCATGGGCTAGCTCTTCTCTGTGAGTCATGGTTTCTCATCATGTTACATGTGACGGGCCCCAAATAAAGTCCGGCCCCACTTAGAAAAACACATACGAATCATTTAATGATGAAAGAACTTTCTTATCATGTTACACGTGATGGGTCGAATTAAAATGCAGATCCTTCAACATTAGATCGAATGGTAAAAATCACAGTCACATTTATTGAATGACTAAGATTTATTGCATTCGAATTCGATGGTGAAGGATTTATCTTTCTTTTCTTTTGCCCCAATTTTCTTTATTCCAATGAATTTTTCTTAATCACGTGGAGGGCCTTGACCGTGAAGACCTTCACTTTTTCGTCTTCTTTTCAATTCTACCCTTCAAATGGTCTGATTATGTTATTGTTAGTGCAGAGCGATTCGATTTCGCAATCTTGGATCCAATTGAAAGGAATCATCGTGCTCTAACGTCCTCCATTTTTGAAGCAATCGTTTCCTTTTTTCCCTTCTTTTTTTTTTTCAACCAGTAAGTTGTTTCTTTTTTAGTCTTTATGGACTTAATTCCTCGAGTCATGGACTGTCTCCGTGCTACACGTGATGGACCAGAATAAAATCATGTCCCATTGGAAAATTTAAAATAGGTATGCTTTTATGATGAGGGACTTCAGTCAAAATTTAGGCCTAAAATCCAATTTGAGTCTACATCGCCTTTACTGCTATAATCCCTTAAAAAAATTCTTACTCATAATCATACGTGTTTTATTGTAATGTCTATATAAAATACTGTAATCCATAAAGATTTAAAAATTTCAAGGTAATCCGGTCACTATCTCACACTTTTTCTCTTAAAATATTCCATGCAAAAGCAGAGATTAGGATTTCGAGAGACATGAATTGGTAATAAAAAATTATAAATATACAAATAATAATATGCGAATTCACATGCAATGTTTTCATAATTTTCAGTATATGGTTAATGGCACTCTTCTTCCGGTTCTTTGAAGCTCAAGTAGATGGTCCTTGCAAGGCTCACGTTTTCTGGCTCAATGGAGCTTCCTCTTCCCACATAATTTCTTTCTTTCTTTTTTTTTCCGTGAAATTTTTAGTTTGAAATCATTTTAAAAGAGATCACATTTTGAAAGGAGTGCAACTCATCCTTTGTGGGTCTTCCTCTGTTTTTGCTCACCAAGTCTTCACCCCTAAAATACTCGCGAAGGTATAAATGCATGAAATCCTCGTAGAGAACAAAATCAACATCAGCTTTATCTTTGATTTGCCCCAGTTTTCTTTTTCTTTTTTCAATTAATTTGTCTTAATCATGTGGAGGGCATTGATTATGAAGTTCTCTTCACTTTTTCACAGTTAGAAAGGAGTGCCACTCATCTTGTGTGGGTCTTCCTCTGCTTTTGCTCACCAAGTCTTCAACCCCTAAAACACTCATGAAGGTATGAACACATGAAATCCTCATAAAGAACAAAATCAACCTTAGCTTTATCTTAGATTTGCCATAGTTTTCTTTTTTCCAATCAATTTGTCTTAATCATGTGGAGGGCATTGATCATGAAGTCCTCTTAACTTTTTCACATTTCGAAAGGAGTGCATCTCATTTTGTGTGGGGCTTCCTCTGCTTTTGCTCATCAAGTCTTCAACCCCTAAAACACTCATGAAGGTATGAATGCATGAAATCCTCGTAAAGAACAAAATCAATGTTAGCTTTATCTTTGATTTGCCCCAGTTTTCTTTTTTCCAATCAATTTGTCTTAATCATGCGGAAGGCATTGATCATGAATCCTCTTAACTTTTTCACCTGCTTTTGAATCCCCCCCCCCTCCTTTCTCCTTAAATGGTCTAATTATATTATTGTTAGTCCAAAGCTATGAAAATTTTATAATTTGATTGGACTCAATAATTGGAGTAATGACGATAAAGGATCCAATCGAAAGGAGTTACCATGCTATCATGTCCTCAATTATTATAAGTTATGTGTCCCTTTTTCTCTACTTTCGACCTATAGGTTCTTGACTTGCTTTTATGGTCTTCATGGGCTAGCTCTTCTATGTGAGTCATGGTTTTTCATCATGTTACATGTGACGGGCCCCAAATAAAGTCCGGCCCCACTTAGAAAAAACACATACGAATCATTTAATGATGAAAGAACTTTCTTATCATGTTTCACGTGATGGGTCGAATTAAAATGCAAATCCTTCAACATTAGATCGAATGGTAAAACTCACAGTCACATTTATTGAATGACTAAGATTTATTGCATTCGAATTCGATGGTGAAGGATTTATCTTTCTTTTCTTTTGCCGTAATTTTCTTTATTCCAATGAATTTGTCTTAATCACGTGGAGAGCCTTGACCATGAAGACCTTCACTTTTTCGTCTTCTTTTCAATTCTACCCTTCAAATGGTCTGATTATGTTATTGTTAGTGCAAAGCGATTCAATTTCGCAATCTTGGATCCAATTGAAAGGAATCATCGTGCTCTAACGTCCTCCATTTTTGAAGCAATCGTTTCCTTTTTTCTTTTTTTTTTTTTCAACCGGTAAGTTGTTTCTTTTTTAGTCTTTATGGACTTAATTCCTCGAGTCATGGACTATCTCCGTGCTATACGTGATGGACCAGAATAAAATCATGTCCCATTGGAAAATTTAAAATAGGTATGCTTTTATGATGAGGGACTTCAGTCAAAATTTAGGCCTAAAATCCAATTTGAGTCTACATCGCCTTTACTGCTATAATCCATTGAAAAAAAATTCTTAGCTCATAATCATACGTGTTTTATTGTAATGTCTATATAAAATACTGTAATCCATAAAGATTTAAAAATTTCAAGGTAATCCGGTCACTATCTCACACTTTTTCTCTTAAAATATTCCATGCAAAAGCAGAGATTAGGATTTCGAGAGACATGAATTGGTAATAAAAAATTATAAATAGATAGTTGAAAATTTTCTTTCTTTTATCAAGTGCATTGAAGGGGGCCACCACATTCTGGGGATTAGGGTTTAATTTGGCAATTTTGAAAATTGAATTTAGACCATTTCGGACAAAAATTAAGAAAGCGCAGGACTCTTGATTTTGCCTCATGGGAACAAATGCCATGATTTATAAAAAATGGAACTTTGATATCAATTTCGTCTCTATTATATTCACAAGAAATTACACAAATAATTCCTGAACTTTGGTCAAATATGGAATACCTTCTCTCAGCTTTTAATTTATTCAATGTTGTCCATAAATTTTAGCCCAATATGTAATGTGGAGTTTAATCTAGTCCCTAAACTTTACAAAGATATCCAATGTTATCATTCCATTAACTTAAGTTCATGGATAATATTGAACGTTCTCATATAGTTGAAGGACTAGATTATGTATTTACCAAAATTTCAAGGATTACATAAAATAGGTTAAAAGTTCAGGGATGATGTTGTACATTAGACTAAAATTCAACGATTATATTGAATAAACTAAAAGCTAAGCGATGATACTATATATTGGGCCAAACTTCATAAACTATTTGTGTCATTTTCCCTTATCATAAAACATTTACAACTTTGTTGATTATCTTTATAAACTAAATTAATGAATAGATAATGTTTCATTAGCACTTGCATATCCAAAATTTACTCAGCACCAACACAATCACTTAACCATCCCCTTGGATGTCAATCTACGTACAATTGTAATGCCCATACGAGGATCATGTAGTTTAATTAAAACCATGAATAGATATTTACTTTTTGTTCTTTACTTCCTCTAAATATTTTGATAGACGCACTTTTACCTTTTCTTAACCCGAAACATTCAAAATTTTCTCACAATATACAAATACTGAATGCATAAATTCACAAACAAATTTATCATTTTTTAAAAAAATTTAAATGATTTTTAAAAATTTAACCGAAAAGCAAGAAATTGCTTATTTTACTTTTAAAAAGCTTAACTAAACAGCCTCTTAACTTAGATGCTTAAAAGATGCCATAAAACATTGTTTGAAGCTTTCTAATATCTAGTATAACATTCATTTTTCCATCCGACCTTCATACAACCAAAATGCTTTAAGCACGTTAGACACGTCACAAACAAATAAACAAGATCTTTCCCGACTTCACATTTGTCAATGTGAGGAATAGAGAAATAATTTGGTTCTCAAATTTATAGTATTTTCAGCATGTGAGCTCGAGCTTCGATTGAATTTGCTTTCTTATTGAGTTCAGTCAACATTGGTTTTAGACAAACGGGTCCAATTGAACTAAAAAATTAAAAGGAATGACAGTCGTGAATCCAATGGTAATGGGTCTTTGTACTGCAAATAATATCCTCAAATCTGAGTGCTATCGTTTCCTATTTTCTTTTTGGCCGACAAGTGCTTGACTTACTCCTTTTGTTAGGCCTCGCAACAACACATTGCGCTGGGAACTTGAGTGCAATTAGAAGAAGATAGCACGGAAGGGATTACCTTGGGAGCAGCCATATATTAATCTGGAGTGATAACTGATAAGCGTGAGCACCGGGAGGCTTGATCACTGAGGTATTGGTTGCCTCAGAACCCTTGACAACATGTTTCTGATTTATTTTCACAAGTAAATGAGTTCCATTACGATAAACTAGTATAAATTAGCTTCCTGGAACACCTAGCTCAACCGAGGGAAACTAGTTGTATTAAAGGCATCAGCATAAGCTTCATTTGACTATGCTTCCTGGTTTAGGAATCCTCGTGGTGACTTGATCCTTTCTTTCAACTACCTAACATGCGGGGGTTTCTATCGTTTTGGATGATAAAGTTATTATGGGATTTTAAATCAGCTGAAGCTTGATCTTTTCCAAGAAAATACTTAATGCCATGCATGGGATTTGCATTCTGATGTGGGGTTGCAACATAGTTAGAAAGTGTAAGAGAAATCGACTGGAGGAGAGCTCCTGTCACCGTCACTAGTAGCCACTAGCCACCGGCATGCGTCTCTTGTAAATGTACTATTCTTGTTCATGTCTTTTCCCCCCCTTAGTTTGCAGACAAACTGCAGGATGGGTTGAATCTTGTCAAAATAGGGGAATTAGTTAGTAGTGAGGCTGACGTAGCTAACTCGCGATTGATGTAGAAGATGGAAGGGCTAGAATGAACGGGATTTGTTTGTCCTTGTTCAGATCTTTCGAATACTTGCTCATAATTTCATCAACAGTTCTTAATTATGCATAACATTAGCCTACATGGCGAAACATAGTACCTCGGTTAAAACACTGCTTTTATCACTTCTTCAGAATTATGCGAAAAGTCATACATGAACCTAACTGCATTTCGCTCAAGAAGCACGGAGGAATCAAAAGAGTTAAAAATTCGCTCCAACTTCTCAATATTACAAACACTAAAAATTTGCTTTCAATTGCTTTGAAACGCTCACTCACACTCATCAGTGCATAGAAGCATACACTGCAGGGGGTGCATAAGCCACAGGAGCCATCGAGTTGAGCATGATCAGCGCTGAAAGAGAGAGAGAGAGAGAGAGAGAGAGAGAGAGAGAGAGAGAGAGAGGCATGAGCAAGTCTGGGCCAGCAAGCCTCACTCCGACAGTTCAATCAAGGCAGGCGAATGGGGACACGGGCTTACCTCGTGGGTGTGGCGTTGCCAGCTGCAGTCACTCGGCCAGTCGAGAAGAATGGGCTTCACTAGGCATTGCTGAGCCAACGTTCCTCTCCCTTAGATTCCGCTCTACCTCGGGCTCACTCTCGGATCTCCCTCCCTCTCATTCGAGGCTCGCTCTCTCTCAGCTGCTTCCTCTTTCTCCGATCTCTCTCTCGGCCAACCAGCAGAATACCAAGCTGCCCCTACGTCTAAAACTAAGGCCTAGAATCTGTTTGAGCCCACACCAACCCAAGCTCTCTCAATCAACCAAAAACCCAAATCTCATTAAACCTACCAAGCCCATTGCTCGCAACTCACGGCCACTTCAATACCGACTTCTCCTCTCATGAATATGCACACGCTCTTTTCTCAGTAAAAGGAGAACACTCATGGATCGACAAACTGACACATTCGATTTCTAGATATAAAAATGTATAACCGCAAACTCAAATCTCAGGTAAACAAACGCGAACTGAATGATCTGAAGTCGAAAGTTACAATTTTTCTAAAAAATTTAGATGTTTTGACTCAAAAGACCCTCTTCGAACAAGGACGCAGTTCTGTTTAGGCATTATCACGAACGCATGGCAGTCGGCTAGAATGCACGGCACAAAGAGAGGTCTACACAGGTTCGGTTCAAGCATTTCGTCAAGCACGTGGTGGGCAAGAAGTGAGGAGAACGACGCTGGCCACTTCTTAGGACTCAAACCCGGACCTAGACCCGAGCGAACACATGGAAATGCTCAACATCAAACAAATCGACTCAGTTGCACACAAAAAACTCAAGAATCAGAGACAACTCGCTCGGCTATTCTATCGCCAAAACAGGGCAGTGCTAAGAGGGTTCGTGGGGGATGACTTTCAGTCACAAAAACCCTTACTCGGCTCAAAGACGGCGGCACGAGGGCCAGTTCGAGACAAATCGAACTTCAGTCGGCCGCCTGGCGATGTCTCCGAGCCGAGATCCTCGCGAACGGCGGGTTTGAACTGAAAAGAACTCACCGGAAATGCCGAGGTTTGGGAACGAGAAGTTTTGCGCTCGAGGGCTTCGGCTAGAGGTCGGCGACTGGCGTCGAGGATGGGCGAGCGATGCTCAACCCAGGCGGCTTCAAGCTCTCTCGCTCTTCATCTCACTCTCAATCCGTCTCTCTCCCTCTCTGAAAAAAACCCCTTTGGCCGACTCTCCCTCTCTCGCTTTTAGGCACCGGCGCGCATGGCCTCTGACATCCCGGCTGTCCCTGGCCCGCCTGGCCCCGAACACCAACTCCCGCTCGACGCCCTCTCTGCATCTTCTGGTCTCCTTCCCCGTCCCGTCCTCTGTCTCCCCTCCCTCACTCCAGCCAACGTTCAGGACAAAAGGAAGGGAGCCAGAGAGAAAAGGAGAAGGCCGGGCTTGGCGGGAAAGAAAGAAAAAATGGGCTTTGCCTAAACGAGAAAGAGGAAGAAAAAGGAAAAGAAAGAAGGCCGGGCCGGCCTGCCCCCTGGCCCGATTTCGCTGCTTCTTCTTTTTTTCTTTTAAAAATAAATAAATTTCTTTTAGAAAAAGATTATAATGATAATAATAATTTTTGCAAACGAAGTATCTATATGCAATGAAATTTAATGGATATTATTTTTATTTAGGGGTTAAAAATTAATCCCTAAATTTGTATGTGATAAAAGTCATAATAAAATGGGCAAATTTATGTATCAACAATACCTAACCCATTTCTACCACCCGCCGTGGTGGCTCCGTTGGGTAGGCTCCAGTCGAAGCCCCTGTAACTTGTTCGTTGCAGGGAGGCTGGCAGATCATTTGGCGACTTACCCGGGGTGCATGGGTGGTGGTTTCCTACGTGCCTCCCCAGGGTTTACTTACAGCTGTCGGCTGTGCGGGGTTCCCTGAGTCACCAAAAAAAAAAAAAAAAAAATAGCTAACCCATTTCTTAGATGGCTTGCCAACTCCAATTTGTTTTCTTTGATGAGGATCGAATTTATGGAAGATGTTCAACATCAATGACCTCCCCAATGGTGAGAAGAAGGTCATCTGCACGGTATGTACTATGAAATCATCTTTGGAACCTAATGGTAGGACAGGCCGTGTGAAAAGGCATCAAGATAAATATTTTGTTGAAATGGTCAACCTGAGTTCTGCCACCTCTCTTGAAACGGGTCATTGAGATTTTTTTTGTCCATACTAAATGTTATAAAAGTGTATTTGTTTGCATTCTAATGATGAAATAAATGTGTTTTTATTGATCTGCTTAGTATGGTGTTTTTAATTATTAGGCTGTAATTTTGTTTATGAGATTGTATTTATCTAAGTATGATGCTTATGTAGTTGGACTTCAATGGGCACAAATTGTATGGTGTTATTTGATTTTATAATTAGATGTATTGGTTTAAGTCTGAGTCTCTGTACTATGTCATGTATTTCGTTTTTGTACTTGCTAGTTGTCATAATAATTTCCTCAGTATATATAACATCCTGGCAAAAATAATTTCGTTATTAAGATGGTAACTTTAAAGGCTGATGCAGCAAGATTCATCGGTCTGGTCCTTACTATTTATTAATATATCGGTTATAAGCACATTGCGCTAATTATGAAGAAAAAGAGATCAAATCCCCTTAGCAAGAGCCAGTAGTCAGCAATGAGCAATGATATTCAGGGGGATTAATTTTGCTGAGCTATTATGCAAAAGTACTGAAAAAACGTTAGCTATCCTCTTCTCATGTGAAGCGAACCTAATGATCTTGAAATCGTTAATCCCCAAAGTAATTGCAGATACATAAATTTGTGGTGGGATTGGACATGTAAAAAGGGCATTTTCAAATAAGTTCGTCAAATTATTTGGCCAAAAAAGAATTTCTTTAAATTAATTAACGTTTTTCCAAAACGTACGGAAGGGGAAAAAAATAACTTTTTGTTCTCATCTTTATTGCTCATCTTCAAAGTTTTAAAAGTAGCGACTTTAATAATGTCAAATAGCGGAAAAGGGTGAACGACGAATTGCACAATCAATCTGAAATCAATTGTTTATAGTTTTTCCAATTTCAAGTCAAAATGACGAGTGCAAAATCCACGGACTTTTCTCCATCAAATATTAGCTTTCTTATATTGATGTCCATGCCAAATTTCATTTAAATTAATCATTGAAAGAATGAAAATAAACATATCAAAATATATTAGCATCTCATTGGACCAACCGAAAGTTTTAGGAAGATAGTGCACATCAATGAAAAGTAAGATGAATGACCAAATTGAAAGTTCAATTATGACACTATATATAAAAAATTGCACAGATTACTATTATCATTATCTCTTCAAGCAATAGAAACTACATGTTGTTTACATCTCGATTGAAAGAAGGCAAGAGATGTCAATTTAATGCATTTTACAAATTCACTTGTTGATTTCTCTACAAAAAAATTGGAAATAATCATGAAATTAGATCTCCCCGAAAGCCGTCCCTTATTATTTTTGGTGCCACGATTCCAAACTTAAACATTGCACTATCCATGCAATGTTGAAGCTAGCTCTGCAGTGAACATCGTAAATCACACAATTAGGATTAGTGAGAGCTAAGAAAGTATTTAAAAGCCGATCATCATCATGATTAAAGATCAAACACAATAGCACATGAAAAAGTAACTTCAAAACTTACCAAATCCTCAAATCCTGTGAATGCTCCAAATTTCCTAACATTGAGGTCGCGAAGTTGCTCTAAGGTGATAGTAGAGAGTGGCATTTCTAGGGGTACTTGAACGTGAAGCTCACGCGAGACTTGTCCCATAGTCGGTCGAAGCCGCGGATCCACTTGCAAGCACATAAACGCTAGCTTGGCGATTGAGACTACGTCTTGCGCATCTCGAAGACAAAGTCTAGAATGCGAGAGACGTTGATCCAACACATCCTTCAACAATATCGGCGATTCAGTTTGGGTGGATGATGAACATTCCCCAAAGATATGATTTCTTGGATGCTTTCCCATGATTGTCTCTAATGCAATGACTCTAAAGCTATATACATCACACTTTTCGGTAGGAATCGAAGAATAGGCCAGCTCTGCGAGTGGGAATTCACAGTTTTTTTTTATAACCTTGATCATATGTTGTTTTCAAATTGACAACATTGCTTCCCATGAGGTAATAGTTACAAGTACAAATTTCTACTTAATCTATGCTTACAACATTGATTTGAGCATGGGAGTTTACGCTTCAAGGGCGTTCGAAGGATTTTGTTTGATGCTCGTGTCATTTAGGTAACACAGATTTCATATTCTTGAGATGGATCGACTATAATTTTTACCTCTTTTGCCAATTCTTCCTTATTAGGAAAGTAGAAGGCTTTCTTATCAACATTAAACTCGAATGCTCTAAATGCATAAACAAATTTCCATAAAAAGATTAAATAACAAAAGAAGGGATGTTTAACACTGAATGCCAGCGAAATTGAAAAAATTACAAAGTACCTGGCGCAATATACCCGATGGTGCCAGCAACAATAGTCCGGTTTGATGAATCCGGCCTCAATAGTCTTGCAGTGCCAAAATCAGAAACACAAGCCTCATAATTGCAATCCAATAAAACGTTGTTACTGGTCAAGTCTTGATGAATCAACGGAGGTGAACATTCATGATGCATATAGGACAGAGCATCCGCAACTCCTCGGACCACATTTACCCTCTTGTCCCAATTAAATTCTACTACTCTTTCATTATCGTTCAAAATTGTTCTCAAGTTTCCTCTTTCCATGTACTCATATACCAAAAAAACAACGTTGGACATGAGAGCATAAGCCATAAAATTTCACGATATTACGATGGCGTAGATTTCTTAAGGCTTGAATTTCCCTTTCAAATGGTATCAAATCAACAATCTCACTATTGTCCTGGGATGATGAGGTTTGCTTTATAGCAAATGTTTGACCTTCCGATATATTGGCTTTATAAACAATTCCATATGCTCCTTCGCCCACATAGTACTTCGAGTCAAATCCTTATGTGGCCTTGAAGATTCGATTATAGAAAACTTCACCATCATAACTCAAAATATGCATGAAATCCAAATCATTTGCCTGTTTGTTGTTCTCTCTCTTGTTGGATATATTATTTATATAGTCCAAAATAATATGTTCACATACAAGCCCAATAGGTAAAAGCATGGTTATTTGGGTCCATATGAGCCAAAGCCTAATAACGTGCATATAAAAACTCTAGGGTTTCCCTACGCCGGAGGCAACACTGTTGAGCGTTCCAAACTTGACGTCTCTTGGTGTAATACTTCAAGCAACTACTTCTTCTCTCTCAAACCTATTACCTCCAACAATCTTGAAGTATTAGGTTCGTGTGTCGGATTTGAGCGAGTAAAGTGTGTTCTTAAAGATTTCGTCAAGACGAACTCGCGGCTGTAATTTACTTTCGATTTCGACGATGATAGTGGCCGGGATCTGAGTTTGAAGATTCGGGTGACCGAAATCTTTGATTCAAAAACCCAAAAATTATAGCCAATTTAAGAGGGTGAAACCACTTGGTCTTTGATCTACTCGTCGATACGAACGTTTTGAGTGGTCACTCGCGTCAATCGGAGGTCGGACAGAGAAGTTACGACACCCAGAAGTTTCCATCTGAATTTCTAGCGAATTTTGGGGACGAAATTTCTAGCGAATTTCGGGGGGCGAAATTTTTCAGCGAGTTTCAGCGACAAGGGCAGTCCATCTTAAGGTTTTTGGGCGCTCCAGATCCGTTTTTGGGGTTTGTTTTGGCAAATTCCATCTCTATAGAGCGGTTTGATCAAGGTTAGGGGAGTTATTCAACTTTGTTGCTCTGAGGACTTCAAGGTGCACTCTTTCTAACACTTTGCTTTGATTAAAATGGCAAAGCGTAGTTCCTATGATATTATAAAGTTGCAATCTTTTGATGTTACTGAATTTCATGGCTGGAAATTACATGTTCAATTTGGCATGAAAGAACGTGACATATTCTATACTGTATTGAGCGATTTTACATCTACCACTGAAGATGTGAATGAATATCAATGGAACAAAGATGAGGATTTTTGTAGAGATTACTTGTTGAACTCTCTAAATCCTAATTTAGCTATGACTTATAGTGAGTATAAGACGGCGAAAGAGATATGGGATCACTTGAACGCTCAGTTCCAAAAACAAGAGGTGTTATCTAAAACCGTCCTAGCGGAGAAATTCTTTGACTTTAAATTCACTATAAATTCAAGCATCACCTCTCAGTTAGTTGAGTTTGAGAACATGAGGAACAAGCTGAAAGATGATAATTCTATTATGTCCGATAATCTTTTTGTCGGTCTTGTGTTGAGCAAACTGCCAACTGAATGGAGTTCTTTCAAGACTGAAATGCACTGGGATGAAGGTACGAGATGGGACTGGATGAATTAAAGAGGTATATTCACATTGAGGATCAAAATATCACTAGGAAGAGTTTGGAACAAGTGGGACAACAAAAGTCAGTTGCCAACTTAGTTTCACACTCCAATAAACCTCAGAAAAAGTCCAAGTCACCAAAAGGTGAATCCTCTTTACGGTTAGAGGCCAAAAAGACTATCTTCAAAAAGAAGAAGAAGGGCAAGTGCCATAACTGTGGAAAGTGGGGTCACTGGGCAGCAGAGTGTAAGTTGCCAAGGAAGCCAAATAACGACACACCACATAATGAGGCCAATATGCTAATTAGAGAATCTGAGCCTCGAGCCTTTATTGGAATGATGAAGAATGGAAAGGCCAGCATCTCTTCTGAGTGGTGGTTGGACAGTGGCGCTAATTGTCATGCTACAAATGACAAGAATTTACTCACTAAGGTCACAGAAGTGAAAGACACTGTGGAAAATTGCAATGGTGGTGAGGCAAAGGTGACTCATGCTGGAACTGCAAATTTGGTGCTTTCTTTGGATAAATTACTAACTCTAAACATGTTAAAGTAGTACCTTTACTTAAAAAGAATTTAATATCTATGAGGTTACTTGATAAAGCTGGTATGTCTTTTTCAATTATGAATGGTAGAGTAACTTTATCTGTTAACTCATATTATTTTGGTTGTGCATTCATGGTTAATGATATGTATAGGTTGAGTTTAAATGCTGATAGCATAAACCATGTGAATTCTACTTTGATTGATCCAAAGTTGCTACATAATAGACTTGGACATGTGAATTACAGGAAAATGCAACATTTAGCTAAAACTCATAACATTCCATTAGATACTTCTATTCGATTTGATAAGTGTGAAGTGTGTGCACAGGCTAAAATCACTAGAAAACCCTTTAAATTGATTTCTAAAAGCACACAACTTCTTGAGCTAATACATTCTGACATTTGTGATTTTAGAAATTACATTACTAAAGGTGGTCGGAAGTATCTAATAACATTCATAGACGATTTTTCTAGATATTGTCATGTCTATTTGTTGAAATCGAAAGATGAGGCTTTTGAAAAATTTAAGATTTTCAAGTCTAGAGTAGAAAATCAACTCAACTTGAAAATTAAGAGGTTTAGGAGTGATAGAGGAGGAGAATATACAATGACAAGGTTCAAGGAATTTTGTGCTTCAGAAAGTATAATACTTGAAACTACTACCCCTTATTCACCCCAATCAAATGGTGTTATCGAGTGTAAGAATAAAACGGTAACTAAAATGTTAAACTTTATGTTACTTACAGCTAGTATGCCTTCCTCCTACTGGGGAGAAGCAGTTCTAATTGCTAATCACATCTTGAACAGGTTGCCGCACTCTAAGTTGTCCATGACACCTTATGAGATATGGCATAAGCGCCATTGTAGATATGATACTCTTAAGACTTGGGGCTGTATTGCTTATGTAAGTATACCAAATCCTAAAAAACCTAAGGTGGGACCTAGAACCATCACTTGTATATATCTAAGTAGTGCAGAAGATAGTGCTATAAATAGGCTTTTAGATCTATTTACTAACACAACAATAGAATCTAAAGATGCAGTGTTCTTTGAAAACAAGTTTATTAGAGATCAAGGCTTGAATGTTTCTAGATCTACAGATATGATTTCAGAATCTCCTATAGAATCTGAAGCAGGCCCTTCTGACGCTAATTCCACACAGTTGGCTATTGAACTAATTCCAGTTAGAGTATCTACAAGAGAGAGAATTCCCAAAAGTTTTGGTGAAGACTTTGTTGCTTACCATCTTGAGGATGATCCATTCTCCTATCGGAAGCAATGAGATCTAGGAATCTCTACCGTGGGCGAAGCCATAGATAATGAAATGAGCTCTCTGCTGCAGAATCACACTTGGCAGCTAGTATTTGCCAAAAGGGGCTAAAGCTATATGCTGTAAATGGGTGTTGAAGAAGAAACTGAATAGTGATGGATCAATAGCCAGATACAAAGCACGCTTAGTAGCTAAAGGCTATAAACAACAGAGTGGAATAGACTATTTTGATGTCTATTCACCTGTGTGTCATCTATCAACTATAAGAATTCTTCTTGCTTTGGCATCTATTGAACACTTTGTAGTGCATCAAATGGATGTAAAAACAGCTTTCTTAAATGGGGATTTAAATGAGGAAATTTACATGGAACAACCGGAAGGATATGTTATGAAAGGTCTTGAGGACAAAGTTTGTAAATTAAATAAATCTCTATATGGTCTTAAACAAGCACCTAAGATGTGGCATCTTAAATTTGATGAAGTGGTAAAGAGTTATGGCTTTCAGTCTAGTTATTCAGATAAATGCCTTTACCATCGTTCTATGTCAAATAAGATAGTCATTATTTGCTTGTATGTTGATGACATGTTAATTCTTGGTTCCGATCATTCTGTAGTGAGTGACATGAAAACTACTTTAGCTAAAGAATTTGACATGAAAGATCTTGGTATTGCTAATACCATTCTTGGTATGAAAGTAAGCTTTGAACGGCAAGTCATCTCCCTTAGCCAGACTCATTATATTGAGCAGCTACTTTCTACTTGGGGATACGATAAGTGTAAACCGAGTGAGACACCATGTGATTATAATAACAGACTGAGTCCTAATGAAGGGACCAGCATTGATCAGTTAAAGTACTCGAAATTGCTAGGTAGTCTCATGTATGCTATGAGTTGCACTAGACCTGACATAGCCTTTACAGTTGGCATGCTGAGTCGTTTTACTAGTAATCCTAGTAAAGAGCATTGGGATGCCCTTAATAGGCTAATGAGATACCTTAAAGGTACTAAAGATTATGCTCTTTATTATTTTGGTTATCCTCCAATTGTTGATGGATATTCTGATGCCTCATGGTGCTCAGATATTGGAAATAGTAAGTCCACTAGTGGGTATGTATTCACTTTGGGTGGAGCTGCTATTACTTAGAAATCCAAACGACAGACTTGTATTGCATTGTCGTCTATGGAATCGGAACTTTTTGCTTTAGCCTCAGCCGGTGAAGAGGCAGAGTGGATAAAGAATCTGATTATGGATATTCCTTTGACTCGGCTAAAGATTAATTCTTTAAGCCTATTTTGTGATAATCGAGCAGTTGTCCAAGTCGTCAAGAATACTCTCTTTAATTCAAAGAGAAGACATGTGAGACTGAGACATGCGTTGTTGAATTATCTGAGAGAACAAGGGGTTATCACCTTGATCGATGTGAGATCGAAGGATAACATAGCCGATACTCTCACCAAAGGTATGCCTAAAGATCGATTATTCAAAACAGTGGGAGAACTGGGGTTAAAGACTATATAGGCAAGTCTTAACTACCATTTACTTACCTGTGTTTTGAATTATCAAATCTTTCTTTATTGGCTACAATGATAAGCACGGTTTATATGTTTCATCGATGTTCACGATTCTACTAATTGAAGAGGGTGAGTTGTCTCATTCCAAATTTGATGAAGATGACTTTAACCTAATTCAAATGTTCTATCTGGAAAAATTGTGTCATTCCAAACTTGATGATACAATTCAACTAGATTGGACTATCCTTTTTGGTTAAATGATCTCATTCCAAACTTGATGCTAGATTATTTGACTTTAAGGAATCAGTAATTGTGACATTCCAAATTGAAACATAGAAACAATTGTTTACATAAGAAGCCTATTTGTCTTGTTCTTAATTGAAACTTGATATTACATGACTAGGTTATTGTAAGTGACTTGACTATTGGTCTTGTTCTTTAAAACTAGACAATAGTTATTCTCCTACAAATAAACTTAAGTTGATGGCTCTTTGTAAATCACATTGTTTAGGTCTTGTTCATAATTTATGAAACTGGCTTGATGCTTATGACATGATATTATGATACTTTATGACATCAATATATGTTCTTTTATGCATGATGGAATTGTGCTAAGTTTTTATTCAAATGATTGAATTCGTAATAATATGAAATTCATATTTGACATTCTATAGGGGATGACAAAGATGGAGAAGAGCTTAATGAGTGGGATCCTGATTAGGATGACCCACTTGATGAATAAATAAATAAATATATATATCATTTAGAGCGTGTGGGGACTTGACAGTTTACTTACTATTGCCTATTTTGAAGGAGTCCATTTACTTGAGACTTGCATTTTGCCATCTCTATTTTGTGAATATTATTGTGCTTGTTTCTTATATTTGTAAGGCCATAGACTATTTTGACTGGCCTACTTATACTTGATTAATATGCATATATTGGTTGTGAACTGAATCTAAGATTTATTTTGAGATTTGGATTTTTAATCTCAGAACAGATTCATGATAAGAATGATTCACTTATTTAGTTTGCACATGATGATTTAGTTTAATACTTTATTGCTGGAATACTCTTTGACCGATCCGAGTTGATTGTCTTGGACTGAATGTGGATGATTCATGTTTGTTTGAACATTACACTGACCAACTTATTGGATTGTGCTGTATGGTGAACATAGGAGGAGATTGTTGGATATATTATTAATATAGTCCAAAATAATATGTTCACATACAAGCCCAATAGGTAAAAGCATGGTTATTTGGGTCCATATGGGCCGAAGCCCAATAATGTGCATATAAAAACTCTAGGGTTTCCCTACGCTAAAGGCAACACTGTTGAGCGTTCCAAACTTGACGTCTCTTGGTGTAATACTTCAAGCAACTACTTCTTATCTCTCAAACCTATTACCTCCAACATCTCTTAATAATTCTTCTTCGATGACGATTGATGATTATAAGAATGACCAAGGTGTAAGAGAGAAGGATAATTCCCAACAACAACAAAGAGAGGATAATTGTGATTCTAACTCTAACATGGGAATTGTGTTTCTTGCTCTCAATAGAATTGCATTTCGGTAGACCACTAACATTTCCACAGAGCCCTTTGTTATCCTGCATTGCCTCAAATGGAGCCTCATTGAAAGCTTTGACATTTGGGAGAGGACCTTCCAGGTTATTGTAGGATAAATCGATGGAAGTTAAGGCCGACATATCACTAAAAGTACGTGGAATAGAACCAGAAAGGCTGTTGTGGGAGATATTTAGTACTTGTAGCATTCTCAACTGTCCAAGTACTCCCAGTATGTTTCCAGTCAACAAATTATGACTTATGTCAAGAACCTCAAGGAACTGTGCATTACCTATCTCTGGAGGAATGCTTGCCCAAAGTTTGTTTCCGCTCATGTTCAAGGTCAACAAGCTTCTGCATGAGCCTAGCTGCACTAGCATCAATCCACTCAAATTGTTTGATGCCAAATTTAGATGTGCCAAATGAGATAAAAGTCCAATCTCAGTCGGGACATTTCCCGTGATACCATTGCTACTTAGATCGAGTTTGAAAAACATCGATAGATTTTCCAATTCCCTTGGAATCTCCCCACTTAAAAAATTTGAAGAAAGGTCTAGTAATTGTAACTGAGCCATCCTTCCAAATATTGCAGGTACCTCACCAGAAATTTTGTTGTTTGATATCCTTAAGCTCGTCAAATTAGGACAATGCTCCCATTTCAATGAAAGTTCACCGTTCAAATGATTGTGGCTTAAGTCCAAATAATATAGATGTTGATATACTCCAAAAGCTTTTGTTATGTTTCCAGTAAGTTGGTTTTCTTCTAGCCTCAATCTAATTAATGTGCTACAACTCTCTAAGCTTGTTGGTATGGGCCCCGTGAAATGATTTTTGAAGGCAGCGAAATATTTCAATGATCTCCCAAAGCACACATCTTTTGGCAGTTCCCCCTCTAGTTCATTGTCACTCAAATCCAAGTTAGTCAAATTGGTTAACCTATTAAATTCAAAAGGCAAGGACCCAGAAAACATGTTTCCCCCTAGGGAAAGAAGTGTCAAGCTCCTCAAGTTGCATATTTCTCGTGGAATGGAACCGGAAATGACATTTTGTGAAATAATTAATATGGTTAAGTTGCCCAAGTTTCCAAGAGAAGTAGGGACTGGACCGGCCAAATTATTTTGGAAGAGGTTAAGCGCAGATAAATTTGACAAGTTTCCAATGGAATGAGGAATTGAGCCGATGAGATTGTTGGATGACAGGTAAAGTGCATGGAGAGAAGTGAATCTCGCAATTTCTGAAGGAATGGATCCTGACAATCTATTTCCCCATAGGGAAAGAAACGTCAAGCTCCTCAAGTTGCATATTTCTTGTGGAATGGAACTAGAAATGACATTCTGTGAAATGTCAAATATGCTTAAATTTGACAATTTTTTGATGGAATGAGGAATTGAGCCGGTGAGATTGTTGGATGCTAGGTAAAGTGTGTGGAGAGAAATGAGTCTCGCGATTTCTAAAGGAATGGATCCTGACAATCTATTTTCCCATAGGGAAAGAATCGTCAAGCTCCTCAAGTTGCATATTTCTTGTGGAATGGAACCAGAAATGGCATTCTGTGAAATGTCAAATATGCTTAAGTTGCCCACTTTTCCAAGAGAAGTAGGAATTGGACCGGCCAAATTATTTTGGAAGAGGTTAAGCATAGATAAATTTGATAAGTTTTCGATGGAATGAGGAATTGAGCCAGTGAGATTGTTGTATGACAGGTCAAGTTTATGGAGAGAAGTGAGTCTCGCGATTTCTGAAGGAATAGATCCTGACAATCTATTCTCCCATAGGAAAAGAACCGTCAAGCTCCTCAAGTTGCATATTTCTTGTGGAATGGAATTAGAAATGGCATTCTGTGAAATGTTAAATATGCTTAAATTTGACAAGTTTCCGATGGAGTGAGGAATTGAGCCGGTGAGATTGTTGGATGACAGGTCAAGTGTATGGAGAGAAGTGAGTCTCGTGATTTCTGAAGAAATGGATCTTGACAATTTATTTCCCCATAGGGAAAGAACAGTCAATCTCCTCAAGTTGCATATTTCTTGTGGAATGGAACCAGATAAATTATTTTGCGAAATTCTTAGTTCAACTAAATTGCCTGATTTTCCAAGAGAGGTAGGAATACGTGCACTCAAGTTGTTGGCACAAAGGTACAAATAATGAAGACTCTCCAACATACCTATTCTTGGAGGAATTTGCCCGGACAGTTCATTGAAGCGAAGATCAAGAGAGTTGAGTTTGGAAAGGTTACCAATACTTGAGGGGATGGAGTCATAGATCGAGTTGTTGGCGAGTTCAAAGCTAACCACACTAGTTAAGCACGAGAAGTCAAGGCCATCTAGAGTTCCTCTCAAACCAACATAGGAAAGATTTAGATGGATGATGGCTCCATAGTAGTTGCAAGCGACACCGGTAAAGTGGCAAGGATTGTCGCCATGCCATGAAGAGAGGAGAGATTGGCTATGGTTGTCAAAAGTAGATTTCCAATTTAGGAGAGCCTCTACTTCATCCTTATTCCTGGTCATGTGGACAGTGGACAGAGAAGTGGAGGAAGCGGAAACGCTTGGCCCTCGAAGTGAAGTGGTGTTGACCAAGAAGAGCAAGGAGAAGAAGAAGAAGAAGACATATAAAGGAGACAAGATGGACAACAATAATGAAGAAACCATGATTTTGGGGGGTATGGACGGTTTTTAGGAGTTAGAAGATGGTTCAAGTCTACATAACGTTAGCAAGATGAATGACATATTTATAGATGGAATGCCATCCCTGAAGCTCCTCAGTCGAGGCCAATGCCTTAAAGTTGGACAACGTTTTCCCACGAATGGAGGCCTTTTGTGAACAATTTTTTCTTTTGTTTTTTTGTGATTGACAATATATTGCAAAATAATATCTTTTGCTTTTCTGAACAGTTTAGCGTGTGCCATTGGGGTATAATAAGTAAATAGTACCGAACAATGGGACTCAAATCTCTAGTCATCCTAGAACAAGGGGAAAAAAAGGGACATCGTCGTTGAGTTTGGACTTTGCCCTCTCTTTATCCTGCCTTGGCCTCTCCAAAGGCAGACTATGCCTTAATCATCCCCCTAATTCTCTTGAAATTCCGATCCTCTCTGCCTCTCTCTCTCTCTCTATGTTCTCCATCAGCACCACGGTCTCTCCCTACAATCCTACCATCACCAACGCTCAAGATTCTCCGCCTAAATTTGGGGGAATAGGGTTTTAATTTAAGAAATTAGGAAATTGAGTTTAGACCATTTCAGAAAGAGATTAAGAAACCATGGGACTCCTTGATTTTTGGCCTTGTGGTGCAAAAAAAAAAGCCATTTTCAGCAACTATGTTGATTCCCTTCATGGACAAACCAAATGAAAACACAAAAGATGTTTCATTAGTATACTCAACGCCAATTGAAATCCCTTAATCAACCCCTTAATTTTAAATCTACCTACAATTGTAATGTCCATATGAAGATCATGCTACACAGCCTCTATGCTTTTTATAATGCAACCCGCTTTAATGGGTTGTGCGATCCACCATTTCATGTGTAAAGTTTTATTTCCCTCATGAATATCCTTTCTAAAAATTATATTGGCAAAATCTTTAATTTAAAATTTCATCAAAGCTAGACAATTCGTGATAGTATTTATAGTTCACGTCAACTTCTATTAGCATAAGACATTATAAGTCTTTCTCTGTGTAATTCAGAAATTATCTCTCGTCTCGTTTTATTGTCAATTCACGTCACCATTAAATCGTTGGAGTATAGAAAATGATGATGCTATTGAGAAAAGACTTGTGCTGTGAATTATTACTAGCTGACAAACTATTCGTGGGAAGGATATTATGATGGCGGGGACCAAGAAGCTAATGAGTCTCGTTCTCTTGTCTCTTATCTTTTCATGTTAGCATTTCGCATAGAGGTTATTATGTGAGCAATAGTGTCCCTTTTAACGCATTTTGCTCAGATGACCGGCATTATCTCCGCAAGAGTTTGAATAGTCTACACTAAACGCATCCAGAGACCAGGACCCGTAAACCTTCACGTACAAATGGAACATTAATCGACTTTGGGCTCATCCACTTTGATTCTTCGCAGACGGTTGACGACCAAGTCAAGGCACGGGGTTGATCTTGGATTCTGCAAATGAAATCTAGAATGAGCCGCTCGCTCAATTTCGAGGTTCTTGGAGTTGATGGCAAGAAAATCATGCAAGCAATGGGACTTAAAATACATGAATCTAGATTGACCAAGAAACAAAAAATGCGGGAGGCCGAAGTGCGTAAATATAAATACAATATGTAAAGATAATATTTTTTATTTGCCAAAAATTAGTTCAATATGTTATTGATCATGTAATATTACTCTAAACATGATTTTAATATTATTCATTTGTCAAATATGAAGCCAATATGAGATTGATCTTTCAAATAGATTACTCTAAAATGTAAGTAAACGGTGAGATAAATAGTCCTGTGATAATGGATTTTTTCATTGATCTTCTAATATATTTATTTGTCAAATATGAGACCAATTTGAGATTGATCATGCAATATAATTACTTCTCAGATATGATTTTAATATTCTTTAATTGTCAAATATGAGCCTTATATCAGTTTGATCTTTTAATCTCTTAATGTATTATTTGTTAAATATGAGCCAATGATGAGATAGGTATCCCTTTACTGTTAAATTCTTTCAAAACCTCGTCTTGAACAAGTTTCTTTAAAGATAAAAATTGCAGGTATTTCGGGATAGAATCTATATATACATAAAAAAAAATTATTAGAGCATTTATTACTGAAAATATGCATAGTTCTATTAGAGAATTATGGATAAGAATATATGAAAGTATACCAGTAATAGATCTTATTATCAAAATTTGCATAAGACTTAGATGTAGAGTTAGAGATATGTTAGGATTAAAGATTTGCTAAAGTGATAATCAAAAACAAATTACATAGAGTTTTATACGCAAGTGTGTTCTATGGCTCAATTTTGCTCAAGTTTTACCCACTCTCATGCTAGGTTGATGCTCTGCTTGCACAAGAATAATTTTACTTGGATTTTACTTAAATAGTGACCATGGAATGTATAGAACCCTATTCCGGGCCGATCCGGTATGAAATGAACTTATAATCATGGAATTGACTCAATCATTAGATTATAGATTATAAGTTCATAACCCTAGCCCACTCAAACAAGCATGAAACGTATGATTGCATATTCGTCCTTATTAGCATGATCCATTTTATTTTCACTTCTCTTTTTTATGTGGGCGGCGCAATCAGATTTTCTCTAGTGAATCTGTCATCGGTGTTGCTTGCAAAAAGTTACTCCATCTAGGGGCTTCAAGTGCCATCGAATGAAGGGGAAAATTCGTCCTTGTTGTGAAGAATTTTTTTTTTCTCGTTGACAATATTGTGCGATAAATCTTTACTTTTAAAAAAAAATTAGCACATATTCAGAAGTACAGGAATAATGAGTAAACAGTACAAAATGATGAATCTCAATCACAGTAGTTATCTTGCTCTTCAGATTGAGAGGGCATTTTATGGCATCTTGATCATTTTTATCCATGCTCGACTTACTTTTCCAAGCCTTCATTAATATTGACCTAGTTAGTCAAGTAAATCTGTGAAAAATTGATAAATTAAGTGTCGGTATGCTCAAACCACAAGTTATTGATTTGCTCCGGTCTTAAGTTAGAGCGAGTCTACGAGAGTGATAGTTGATATTATTGGAGGATGATGATGCAAGTATAGGGCCACTCATTTTAGCTAGGGGTGAGCGGTTCCAGGTTCCTTACAGGTTCCGCCTGGAACCTGAAACCTACCCTCGGGTACAGGTTCCTAATTTTTTGGAACCTGGAACCTACCCGTTGAAACTTGGAACCTGGAACCTACCCTATTACAGGGTTCCGGGTCGGTTCCGTGTTCTTACAGTTCTTTTTTTTTTTTTTTTTTTTTTCATCTTTAGTTAAGCAAAACTTTCACAATACTTATCTCGAGAAATAGCTACGCCAACTTATCACAACACTTTCACTTCCAAGACGTACTTCTCCATAACAGGACCCATAATGCCATCACTCCGAAATGAAGTATAAGCATCCATTGAACTATACAAGAAGTTTCATTAGCATCAGACCATTTTTCTGAAGCTCTATGTTGGGAAAGTCTCTCTGTCACAGCTCAATGGGACTTCCTAACAACTATGCATTGGAAAAGTTCAGATCGTCTACTTAGGAAGACCCGTCAAATATGCAGTTGTTTGTCAACTCATCCTCAAGAAGTCTTTCTAACCTACAAATTTTTAAAACATGTATATGAAGAGCTATTGTGTACTTAATAAATATATTCATTACTTTGCGAAACAAGAGCTTTTCAGTCACACTTACCTTGGTAGACCATAAAGAACAAGAATGGCTGTAACTTCGCATTTCCTTGTCAATTTCTGGGGTTGAGTTTTCATTCCAACAAGCCTGTGGCCTCCAAGTCTGGGTGAACCTGAATACAAAAGCAATGAAACGAGTGTGAAATTGAACAGGTGAATCTTGCTCAAGGATTTACTCTGGATTTCCTGAAAGCAAAATAAGTAGATGTCCAATATCATACACTGGATACAGTTTGCTCCTCGGAAAGACATAAACCTCTTGTCTCAGGCATGTGATGGTGGCCCTGCAGAAAAACTAGCATCAGGAATGGCGCGCCAACTTTGAAAGAAAACCCAAACCTCATACCATGTCGTACATTTTTTTCTCCAACAATAGCCTCATTAAGTGCTTGTCTTTCAACCAAAAGCATTGGAATTTGCTGATCCAATTTCATGTTCATTCCTTCATAGTAGTCTCTGATCGCATGATAAAGTGGTTGACAGTCACTAGTGTCCATGATAGCAGATTCCATGCACTCGAGGCATAAACTTCGTCCATCTCCCAAAGATATGTATGTTGTGTTCCACGACTGTCAGTAGGTAAAATAAATATCAAAAGAAAGAAAAACAAAAAAATGAGTACAGCTGATTCAATGCATTTAAAATATACAATCCGCAAGATTGTGGGAACAAAGCATGGCATTGCATTTACTTGTGCTAGCCTAGACCACTACCTCCAAACGCTCGCAACTACAACATCGAGCTGTGTTGTCATGCTCATGCGACGGACAGTACTTCTGGGACCAGAAAGGATGGCATATATACTCAATCAAACCAGCTCCATTTGTTGGGATCTGTGAAATGAAATAGAAGCTTACAATAGAATCAAAAGGTAAAAGACTAAAGTTACATTAATGCCATACTCCCTTGAAATTGCATAAACATAATAGACAAGAACAACTTGGACTCAGCTTCTCTCACTTCAGTAGCATGCTATTTTAACAAATCCCAGGTCTACATACGGAAGGCTCAATGAGAAAAATATGGTCCACTTGTCACTAAAATGAACATAACATGGTCGAGTTAAATGACTTAAGTTAAATTCAACTGTCATACGTCCTACAAAAACATTTTGCAAGCTAAAAATCCAAATAAACTGAGATAAATCCAACCCTACCGTCTCGTCGTCGATCAGCCGGTAGGCCCCGCCGGAGTCTCCAAGGGCGTCCCACGTCGCCCCCGACCAGACAGGCGGAAGGAGAGAGAGAGTAGGGGTGCGACTGAGCTGGAGGTGGAGGTGGAGGTGGAGGTGGAGGCGGAGGCGAAGGGGTGTGGAGTTAAGGCTCATTAGGCGGCTGGGCGAACGGCGAGCGGCGTCGGGACGACTGGGCGAGCGGCGAGCGGCTTCGAGGCGACTGGGCGAGTGGCGAGCGAGCAGCGTTAGGGCGGCTGGGCGAGCGGCGAGCGTCGACGGCAAGCGGCTGAGCGGCGAAGCGAGCGAGGGGTGACGGCGTCCAGCGGCGGTGTCAAGGGAGGTGGCTCTCGGCGGCGCGGACGGCACGACAGCTCGTCGGGCTCAACGGCGAGACGGCTCGTCGGACGAGCGGTGGGTGGTGGTGGTTCGGTGGCCAAGAGGTGGTGGTGAGTAGGGCGTGGGGCGGCGGTGTGGTGGTGGGTGAAGCAAGAAGAAGAAGAAGAAGAAGAAGGGGGGGTTCCGTCCGAGAGAGGGGGAGAGAAAGAGAGAGAGAAGAAAAGAAAAAAGTGGGTGGGAGTGGGGGAGCAGGAAGTGACGTGAGGAGAGGAAAAAGGGGAGAAAAGACAGAGAGAGAAAGAAAGGGAAAGGGGGGAAATCGTGGGGTACTTCAGAGTTTTTTTTTTTTTTTTAATTGTAAATTTAACCGGTTCCGGTTCCGCCGGTTCCAGTTCCTATGGGAACCGGAACCGGAACCAGTCTTCTTAGAACCGGGAACCGGTAAGGAACCTGCGGTTCGGTTCCCCGGTTCTCGGTTCTACCCGGGAACCACGCTCACCCCTAATTTTAGCATGCCTTTTCTCTCATTTCCAGATTATAGTACCTTCTCTCCCTTACAAAGGCAGCAGTTCAACCTTATTTTTGTACGAATTGAATTCGGTTCAGTCAAAAATTATGAAATTCAATTGGGTCCCATGTAGGTTATTTATATGCACCAACCAGTTACTTAACATAATCTTTCTTATATAGTAGTTTATCTAGTGATTGCTGGATCAAATCACCATGATGAATGTCATAACATAGAGAAGATCACATTTGTTCATGCATCAAGTAATTTCTCGTCAGGGATTGCACTTTTATTATTACTTGATATTATATGTTTGGATCTATCCCCATATGGTCGATGTACGCGTTGGATGGTCATGGCCATATGCAATCGATGGATCAATACGAGTAAATCCTGCTATGATCGGTTACAACCATCCAAGGGATGGAAGGGATTACATTCCTAGATATTAGGTGCTCTCGACCTGCGTTTCCAAACTTCCAACTTGCTTTTGGTCGCTCAAAAGACAAGAACCACACCGGTCATCAATCAATAACCATCACGCAAATTCATTATTGTTGAGCTACTATGCCACACTACCAAAAACATCATCCTCATGTTATAATCTTGAACATAAAGCAGTATAATCTTTAAAAATCCGAGAGTAATAGTAGGCACACGAATTGGTGACGAGATATGTAGAGAAACTTCGTTAATAAGTTTTACAAATTATATGTAAAAGCAAAGTTACAAGTAGAAGGAAGGAAGTATCTTCGGATGTAGTAACATCTCAAGGATTATAGTCGGTTCCAGTATTTGTTTGGACTGCTAGAGCTGGAAGAGTAGAGTGAGCCAAATGGATAGGCCAAAGTACTATAACTATGCTTTGCAATTCCTCTATATCTTAAACGCCTTTCATCGATGGAAGATAACTTTTTTGTATATGCAAGTTTCTCTCTACAGCACTAGTGCATGCTCTTCACTCGAATTTTTTTGAAATTTCTTTATATCACAAACTCACCACCCTTATGTTTGTTTGTGCCTAAACAATTTATCGATTTGCTGATATCCTATTGATATGTGAAAAAGATATATAATTCCATGTCAGACTACACGTTATTGTATCATACTATTAAGACAAGTTCCTTGAAAATTAATTCACGGAAAAATCAAGACAGTAAAATATGAAAAAGAGAGATGAAAACGATCATCCCATAAATATTAGTTCTAAGCGAGAGGACCAAAATCAATGGTAGATTTCAAAATTAGTACTTTAAAGCAGTTTTTCATTAAAACATTATATCTTTTCCTTTTTCAACGAGTGTGGTGTGTACTTTGCTCTTAGGTTATGCATGTTTGACTTACTTTTCCAAGTCTTCATTGAAATTGACATGTCAAGCAAATTTGTGGAAAATGGCCGATTTGAGGGTTCGTATTCTTGAACCACTAGTTATTCACATCAATTCGTGAGTCTTATCATCTTGCTCTGGCCTTTGAGTTGCCACAAGTCCATTGATAATGATTCCTATCCAGATTTCCATTTCAAGTAATTTGATTCATGGAATCGGATTCTCTTTTGATTATTTCAGTGATATAAAAATTCAGATTTTTAGAAGAATTCTAAAAATTTCTTGACCCATTGTCTTGTTCAAACTGTGATTTCCTGATGGTGAAGGGGCAAAAAAAAAATCTTTGGCTTCACTTTTTCTTCGGGCTTTCTAAAGAACTCTTCCAATTGATATTAATGGAAAGCAAGGAAATAGACTCGAACCCTTTCCAATATAAGTCACAGCGTTCAGATTATTTCTATTCAGTTGCTGCTTTTAATAGATGATAATCATGAGAGTCCGTTTGATTTGGAATTGGCGTTTTTTATTTCTGAAGTCTCGTGATTGTTGTCATGCTTTGGTGGAGTTTAGGTCGATCTTTCAGTTTCAAAAAAATTCCTAATTGGTTGTAACATGGAAGGACGCAAAGCCTCTCGAGAAGTTAAATTCTTATTTTGTATTATATACAATTAAAAGTTTAGCGTGGGGTATTGACTTACAATATAAGAAAATTGCACGATATGTGACCGCACGAGTTTTTTTTTTTTTTTTTTAACCACTGATTGTAATCTTTTCACTAAAAAAAAGTATTTCACAAAAATTTTAATTTTTTCCCGACAATGCGCGTGCCATTTCTAGTAACCTTAGAAAGACACCAATCCTGTTGGAGTGTGTATAGATTTCTTCTTGTATTATTCACGGTGGATAAAAAGGGAAGCCAGTGGTCACCCATTCCCTATCAAACTCAATGAACGAATCTTGTTCATGCGAAATGCCCACTTTTAGATAGTAATAATCAAGTCATAATTGTTTCGAGGTATACGTAACGAAAAAGTCGCACGTAGAAATGGAAACTAATCAAGCTACTCGTGATATACGAGATGGATTCTTTGAATTTTGCCGAGTCCAATTAAGAAGTTCTTAATTGTGCTGAGTTCATGCTTGAAAATGCCTAGCTTGAGTATCTTACTTTGGAGCCAAGCTAATCGAGCTGTTGAATTACATTTGAGTGCATGCATATGATCAGACTATAAATACAATACATAGAAAAACAGCATTATTTATACTCCCTTTTGCAGTATCTCTCAATTCTTACTTGAGTTAGACTCGAGCTAGACTCCAGCTCACAGCAGATTTACTTGCTAATTGTAGAATCGAATAGTCGGGCTTGAATTTATTGAAAGCTAAATCAAGGTCGAACTGGATATTGAGCTTTGCATAAATCCAGTTAACTTGAGCTCGACCACGATGGAAATGTCGATTTGTTTTGATTTATGCCACTTAATCTCGGTAAATGATGGGTCTCATTGTAGTAGTCATTATGTTCTCGATTTCATCCACTGGAATTGAATAATTGAATAAGATATAACACCCCAAGGGCATTTATGACGTTAGTGCTCTAATTAAGCTGTCGTGTCATTGACTTGCGTTTTGGTCTTGTTGACCTATTCAAGTAAAGTCGCCGTAAATTTTAGTTCGACGCAAGCCCCTAGTTTCAACATGATGTGAGATTAGCCTTTCAGTTGGTAAGCGGTCCAGTCCATAAGTTGGTTTAATCGAATTTTGAGGGTTCTATCAAGTATACATACTCGAAATTTCCATAAACTTCCAACATTAAAACTATCGCATCATCTTGTTCTCAATTTATTTAGACCTTTTCATAAGGTTTCTTACCCTCCATATTCACAATTCCTTAAATGGTTTGATTAGTTTGGGAGTCACTGTCATCCTTGCCTTTCTCCATTAAGTTTTACTGAATCGATGTCCCATGTCATTTTATTAAAATTATAGAGGGATGTGACAGAACCAATTGAAAGTTTGGGACTTATATTGCACACATACAAAAGTTAAGGGAGTTAGTTGAATCAACTAGAGTTTGAATTGCACCCATAGGTTCATTATCCCTTTCGAAATGGAAAACTACATTCAACGATGTTGATCTGATGCATTTTGCAAAATCTTTCCTGATCTCATTGCGATAAGCTGGAAACCATAGTGAAGTAAGACCCCCACAGAAGCCTTCCCATGATTATTTTTGATGCCACGACTCCAAAGTACAATTGCCGACGCGGCAGTGATCGAATAATGTTCAAAGGTAAACAAGCTCTGAAGTGAAAATAATTAAGATGGTGGGATTGGTAAGGACTAAGAAGATAATCCAAATTGTCGAGTAAGATTGGCTCTTATAATCCTGATAAGCCCGCAAAAGAGAAGCAACTGTTCTTAGCAAGAGTATTAACTTTTTGCTGGTGACTTAAATACCCAACAGACTGAACCCCCCCGGCGCAAACCAAAAATAAATAAATAAATAAATAAATAAAACAAACAAACAAACAGCAAACGGTGCACCCGTAAAGCTAACTTCAAAACTTACAATCCCCTTCCGATGCTCGAAATTTCCTGCCTTTGAGATCACGAAGTTGCTCCAACGTGACTGCACAGAATGGCATCTCCGGGGGTACTTGAACGCGGAGCTTCCGAGAAACCTGTCTCATGGACGGTTGAAGCCGCGGATTGGCTCGCAGACACTTGAATGCTAGCCATGCGATAGAGATCACGTCTTCCGCATCTTGAAGTCAAACTCTAGAAGGCGACAGACGTTGATCTAGCACATCCTTCAACAGTATTGGCAACTCAATTTCGGTGGATGATGAATATTCCCAAGAAAAAATATCTTCCAGATACTTTCCCATGATTGTCTCTAATGTGATGACTCCAAAGTTATACACATCACATTTTTCAGTTGATATTGTAGAATAAGCCAGCTCTGCAAGTGAAGTTATCAAAACTTGTTCATAACCTCATCAGCTACACTTGAGTCAACGACATGGATTCCTCTTCATGTGATGGGTATAGGTAAAAAATTACGAGCAGATATCATTTTGATTACATAAATTTAGTATCCTCGAACTAGCCAGATCAATTACAATGCCTTTCTGGATCCTTAATGTCATTGAAAAGAAAGAAATTATAAAGGTCATAAATACCTAGAGCGATGTAGTCGACAATACCAGCTAATGCAGTCCATTTTGATGAATAATAGTCGTGCCGTGCCAAAATCAGAAACCCGTACTTCTGAGGGGGCATTTTATGGCATCTTGATCATTTTTAATATCCATGCCCGACTTACTTTTCCAAGCCTTCATTGAAATTGACCTAGCCAGTCAAGTAAATCTGTGAAAAATTGATCAACTTAAGTGTTGGTATACTCAAACCGCAAGTTATTAATTTGCTCAGGTCTTAAGTCAAAACTGTATGAGATCAATACGAGTAAATCCTGCTATGATCAGCTACAACCATCCAAAGGATGGAAGGGATCACATTCCTAGATACTAGGTGCTCTCGACCCGCGTTTCCATACTTCCAACTTGCTTTTGGTCACTCAAAAGACAAGAACCACACCGGTCATCAATCAATGACCTCGCGCAAATTCATTGTTGTTGAGCTGCTATGCCACACTACCAAAAGCATTATCCTCATGTTTTAATCTTGAACATAACGGATTATATTCTTTAAATATCCGAGAGTAATAGTAGGCACATGAATTGATGACAAGATATGTAGAGAAACTTTGTCAATATGTTATACAAATTATATGTAAAAGCAAAGTTACAAGTAGAAGGAACTATCTTTGGATGCAGTAATATCTCAAGGATTATATAGTGGGTTCCAGTATTTGTTTGGACAGTTAAAGCTGAGGGAGCTGAGTAAGCCAAATGGACAGGCCAAAGTCCCATAAATATGCTTTGCAATTCTTCTATTTTTAAATGCCTTTCACTGATGGAAGATAAGTATTTTGTATATGCACGTTTCTCTCTACAGCACTAGTGCATGCTCTTCACTCGAAAATTTTTGAAGTTTCCTTAGATCACAAACTCACCCCCCTTATGTTTGTTTGTGCCTAAACAATTTATCGATTTGTTGATATCCTATTGATATATGAGAAAGATATATAATCCCATGTCAGACTACACGTTATTGTATCATACTATTAAGACAAGTTCCTTGAAAATTAATTCACGGAAAAATCAAGATAGTAAAATATGAAAAAGTGCGAGATGAAAATGATAATTCCATAAATATTAGTTCTAAGCGAGAGGACCAAAATCAACAGTAGATTTCAAAATTAATACTTTAAAGCAATTTTTCATTAAAGTAATATATCTTTTCATTTTGGGAAAAAGCCACTAAAAATTGCAAATTTTGCCCAGAATGACAAATTTACCCCAAATTTTTTTTGTGACACAAGACATCCCAAAATTTTCCAACTATGACACATTTACCCCGAACTCTATTTCCAAGGGCATTTTTGTCTTTTAATTTTTTTTATTTTTCCGTCTTTCCTCTTCTTCTTCTTTTCTCTATTTTTTTTCCCTTCTTTTTCCTTCTTCTCTCTTCCCTCCATCGGCCTTGGCGAAGGGATGGCGGACTCAGGTGAAGGCCGCCCTCACCTGGGTCGAGCGAAGACAACCCTCGTCGACCTAGGCCAGGATAGCCCTTGCTAGACTCGACGAGGACAACCCTCGCCTGGGCCAGATCTAGCAAGGAATGCCCTCGCCTGACTCCAGTGAGGGTCGCCCTCGCCAGCCCAAGGGAGGGCTGCCCTCGCTTGCGTCAGGAGAGGGTTGCCCTCCCCGAATCGGGCGAGGGCAGGCCTGCCCGACACCAGCGGGGGGGGCCCTCGCCTGAGTTTGGCTTCCCTCTGTCATGGCCGGTGGAGAGAAGAGAAAAGAAGAAAAAGAAAAGAAAAAAGAAAACAACAAGAAAAAAAAGTAAAAGATGAAAATGCCCTATAGTTTTGGATAAATGTGTCGTAATAATGGCGAAGTTTGGGATTTTTGTGTTCTGAAAAAAAAAAAAAAAAGTTTAGGGTAATTTTGTCACACTGGGCAAAGTTTAGGATTTTTGATATCTTTTTCCCTTCCCCTTTTCAATCAGCTTGGAGTGTACTTTGCTCTTAGGACAAGCATGCTTGACTTACTTTTCCAAGTCTTCATTGAAATTGACATGTCAAGCAAATTTGTGGAAAATGGTCGATTTGAGGATCCGTATTCTTGAATCACTAGTTATTCACATCAATTCGTGAGACTTATCATCTTTCTCTGGTCTGTGAGTTGCCACAAGTCCATTGATATTGATTCCTATCCGGATTTTCGTTTCAAGTGATTTGATTCGTGGAATGAGATTCTCTTTCAATTATTTGAGTGATATAAAAATTCAGATTTTTAGAAGAATTCTCAAAATTTCTCATCGACCCATTGGCTTGTTCAAACTGTGTTTTTCTGATGGTGATGGGGCAAAAACAATCTTTGGCTTCACTTTTTCTGCGGGCTTTCTAAAGAACTCTTCCAATTGACAGTAATAAAAAGCAAGGAAATAGACTCGAACCCTTTCTGAAATAAGTCACAGCGTGCAGATTATTTCCATTCAATTGCTGCTTTTGACAGATGATATTCATGAGAATTCGTTTGATTTGGAATTGGCCTTTTTATTTCTGAGAGTCTCATCATTGTTGTCATGCTTTGGTGAAGTTTAGCTCGATATTTCGGCTTCAACAAAATTCCTGATTGCTTGCAACATGAAAGGACACAAAGCTTCTCGAAAAGTTAAATTCTTAGTTTGTACTATATAGAATTAAAATTTTAGTGTGGGGTATTGACTTACATGACAAGAAGATCGCCCGATATGAGGCCACATGAGTTATGTTTTTTTTTTTATTTTTTACCATTGATTATAATCTTTTCACTAAAAAAAGTATTTTACAAAAATTTTCATTTTTTTCCCGGTAACGCGCGTGCCATTTCTAGTAACCTTAGAAAGACACCAATCCAACTGGAGTGTGTATAGCTTTCTTCTCGTAATATTCACGATGAATAAAAGGGAAAGCCAGTGGTCACCCATTCCCTATCAAACTCAATGTACGCATCTTGTTCATGCGAAATGCCTAATTTTAGATAGTAATAATCAAGTCATAATCGTTCGGAGGTATACGTAACAAAAAAGTTGCACGTAGAAATGGAAACTGATCATGCTACTCGTGGGATAGGAGATGGATTCTTTGAATTTTGCTAAGTCCAAGTAAGTCTTAACTAGGCCGGCCTTGTAAGAGTTTTCCTAATGTGGGCTACATTAATTGACGTTGTAATTTACCGTTTTACGGGGTTTGGTCTAAGGTGAGATAAAAGATTTCTTAATTAGTCTAATATGGGGTTGGCTAGTGTGGGCCGAGTTGAGCCTGGCTCGTAATGAGAGGGCCTGGTTGGAAACTCTATAAATAGTGCTCAAGTCTCTTCTCTAACCCTAATTCTCACAAGTATCCTTACAAAAGGAGCGTTTACTTAGCGCTAAAGGATGAGGGGCCGTCTCATTGAGCTAGTGATACAGAGGGCAATAGAGGAGAAGGACTTGCACGTGGAACATCGTTTTTTCCGCTTCAAAAACGATAGATCCCAAAACAGGTGCATTAATCTTTCTACTCAAATATACGTGTTCTTGTTCTGGTTATGGAGATCTTGGGATTGTGCAATTTTGCATCCAATATGTGGTATTAGAGCAACCATAACCCTAGAACTCGAACGCATATAATTTTGCCATAATTTGAGATTTTCGAGATTTTTTGTTCAATAAAAATAAAATAAAATTATATATTCGAACTAGGCTCGGTGAGACGAGCAAAACCGTGGGCAGCGCATTGCCGGGGGAGGCCCCGCGCATGGCCACGCGCCGCCAGGGCGTCGAGCACGCGCCCCACGTGCGGTCACGCTCCCTCACGCGCTCACACGTGCGGGGTGCGGCTCGCGCGTGTGAAGCACGTGGGTGTTGACGTCACAATGACGTCAGCGACCCGGACTCGACCCAACCTGATAAGCGGCCAACCCGACTCGACCCGACCCGAGGATCCGACCCGGCCTTGTCAACTGTTGACCGGACCAGTCAATCGGTCGGACCGGACGGCTGGCTCGGACGGACGAGTCGGGAACCGATCGGACCACTGCCGATTGGACCAGTTTTGACCGGCCTACTTCGCTCGCGTGTGAGCTCCACTCGCCGCGCACTCAGGCGATGTGTGCGGGCGCGTGGATGCTCCGATCGGCGCATGGCTGGCGGCGTTGAATTCGTATGTTCGCCATCTATGTTGTGGTGTATTTATTTTATATGTTTGATAATTTTATGAATGTGAAAATACATGCGAAACCCTAAATACATGTATTTTTAGTGTATTTTTGCGTATTTTTCTTGTATTTTTCTGTGGTTTTGGAAATACAGGTGTTGGGTTACTGGCATGTTATCACATAAACATCATAAAAGTGTTATTCATTAATAATATACAATAAAATTTAATTTTTATTAATGAATAAAGTAATGTAATTAGCATGATATGTGATTTTAGTGATTTACTATCACTGAAGTTAAAATCACATATGTATGGTGTATATGAGATTTAAAGTTTATATCCCTAGTATGAGAGAGTTTCAAGAATTTAATTGAGTTGTGACCGCCAAAGTGGCACACTTAATTGGGTTTGAGAAATTTCAGTCTTGTATAATGATTGTGATGTATCCTAGTCTAATGCGTAGTCATACTTCCAAATGAGGTGATTATGTATTAGTTTATGGAGGGATACATGATGGTGTGGTGGAGGAGTGACTGATCCTAGTGGTTCATATGCTCAAAGGTGATGAATTCACGAATATATTCTCATAACCGCTATCATGTGGGAAGTGTACAACTACATGTCATGTATTCTGCCCAAAGGTGATTATGTGATTTTGCATGTAACTCTCTGGATGTGTACTTGTACGTCAAGTATCGCAGTGCTCACATGATGCTAATTATATATATTTCGTCTTTCAGTCACATTTTCTGTAAACGGTAACTCCGTTACTATTGAGGTTCTTGCTGGTTCGAATTTTAAGAGATGGAAATAAGATTTTCTGTTTGCTATGGAGATGGCAGATGTTCATATGGCTCTTACTGCCGATTGGCCGGCAGATCTTACTGCCGAGAGTACAAAGGTTCAGAAAACACATTTTGTTACTTGGGAAAAGAGCAATAGAATTTGCTTACTGTCCATGAAGCGTTCCATTTATGAACACTTGAAAAGTGATTTGCCTGCAGACTGCACTGCTAAGAAAATGATGGAAGCTTTGATGGGTAAAAACCGTGTCTCGCCTAATACTGAGATAGGGACACACCTGCAAATACTATTTACTATGAAGTATGATGGTTCTGGTGGAGTTAGAGATTATATTTTGAGGATAGTAGATTTGCAAACAAAGCTTCAGGCGCTCAATGTTGTTATTCCCACTTTGCTTGCATTGTGCATCAAGCTCTAAATACTCTTCCTCCTGATTTTGGGATTATCAAGACTAATTATAGTTCCCAAGATGAAACCTGGTCAGTTAATGACCTGATTGCAAGGGTGGTGGCAGAGGAAGAAAAATTGATGAAAGATAAAGGGCACATTGCCCTTTATGCTTCTAATTCTAGCAGTGATAAAGGTAAGAATGTGAAAAATTATACTTATAAGGGCAATTATGAAGTTGCTGGTCCTTCCAACAATAAAGGAAATTTTGAAGGTGCTGGACCTTCTAACAGTTTAGGTCCTAAGAAAGCATTCACCAAGAATGATAGTGTTCTTTGCTACTTTTGCAGGGAGAGAGGACACGTAAAGAAACGCTGCAATAAGTATAAGGCCTGGGTTGTCCAAGAGAACTAAGAGGGAGCCTAAAGGTAATGATTCTTTGGCATTTGTTTGTGAATTCAATCTATCTAAAACCCCAACCAATTCTTGATGGCTAGATAGTGATGCAACTAATCATGTTGCGTGTACCATACAGAGGTTCATAAACCAAAGGACGCAAAATCAGGATGAATCAAAGCTTACTGTGGGAAACAACATTGAAGTTAGCGTCGAGTTCGTGAGAGATGTTATTTTAATTTTAGATTCCGGTTTTAGGATGATGTTGAGAAACACTTTTTACGCATCTTCCTTTAGGCGGAATTTAGTTTATGTGTCTTGTTTGGACATGCGTGGATACTCTTTTGAAATAAAGAGCAATAGTATTTTCATGTTTTACGATTCAAATAAGATTGAGTGTTGCAATTTATCCAATGGATTATATCGATTGAGTTTATCTCCCAACGACATGTACGTTACTTATTCAGCTGAAAAAGTTGTTTCCAAAAGGCCTCTATATAAGGAACAGTCTTATACATTGTGGCATAAACGTCTTAGTCACATCTCTAAAGAAAGAGTAGAAAGGCTTATAAAAGCTGACATCTTGCATACTCTTAAAAGTGATCTAGAGACTTGCTTGGACTGTTGTAGAGGTAAGATGACTAAGATAAAGAAGAAATCCGCCGTATGAAGTTTTGACTTATTGGAGGTTATTCACACTGATATTAGTGGACCATACACGGCTACTTTGTATAGAAATTTTTATTTTATCACATTTATTGACGACTTTTCCCGATATGGATACTTATACTTGATTAAAGAAAAGCCCGAGTCTCTTGACAAATTTAAGATTTTTCGGACTAAAGTGGAGAAATAATTGAGAAAAGTTATAAAGATTGTCGATCTGATCATGGTGGTGAGTATTTTGATAGACACGGTGATGCTGGACAACTTAAAGGGCCATTTGCTAAATACTTAGAGGATTCTCGGGATAATACGTCGCTTTACTATGCCCGGAAGTCCTGAACAAAATGGTGTAGCTGAAAGGCGCAATCGTACTCTTATGAACATGATGAGAAGTATGATTAGTATGACCAATTAACCCGATTTTCTGTGGGGTGAAGCTTTGAAAACAGCTCTTTATATTCTAAATCGTGTTCCTACTAAAGCGGTTCCATTAACTCCTTTTGAATTGTGGACTGGACATAAACCTAGCTTGAATCATCTTAAAGTTTGGGGATGTCCTGCAAAGGTGAAGTTATATAATCCGACATTAAGTAAGTTGGATTCCAAAACTACTTGGTGTTACTTCGTATCCTACCTAGATCATTCAAAGGGGTATCGGTTTTATAACCCTAGTGGAGGTACAAGAATTTGCAGAATCTCAGACTGTAAAATTTTTGGAATTTAATGTAGCTGAAAAGAGTAGTTACTCACGAACTATTGAAGATGATAGTATGGTGGGGATTACTAGATCCCTATCTCATCTTGTGCAGACAATTATGGAGCCTCGTGCACCACAAACTGAGCCTGTTGTGGCCTAGGATCCTATTGTTAAGACAGTTCCTGAAGAAATTCCACAAGCCCCTCGATTCGATTGAGGATGAAGTAGCTCCACTCAAAAGATCGACTAGGGAAAGGCGTTCAGCTATACCACCATACTATGTAGTCTACCTTGGAGAGCATGATTATGATATTAGTTGTGTTGTTGATCCGGTGACTTATATGGCTGCCATCTCATGTCCTCAATCAGATTTATGGCTAGATGGGATGAAAGATGAGATGCAATCTATGAAACACAATGGTGTTTGGGAGCTTATTGAATTGCCTGAAGGTTGTAAACCTATTGGTTGCAAATGGGTATACAAAACTAAAAGGGATTCCAAATGGAATATTGAAAGGTTTAAAGCCAGACTGGTAGCTAAGGGTTTCACTCAAAGAGAAGGAATAGATTATGAAGCAACATTTTCTCCAATTTCTTCTAAAGATTCCTTTAGAGTGATCTTAGCATTGGTAGCTCATTTTGATATAGAGTTACACCAGATGGATGTTAAGATTGTTTTTCTAAATGGAGACCTTAATGAAGAGGTTTATATAGTGCAGCCTGAAGGTTTTGCAGTAGATGACTCATGTAAGCTTGTTTGTAGATTGAAAAAGTCTATTTATGGCCTTAAGCAACTTTCTAGACAGTGGTATTTAAAGTTTCATAGTGTCGTCACTTCATTCGAATTTATTGAGAACAAAGTATATCAGTGTATATGCACTAAGGTCAGTGGGAGGAAATATATTTTTCTCATACTTTATGTGGATGATATTTTGCTTGCAAGTAGTAACATTGGTTTACTGCATGAGATAAAGCGGATGTTATCGAAAAATTTTAACATGAAAGACCTTGGTGATGCGTCTTTTGTTCTTAGCATTGAGGTCCATAGGGATCGTTCTTGCCATTCATTGGGTTTGTCTCAAAAGGCATATATTGATCGCATTTTAGAAAGATTCAATATGCAGCATTGCAAACCAGGAAACACTCATGTTATTAAGGGTGATAAATTGAGTCTTTCACAATGCCCTAATTCAGATTTTGAGAAAACTCAAATGAAGAATGTACCTTATGCTAGTGTGCTTGGAAGTATAATGTATGCTTAAGTTTGCACTATACTAGATATTGCTTTTGCGATAGGGCTTCTAGGCAGATATTAGTCAAATCCGGGACGCGATCACCGGGTTGCTGCCAAGAAGGTTTTAAGGTACTTAAAGAGAACAAAAGATTATATGCTGATTTATAGACATGTTCCAGACTTGCAACTAGCGGGCTATTCGGATGCAGATTTTGCTGGTTGTCAAGATGATAAGAAGTCAACGGCAGATACATATTTATGTTGGCAAGAGGTGCAGTATCATGGAAGAGCGAGAAACAGAAATCCATATCTTATTCTACCATGCAAGCGGAGTTTGTAGCGTGCTTTTCAGCTGCTACTCAAGCTATTTGGCTCTGAAACCTCATTAGGGAGTTATCAGTTTTTGATTTTGTGGATAGGCCCATACAGCTACATTGTGACGATAATTCTGCAGTGTTGTTTATTAATAACAACAGAAATCTCAATGGGTCTAAACACATAGAGGTCAAGTTTTTGACCATAAAGGAATTAGTGTAGAATGGTGACGTTGCAGTAGATTATATTCCTACGATGATATGGTTGCAGATCCATTAACTAAAGGCCTACGCCCATGTGTATTTGAGCGACATGTTATTAGCATGGGCCTAGGAGCATCTTGGGATGCTGTTATTTAGTGGGAGCTGTGTTCTATTTTTCCTTGAATATAGTTTACATCTGTATTTGTTACAATTTAGTAACACTTTGATACATATATGTGTGTGTGTGTGTGTGTGTGTGTCAACTTTTGCATTCAATAAAATATTTTTGAATGGATTGTTGTTATATTGAATATATATATATATATATATGTTAAAAGTCTCAGGGTATTGTTTAAACCTTGAGTGAAGGCTAAGGGCATCCGGTTATTAGTCTTGTGTATATGTTTTGTTATACATAAAGAAAGGTTAACCGTAAGGACAAGACATATGTGGGTTCATTGGAACCATAAAGACATCATCTAGTGGCACAAGTTTTTGCGACGCTTAAGGTAAGAGAATGATGACTAACAAATGGGATATTTCTATAAGAGATGTTATCCATTTGACATACTACCATATTGAATCCATATCAATAAAGTTGAAAGCACTCGTGACCATGGAAGGCTCTATGTGTACATGCAGTTACCGCCATAATTCTGTGTTTGAGACTTTATGGGATATGATTAACTATTAAAAATTATTTCTAGACCAATGTGTGCACATACAGTACAATTTCAATTAATATAGCCCAAGTGGGAGAATGTAAGAGTTTTCCTAATGTGGGCTACATTAATTGACGTTGTAATTTACTGTTCTACTAGATTTGGTCTAAGGTGAGATAGAAAGTTTCTTAATTAGTCTAATATGGGGCTGGCTAGTGTGGGCCAAGTTGAGCCTGCCCGTAATGAGAGGGCTTGGTTGGAAAACTCTATAAATAGTCTTTCAAGTCTCTCCTCTAACCCTAATTCTCACAAGTATCCTCATATAAGGGGCGTTTACCTAGTGTTAAAGGGTGATGGGGCTGTCTCATTGAGCCAGTGATACAATGGGCAATAAAGGAGAAGGACTTGCGCATGGAACATCAGTTTTCCGCTTCCACTTCAAGAACGATGGATCCCAAAACAGGTGCATTGATCTTTCTACTCAAATATGTGTGTTCTTGTTCTGGTTATGGAGATCTTGGAATTGTGCAATTTTGCATCCAACAGGCCTAACTTGAGTATCTTGCTTTGGAGCCAAGCTAATCGAGCTGTTGAATTATGTTTGAGTGCATAAATATGATCAGACTATAAATACAATATATAGAAAAACAGCATTATTTTTTTATACTCCCTTTTGCAGTATCTCTCAATTCTTACTTGAGTTAGACTCGAGCTAGACTCCAGCTCACAACAGACTTACTTGCTAATTGCAGAATCGAATGGTCGGGCTTGAATTTATTGAACAACTAAATCAAGGTCGAACTGGATACTGAGCTTTGCATAAATCCAGTTAACTTGAGCTCGACCACGATGGAAACGTCAATGTGTCTTGATTTATGCCACTTAATCTCGGTAAATGATGGGTCTCATTATAGTAGTCATTATGGTCTCGATTTCATCCACTGGAATTGAATAATTGAGTAAGATATAACACCGCAAGGGCATTTATGATGTTAGTGCTCTAATTAAGCTGTCATGTCATCGACTTGCGTTTTTGGTCTTGTTGAGCTATTCAAGTAAAGTCGCCGTGAATTTTAGCTAAAGGCAAGCCCCTCGTTTCAACATAATGTGAGATTAGCCTATCAGATCGTAAGCGGCCCTGTCCATAAGTTGGTTTAATCAGATTTTGAGGGTTCTATCAAGTATACATACTCGAAATTTTCATAAACTTCCAACATTAAAACTATCGCATCATCTTGTTCTCAATTTATTTAGGCCTTTTCATAAGATTTCTTACTCTCCATATTCACAATTCCTGAAATGGTTTGATTCGTTTCAGAGTCACCGTCATCCTTGCCTTTCTCCATTAAGTTTTACTGAATCGATGTCCCATGTCTTTAAGCTAGTTTCGCGCTTCAGTGCTTATAGCTTATATAATCCCGAAATAGCTGTTCGCCTTTACTAGGAGTTCAAGAAAGCCAACTCATGGCCCCAACCTTGGAAGCTTGTTGGTTTTCTTTTAAAAACGGAAGCCATCCGCAACGACGTGGCCTGCAAAAGGCCAGACTGCAGGTGCATCTCCTCTTAGTTTTGAGTAGGTGAAACCATTTTGTTTTCGTTCTTCTCTACATTCTTACTGGCAAGAATTTGCCTATGATTTTATCAACTGATATTTCAATATAGAAAGATCTTATTTCTTCACCGCGGACTCTCGCGTCATTTTCTTGAAAAGATATTAGATCGCCATGGGACACTTTCAAATGAGTAATGCTTACCATTCTATTATTCACACAAACCCTTCGATGACTTTGGGAGTGTTTCTTTGTGTTTTTTTTTTTTTCTGTTTATGAACAAAAATTCTGTTTTTTGTTTTCAGGAACAAAAAAAGAACAGAAACGCGTTTGTTTGCGTTTTTGTTCCAAATCTGTTTTTTTTTAAAAACAAAATTGAAACAGAAATAAGAAACAAAAAAAGTTGTTTCTTGTTTAACAATTTTTAAGAACAAATTTTCTCTCTCCTTTCTTTTCTTCTTTATTTTTCTTCTTCTTTTTTTTTTGGCCAGTCGTCGGCCTCGACCATGGCTGGCGACCAGCCGTCAAGGGTCGGCAACATCGTCGAGGGCCGGCGACCTCACCGGAGCGTCGCCGGCCCCCGATGAGGCCGAGCTTCGTCGGCCCCTGGCGAGGCTCGGCCTCGCCCGGGGTTGGGCGAGCTCGACCTCGCCGGATCTGGGCTAGCCCGAGCTCGCCTAGCCAAGGTGAGGCCGAGCCTCGCCGGCGCGGGGCGAGGCTGGGCGAGCTCGAGCTCGCCCAAATCCGGCGAGGCTGCCGGCTCTCGTCGGCCGGTCGCCGGTCACCGGCCATGGCCGAGGCCGGCAACCGGCCAAAAGAAGAAAAAAAGAAAAAAGAAAGAAAAAAGGAAAAAGGAAAAATAAAAGAAATAAAAAAAAGAACACAAATTTATCAAACGCGTTTCTATTCATTTTTTATTCCCTAATAAGTTTACTAAACATGTTTTTCTTGTCAAAATTGTTAATGTAAATAGTTTTTTCTATTTCTTTAACAATTTTTTGAGCAAACACAAACAAACGCACCCCAAGAACTGTCTTGCTTGAGGAATAGTTTCACAAAAATAGAGAGAAGCCAGCATTGTATTATTTAAAGTGCTTATTGCTTGCCAAAGATCCTACTTCTACAATTGGTAGGTGGGGACAGAGACCTAAATTTCCATTCAATTCATTCCTAAGCTTGCTTTGTTGCAGCAAGATAAGCAAGAGCGAGAGTACTCAAGCAGTGGCAGCATTCACAGCAGATGAAATGTAGGGATGAATTTACAATTTCTATACCATTTTTTACTATTAAAAAAAAAAAAGAGTTGTCATATCTCGGACGAAGTTTAACTAATGTGGAAACATTGGGCAATTTACTTTTTACCTACTATTTCATTTGGTTTTTGGTTTCGAGTCTTATTTTATTAGTAGCCATGATTACTATATCTCTCTAGGCCTGTCAAGCCCGCTTTCTTCGATGAAAGCCCACAGAAGGGCCAAAGCACAAAGAGAAGTCTACACAGGTTCGGTTCAAGCATTTCGTCAAGCACGTGGTGGGCAAGAAGTGAGGAGAACGACGCTAGCCACTTCTTAGGACTCGAACCTGGACCTAGACTCGAGCGAACACATGGAAATGCTCAACATCAAACAAATCGACTCAGTTGCACACAAAAACTCAAGGATCAGAGACAACTCGCTCGGCTATTCTATCGCCAAAACAGGGCAGTGCTAAGAGGGTTCGTTGGGGATGAGATTCGGTCACAGAAACCCTTACTCGGCTTAAAGACGGCGGACCCGAGGGCCAATTCGAGACGAATCGAACTTCAGTCGGCTGCCTCCTGATGTCTCCGAGCCGAGATCCTTGGGAACGACCGGTTTGAACCGAAAGGAAACTCATCAGAAATGCCGAGGTTTGGGAACGAGAAGTCTTGTGCTCGAGGGCGTCGACTAGAGGTTGGCGATTGCGTCAAGGATGGGCGAGTGATGCTCAACCCAGCCAGCTTCAGGCTCTCTCGCTCTTCATCTCACTCTCTATCCGTCTCTCTCTTTTGAAGAAACCCCTTTAACCGACTTTCTGTCTCTCGCTTTTAAGCACCGACGCGCATGGCCTCTAACGTCTCGGCTGTCCCTGGCCAGCCTGGCCCTGACCATCAACTCCCCGTCGATGCCCTCTCTGCATCTTCTGGTCTCCTTTTTCGTGTCGTCCTCTCTGTCTCCTCCCTCTCTTCAGCCAACGTTGAGGACAAAAGGAAGGGAACCAGAGAGAAAAGGAGAAGGCCGGGCTTGGGAGAAAAGAAAGAAAAAATGGGCTAGGCCTAAACGAGAAAGAGGAAGAAGAAGGAAAAGAAAGAAGGCCGGGCCAGCCTGCCCCCAGCTCGGTTTTGCTGCTTCTTCTTTTTTTCTTTTAAAAATAAATATTTTTAAAAAAAATAGAATAATAATATTTTTAAAAAAAATTTAATACTAGTAATGCAAACGTTCCTAAGTGTCCATATGTGATGCAATTTTAATGGATATTATTTTTATTTAGGTTAAAAATTAATCCCTAATTTTCTACATGATAAAGCCCTTAATAAAATGGTCAAATTAATGTGTCAATAGTACCTAACCATTTCTCAAATGGCTCGCAAACTCCAAAAAACTTTTTTTTAATGAGGATCGAATTTATGGAAGATGTTCAACATCGTGGACCTCCCCAATGGTGAGAAGAAGGTCATCTACATGGTATATGCTGTGAAATTATCTTTGGAACCTCATGGTGGGACGGGCCATTTGAAAAGGCACCAAGATAAATATTTTGCTGAAATGATCAACCCAGGGGGAGTTCCACCACCTCTCTTGAAACGGGCCATTGAAATTTTTTTTTTTTTTTGTCCGTACTAAATGTTATAAAAGTGTACTTGTTTGTAATCTAGTGATGAAATAAATGTGTTTTTATGAGTGTGCTTACTATGGTGTTTTTAATTATTAGGCTGTAGTTTTGTTCATGAGATTGTATTTATCTAAGTTTGATTCTTATGTATTTGTACTTCGATAGGCGCAAATTGTATGGCGTTGTTTGATTTTATAATGAGATGTATTGGTTTAAGTCTGAGTCTTTTGTACTATATCATGTATTTCGATTTTGTCCAATTATCCCAACAACTATTTATAACAAAAAACCATGAAGCAGAAATAATTCATTCTACCGACCTTTTTTATTTATTTATTGAATTTTCAATTAGTTTAAAAATTATGGAAAAAGAAATTGAAAACCAGCCCTTGGCATAACGTGACCAAGCCTGACATGTGAGCTAGCATAGCCCGCCATTGTCATGGGCAAGCCGGCCCATGCGCGGGATTTCCCGTACTGCACTTGGCCCGACACATAAAAGTGATGGCCGGGAGTCATCACTATTTCCTAGTTGTCATAATAATTTCCTCAGTATATATAACATCCTAGCAAAAATAATTTCGTTATCAAGATGGTAACTTTAAAGCAAGATTCATCGGTCCGGTCCTTACTATTTATTGATATATCGGTTATAAGCACATTGCGCTAATTATGAAGAAAAGAGATCAAATCCCCTTAGCAAGAGCCAATAGTCAGCAATGAGCAATGATATTCAGGGGGTTTAATTTTGCCGAGCTATTATGCGAAAGTTCCAAAAAAACGTGAGCTATCCTCTTCTCATGTGAAGCGACCATAATGATCTTGAAATCGTTAATTCCCAAAGTAATTGCAGATACACAAATTTGTGGTGGGATTGGATATGTAAAAAGGGCATTTTTAAATAAGTTCTTCAAATTATTTGGCTAAAAAAGAATTTCTTTAAATTAATTAATGTTTTTCAAAAACGTACGCAAGGGGAAGAAAAATAACTATTTGTTCTCATCTTTATTGCTCATCTTCAAAGTTTTATAAGTAGACTTTAATAATGTCAAATAGAGGAAGAGGGTGAATGGACGAATTGCACAATCAGTCTTAAACCAATTGTTTATAGTTTTGCAATTTTAAGTCAAAATGACAAGTGCGAAATCCACTTAATTTTCTCCATCAAACATTAGCTTTCTTATATTGATGTCCATGCCGAATTTCATTTAAATTAATCAGTGAAAGAATGAAATAAACATATCAAAATATATTAGGATCTCATTGGACCAATTGAAAGTTTTAGGACGATAGTGCACATCAATAAATAGTAAGATGAATGACCCAATTGAAAGTTCAATTATGACACTATATATCAAAAAAGTGCACAGGCTACTAGTATCATTATCTCTTCTAGCAATAGAAACTACATGTTGTTTACATCTCGATTGAAAGAAGGCAAGAGATGTCAATTTAATGCATTTTGCAAATTCACTTGCTGATCGCTCTGCAAAAAGTTGGAAATAATCACGAAATTAGATCTCCCTGAAAGCCGTCCCTACTTATTTTTGGTCCCACGATTCCTAACTTAAACATTGCACTATTCATGCAACGTTGAAGCTAGCTCTGCAGTGAACATCGTAAATCACACAATTAGGATTAGTGAGAACTAAGTATTTAAAAGCCGATCGTCATCATGATTAAAAATCAAACACAATAGCACATGAAAATGTAACTTCCAAACTTACCAAGTCCTGTGAATGCTCCAAATTTCCTGACATTGACATCGCGAAGTTGCTCCAAGGTGATAGCAGAGAGTGACATTTCTAGGGGTACTTGAACGCGAAGATCATGCGAGACTTGTCTCATAGTCGGTCGAAGCTGCGGATCGGCTTGCAAGCACGTGAACGCTAGCTTGGCGATTGAGACTACGTCTTGCGCATCTCGAAGACAAAGTCTAGAAGGTGAGAGACGTTGATCCAATACATCCTTCAACAATATCGGTAATTCAATTTGGGTGGATGATGAACATTCTCCAAAGACATGATCTCCTGGATGCTTTTCCATGATTGTCTCTAATGCGACGACTCCAAAGCTATATACATCGCACTTTTCAGTAGGAATTGAAGAATAAGCCAGCTCTGCAAGTGGAGAATTCACAATTTTTTTATAACCTTGATCATAAGTTGTTTTCAAATTGATAACATTGCTTCCCATGAGGTAACAGTTACAAGTACAAATTTCTACTTAATCTATGCTTACAACACTGATTTGAGCATAGGAGTTTACAATTCAGGGGAGTTCGAAGGATTTTGTTTGATGCTCGTGTCATTTAGGTAACACAAATTTCATATCCTTGAGATGGATCGATTATAATTTTTACCTCTTTTGCCAATTCTTCCTTATTAGGAAAGTCAGAAGGCTTTCCATCAACATTAAACTTGAATGCTCTAAATGGGTAAACAAATTTCCATAAGAAGATTAAATAACAAAAGAAGGGATGTTTTGACACTTAATGCTGACGAAATTGAAAAAATTACGAAGTACCTGGAGCAATATACCCTATGGTGCCAGCAACAATAGTCCAATTTGATGAATCCGGCCTCAATAGTCTTGCAGTGCCAAAATCGGAAACATGAGCCTCATAATTGCAATTTAATAGAACGTTGTTACTGGTCAAGTCTCGATGAATTAGTGGAGGTGAACATTCATGATGCATATAGGACAAAGCATCCACAACTCCACGGACCACATTTACCCTCTTGTCCCAATGAAATTCTACTGCTCTTTCATCATCGTTCAAAACCGTTCTCAAGCTTCCTCTTTCCATGTACTCATACACCAAAAAATGGCGTTGGACATGAGAGCAGAACCCATAAAATTTCACGATATTACGATGGCGTAGATTTGTTAAGGCTTGAATTTCCCTTTCAAATGGTATCAAATCAACAATCTCACTATCATCTTGGGATGGTGAGATTTGTTTTATAGCAAACGTTTGACCTTCTAATATATTGGCTTTATAAACAATTCCATATGCTCCTTCGCCCACATAGTACTTGGAGTCAAATCCTTCCGTGGCCTCGATGATTCGATTGTAGAAAATCTTGCCATCATAATTCAAAATATGCATGAAATCCAAATCATTTGCTTGTTCGTTGTTCTCTCTCTTGATAATCCTTCTTCGATGATGATTGATGATTACAAGAACGATCAAGGTGCAAGAGAGAAGGATAATTCCCAACAACGAGAGAAAGAGGATAATTGTGATTCTAAGTCCAACGTGTGAATTGCGTTTCTTGCTCTCGGTAGAATTGCATTTCGGTAAACCAATAACATTTCCACAAAGCCCTTTGTTATGCTGCATTGCCTCAAATGGATCCTCATTGAAAGCTTTGACATTTGGGAGAGGACCTTCCAGGTTATTGTAGGAAAAATCAATGGAAGTTAAGGCTGACATATCACCAAAAGTATGTGGAATAGAACCAGAAAGGCAGTTGTGGGAGATATTTAGAACTTGCAGCATTCTCAACTGTCCAAGTACTCCTGGTATGTTTCCAGTCAACAAATTATGACTTATGTTAAGAACCTCAAGGAACTATGCGTTGCCTATCTTTGGAGGAATGCTTGCCCAAAATTTATTTCTACTCAAGTTCAAGGTCAACAAGCTTTTGCATGAGCCTAACTGCATCGGTATCAATTCACTCAAATTGTTTGATGCCAAGTTTAGATGTGCCAGATGAGATAATAGTCCAATCTCAGTTGGGATATTTCCTGTGATAGCGTTGCTGCTTAGATCGAGTTCTAACAACATCGATAGACTTCCCAATTCCCTTGGAATCTCCCCACTTAAAAAATTTGAAGAAAGTTTTAGTGCCCCTAATTGAGCCATCCTTCCAAATATTGCTGGTATCTCACCAGAAATTTGGTTGTTTGATATCCTTAAGCTCGTCAAATTGGAACAACGCTCCCATTTCCATGAAAGTTCACCGTTAAAATGATTGTAGCTTAAGTCCACATAATTTAGATGCGGATATATTCCGAAAGCTTCTGTTATGTTTCCAATAAGTTGGTTTTCTTCTAGCCTCAATCTGATTAATGTGCTACAGCTCTCTAAGCTTGTTGGGATGGGACCCGTGAAATGATTTTTGAAGGCAGAGAAATAATTTAATGATCTCCCAAGGCACACATCTTTTGGCAGTTCCCCCCTCTAGTTCATTATTATTCATTAACAATGTAAACAAATGCATTAACCTATTAAATTCAGAAGGTAAGGACCCAAAGAACATGTTGTCCCTAATGCTTAATTCAGTTAACTTGGCCAAGCTTCCAATTGATGTAGGGATTGGACTGGCCAAATTATTTCCGGATAGGCTAAGAGCAGACAAACTTGACAAGTTTCCGATGTTATGAGGAATTAAGCCAATGAAATTGTTGTATGATAGGAAAAGTACAGTGAGAGAAGCGAGCCTTCCAATTTCAGAAGGAATTGATCCTGACAAACTATTGTTCGTAAGAAAAGAATTGTCAAGCTCCTCAAGTTGCATATTTCTTGTGGAATGGAACCGGAAATGAAATTATCTGAAATGTCAAATATGGTTAAGTTGCCCAATTTTCCAAGAGAAGTAGGGATCGGACCGGTTAAATTATTTTGGAAGAGGTTAATCTCTGATAAATTTGACAAGTTTCCAAGAGAGGTAGGAATATGTCCACTAAAGTTGTTGGCATAAAGGTCCAAATAATGAAGACTCTCCAACATACCTATACTTGGAGGAATTTCCCCGGATAGTTCATTGGATGAAAAATCAAGAGAGTTGAGTTTGGAAATGTTACCAATACTTGAGGGGATGGAGCCATAGATCAAGTTGTTGGCAAGTTCAAAGCTAACCACACTGGTTAAGCGCGAGAAGTCAAGGCCATCTAGAGTTCCTCTCAAACCGACATTGGAAAGATTTAGATGGGTGATGGCTCCGTAGTAGTTGCAAGCGACACCGGTAAAGCAGCAAGGATTGTCGCCATGCCATGAAGAGAGGAGAGATTGGCTATGGTTGTCAAAAGTAGATTTCCAATTCAAGAGAGCCTCTACTTCATCCTTATTCTTGGTCATGCGGATAGTGGAAAAAGAAGTGTAGGAAGGGGAAACTCCTGTCTCATGAAATGAAGTGGTGTCGACCAAGAAGAGTAAGGAGAAGAAGAAGAAGACACATAAAGGAGGCAGGATGGACAACAATAATGAAGAAGCCATGATTTTGGGGGGATGGATTGTCTTTGGGAGGTGGAAGATGGTTTAGGTTGACATAATGTTAACAAGATGGATGACATATTTATAGATGGAATGTCATTCCTGAAGCTCCTTAGTCGAGGCCAATGCCTTAAAGTTGGACAGCGTTTTCCCACGAATGGGGGCCTTTTGTGAACAATTTTTTTTTTTTTTTTTGATCGACGGTATATTGCAAAATAATATCTTTTACTTTTCCTAGCAGTTCAGCGCGTGCCATTTGGGTATAATAAGTAAATAGTACCGAACAATGAGACTCAATCACTAGTCATCCTTGAACAAGGGAAAAAAAAATCGTTGCTGACTTCGGGCTTTGCCCTCTCTCTATGCTCCTGCCTCGGCCTCTCCAGAGGTAGACTGTGCCCTAATCATCTCCCCTAATTCTCTTGACATTCCTCTCTCTCTCTCTCTCTCTCTCTCTCTCTCTCTCTCTCTCTCTCTCTCTATTCTCCATCAGTGTTGCGGTCTCTCCCCGCAATCCTTTCATCACCGACGCTAGAGATTCTCCACCTAAATTTGGGGGAATAGGGTTTTAATTTGAGAAATTAGGAAATTGAGTTCAGACCATTTCAAACAGAGATTAATAAAGCGTGGGACTCCCTGATTTTTGGCATTGTGATGCAGAAAAAAGCCATGATTAAGGGGAAGAAAATGGAAACTTTGAGTTTCTTATTTCCAGCAACTATGTTGATTCTCTTCATGGAAAAAACAAATGAAAAAAACAAAAGATGTTTCATTAGTACTCACATATCCAAAAACTACTCAACGCATATCGAAATCCCTTAATCAACCCCTTCAATAAATCTACGTAACATTATAATGTCCATATAAAGATCATGTAGCTTAATTAAAATTACTTGAATAGACATTTACTTAACTTCATATAAATATTGGTTTTGACGCACTTTTAGCCTTTTTCTTAACCTGAAACGTTCGAAATTTTCACAATTTATAGATAATGATACATAAATTCAAGTATGATTCACCTTTTCTTCTACTGGTTCTTCTGAGGCACACGCGGATGCTCTCGCAAGTCTCTCGTCCTCTTGCTCAATGGAGCTCTCTCTTCCCAAGTAATTTCTTTTTTTCTTTTTTCTTTTTTTTTTTGTGTGAAATTTACATTTCAAAAGTAGTTCGACTCATGAGTTTGGGTCTTCTCTCTGTTTTTGTTCAACCAGTCTTCACCCCCTAAAACATTCATCAATGTATGAGCACAAGAAATTCTTAGAAACAACAAAATCAACATCAACTTCATCTTTCATTTGCCCCAGTTTTCTCTTTTTCCAATCAATTTGTAGTAATCATATGGAGGGCCTTGATCATGAAGTTCTTTTTAACTTTTTCACCTTCTTTTGAATTCCCCTCCTTCAAATGGTCCAATTATGTTATTTATTGTTAGTTCAAAGCTATTCAATTTTATAATCCAATTGAACTCAATTATTAAAGTAGTGACAATTGAAGGAGTTATCGTGCTATCATGTTCTCAATTATTTTAAGTCATTGTTTCTTGTTTTCTGTTTTCAACCTATAGTTTCTTGACTTACTTTTGCGATCTTCATGGCCCTAGCTCTTCCTCATGAGTCATGAATTCTCATCACGTTGATGGGCCCAAATAAAGTCCTGTCCCACTTAAAAATTTCACATACTTGTAATTTTACGATGAGGGGACTTTCTCATCATGTTACACGTGATGAGCCTAGATAAAGTCTGGAGCCTTCAACATTAGATCAAAAGGTAAAAAATCATAATAAGATTTGTTGAATGACTAAGATTTATTGCATTTGAATTCGATGGTAAAGGATTATACGGACACAACGCCACCTAGGAATCAATATATCACCTCATACAAATTATGTATTTCACAATTGATTTTGATTTTTAAAACTTATAACTATATCTATATCAATGGCAAGAGAGAGGACTTGAGTAATCAACAACTTGAATAGGCCGTATAGCAAAAATAAAATGATAAAATAATGAACTTTTACAAGCTACACAATCAGCTGGTAGCTTCATCCGTATGGTTGGTCGCATTGGGAGCGAAAGAAGTGGAGGAAGCAGAAACGACTATGCCATGAAATGGAGTGGAAACAAAGATGGTGACGTTGTTTACGAAGAAGAGCGAGTAGAAGAAGAAGAAGGCTAAAGAAGACGGTTTCCGCAGAAATAGGGAAGTAACCATGATTTTGGGGTGGTTTTGAAAATGTGAGATTGTCGAGGTTCGCATGTTCTTAACAACAATATAGGTAAGATACTTATAGATGGCTAATCATTATTAGATGAAGCCTCAATTAAGGCCAATGCATATATCGCTGTTATTTTGAAATAGTTAAATATGGTGTGCTCGTCACATATGTCTAGCATTCATCTTAACTACGCAGCCTCTATCCTTTTTTTAATGCCACCCGCTTTAATGGGTTTTGTAATCCATTATTTTGTATTGGCAAAATCTTTACTTTAAATTTTCACCTCACGACATGCAGTTGTCGATTGAGATTCTACATCATCTAGGCCTGACAATTCGTGTTAGTCTTTATAATTTACATCAATTTCTATTAGCATAAGACATCATAAGTCTTTCTCTATATAATTCATAAATTATCTCTCGTCTCATTTTATTGTCAATTCGCGTTACCATTAAATCGTTGGAGTATAGAAAATGATGATGCTATTGAGAAAAGACTTGTGCTGTGAATTATTACTAGCTGACAAACTATTCATGGGAAGGATGTTATGAGGGCAGGGACCAGAAGCTAATGAGTCTCGTTGGAGTATAGAAAATGATGATGCTATTGAGAAAAGACTTGTGCTGTGAATTATTACTAGCTGACAAACTATTCATGGGAAGGATGTTATCATGGCGGGGACCAGAAGCTAATGAGTCTCGTTCTCTTGTTTCTTATCTTTTCATGTCAGCATTTCGTATAGAGTTCGTCATGTTAGCAATAGTATCCCTTTTAACGCATTTTGCTCAAAAGACTGGCATTATTTCCGCAAGAGTTTGAATAGTCTACACTGAACACATCCAAGACTAGGACCTGCAAACCTTCATGTACAAATGGAACATTAATCGACTTTGGACTCATCCGCTTTGATTCTTTGCAGACGATTGACGACAGAGTCAAGGGACGGGGTTGATCTTGGGTTCTGCAAATGAAATCTAGAATGAGCCGCTCGCTCAATTTCGAGGTTCTTGGAGTTTATGGGAAGAAAATCATGCGAGCAATGGGACTTAAAAGACATGAATCTAGATTGGCCAAGAAACAAAAAATGCTGGAGGCCGAAGTGCGTAAATATAAATAAATTATGTAAAGACAATATTTTTTATTTTTCCTTTCAAGGGTTTGAACTATAGCTTCAATTAGTTCACACTATGCACGTTACCCATTTCATGTATTCCTTAAACGAGGAGCATGACTCCTAATTGAAGTTCATTGGAGCGATGAGCAAGCGTCTTTTTCTAAAGGGAAAAGTACCAAAAAATATCAATCTATTATATTAATATCAATTTAGTCATAAACTTTGTAATTATCTTAATTTAATACTAAACCTTTTTAGAATTTGTCAATTGAGAGTTCTACAAGCCATTTTGGTAAAATCATTAACGTAGACCATGACCGTTTTACGTGGCACAATCAGTACTGACGTAAATGATTTTTGCAAATTTATTTTGAATATTGAATATTGAATTATATTTTATTTTTCTTTTCTTTTCATTTTGGCTAATGAGAGTCACTGGGGATGGGGTGAGGGCATGGCTCTCGCCAAATCTAAGCATGGGTCCTTGGCTAGTGACTAGTGGGGCCACAAGCGAGGGGCCTTTATAGCCTCGCCGACTCTAGTTGAGGTTGCCCTTACCCAGATCTTGCAATGGCCTGACGGAGGCAGCCCTTGACTAAATTTGGTGAGGGTTGCGAATCTCGCTACAAAAAATAAAAAGAAAGAAAAAAGATAATAATGATAATAATGATAATAATAATAATAATAACAAAGAAAAAAATAAATAAAAAAATTATTAAAAATATCCATGTCGGCGATTTTCGACCAAAATTGATCGAGATGAAAACGTGAAAATGTTTAAGACTAAATTTGTCAAAATCAAAAAGTTTGAGATCAAATTGGACTAATGTAATAAATTTAGGACTTTTTTAGGTACTTTTCCCCCAAAAATCTTGTATATTTTGCATGGACAAATCCCATCACCTGCCAAAAAATGAAAAACGAGAAATATTACGAGCACCCTAAACAAGATCAATATCTATCACCACATAGGGTTTTCAATAAATGAAGAAATTTAGATATGTTAATGTATTGAGCGATGAATTTTTAAATTAACATCTTTCGTATGAATTGATCCGGATGATTAAGGTCGAACCGCGGTCGATAACTTTCTCTTCATCACTCCGTACAGCAAAGGAAAAGTAAAAAGTTGCTCGGAAAGGAAACCCCAAAAGATGGAAAAGATGGTGAATGATTTTCTTCTCATCAAGCATGATGAGAAGATGGCCACATGGGATTAAAAATTTCATCAATGACCCATTTTGATGGGTCTAACCACACCTAATCTCCGAGCACATGGACAAATGCCCACCGTCCATCGCTTTGTGATATTTCTTGCCCAATTCTTACTCTTACAATAATTCAAAGAGAAGAACTTGAAAGTCATGACCCATTTTGAAGGGTCTAGCCATACCTAATCTCCGAGCACATGGACAAATGCCCACCGTCCATCGCTTTGAGATATTTCTTGCCTGATTCTTACTCTTACAATAATTCAAAGAGAAGAACTTGAAAGTCGTATGTGGTGTAACCCTTTTATGGTCCACAAGTTTTGATTGACAAGTGGAGCTTTGATAAGACTTAACTCATGTAATTTCCCAAGAAAATTCAGCTGAATGACACTATAACCCTCAATTTTTTCCAAGCGAATTCCCACCACATGGCAGTCCTCACCGCGTATGGTTTAATCGTTGAGCGTTAAAAGACAGAACTCTTATCGTTTCAAAACAAAAACCAATGCGTGCTAAGCAAGCCACATGTTCTGTATAGGAAAATGCTTGCATGACTGTCGTTGTTTCCCAAGGAGAGTAACGGCCCTTTATGAACGACAATAATCTTTCTAATAAACCGGCTGACTAGCTCATCCGCTCACCAGATTGTTTCCAATTGACAGGCATATTCTCAGATTAAAAAAAAAGAGGCATATTCTAAACAAGCATATTGGAAACTCTATTTAATTGACACGTACTACATCATGTGTTACCTATGATAATAGTCATAAAAAAAATATTTATTAGATTTGGATATGTTTAATTATTTAAGTTTTTAGGTGTTAATTTAATTGAATTCAGTGAAGATTGAATCGAATCTACATCTATTTTATTTTTCAATAATCTTTTATAAATATATATTGTTTGTGTAAAGGTCAATAAATTTTCAAAGATGAAAAGACACTTGATAATGTTGTTTGTGAGACTAATGAATAGATTGTTGTGCATTAGATTTTCAAATAAAGAAAAGATATTGGCGATAATAATGTATTAGAGGATAGACTCCTATTGTGACATCCTTAAATTTCAATTTGTTTTCATTGAATAAATCGGGCGCTTTCATCGACGCACCTATATAGTCTATTCTCTGAGCTGATCACTCAGAGATAACTAGATTATCTGGGGAAGTCATTAAGGGATTTTAACACAATAGACTTGAGAATTCAACTAGGAATCGACTGCTCGACTGTGCTAATCTGCAATGGTCATTATGGCATAATTAAAAATTGATTAGAGATCGAAGATAGGTCAATTCGACAAAGGTATGTGATTAAGTGTGGGTGATTTCACCTTATTGCAAAATTCTTGTCGATTGGCACTAGACCGATTTTCTGTCGTTTTGGGGTACCTTGTGTCCGTATTTGAAACCTCGAAATTTTCACAACAATCGAGGGTTGCTAGTGTGTCGAAGATGTACATTGTGGCTCGAAAATAATCGACCACAGGTCAATTGCACTAAAAATTCCTAAAAACTACCCAGTATGTTAAGTCACGCTAAAATCGCGTCAGATTGAAATTAACCGCGAATTTGAACCTGAAAGTTCTGTCATGTCACAATTTATTTTAGGAACGTCGACTCATCCTCTAAAGAATTTTCGGTGATTCTGGGATTTTTACGAAAAATCGATTCGGACGTTTCGGAAAAGAACGAAAATTCGGATTAGCCAAATTGAAGGGATTTTTGGCTTCCAAACCGAGCTATTTGGCAATGGGAACTTGTAGAAAATGGTGTGGGCTTTTTCTTCTACAAAATTGGACATCAAATTGGAGAATTTGTGAAGAAATTGAAGCTCAAATTGAAGAAATTCGGAGCTATGGTTGGGGGCTGCATCTTTGGCATCAAAGTTGAGTTAATTGGGTATTTATCTTACTAGAAAGTAATTGGGGACAAGGTTTTAAAGGAGTAGATAAGTTTTGTTGACTTTTGGCCCCCTCATCCTTAGCTTCTTCAGCACACCTCAACCGGATCCCCCTCCCTCCTTCTTCCCGCGTATGCTCCACGGTCGACCCCTCCCCTCCGCAGGTTCTGCTTTCATTTCTTCCCTTGGACCGACTTGCTTCGGTTTTCGCTTTCATTTCCTCTTCTTGCTGCTCCACCATCGTCACCCCACGTCCGATCCTCCACCAGCTATTGTCCCCCATCATTTCCTTTCGTTGTTGCTGCATCATCGTCCGTAGCCCCCATCATCCCCATCATCCCCATTCCACCGAAACTGCTTCTTCTTCCCTTCATCCGTGGCCACATGTTCGTGAGCCATCCCCCTCCAGTCAAACTTCAGCGTCCAACAAAGCCCAATTGACTCTAGCTGCCGCCACGAAGACGCTGCCTGCAGCCCACACCCTCACGAATCCAGCCCGCTTCCCTTCTTCGTGTCTTCATTTCAGCCGCACGAAGTCAGCGAAGCAAGCCCAGCAGCCGCGCAAATCCGGCCGCAAGTTCAGCCTAACCAAGCAGCAACCGTGGGCTTCCTCGGGCCATTTTTCGGCCCAGTCCGTGCCCCGTTGGCATCGCCTCTTTGGAATTTATCACTCGCCGTCGCCGTGAACTCACTGGCTCACAAATCCGATGAGTTAACTCAATAAACCTCGCTTAGGAGGTTAATTATGCTTATGAGATAATTAGTTTAAGTTAATTAAGATTTAGGCGGTTAGTTAGAATAGATTAGTGATTTAATTATCCAATTTTGCATGTTAGGTGGTTAGATTAGATTAATTAGAGACTAGACAAGTTGTATTAATTATCTAGATTGGTTTAGAAATTTTCCGGCCCGTCTCGATATTTAATTAGGCTTTTCTGGCCTAGGTTAGTATTTTTGGCATTTAAATTGATTTATTTAATTAATTTTGATAATTATTTAATTATTTAATTATTTTCCGGAAATTAGGCCTAGGGATAGCCGGTGATCGAATTTCGTGCTGATTAAATGTGTTCAATTTATGCAATTGGATGTTAATTTGTGCAAATTGAGTGCTGATTGGATTTTTGGTAATTTATTCCAAAAATTGGGAAATTTCAATATTTATTCAGAAAATTCCGGGTGTCGGATTCTAACACCAAAAATAGTTTTATATACTATATAAAATAGTGGGATTTTAAATCGGAAGATATCAATTTTCTGGTCCAATCTAACCGTGTACCCACACACTACTATTTTCACCGGATATTTTTAATGTGAAGAAAATAGGCCAGAATCGCTATTTTAATTGAGGCATTTAAGTGCAATGCATGGTGTCCTGGGCCGACTTTGAATGGTCATGTGTTGGTTAAGAGAACCCGTCCCAAGCGTTTACGCCGGACGTTACCCACTTAATGGGATTCGGATCGCAGTAGATTCTGGACCTATGCTCCTTCGGGAAAGCCGTCTTTGAGAGACGAAGCCGTGCTCAATGGTGGTGAGACGATGCCTGGCTACACCAGTAGATCGCCGAACTCAAGAGTAAGCTGTACCCTTAAGGGGCGAAATTAATAATTGGATCGCATGATTGATTGAGTTAGATGTGCCGGATTATGAGACAAAACTGTGTGACATGGTATGAGACGTGTCATAACGGTTTGGTCTTATAATCTGGACTCTTGTAGTTGTTTGAGATGAAAGTGTTTGCGATCCAGTTGTTTGAGTTGTATTATTGCATATGATCGAGCGATATAAACTATGTTGACGTGCAGGAGGGAACAGATGCGAGGTAAGTTCTTTGTATTGTATGGCTAGGCCACCATTGGGTTTATTTTCTTCCTAATAGGGGTTTAGGGGGTGAACTTGCTGAGACATTGTCTCACCCCATCGTGGGCTTATCTTTTCAGGTCTTTAAAGGGTGTTGGTGGAGGACCCGAAGCTCGAAGTCTATGGAAGTGGAGTTTGAAGGTTCGGCATAGGTGTCCGACTAGTATGTCATAGGACAACTCCTTTTTGAGAGCCGACATTTTTGTAAACTTTTAACCAGACTTGTTTTGTATCTAAACCCGTTGTTTATAAAAGTTGGCTTTTGTGAAATGTTGCCCTACTTTCCTATCCCATGTTGTTTGTTGTTAGGGGTTATTATTTCGCTTCCGCATGTGTATTAAAAATGAAAGAGTTGGCGACTAGTCCTGGGAAGTCGCAATTGTATCGACCACAGAGGGATGGGCACACGCTCGAGGATCGAGGCGTGACACCTACCGCCAATAGGATATTACTAGCTATTCAGTTGAATTATTCGTCTCCCCTTGATCGCTAGCATCATTTCATCAATCAAATAGCCTTCAGTATGAATTCCATCCTTTCGAAAGAGAACGTAAAGAGGAGGGGGAGGGGTGGGGGGACACCTTTTTACTTAAAAGAATATGTATTGTCAAATTCCACCTAAAATCAATATAGAGTATAAGTTATTTTCTTATTCTCAAGAAGCTTACTTGTATTTCAATTTCTAAACCAATAAAAAGATGTTCCCCCATTTACAGGCGGCAATTCGATATAGAGTATCAATTATGCTAACTGGACCCTTCTGCAAATAAGTATGATCTTTTTGAGAGGAAATTTCAATGGTTTTTCCCTTTTTAGCTAACAAGTCGTTTATCCATTTAAAAGTAATGTGTAGTTTCTCGACGGTTTTATAACTTTAATCTTTGAAAGAAATTATGGATGAGAAAAATATTCAAAAACAAAGAGTAGACACTAAAGGTATGTCTCCCCTAAAAGATGATACAGATACGAATAGAGAAAATTCCATTTTATCGACACATGGGTGGCACCCCAAGTAGACTCCACCGTGATAAGCCTGATAAGAACAAAGAGGGAAGAAAATGACTCAATAGCATAATCACATTAACCTTACTCCGTACTTAACTAATGAAATATGTTGCAATATGCCCATATGCAAGAACAACAGAAGACGTGGGTGTCTTCGTCCAGCTCTGCTCTTTTTACATTGTTCTCATTTCAAGAAATAACAAAGTGATTGCTTACTAGAAATACCAGAAGAACGCGTCAAATGATAACCACTACTCCACAGCTCGACTCCAGTAGAAACTGTCGTTGCTTCATAAATCAGAAATCAAAGCTCCTTCAACTTCCAAGTTTTTCATTGGGAAAGACGAACAAAAGGAGCATCTCTTAAGTATCAAGCTGAAAAATGCAAGAGAAGAACGAACACCTTAAGCCAGTCAAAGAAAGCCAACAAACATTCATCTGAACAGATAGTACTGAAAACCCGTGTGATTGCCAATGGTTTATTTCTGCATCATCCGTTGTAAAATTTATCCTATTACGGCATATAGGAATCATGTCTTCTCTCGACAATCTCGACAATCTAAGTATACGGTAACCCGGCAACAAAAAAGTTGTATATATATTGATCCCTAGCCAAGCATAACTTGCGCCACGCTAATTGACCCTCGTACTGTTCGGAGTTTTTGGACCTCTGGGCTCAGCCACTCGTTTATAGCAAAAGCAAGACTGAAAAGTAATAAACTGAAGTTATTGAAGCAACAGAGTGAGATGGAAAAACATGCAGGAGAGCTCCGGAGGATGGAATTACCACAATCATAAATGAATGAAAGAGAAGCACAAACAATATCAAGTGCAATCTAACATTAGCCCTTTCGGGATGGTCTTCCCGTGCACGAGTTTCAAGTGCAGTCTATATTAGCAGCCCCTTTAGGTCCTACACATATTTATGCGAACATAATGTCCAGAAGATAAATTCAATTATAAATCTTTTCCAAATTTGACTTCACAAAGGCCGGCCACAGGAACAGCGGCAGCAACGACAACAACTCAGCCGGCTAAGTAGGATTGGACAAATGAATAATTTTTTACGCCATTGCACTCGATAAGACAAAGAGCAATAAGACTACAGTACCATTTTATTTCACATGTCAGATGCACAACAAATACCCAATTATTTGCATTCAAGTATCCTCAGCTTATTACTTATTCCAAAAAAAATTAAAAAGGCATCCTCACCTTATGTGAAGATGAAAATTGCAAGAGGAATAGAAATTACATAAAACACGTTTGGCAGCAATTTTGGCATAACATCCCAGTTCTTGTGAGTCAACTTTGAAGCTCCATGGCTCTGAATAGAAACATTAGCATTAGGGGTAAAACTAGAGATGTAACGAACTGTAATCCCTTAAAATGTATAATCGATGTAAAACAGCACATATTTACTTCATCTCAAACTCAAGTGGTTGCATGCCAAACATGTCTCTGGAAACTCAATATATAGCAATGAAGCAAGTTCGGTCGACTGCATAATCAATTTCGTGCTGAAGTGAAGACTGTGACCCATCATTGAACCTTCCAGTGCCAACATTGACTAGAAACAATTGTAATGCATGAAGCATTCACATGCCCTGCAAACCATATTTTCCGCAAGAAGCATCCACATCTACAAGGGCGGATACGCACAAAAGCAAGACGGGGCAAGACCAGAATCATGTCTTATATAAAACCGTAGACCTCATCTTCGAATTCTGACGAGGCTAAGGACTAGTGTTTCTAAAATCAATTTGATATTATAGGAACTACTTAATGAAGTCAATGGACCAAGATCTATTTTCCCAAAATATAAAAAGACTCCAAAGCATATCATAGAACTTCTATTCAGCAACAAATGAGGACTCTCAAGAGGAGAGGAATTGGGCGCACCCGGCATCACCGGAGCTATAAGTGGCAGGCATGGTAGTGCCTCAAAATCAAGTTGTAAATTGCCGTAAATCAAACTTAACAGCAGTTTGCTATTTGTTACATGGAACCGTCGTAAACCTATGCAAGTTGTTGTAATCATGAAATATACGACTTCACAACATGTTGCTGTTCGAGATGATATATCTTCAAAGATATTGGTGTGCATTGCCAGTTAAAAAAGAAAATGTAATATACGTTCCTAGCAATGACGGATCGTCATGCGGATTTGCAAATACTAGAACCTACAATATAGATTCACTTTTACGAGGTCTTACTCATTGGATATGACGGGCCATCCTAACCTTTAAAAAACATGGTACTACATTTGAAAAATCCAAATGCCATCTGTTTACCTATGCAAGTTGTAGTAATTAAAGAAGTCTAAATTTATGCCTCTTTCATGGCGTAAATATTAAAATAGTTTGTTATCATAAAAAATAAAAATAAAAATCTCTTCGTTAAGAGAAGACGTGACTCCTAATAAAAAAAGACGTGAGTTATGAAAGGAAGTGATTCTTAACATGAAGTGTGGTAATGATTATGGATAAGGTATCTATTTCCAAGAGATGTGTTGATTGATTGTCTATAAATAGAGACCAATTCACATATTATTTATAATAACCACAACTATTCATAATTGCTTCTTCTTTAGAACTCTCTCTTTTTCTCTTTTCATACACGCAACCTTAACACATTCAAGGAGAAATTCCAAGAGAGATTTGAGTAACTGCTAAACTCGTTTTTCTGCGGCTTTGGTATATATCCTAGAAGTATATTTGTTCTAAATTCGGCAGCAACAATAGTGGATGCAAATAATACCTTAAGAACAATGATCGTCATCACACATCAAAGTATCAAGGATCTACTATTACATCTCTATTTTCTTCACCAAACAAATATCCCCAACAATCTTAAGGTATTATTATTATGGAGATGAAGACATCGGCTGCATCAAGTGCTCGCAATCTTGACAGATTGCAAATCAATCGATGGAACTATTTTCATCCATTGGAAGGATATTATGATTCTTCTTCTATATGAACTATGCACGAGGATGATGAAAGGAGGTGCCAAGAAAGGATTCTTAATCCTCTATCAGATCGTCTATATGAAACTTTCCGAACCTACACAAATTCCAGTGACATTTGGAATGCCTTGGAGACCAAATTACAATGCTAACAAACAAGGTGTAGATAGAATTACTGCTTTGAAATATTTTGACTTTGCCATGATCAATGGAAAATCTGTTGCTAAGCAAGTGGATGAACTTTAAAATATATGTTGCCAAACTCAAAGACTTTATGATTGAAGTTTATGAGCCTTTTCAAGTTGCTACAATTATTTCTAAATTGCCTTAAATTTGGAATGATTATCGAAATTAACTTCTTCATATGATTGAGAACCTGATTGTGGATAATATGATAAAATGCATTCAAATTGAGGAAGGTTCTTAGGATCGTGAGGCTAATTATTTGAAAGAAGTTGTAAATAAGGGGCATTTTGTTGAGAATAGCAACATCAGCAAAGACAAAGAAAGCACCGAAACAATGGCATGAAGATTTTGATTCGGTGGTTTTACCATATGGATTTAAACATGACAACGCTAATAAGTACATTTACTCAAAAATTACCAAAGAGTATGGAGTTATAATTTGCTTATATGTAGTTGATATTCTGATTGGTGGTACAAATATGCTTGGCATAAATGAAATTAAAAAGTATCCATCTTCTTAGTTTAAAATGAAAGATTTAAGAGAAGTGGATACAACTATATGTATCAAAGTGTTCAAACATAGTGGGGTTATGCTTTAAGTCAATGTTACTATGTGAAGAAGATCATTTAAAAAATACTAGTATTTGGAAATTAAAGAGTCAAATGTACTATATGATGTATCAATTAAATTGATGGAATATATTAGGCAACCATTGGCTTAGTCAGAATATGCTAGTGCAATTAAAAGTCTGATGTACACTATGAATTGCACTAAACCAGATATAGCATTTATTATTTGTAAATTGTCAAGATTTACAAGTAATCCTAGTACTGTGCATTGGAAGGTTATAAGTAGAATTTTTGCTTATTAAAAAAATGCATTATGGTCTTTTTTATGAAAGATAACCAATAGTACTAAAAGGGTATTCATATGCTAGTTGGATAACTAGCACAATTGATAACTGTTGCAACTTAACTCCTCACAAGAGCAGAGCTATTAGATTTAGAGGTATTGTCAACTTCAAGACGAGAGCTTTTCATTGACTCGGGCTTTTGTAAGCCCATACCTCGCATGACGTTGAGCTTTGATGTTTTTAATCAATTAAACCTATGTAGATTATAACTAAGGAGTCGCCAGCCCTTTTAGGGTTGGCTAGAAACCTAGTAAGATACAGGATAATATCTTATTATTTATGCAACTAGAGATTCGACTTGATTATGTTAACCCTAAGTTTAATGCCCTTTCGGTACCTAGCTGATGCCATAGTAGCCTATCTAGAAAAAAGTCTAAGTTTGTCTTAACCAATTCTAGAGTAGAAAAGTAACACCCAAAATTTTGAAATGCACAATTAATTATAACCATGAAAGAAAGCACACAAGTCCCTATAAATAAAACAACACAACGCAAAACAAGAATCCCTATTGTAAAGCCCTAAAGCTTGTCTAATTTTTGGGTTACAATTTCTTAGAACTTTCTAAATTTTTTAATGATTTTCGAATTTTTTTTTTTTAGATTTTTATTATTTCATAAAAATTTTAAAAATTTTATCATTTTCTGAATTTTTATTTTTTTTCGAAATTTTTAATTTTAAAATTTATTATTATATTCGAGGAACGGTCCGGACCGGGTTTACCCAATCCGAGCCATTGACCCGACCCAAAAAGCCGGATCCGGCCCGATCAGATTAAAAAACCCGAAAGTTTAAACATTTTTATATGATTTTCTTAATTTCTTTTATTCTTTCCCTTTTGTCTTCTTCCTTGTTTTGTCTTTTTACCCTCCACCTTCTTCTTCAACCTCGCGCCCTCTTCTTCCCCGAATCTCTTTTCCTTCTGCAACTTAACGGAACCAGAATTATTGGCGACGAATCAACCTCTATACACGTCGTCGCCAGCATACACATCGCCACCGAACCAACACCAACCGGTGGTCACCTGCTCCGACCGACAGTCACCAACTCCGAACGCTTACTCTGGCGACCGCAACAATCAATGGAAAATCTCCACACAAGATTAATTTCTTCCATACTTGGCTTTCTAGCAAGCATATAATCACCAGTGAACTATAAATCACAGAGACGAACTGAGTAAGGTGGCCTTGAACCACATGGCACGCTGGCGAGGGGAAGATTTCCGGCGGAGAGGAGGATTTACGGCGGACTCGTCGACCAACGATTAGTTTCCACGAAGTCGCATAAAAACACAACGAGAGACACAGAAATCAGACTTCCTTTAACAATAAAAGAACAATAAATCATTAAACTAAACTCCTAACGTCGATCGGATAGCATGGATTCCAGTATATCATTCACGCATTTGATCAAATATGTGACGTGCAGTACCAAGAACAAGCCTCCGATCCGATTTTGATATGATTTTCGGTCTAAAAGTGACATATCACACTCCAAATAACATTTTCTCTCACAAGTATATCTCGGTTTCACAAGATTAGACCACGATCTCATTGATTGAAATTTCCATTCTTAATTCCCGATCGGCATGAAGAAAAAACAGGATGTCTGGGGAAGCGAGATGCTTACCTGATCAGTAAGTGGCGTCGCAGCTGCTGCTTGTTCGTCGGCAAAGCTCGAGAAAATGGCCGGCTGGTGCGAGGAGAGTCGGGGAAACGTCGCTCGTGGGGACGAGCACGGGCTTCGAAAGAAAATCCGCTTGGAGCCTTCAAGGTCGAGGACTGAACCCGAGAGAACGTTCTTCGTGGCGGCCGCACTGAGAGTGGTGAGAGATGGGAAGAAGGATGGAGATGGTCGAGGTGGCTTGGTCGAGTCTGTCTGAGGAGAAGGAGCGGCGCTTCCAGAAAAAGAAAAGCCCCCGCTCTCTTTCTTTCCTTTCGCCTCTCCCCTTCTCCCTCTGAAATCTCTCTTCCTCAAAGCGTTCCTCTCTCTCCCCTCTTGCGATATGGTATCAGCCAAGAGAGAAAAGATGCCCCTCCCGTCTCTGTGTGAGGACAGCTTCCAAAGAACCCCAGAACTTTCTGATCCAGCCTTCTGCGATTCCCCCAAAAACCAGTGAGCCCCCTTTTGCTTAGTGAACGCTCCCTGTATTTCCTTCAAGCTTTCCCTATTCTGTGAAAGTTCCAGGCGGAACAAGCAAGAAGAATGTTCCACTCTCACCAGCTTCTCACCCACGAAGCTCTCCTCGGCCAGATATCATCATCCTCTCATTTGTCTCCGGTTTCTCTCAGCAGCAACCTCTCTCTCTCTCTCCAATGGCCGAATGATGCCCTCTCCTTCAGAATTAGCGCCCTGCCCTCCTTTCTTTTTGCTTCCTTCTGGTTCGAGCTCGGGCAGTCCCTTCCTGCAAACCAAAACCAGCCGAAGCTCACCTCGGTTCTCTCACTTTTCGGCTCTGCTTTTCGCTGGAGCTGCCCTCTCCATCGAGCGATCCTCTCTTCTTCAGCGAGCGTCCAGCCTCTCTTCTTCCTCCAGCACGCTGTTCATGCCTCCCTGGATGGAATCTTTCCGTTAGCCTCACCAGCTCAGTATTCTATAAGGCTCTTGCTCATGCTTCGGTCACTGTTGCCGCGCCTCATCCTTCGTCACAGACGCTCGATCGCGGCTGTTCACTCTATTGCGTCACAGTCCTCGCACGCGTCTTCTTCGCTCACAGACGTGAGCGTGCGAGAGAGAAGGAGAATGGGACATGGGCGGGACCTTCTTCTTTTAAGTTCAGGTGGGCTATTGAGGACAACAAAAGGAATAAAAGAGATGGGCTCGAAGGGAAGTAAAGGATGGGCTGAGGGAAGTAGAATTTGGGCTGCCCACAACTTGCTGAAAAATAAATGCGCTAAGCCCCTCACCCGATTTTGTCAATTTTTTTTTAATTTCTTTTTTTAATTACTATCTTTTTTTATTATTACTATTATTTGTATTCTTATGCTTTTGCCCAAAATGGACACTTGAACAGTTGACAAAATTCGAGTGTCAACAATAACAAGTCAACATTTGGATGGATTTTCAAACTTGCAAATAGTTCAAAGAATCAAACATGTATAGCTCATTCAATGATAAATTATGAATTTATATCACTATCGGTGACTGATAAAGAGGGTGAATGGCTGCGAAATTTGCTATTGGATATAAAGTTGTGGCGACAACCATTGGCAGTCATATTTTTATATTGTGATAGTGAGGCAACTATGTTTAAGGTATATAATAAAATATACAATGGAGAATCTAGACATATTAGTTTGCGATATGCGTATGTTCGATAATTAATTACTGATGGAATTATTTCAGTAATTTACGTTTGAACAAATGATAACTTAGCTAATCCATTTACTAAAGGACTCTCAAGAGGTTTAATAAGCAATACTGTCAAGGGAGTAGATCTTAGGCCAATTGATAATAGTCAAGCATAGTAGAAATCTAACTTTATAATTTCTAACAAAATTATTAAAGTTAAAAGGGTAACAACAAGCTATTATAACTTGAGAAGCAAAATCGCGATTCTGGGGCGAATGTGCTCCTGGTACAGACGTTGTACGTCGCAGACCAACTGAAAAGTGAAAACTGAGGAAGCGATTGTCGAACTTCTGGTGGGTCTAAACCATATATGCAGGATCGGCAGAATGAAAGCGAGAGCTGAGAGGTTTTTTCCGGAGACTAAGTGCGGCACTTAGACTTGCAAGACATAAGTCCTTACTTTCGGGTCAAATGTTGACTTTTCAATATATAAAACCTATTTCTATTCTGAGTGACGGTTGATAACATGAGGCATAATACTGGAATGCGCCATTTTCTTCATCTTGCAGTCTGGTAAATTTGGCACTTAGTGAGGTGCCCGCTAAGCTGACAATTTTTATGCAAATAGTTGACTGGGGACTCCATTTCTTCTGTGTTGATTGCTGCTGTCCTTAGCTTCTAGTCGGCTGAAGTCGGCGCTATAATAAGTTGTGAAAGTTCCCTGAACTCATGAAACGGAGCTTATATGTGCAACTACGTGTTATCATGTTCTGAAATTTGATTCTATTCACGAAAGATTAACATCTTACCCAATGAAAATGTCAAAACAAAAGAGCAACCTTACATGACCAATCTTGCTGGTTTTAGCTGCATCATATTACATCTTGTAATTTACGGGAAAAGTGCCAAAAAAGTCCTAAACCTTTTGGCTTTGTGCCGATTTAGTCCTAAACCTTTTTTTGGTGCCGATTTAGTCCTAAACATTTTTACGTTGTGCCAATTCAGTCCTTTCCGGCCAATTTTGACCGGATTTTGCTGACTGGACGCCGGCCGGCTAACGTGGCCTGCTCGGCGCTGACGTGTACAACTTTTAATAGTATTTTAATATTTTTGAATTTTTTCTTTTCTTTTTCTTTTTCTTTTTTCTTTTTTCTGCTCATCTTCTTCCTCCAGCCCGGTCGCCGAGCTCGGCGACCGGCCGGGAGGCGACGGCCGGCGAGGTCGAGACCTCGCCGGCCACCTCGCTAGTGGCCCGAGGGCGGCCTCGCGCCGGGCGGGCGAGGCTCGCCCTCGCCAGATCTGGTGAGGGTCGAGCCTCGCCCATGACCGGCGAGGCTCGACCTCGCCAGATCCGGCGCGAGGAGGAGCTGGCGGGGCTCGCCCTCGCCGGCCGTGGGCGAGGCTTGAGCCTCGCCGCCCGGCCTCGAGGGCGGCCTCGCGCCGGCGGGCGAGGCTCGCCCTCGCCGGATCTGGCGAGGCTTGACCTCGCCAAATCCGGCGCGAGGAGGAGCGGGGGGCTTGCCCTCGCCGGCCACCTCGCCGGTGGCCGCGAGGGCGGGCGGCGGGCGAGCCTCGCCGCCTAGGTCTCGAGGGCGGCCTCCCGCCGGGCGGGCGAGGCTCGCCCTCGCCGGATCCGGCGAGGCTCGACCTCGCCAGCTCCGGCGCGAGGAGGAGCCGGCGGGGCTCGCCCTCGCCGCCCGCCCTCGCGGCCACGCGGCGAGGTGGCCGGCGAGGTCGACCTCGACCTCGCCGGCCGTCACCTCGGCCGATCGCCGAGCTCCGAAAACCGGCTGGAGGAAGAAGATGAGCAGAAAAAAAGAAAAAGAAAAAGAAAAGAATAAAAATAAAAAGAGAAAAAATTAAAAAATTTTGAAAATATTTAAAAATATTAAAATATTATTCAAAATTGTACACGTCGCGCCGATCATGCCACGTCAGCCGGCCGGCGTCCATCAGCAAAATCCGGTCAAAATTGGCCGGAAAGGACTGAATTGGCACAACGTAAAAGGTTTAGGACTAAATCGGCACCAAAAAAAGGTTTAGGACTAAATCGGCACAAAGCCAAAAGGTTTAGGACTTTTTTGGCACTTTTCCCTGTAATTTACTCATTTTCTAGCCTAGGAAATAACTAGAAAGTAAAAACCATGGAGGATACGCATTTGAGCAAGCAAAGAAAGGCTCAGACCAATATGTCAAACAAGCACAAATTCCGAGCTGAACCCAGTCTCACATTGCTCTTCTTTTGGGCACCACCAGCAAGGGGACATACTTTCTCATGGTCATCCCCACCCCGTCTCCCATGTCAATCGTCTTTGCATCAATGCGGCCATCGAACTCCCAATTGAACTCATGAAGCAGCAAGCTCAAAGCCAGATGAAGAACGCGATGTGCCAAGGGCATGCCGGCACACATCCTTCGACCTGCTCCAGACGGAATGAACTCGTAGTGTTGACCCTTATAATCCAACTTCGATCCAATGAACCTCTCAGGCTTAAAAGCCATTGGGTCTTCCCAGACATCTAGGTCTCTACCGATCGCCCAAGTGGTCACAAAGACCTGCGTGTTTTCGGGTATGTCATAGCCCATGAAAACGGTGCTGGCCATGGCCCTCCGTGGCACGAGGAATGGGAGTGGCGGGTGGAGCCTGGGGGTCTCCTTCACGACTGCTTGCAGGTAGGGGAGCTGGTTTATATCGGTTTCCTGGACCTTTCGGTTGGACCCGACAACCCAGGACAGCTCTGCTTGGACCTTGACCATGTAGTTCGGTCCCGTAGGAGTTCTGTCAGTGCCCAATCGACAGTGCTGCTCGATGTTTCCACACCGGCCAAGAACATGTCCTGTGATGTCAAGAGGCCAGTATGTGAGAACAAGCATGGCAAAATTTCACGAAATGGAGCCATCTCCATAAGTTTTTCTAGGGTAAGGCAAAGAAGCCATAGCCATACCATTTTTCAAATACGTAGCACGTAGCCACTGTGGGAAGTTATACCAAGTAGGCTACTAATTTACCACAATACTTTACCAAACAATCATAAGCATATTTTTACGAGTCTAATGTTGTCCTTGTTGACATACTCAGAAACTTGCACGTTTCTCACAATAGTTCTATCAAATTCTCAACACATATTTCACAATGCTAAGAACCCTAACCATAAAGCCAAAAGGTTACATTGATGGATGCCGATCTTCTTTCAAAGTATAAGTTATAATTAGAAAAATAATTCATAAAATCGAGTAAGATCATGTGTTATACATTGAGGAGATGATTGAATAATTAAGTGATATTCACCTACGATCTATCCCCTACGCATATGATTGGACACAGGAATCCTTATAGAACTAGCAATTCAAAGTTTGTGGTCGTACCAGTATGAATGTTCTGAGGCTGCGTTTGGCAGTCGGGATAAAATTTAGGATAGGATATGATTTATCCTATCCTACGTTTGGTGCTCGCTTAGGAAAGAATAACATCAAATATAATAGGGATATAAGCAGGATAAAATAATCCCATAGGGAAGGTGGGATAAAGGTGGATAGGATTTATAATGTCCATAATATGAAAGTTATTTTTCTCGAATAACAAACTTATTATATTAACAAAATTGAAATTATATTTCAATATAAATAATATTCGAATTCTAATTTAAGAAATTAAAAATGAAAAAAATATAGAAATTTATTTTAAATTAATCTTATTTTAATTTATATATTCAACTTTAATTCTATCTTATAATAAACATTCAATCTATAAATTAAATATTTATATTTATTATATATTTTAGGTATTTTTGTATTATAGGTATGTTAGTATAATTTACTATTTGATAAAATTTTATTAAAGAATGATGAAAGGGGGAAAAAGAAATAATAAAGAAAATAATATAAAAAAGAGGAAAAATAAAATAAAAATAAATTAAGGAATAATGTTATGAGAGATTTTCACTAGCTTCGTTTATGAACATTTAGGTTTATTTATAATGATATGCCATTTATATAAATAAAAAAATGTACATGATATGATGTGAATATATCCGACTTTAATACTACGATTCATCAAACGATGGACTGGATATAAAAAAATCTCAGGATTTCATATCATATCCTATCAAGTCCTATCCTGATTAAAAATCTGGACGACCAAACGTAGCCTAATTTGCTTCTCAGAAAGCTTGGCCGGCTCGTCCTCACCGTTTCCTTCGAACTCAAGCAACACATCAAGAAAATCCCTCCGATCATCGTCTCCCCTAATTTTCTTCTCCTCAATCCTCTCCCTCACGAAATCGGAAGCGATCCTCATGGCCTTCCCCATATCCCGATCCATCTTCCTCCTCAGCCCTTGCGGGCCCAACCACCGCAGCCACGGGAATAGGTCCGCAATGGTCACATGGCCTGACCACTCCATCAATCCGCTCATTGCCTCGAACAACTCAGATCCAACCTTTGAGTCCGGATCAAGCAAGTCTCGGGACAGCATGAGATTCCCCAGCAAATTGAATGTCATGAGGAACACGAAGCGTGCCAGGTGAACACCTTCTCCGAGTCGGACCTTATCCGTGGATGCCGCCTCCCCGATCCATGTCAACATGTCGTCGACACACTTTCTCCGTATTGGAGCTGTTTCATTGAGCCGCCTGGCAACTAGCATGTCCACCATCAGCAGCTGCCTCGACCCCCACCAATATGCGCCGTACGGGGCTAGGGCGATGGATCCCTTGTAGTAGTCCTGAGATCGCATGAGATCGGTGATGGTTCGCTCTGAAAAATTGAGGTCTTGGTTCTAGAAGACCTCGGCTGCCACTCTGCTCGAGAGAATCACCATGGTGTTTATGGAGCCTAGTCTAAGCCAAATTACCGGGCCATACTTTTCACGGACACCGGCTAGTATACGATGAGGCATCTTCCCGAGATTGAACAGGTTGCCGAATATTGGCCATCAGGAGCGTCCTGGAGGAAGCCGGAGTGACCTGGACTTTTTATGGCAAAAGGAAACAAATAAAGTAGTGGACACAAAGAGGATGCAGATCAGTACTAAAACTGCATTATTAGGTTCAGTCATGGTTTCGATCAGTACAGGGAGTTCTCCGACGAGCTTTATGTGGTGAACATGAGCGATATAAGTAGCAAAGTCAACTAAAAGTTGGAACTTCCTATTCGCGTGAAATGGATGTCCATTATTATTATTATTTATTTTAATACTGTTGTACGTGACTAAAGATGTCAGATTCTAGTTGACATATCCCGATAAGTGAGGAATACAATTCAACTAGAAGTTTGAAACTTACGAAATTCTCCGACAACTGTACTTCGGACTTGGTGAAACATAGAAAAATACGTTAGTTCGAGACACGATCTGGATGATCCAGCCATTGATTGGGACGGTAAGAGGGTGTAAGAATTTTGGGATGCACCATTTTGTTATGCTGGTCGTGGTCAGCGCTCTTCGTTAGGAGATGAGAGACGAAATTAACACTTAAAAGGATATATTTACCATTCAATTAGGGCTTGGAAGCAAACGGATACTGGAAGCAACATTACCATAGGGCGCAGGATCGAAACTGAGTCAAGTTATTTCGACTCCACGAGGATAAAAATCATCTGATTTCTGGTCAAGCTCCAGCTTGAGTTACTCAAACTACCCTGTCGCGTCAAGTTTGAGCTCGCCAATTTCTAGTTCCATAGGCTCACAAGTGTAATTGAGCTTTCCTATTTATAAATAATACCCACAATATTTGAACTTTTTTAAGTTTGAATTCAAACTCGAGCTCAAGTTCCTTCACAATTTAATTGTTGTTGAGTCTAATCAAATACCTTGATTTACTAATAGAGTTGCGCTTGAGCTGAAATTTTAATACCTGATCAATTTCTAGTTGAGTTTCTAACCTTTTCACTCAAATTAGATTTGATGATGACTTTCACCGAATTTCGTTCTTTGATTTTATTAGACGAGACGGGTTTTTGTGGTGGCTCTGGATAGGAGATATCATGAGTAAACAAAAGAATCAGTTAGTTTACTTCAAACAAAGTCAAATGTACACAAATTTTACCAAAATTTAATTGACGACAATCCTAAGAACTTAACTCACAAATTTTGCTGGAATTTAATCAACGACAAAACTTAAAAACGTGAAGATGCAATGCTAGAATTTAATCGACGACGACACACCCATGATTTACAGCAAAGATATATGTCGAAATTTAATCGACGGCGTTAATTTGGTAATTACAACTAAGAAATACGCCAAAATTTAACCTACTAAGCGAGTCTAAAAACTATGATCATTGTATAGGAATGTAACGATAATTGAAAGATGACGTATTTATTTGTTTGTGTATTGGGAGGGGGAGGGGGTGATCTCCAATAGTTGAGCACTAGTATTTATGGTCCATATCTGCAAGAATCTCGATCCTATTTTCCCACAATGCCACGATATTGTGTTCAGGTGGTTAAAATCGCACCTCATTCCTTCACTCTTGCTTTAACTTAATCTTTTTTCCACGATCTGCTGGACTTTGACTTTGTCTCTTCGAGGAATGATTTCAAATTGGAATATCATAACTTTTTTTGGCACTTCTCAGATATCCCTTCCCTGTTCGTAGTCTCAATCGGTGATTCTCTTTAATTGGCATCCTAGCCAACCAACTCTACCATGACATCCTTCATCGTCGATTATACGCTATCTTATATCAATAATTGATTAATGGTGATCGATGTATGTCAATATCGGACAAACTATTTAACTTTTTCATACATTTTGACAGCAGAGATTTCAAAGTTATTGGGTCAAAAAGCCTAAAATCGTTATTGAAGAGAGTCATCACGAGGATAATCTGTGTTGAGAAAAGAAAAAGTTGTCAGAGTGAATAGTGCACATATCAAAGGAACGTGTAATATAGTTTTGCAATTCCAAGTCCACATGACATGCGCGAAATCCACATATTCTCCTTCAAACATTAGCTTATTAAATTGGTGTCCACGCACATTTTTTTCAAATTAATTAATGTGAGAATGACAATGGACATTTTAAATTATTCTAGATATTAAGTGGACCAACTAAAAATTCTCGAAAGACATTGCACATTAGTAAATTATGATTTAATTGAATAAATTAAAAATTTAAGTATGGTGCTACATATTGATAAAAGTTCACGAACTACTAGTATCAACTGACAGCAGGTGTTGAGACGAAATTTAAGGGCGGAGAAGTCTGATTATGCAAATCAATTGAATATGTAATCTAATTACGTGTTGGTGTTGGTCAAATACGTGAAAAGGCAGAGAGTTTTATTTTGCAAACGAGTATCCGTATTTGACCGAGAGATGCTAGGGCCCTTCAAGTTTTGGGTATAAATATAGATGGGTTGTTTTCTGTCTTATGTGCCTTTATATACTAGCACGTGTAATATACGCTATTTTAATACCGAGTGGCCCGTTAACGTTTATCTGAGGTCTTACGTGGTTGTGATGGTAAGTGCACGAATTCGTGATTGAAAGAGAAGGACCTAAATGACGTCGTCTGGAAATTGCATAAGCGGCCCAGGTATTTTACGAACTTGCAGGGCCCAAAGTAACAATTATTATAGCAATTAGACTCCTAAAGAAAGTGCAAATTGTTTTTAAACCCAAATGGCCAGCCAATATATATTGCATGAAAAATCAGTGGAGAAAAGTGACTAGTGGCAATCCATCAAGGCTTCCTCTTCCCCCTTATACGGCCGTTAGAGAAAACAGGGAAGGAAAAGTGAAACCAATTTGAAGCAAAATGGAGGGGACAATCGCCGAATTGATGCATGCATGATTTTGGGTGCTGACCTTAGAAATTTCTTCATCAATTTTTTCACAAATAGATGTATATTTGTGTCGTTACTTGGTGGTAAAGGTCAAGAAGAGTGAGACTTCTTGATTTTGTTTGTAAGTGAAATTTCTCAGTTTAAAGTCTATGGGCGACAATCATGTTATTCTCTAACAATTTGCTTCTCCTCAAACCTTGGGTTCCTAATATGCCCCTACACTGCTATAGCTTCACGACTTGTGCGTTTTGGTTGCAAGTATTAGGCTTACCTCTAGAGCGATGCACAGAGCAGTTCTTAAGTAAGATAGCACGGGATGTTGGCCAGCCTTTGGAAGTCAGAATTGACGCGAAAGAAGGATTGACATTAAGAGCAATAAGAGTTAAGGTAGAAATTTCTCTCACAGAACCTCTTAAACCGGGTAAACTCATACGTGTGGAAGGGAAAAATATTTGGCTCAATTTTCGTTATGAACGGTTGCCACATTACTGCTATTCCTGTGATGTTTTAGGGCACTATGCATCATATTGTAAAGATATTCCTTATGATGAGGCTCAGTTTGAAGGGCGTGACAAGATGTATCATGGACAGTGGTTACGGGCTGAAGTTAACAAACACAGCCCCTATTGGCAGGCATTTTATGATTTTAACATTACTCAAGACGAAATTGAAGAAAGTGTACTTGAAACACCTCAGCCAGGGCTATTGTTACTCCCTCCTGCACCTGTTGAGATACATACTCAGCCAGCTTCTATCAATACTTAGAATATTCAGAATCTCCATACCTCACTTGTTAACTTAATGGCCAACTACCCCCTGGTTGACAGTTCACGCGATGTTCCTCTGCCCAAGATGGATTTGATTGCCTCCCCTCTACAAGCACATAAATCAGAGGTCAATGTATTTCAGTCTGATGCATCCTCATCAAAAAAATCTAAACACCCTCGCTTGCAGCCTAAAGCGACTCCATTAAAGAAGGCAAAGAGACGTCCTCTTCTACTAGACACTTTGGATGAAAGCACTCTGTTGGAAACCCCTGTTCACCAGGCTGAAAGGGCCTATGAAGGGGCTGTGGTGGCTTGCCTAAATAAGCCACCAATTGACAAATGAAGATATTAAGCTGGAACTATCAGGGACTGGGCAATTCCCTGACAATTCGAGCTCTTAGGGCCCTTGTGGCTTAGGAAAAGCCCGATATAATTTTTTTGATGGAAACTCAGAACCAGGCATCAGTTATTACACAGATCCAACGAAGGCTGAATTATAGCAATAGTTTTGTGGTGAATCCTCAGGGCTTGGCTGGAGGGATGGTTCTTTTTTGGAATGACCATATTTCGCTTACTGTCACGGTTCATAATTCTCATTTTATTGACACTGTTTGTTCTGACAATAGGGGTGTTTCTTCTATGTGCCTTACTATTTTGCATGCTCCGGCTGTTTACCATCAGAGATAACTATTTTGGGCAGAATTGAGATAAATCAGTCACTCCCACACTCGACCTTGGGTGTGTTTAGGAGACTTTAATGAAATTTTGTATAACTGGGAAAAAGTAAGCAAGAGACCAGCTGAGCCTTATTGACTGCAATCCTTTCGGGATTTACTACAGGATTGTGCATTGATGGACCTAGAGACTAAGGGTTGTGCCTATACTTGGAGCAATAATCGAAGCTGAGGTTGTGGCTCTCCTTGCTATAGGGTCGGACCACAGTCCCCTTCTATTAACTACTCATATCAAAACAGGGAGGGGAGCAAGGGTTTTTACCTTTGAATCATTTTGGCTTGACCATGACAAATGCAGACAAGTGGTAGGGGATTCATGGTCAGCCCTATATCTCAGTAGCTCCTCAATATCCCAAAAGATTCGGGCGACAACAAGGGCGCTGACCAAGTGGAGTAAATCAACATTTTCAAAGGGTCATCGTCAAATTGCTCTTCTACAGCAACAACTTCAGCAATTCACTAATCAACCTGCATGCAATTATGATGAACATCAGGTTCGAGCTTTGAAAGAATAGTTTCAGAAAAGCTAGTCACATGAAGAACAATATTGGGGGATGCGTTCTCGAATTAAATGGATGCGATGGGGAGATAGAAATACTCGATTCTTTCATGCTACCACAGTACAATGAAGAAAAAGAAATCACATCAGCATCTTGAAGGATGATAATGATGAGTGGATCAGAGAACCAGATCAGTTGAAAAATATGACTCTTTCGTTTTTTAACAGGCTTTATACTTCGTGTGGACATAGAGCTTTTGAACCTATTCTATCACAATGTCCTCAGATTGTAACAGCAGCTATGAACACGTCCCTAATAGCTGAACTCACTCGAGACGAAGTCAAGCATGCTACTTTTCAATTAGGAGCCACATTAGCCCCAGGACCTGATGGTTTAAATGGTTTGTTCTATCATAGTTATTAGGATATTATTCAGGAAGATGTTTTTACAACAATCCAGATTTTTTTCTCAACAGGAAGAATGCCAGCGAAAATTAACCGAATAGCCATCTCTCTAATCCCAAAAATCCCAAATCCCGAGCGGTTAGATCAATTCCGCCCTATCAGCTTGTGTAATTTCATATATAAGATCATTTCCAAAGTGTTAGCAAATCGACTGAAGCCTTGGTTGCTAGAATTGATTTCTAAAGAACAAAGTGCTTTTATTTCGGGTAGACAAATACAAGACAATGTCCTCCTCGTCCAAGAGGTAATTCATCAGTTAAAGATCCGAAAAAGAAAGAAACGCTTTCAGGGGATTCTTAAGTTGGACATGCAGAAAGCATTTGATAGGGTAAAGTGGGATTTTTTACAAGCTTATCTTTGTCGATTGGGATTTAATGATCGTTGGGTCACGTGGCTGATGCAATGTGTTACTACCACCTCTCTTAGTGTAAAGTTCAATGGCGAATTCCTATCCTATTTCCAACCATCAAGGGGACTTCGGCAAGGTGACCCCCTCTCTTCTTACTTGTTTATCCTATTGGCTAATTTACTCTCCAACCTCATCACACAAGCTATTGGCATGGGTAATCTACAAGGTATTACACTTAATAGATGGTGTCCAACTTTATCCCATTTATTCTTTGCTGATGATGCTATCTTTTTTTATTGATGGTACAATCAAAGAATGTCAGAACTTATCAGGAATTTTAAATTAGTATTGCCTAGCCACAGGTCAAGCAATCATTAGGAACAATTCCGGTTTGTTTCTTACCAAATACTGCCCTCATACCCTTAAGACTAACTTGGCAAGTGAACTAAGAGTACCACTGATGGATAAAACTGGTAAATATCTAGGAATTCCATCTTATTGGGGGTCATCAAAGTGGGATATGTTTGCCTGGATATTAGGAAGGGTCAATGCTAAGTTAGAGGGATGGAAAGAAAATCTGATTTCTAAAGGGAGGAAAGAAATTCTATTGAAATCAGTGGTTCAGGCTTTACCTCAATATGCTATGATGACATTTAAAGTTCCTGTTTCTATATGTAAATCTGTTGAGAAGAAAATAGCACGATTTTGGTGGCAAAACAAGAGTAATAGAGCTACCATTCACTGGAAAAGTTGGGATTTTCTAAAAGAGAGTAAGGAGAAAGGAGGGATGGGATTTAGAGACCTCATATCCTTTAATAAAGCCCTATTGAGGAAGCAAGCCTGGCGACTTTTTCATAACCCTTCATCTCTATTGGCCAGTGTTTTTAAAGCATTATATTTTCATTCTACATCCTTATGGAAAGCTGATAAGGGGACTAGACCTTCTTGGGGTTGGCAGAGTTTTCTTATGGGCCGAGAACCTCTTATTGATGGACTTAAATGGTCAGTTGGAAATGGAACCTCTATTAATGCTAGAGAGGATAAATGGTTGAACATGGGCATTCTAGGTGGGCCAGCGAATAGAGAGGAGCCTAAACTAGTAGCAGAGTATATTCTTCCTGAGCAAAATGAATGGAATGTAGAACTTCTTAATCGGACATTTCAGCCACAGGTTGTCAAGGAAATTCTAACTATTAATCTATGGACAATCACATCTGAGGATAAACTATGTTGGACAGCCACACAAGATGGAAAGTGGATATCATCACATCAACCAATCAGCATCTGACAAGGTACATTTACAAGCATCCTCTTCTTATATTCCACCAACAAAGCTTTGGAAACAGATATGGAAGACAAAGACGGCCCCAAAAATTCGTACTTTCCTATGGTCTTTATGCCATAATGCATTACCTACCAAAGCCAATCTGTTTCATCGCAGGATTATCCCTGCCCTTTTTGCAAATTGTGTTAAGCTAATACTCCTGAAACCACCAAACATCTATTTCTTCTTTGTCCATCAACAAGTTCTATTTGGCGCAATCCTAAAGCGCACATCACATTTCCCAGTTCTACCACAACCCGCATCAATCAATGGCTTGCACATATTATTGAGCAGAAGGGGAACATACCGGTTTTTGAGATCATTGCAGCTCTTTTGTGGCATATTTGGAAGGCTCGGAACTAGTTTCTCTTTCGCAACCAATGTACCCATCCGGACCTTCTTGTTGATACAGCCCTGCATATGGCCAATTTGTGTCTCAAATCTCAACAGAGAGCAGCACCCGTCGAGTTTTTGTGACAGAACCCTAACAGTACATGGCAACCACCAAAGCGAGGAGCTATTAAGGTAAATATGGATGACGCTTTTCTTAGCCCTAATCATACAGGTGCGATTGCAAGCATAGCTCGAGATCACACTGGTAGAGTGATAGACGGATTTACACGCACCATTCATGCATCTACTGCACTCGAGATAGAGACCCAGGCACTTTTATATACGCTAAAGGATCTAATGCACAAAGGGAAAACTGATTCTCACCTGCAGCTTGAATCAAATAATCTCATCCTTGTCGAGACCATCAATCGGAGCCGTTTGCCTCCATGGGAATGTCGTGCTCTGTTCGCCGAATGTGAAACTCTAATGCCCTATTTTCCCAATCTCTTTCTGCAGCATTGTCGACGGGAGACAAATGCCCTAGCTGACTGGGCCGCAAAAGCCCATAGGCGAGGCCTCCTTCCTTTTCCAACCGCTTAATGAAGTGAGAATGGATTTTATGTAAGAAAATATGAAATCTGTCCAATTTTACTAATTTAACGGCTTCATAAGTTATATAGAAAACCAATCACCTCAAGTTATGTTGGATTTAATGAAGGATCGGGAAGTAGAGTAGGCAAGTCCAGAGGTGAGCTGTGCCTTGGGCTGAGCGGTGAACCGAGGCCGAGCAATAATGAAGCCTTGGTTTCGGGTTGTACTTTCTATCCTACTTAATTATATATTTGCCTTTTCCGACCAAAAAAAAAAAAAAAATAGCTTTATGGGAGGCCTCAACTTTTTCTTTTCTAAAAGACACGAAGTACTTATTATTGAGTTAGACAACTTACAACTGGTTAAAGCTATGAACAATTCAGAATAGTTGAGTTGGGAAACTCAACCTCTTGTCAGTAAGTGCAAGGAAAAAATGCGGGCCTTCCTAAATGTTCAGATAGTCCATTGCTTTAGAGAAGCCAACCTTGTTGCAGATTGGGTAGCCAAAGCCCACAAGAAAAATTACTTATCTCTGAATTGGGTCTTATATCCTCCTCAAACTTTGTTGGACCTTTTATGTAATGATGCCTATTTATCGGGCCTCTCATCTTTGCTTAGTAAATGAAATTCTTTCGTTTCTGACCAAAAAAAAAAAAAAAAAAGTTATATAGAAATTAGGCAGATCCAATTATAGTACGGAATTGAACTAATTGAAAGTTCCAGGATTGCACATTAGTTAAAAGAGATTTAAGTGAACTAATTCAAAATTCAAGTATGGCACTGCAATTTGATAAAATTTCACAAACAGCTAGTATCATTATCTCATCGAAAAGCGGAAACTACATGTTCTTTACATCTCGATTAAAAGATAGCAATAGACATCGATCCAATGCTTTTGCAAATTCACTTCGTGATACTGAAAAACTTCGAGATAATTATGAAATGAGATCTCCCCAGAAACCCTCCCATAATTTATTTCCGGTGCCATGAATCCAAACAATAAACATCGCACTTTTCCTATGACGTTCAAAGAGAAGCTGGCTCTGCAATGAAATCATGAATCACATAGTTGGGATTAGTGAGAACTAAGAAGATATTTAAAAGGCAATGGTCATCATTATTATGAGCCAAACAAAATAACACATGAAAACTAAATTCAAAACTTACCATCTTCTGTGACTGCTCCAAATTTCCTTAAACTGAGATTGCGAAGTTGCTCTAAGTTTACTGCAAGAAGTGGTATTTCCAAGGGTAGTTGAATGCGAAGCTCACGTGAGACTTGTGCCATGGTCGGTCGAAGCCGCGGCTCAGCCTGCAAGCACGCAAATGCTAGCTTGGCGATCGAGACCACATCTTTCGCATCTTGAAGACAGAGTGTAGAAGGCGAGAGACGTTGATCCAACACATCCTTTAACAGCATCGGTGACTTTGTTTGGGTAGACGATGAACATTCTCGAGAGATATGATCTCCTGGATGCTTTCCCATGATTGTCTCTAAGGCGAGGACTCCAAAGCTATACACATCGCATTTTTCGGTAGGAATTGTAGAATAAGCCAGCTCTGCAAGTGGAGAAATCACATATTTTTTTTATAAGCTCAATCACAAGCTGTATTCAAGTTGACAACATCACTTCCCATGACATGTTGATTACAAGTACAAATTTCTACTTAATCTACACTTACAAAACCGATTTGAGCATGGAAGTATATACTTCGGCGAAGTTGAAAGGATTTTATTTTATGCTTAAAGTACGAGCATCATTTAGGTCAAACGAACTTAATATACTTGAAATGGATCGCTTATGATGTTTTTCCGCATTTTTTCCTGTTCTTCCTTATCAGGAAATCGGAAAGCTTTCTTATCAACACTAAACTTGAAAGCTTTAAATTAGTAAACAAATTATCGTAAGAAGATTGAATAACTAAAGAACGTAGTGAAAGTTCAATTATAAAACGGATATCTGACGCTGAATGCCCATTGAAATTGAACAAATTACGTAGTACCTGGAGCAATATACCCTATGGTGCCAGCAATATTAGTCCAATTTGATGAATCTGGCCTCAATAGCCTTGCAGTGCCGAAATCGGAAACATGAGCCTCATAATCGCGATCCAATAGAATGTTATTGCTGGTCAAGTCTCGATGAATCAACGGAGGTGAACACTCGTGATGCATATAGGACAACGCATCCGCAACCCCTCGGACCACATTTACCCTCTTGTCCCATTGAAATTCTTTTGCTCTTTCATCATCGTTCAAAGTTGTTCTCAAGCTTCCTCTTTCCATGTACTCATACACCAAACAACTGCTTTGGACATGAGAACAGAATCCATAAAATTTGACGATATTGCGATGGCGTAAATTTGTTAAGGCTTGAATTTCCCTTTCAAATAATATCAAATCAACAATCTCACTATCTTCTTGAGATGAAGAGATTTGCTTGACAGCAACTGTTTTACCTTCTGATATCTCGGCTTTATAGACGATGCCATATGCTCCTTCACCCACATAGTACTTGGAGTCAAATCCTTCTGTGGCCTTGATGATTCGATCGTAAAAAACTTTGCCATCAAAACTCAAAATACGCATGAAATCCAAGTCATTTGCCTGTTCATCATTGTCTCTCTTGATAATCCTTCTTTGACGATGATTGACAATTACAAAAACGACCATGGTGCAAGAGAGAAGGAGAAACCCAAAGAACAAGAAAATAACGATAATTGTGATTCTAACTCCAACGTTTCGATTGCGTTTCTTGCTTCCAATAGAATTGCATTTCGGTAAACCAACAACATTTCCACAGAGCCCTCTATTATGCTGAACTGCCTCAAATGGAGCCTCATTGAAAGCCTTGACACTAGGGAGAGGACCTTCCAAATCATTGTAGGATACATCAATAGAAGTCAAGGCCCACATATCACCAAAAGTATGTGGAATAGAACTGGAGAGATTGTTGCGGGAGATATTTAGAACTCGCAGCATTCCTAGCTTTCCAAGCTCTCCGGGTATCTTTCCAATCAACAAATTATGACTCAAGTCAAGAACCTCGAGGAATTGTATGTTTCCTATTTCAAGAGGAATGCTTCTCTGAAATTTGTTTCTACTCAAGTTCAAGCTCAACAAGCTTTTGCATGAGCCTAGCTGCATGGGTATCGATCCACTCAAATTGTTCGATGCCAAGTTCAAATGTGCTAGATGGGATAAAAGTCCGATCTCAGTCGGGACATTTCCTATGATCGCGTTGCTGCTTAGATCGAGTTCTAACAACATCAACAGGCTTCCCAATTTCCTTGGAATCTCTCCACTTAAATTATTTGAAGAAAGGTCCAGTCGTTGTAACCAAGCCATCCTTCCAAATGTTGCGGGCATATTACCAGAAATTTTGTTGTTTGATATCCTTAAGCTCGTCAAATTACGACAATGCTCCCATTTCCAAGAAATTTCGCCGTTCAAATGATTGTGGCTCAAGTCAGCATAATATAGATGCGGATATATTCCGAAAGCTTCTGCTATGTTTCCAGTAAGTTGATTCCCTTCTAGCCTCAATCTTATTAATGTACTACAGTTCTCTAAGCTTGTTGGGATAGGACCCATGAAATGATTATTGAAGATATTGAAAACTTGCAATGATCTCCCAAGGCATATATCTTCTGGCAATTCCCCTTCTAGTTCATTACCAGATAGATCCAAATGACTCAAATTTGTTAATTTATTAAATTCAAAAGGCAAAGAACCAAAGAATTTGTTGTCACGAATGACTAATTTAGTTAGATTGGGCAAGCTTCCAATTGAAGAAGGGATTGGACCGGTCAAGTTATTTTCCCATAAGTATAGATCCTTCAAGTTTCTCAAGTTGCATATCTCATGTGGAATTGAACCAGAAAGGTAATTCTTTGGAATGAGTAATTCGGTTAAGTTGCCCAATTTTCCAAGAGAAGTAGGGATTGGACCGGTCAAATTATTTTGGAAGAGGTTAAGAAAAGATAAACTCGTCAAGTTTCCAATGGAGTGAGGAATTAAGCCAGTGAGATTGTTCTCCGATAGGTTAAGTTCAATAAGAGAAGTGAGCCTCCCAATTTCTGAAGGTATGGGTCCCGAAAGTCCATTTCGGAAGAGTTGAAGAAGAGATAAACTTGTCAAGTTTCCAATGGAGTGAGGAATTAAGCCAGTGAGATTGTTGGTTGATAGGCTAAGTTCAATAAGAGAAGTGAGCCTCCCGATTTCTGAAGGTATGGGCCTTGAAAGTCCATTTTGGAAGAGGTAAAGATGAGACAAACTCGTCAAGTTTCCGATGGAGTGAGGAATTAAGCCAGTGAGATTGTTGGTTGATAGGCTAAGTTCAATAAGAGAAGTGAGCCTCCAGATTTCTAAAGGTATGGGCCCTGAAAGTCCATTGTGGAAAAGGTGAAGAAGAGATAAACTCGTTAAGTTTCCAATGGAACGAGGAATTGAGCCAACGAGATTGTTGGTTGATAGGCTAAGTTCAATAAGAGAAGTGAGCCTCCCGATTTCTGAAGGTATGGGTCCTGAAAGTCCATTGTGGAAAAGGTGAAGAAGAGATAAACTCGTTAAGTTTCCGATGGAACAAGGAATTGAGCCAACGAGATTGTTGGTGGATAGGCTAAGTTCAATAAGAGAAGTGAGCCTCCCGATTTCTGAAGGTATGGGTCCCGAAAGTCCATTGTTGAAAAGGTGAAGAAGAGATAAACTTGTTAAGTTTCCAATGAAACGAGGAATTGAGCCAGTGAGATTGTTGTATGACAGGTCAAAAATAATAAGAGAAGTGAGCCTCCCGATTTCTGAAGGTATGGGTCCCGAAAGCACATTTTGCCATAACAAAAGAAACTTCAAGTTCCTCAATTCACTTATCTCTCTCGGAATAGAGCCAGAAAAGTTATTTCGTGAAATATCTAATTTGATTAAATTGCCTAATTTTCCAAGAGAAGCAGGAATTGGCCCAAAAAGTTGATTTTGGGAAAAATTAAGTTCCAAAAGAGAACCCAACCGTCCAATCTCCCAAGGGATGTGTCCACTCAGGTTGTTTGCACATAGGTACAAATAATGAAGACTCTCCAGCATACCTATACTTGGAGGAATGTCCCCAGACAATTCATTGAAGCAAAGAAAAAGAGAGTTGAGTTTAGAAAGGTTACCAATACTCGTTGGGATGGAGCCATAGATCGAGTTGTTGTCAAGTTTAAAGCTAACCATACTGGTTAAGCGTGAGAAGTCGAGGCTGTCTAGAGTTCCTTTCAAACCAAGATCGGAAAGATTTAGATGGGCGACGGCTCGGGAATCATCACAAATTATACCGGTAAAGTGGCAAGGATTATTGCCGTGCCATGAAGAGAGGATAGATTGGCTATGGTTATTAAGAGTAGATTTCCAATTCAGTAGAGCCACTGCTTCATCTGTATGCCCGGTTGCATGGATAGCGAAAAAAGGAGTGGAGGAAGCAGAAACGCCTGCCCCATGAAATGAAGTTGCGTCGACCAAGAAGAGCAAGGAGAAGAAGCAGAAGACCCATAAAGGAGATAGGGAGGAAAGCAATAAAAAAGAAACCATGATTTTGGGGGGTTGGATGGTTTTTGGGAGGTGGGAGATGGTCCAGGTCTGCGTAACATGAAGAAGATTGATGATGACATATTTATAGATGGAACATCAATCCTGAAGCTCCTCCGTGGAAGCCAATGCCTTTTACAGCTGGACAGCGTTTTCTCGCTAATGGGGCCTTTCATGTGAAATTTTTTCTTCTTTCGTGGTTGACGATATATTACAAATGATGACATCTTTTTCTTTTCCAAACGGTTCAGCGTGCGCCATTCGGGTTGTATAAGTAAGTAGAAAAATTTCAAATAAATATATAAAGTGCCATCATTTTTTCAAATAAGGACCCGAAATAGAATTTGTTTCAATAAGAACATGGAGTGATCAGATCATCTCAAATTATGGCTCAAAGTGGCCAAATCATCTCAAATAAGGGCCTTTGGCAAGCCAGTGACTATTCCAGCCATCAGAAAAAGGGTATTTTGGTAAAAAAAAATTGTAACTATATTTTTAAAATTTTTGATTTGTTTTTCCTTGTTTTTCCTTTTCTTTTCTTTTCTTTCCTTTTCTTTTCTTTTTTCATCTTCCCTCCCCCAGTCATCACCGTCAATGGTCGAGGGAGGTCACCTGTCTCAGGCGAAGGTCGCCCTTGCTGGCATCAGGCGAGGGTTGTCCTCACTTGGGCGGGTGATGGTAGCCCTCACTGACGTCGGGCGAGGACGAGGGCGAGGTCGAGGGTGAGGGTCACCCTCACCGCATCTAGCAAGGGTTGCCCTTGCAGCGTCAGGAGAGGGCCGCCCTCACCGGCATCAAGAGCTTACGATGGGCGGGCACCCTCGAGGGCAACCCTCGCCCTCGTCAGGGCCTTGTGGTGCAAAAAACCCACGATTAAGAGAAAAAAATGGAAACTTTGATATCAATTTCTTCTCTATTATTTCCAGCAACTATGTTGATTCTCTTCATGGACAGAACAAATGAAAAAAAAAATGTTTTATTAGTACTCACCAATGCAAAAACTACTCAGCATCAGTCAAAATCCCTTAACCAACCCCCTTCACTATAATTCTACATGCAGTTGTAATGTCCATAGGAGGATCATGTAGTTTAATTAAAACCCACTTGAATAGACAATTACTTTTTGCTCTTTACTTCATGTACATCTTGGGATGGACGCGCTATCACCTTTTCTTAACCCAAAACGTTCCAAGTTTTCACATATGATTCAGCTTTCCTTCTTACTGGTTCTTCCAAGCACGAGCAGATGCTGCTCGCAATACTCTCGTCCTCTGGCTCAATGGAGCTCTCTCCTTCCAAAGTAATTTCTTCTTCTTCTTTTGTGAAATTTTCATTCCGAGAGTAGTGCGACTCGTGAGTTTGGGTCTTCTCCCTGTTTTTGGTCAACTAGTGTTCACCTCCTAAAACACTCATGAACGTATGAGCACGTGAAATCCTCAAGAAACAACAAAATGAACATCAGCTTTATCAGTCTTTTGCCCCAGTTTTCTTTTTTGCATTCAATTTGTCTTAATCGTGTGGAGGGCCTTGATGATGAAGTCCTTTTGACTTTTTCAACCCCTCCTGAATTCTCACCACCAGCCAAATGGAAGGAGTCATGGTGCTATCATGTCCTCAATTATTTTAAGTTGTCGTTTTCTTTTTTCAATTTTTATCTTATAGTTCTTGACTTACTTTTTCGGTCTTCGTGGGCCTAGCTCCTCCCCGTGAGTCCTGAATTCTAAACATGCTACGCGTGATGAGCTCAAATAAAGTCTGGCCCCACTTGAAAATTAACGTACGTATAACTTTATGATGAAAGGACTTTCTCATCGTGTTACACGTGATGGGCTCAGATAAAGTCTAGAACCTTCAATACTAGATTGAAAGGTAAAAAATCACAATTTGATTAGTTGAATGACTAAAATTCGTTGCATTCCAATTCGACAGTGAAGAATTATACAGACACCATACCTCCTAGAAATCACTATATCATCTCATATAAACTATGATTTTCACAATTGATTTTAATTTTTAAAACTTGTAGCCATATTTATAGCAATGTCAAGTGAGACGACTTGTGTAATCAACAATTTAAATAGCCTATATAGCAAAAATAAAAATACTAAAATAATGAACTTCTATAAGCCTCACAATCAACTGATAGCTACATAACTTTTTGATTACACAAGTCATGTTTGTCACTGTTCATTTGATAATTGATTGATTTCTAAAATAGTAAACATTTTTGCCCACTTGTAATTTCTATTCAATGGTTTCACACACTCAAACAGGACATTTTTGAGATGACTAGTATAAACACCTAGATGGGGGGTGAATAGGTGTAAAAACAATTTCTCGAGATACGGAAGCGATACTAGGCAAATGATAGAAAGGGAATTCTCTTCTTGTTAACAAAATGAAATACGATCAAAGTAAAACAGAGTGTAAGGAAGAGAAAGTTGAACATAGGGTTTATAGTGGTTCGGCTTATTCCAAGCCTACGTCCACTCTTCCGCACCGACACCCCACCTACGGATTCCACTATGAACAAAAGAGATGTTACATAAAGACAGCTCTTTCCTCGATTCCACAAAGTAGATATTCTACCACACTTCCTCAAGGATTCTCACAAGTATAGACTCTCTTTTGCGTACAAGATTTCGCTCAAATGAATTGACTAAACAACAAGGAGCTTCGACTTTGGAATTCTTCTATCGCGCACTCTTCGAACAGCTTAGAACGTCTTCCTTATATACTCCTTCATGCCATCATACCCGTTGGCACTTACCAAAGGAGTTCCTCCAATCTACCCGTTGGACGGAATCAATTAGGAAAATCATTCGAGCTATTAAAGGAATATGTCGATAGCCCATCAATCATGTTCGCCCATACAATCGTGATCTCGGTTTCCATAAGTAGAACCTTCCATGAATATTTCGCCAATCATCGGATCCTTAATCCTTGAATCAATCTCGATCAATCAAAGGATTCCGTTATGTCATATCCAGCCAAGAGATCTTCTCCAATCGATAAGATCGTATCCTTAATGAAACATCCAGCCTACGGATAGTCTTTCTTCAACGGATTAGAGATCACAATGAGGATAGACTTTGAGTCTTGAGTCCGGCTGTCCTGAGGTCTTCGTACTTTAAATAACAGAGTCCTGGAGATCTTCGACTGACGATGGAAACGTTTTATTAGCATCAAAACACTTCACGAAGATTTCTCCAACAATCTCCCCATTTTTGATGGTGACAAAACTTTCCTGCAGATTTGGACAACTTTGACCTGCAAAACATTTCTCAAACACATATACATATCTTACAGAAATAAATGGCCAAATGAGTAACACTAGAATCTGCAACCATAGAAAATAGGTTAGTCTTGTATATGATAAAGCCATCCATAAGATATCAATAGTAGTTAATATAGGCAGTCAAGTCCAAATCCAAATTCAGTCCACACATCCAGACACAAAAATAAAGTCGTAAAGTCGAACATCAAAACCAATCTTAGTTAAGACAATCCAAACGATTAAAAAATTCAAAGTTTTTCAAATCTTGCATCTCTCCCCCTTTTTGTCAGCATTAAAAGGTTGAGATTAAAGTCAAGATTGCTTGGGAACGCGAACAAGCTGGAAATCTCCCATAGACTCGAACGATGCCTTCCGGCCTTTTCAAGTCTTCCTTCAAAGGGAGCAATCTCCTCTCCTTTGGCATTGGCCTGAATCGAGCGAGAGAGGGCTTGGATCTCGATCGTTCAATGAAACCGAAGAAGCTTGACTCGCATTCTGCAAGTTTTGAACCTCGCATCCCGAGCATAAATTTGACTCGCGCATTTCCAAGAGAATATCCATAATTCTGCAAAAATCTGCTGCATTATCGCCCGAGTACTTGCTTCGGCACGATCTCGCGACGATGGAATATCAAAGATAATCACGCAGATTTGGCGATGATACATCATGACCTTCCTCGAAATTGAGAGGCATAGATATCCTCTCGGATCTCGCTGGAGAGCGACCGACTCCCTCACTAGTAGCGGGATATGAAGAGGACATTCCTCTTTTCTCTTGATCTCCCCGTTTTCATGCCTTCAGGTGGAGAAGAACGTTCCTCGGGTTCTCCTTCTTCTTGATCTCTTTTCTCTTCTTCTTCTTTCTCAACTCTTTCCTTCTCAAAGATCTTTCTCTTCTTCTTCTTTCTCCTCTCGCTTCCTTCGTCCTCTCGTTCGATTCTTTCTCTCGGAACAACGATTTAGATTCTTCGAGCGAGAAATGGTGATGTTCTCCTCATCATCTTCATCTTCAACGATGAGAGCTCTTCTTTTCTTGGATGAAGCAACCAAGGGCTCCTTCCCTTTTCTTTTTGATGAAGAAGAGGTTTGATGAGCTTTGACTGGAGTCTTCTCCTTGAATTTCTCCAACGCCTTGCTTAGTTCCTTCAGACGCATTTTAGTTACCATTTTCAGTCCTATCACCATATGATCGCACGATCGAGCACAAAGAATTTGTGAAGGCTGAATATTCAGATGTCTGAATAACTTCGTCACAAGACCTGGATAAGGCAATTGGCCCCTGTCTTTTACCACTGCTCTATACATGTGGAAGAGAATGGTGTGAGGGAGAGAGAACTTTTTCCCTGTATTGATCGCATACATCAGTATTGCCTCAGAGTTAGACACATCAGTCTTGGAAGTTGATTTCGGTCTGAGACAGTTGATCACAATTTTGTGAAGCAAGATGTTGTTCGCATGCATCCTTGTGTAGGTAATCCTCCCTTCGGTGTTTCTGTCTTTAACAAGCTCCAGTGTGGCACGAGCAATTGAAACCTTGATGGGTTGATATCTTCCTCTTTCAACCCCAATCACATCCGCCAGCATATCCACATCAACCACAAAGTCCTGGTCTCGAACACTAAAAGATATTCTATTCACATCCAAGAAACTAAGATTTGAATAGAAATATGCAGTTAATTGAGCATAGCCTTATGTGGTATCGGAGCAAAATTTCTCAAGTTGAAGAAGACTGAACTTTTCTCTCAAGTTCACATTCACAAAGATCCAAGAAGTCGAAATCCACACTCCTAGGGTTTATCACCCCGCGTTTCAATAATTTGGAGTATAGATCCTTCTGTTCCTTTGATCTAAGCAACTCCGATCTTTTTCCTTGAACTTCCGCTGCAACACCCATCCTAGGTTGAAATTCACTAAACAATTTATCATCATCATTTCCATCTGTCGGATTAAATCCCGCGACACGTGGATCACTCGGAATGTTTGCAAGAGCTTCCTCTGCCTTCCCTTTGGGAGCACTTCCCAAATTCTCCATTTTCTGCAAAAAGATATACTCATTTCCATATCCTTTGTCTTTAAGAAAATCATCTACGTAGTTCAACGGAGTACCAGTGCTCTTCAAAGCACGATAAAGCTTGTAAATAAAAGAGGGCTTTTGGATTCTTACAGGATCTGCATCCTCAATGATTTCTTCCTCTTGTTGATGATCAACGCCTTGAGGACTAGATGGAGGAGAATGACGTGGTTGAGAATGTTGCGGGCTCTGTTGTTGTCTCGGTAACTCCTCTTCCTCAGTGAGATCGAAATGAGTAGGCCCCTCACTCATTCTCTGTGGTCCCCTGCTTGCGATTCTTGAGGACTTTCTCGAAGAAGACATCTTTCTTTGTCGTTAAAAGATTCCTTGCTTGACTTTCCCAAGTAAAGGTGACAACTTTTTCGAAGATTAAACAAGGGAAGAAAAACAGGAATGGAAGATCGATGCTTTTTAGGGTTTTAGAGTTTTGAACGAAGAGAAATCGTCTGTATATAACTTCGTCGAAACGAGGGAATGCCAAACGATGTAATGGAAAGTGAAAAGGTTTCTAAAATAACTGCCTTTTTTCCGTAAAAATAGTCATTTCAAAAAATAACTCCTTTTTCGAAAAGGAAACGATGCAATAATTACGTCGATTAAATATAGCAATAATCAAACACAGTAGACGTTCGTACCTTTTCAAGATTAGATTCGAGAGAGAGAGAAAATAACTTACATTCAAGGTCTTGAATGTCTGAGTCTGAGAGTCTCTAGACTTTAACTTCTTCAAGCTTCAAAATGTTGAGTCTGGAACGGATGATATCAAATTGATTTTTCTCCAAAGGCTTTGTAAATATATCCGCCAGTTGGTTCTTTGAATCAACAAATTGAATTGAAATCTCTCCATTTTGGACATGATCTCTAATGAAGTGATGTCGAATCTCTATATGCTTTGCTCTTGAGTGAAGAATTGGATTTTTGGTAAGATTGATTGCACTGGTGTTGTCGCAATTAATCTCTCATGCATGAATCTTCAATTCCAAAGTCTCTTAGCTGTTGTTTTATCCACAGAATCGTGAACAAAAACTTCCAAGAGCTACATACTCGCCGCTGTAGAGAGAGCTACCGTACTCTGCTTCCTTGAAAACCAAGACACCGTCCCGCCTCCAAGTAGTTGACAGTACCCGAGGTGCTCTTTCTATCAACTCTACATCCAGCTAGATCTCGCGTCTCGAGTATCCAACAAGAGTAAAGTCTCCCTTTTAGGATACCAAAGGCCGATGCTTGAAGTTGAGGCAATGTATTTGGTAATACGCTTTGCGGCACTTAAATGAGATTCTTTAGGGTCCGTTTGGAATCGCACAAATACAAACACTAAACAAAATGTCGAGTCTAGAGGCTGTAAGATAAAGAAGTGAGCCAATGATACTCATGTATAACTTCGATCGACTTTCTTTCCTCCTTCATCTTTGTCTATCTTCAAGGAACTTGACATTGGTATATCACCTTTTTGCAATTGTCCAGTCAAACTTTTTGACAAGATCTTTAGCATACTTTTCTTGATGAATAAAAGTTCCTTCCTTCAATTGCTTTACTTGAAGTCCGAGAAAGAAGGTTAACTCACCCATCATGCTCATTTCAAATTCATCCCGCATAGTCTTAGAGAATTTCTTGCACGAGACTTTCATTAGAGGATCCAAAAATAATATCATCGACATATATTTGCACAAGCAGAAAACTCTTACTTTCTTTTTTAATAAAAAGAGTAGCGTCTACTTTACCTTTAACAAAACCATTTTGAATTAAAAACTTACTCAGTCTGTCGTACCAAGCTCGAGGTGCTTGTTTTAGGCCATACAAGGCCTTTTTGAGTCTCGAATACCGAGTCCGGTTTCCTTGGGTCTTCAAACCCGTGTGGTTGTTCCACATAGACTTCCTCATGGATGAATCCATTTAGGAAGGCACTTTTGACATCCATTTGGAATAACCTGAAATTCTTATGACTAGCAAATGCAAGTAATAAACGAATTGCTTCTAACCTTGCTACCGGTGCGTAAGTCTCGTCATAGTCAATCCCTTCTTCTTGCGTGTATCCCTTGGCCACGAGTCTTGCCTTGTTTCTTATGACTTTTCCTTTCTCGTCCATTTTGTTCCTGAAAACCCATTTAGCTCCAATAATAGATTTACCTTTTGGTTTATGAGTCAATTCCCAGACATCATTAATTCTGAATTGTCTGAGTTCTTCTTGCATAGCTTCAATCCAGCTTTCATCGGATAAAGCTTCATCTATGCTTTTGGGTTCTACTTCGAAATAAGAGCCACAAAGACTAGACTCTTCGTGCCTTTTGGATCTTGTGCGAATTCCTTCATTGATGTTACCAATGATAAGATCTTTGGGATGACTGGACTTATGCTTCCAGTTGTTGTTTAATTTGTCAGGTTGATGGTCACTTCCTTCACTTGAATCTTCAACAGTCACTTGTTGCTGGTCCTTCAAAGTCTGAGCTGCTACTTGGGATTTAGACTTTGTAGAGTCTGGAGCAAGTTCCGTCTCTTCAAGATGAGTCTGTATAGATTCATTTTGTATAGAGTCTTGAAATTTGACATTCATTGATTCTTCCACAGTTTGAGTCTTCTTATTGTAGACTCTGTACGCTTTGCTTGTGGTTGAATATCCAAGGAAGATGCCTTCTTATGACTTTTCTTCAAACTTACCAACTCGATCATTTGCATTTTTCAATATAAAACATTTGCATCCAAACACATGAAAATATGAAATGATAGGCTTCTTTTCTTTGAATAGTTCATAGGGGGTCTTTTCAAGAATAGGTCTTAGAAAAACTCTATTGATAATATAACATGATGTTGAAACTGCCTCAGCCCAAAATCGTGAAGAGATATTGCTTTCAATTAAGAGAGTTCTAGCCATTTCTTGAAGAGATCTATTCTTCCTTTCCACAACTCCGTTTTGTTCGGAGTATATGGAGAAGAGAACAAATGCTGAAAACCGATTCATCACAAAATTTTGTAAAATCTTGATTTTCAAATTCACCTCCATGGTCTGTTTTTATACTTGAAATAACATACCCCTTTTCATTTTGAACCTTCTTAGCAAATTTTTCAAAGTAAGAGAAAGTTTCAGACTTACTTGCCAAGAAATATACCCAAGTAAATCATGAGTAGTCATCCACAATTACTAGGCAGTATTTCTTACCTCCAATGCTCTGTGTTCTGGTTGGTCCAAAGAGATCCATATGCAAGAGCTGCAGTACATGGTTAGTGGAAACTTGATTTATTGGTTTAAAGGAATTTCTTACATGTTTTCCCAATATGCATGGTGTACATAAATCAGTCTTTTGGTATGATAAATTTGGTAGTCCACGAACAAGCTTCTTAGCTGAGATTTTGGCTATCTGCTTCATGTTGATATGCCCAAGCTTTCTGTGCCATAAGCTTGCTTCGTCTTGTATTGAAATTAAGCATTGTGATTCATCTGGTTTCACGTCCAAGAGGTAGATATTTCCATGTCTTCGACCCATAAATGACTGAGTAAAGTCTTTACTGGTTCCTGAACAAGTACCCTCTTGAAAGTAAAGTCTGAAACCGGCATCACATAGCTGACTGACGCTAAGCAGATTGTAGTTGAGCCCTTCAACTAAAGAAACATTGCTTATTGAGAGATTTCCAATCTTTACAGCCCAAATCCCACAATTTTTCCTTTGCTTGTTTCCACCAAATGAGACTTTTCCACCATTCACTTGAACGAGCTTTATGAAGCAATTTGAATCTCCTGTCATATGTCTTGAGCATCCACTATCCAGATACCATTTTACCTTTTTCTTGATAGTGACTGCATTTAAAAAAGAAACTCAAATTTTCTTTGGTACCCATATTTTCTTGGGTCCATTGGTGTTAGTATAATAAGCGATTAGCCCATACTTTCTTAACAGGTTTCCAAATCATAGGACATTCTTTTTCAAAATGATCTGTACTATTGTACTTTGAACATCTGAGAGCACTGCGACCTACTAGTTTTACAAAGGTCCTTTTAAAGTGATTTTTGTAAGCATCTCTTGTGGGTCTTTGTTTGATTCTTTCTTTCACTTTAGGAAAATCAATTAAAGGAATGGTTTCAGCAGTCATTCCCAAACCAGATTTATTGAAATAAGGTCTTTGAACAGAAAGTATTTTCTCTAGTTTTTCAGATCCTAAAGAAAATCTTTTGGAAATATTTGAGATATCAGTTTTTAAGAATGCATTTTCTTTTAAAAGATTATCTTCACTTTCTTTAAGAGAAGAAACATTCTTGTCTAAGCATTTCACTTTTTCTTCCAAAACATTTTCTCGTTGTTTTAGAGCAGAATTTTCCTTTTGAGTTCGGAAATTCTTTTAAGAGAAGTCTTAAGACTAAAACACAATTCATCAATATATTTCGAAACTTTAATAGGAATTTTGAAGTTACTAACCTCAAATTCACTTTCTGAGTCTGATTCAGAGTTTGAGTCTGAATCCGATTGTGCCATTAGACATATGTTGGCATAATCATCATCACTATCTTCGCACTCGTATCACTCCGTGTTTCGCTTTGAGAGCCTTTCGATACTTTTCAGTCTTTCCTTTCTTCTTCCTCGAAGAGGACAATTGGGTCCGATGTGTCCCTTTTTCTTACATTCAAAGCAGACTACATCTTTGTTTGATTCATCATCTTCAAAGCAGACTTGGTCGATGCTTTTGAAAACTTTGTTTCTTTGAATTGAATCTTCTTCCTTTTCTCGCTCAGCTTTCAATCTTCTTATCATGAGGGCAAGCTCCTCATCATCCATAGCGTCTTCGAATCAAAACATCATAATCATCATTAGATTTTAATGCAATGGTTTTCTTACCTTTAGGGTCTTCGTCTTCATTGATTCGTTCCACTTCATAAGACTGAAGAGTTCCAATCAACTCATCAACAGATAGAGGCATGATTCTTTGGGTCTCTCTGATTGAGGTCTTTATGTGATTCCAATCCTTGGAGAGTCCACGCAAAGTAGCTTGTTTACTTTCATGGGATCGAAATTGGTTGACCTTGATTTTCAAGACCATTCGCAATATCTCGTAAACGACTAAACATGTCGCTTATAGATTCTCCCGATTTCATTCTCAAGGCTTCGTATTGACCGAGGAGAATGTTGATTCTTGTCTCCTTCACTCGATCGGTTCCTTCATAGGTAATGTGTAATCTATCCCAGACTTCTTTTGTTGTAACACAAGAAGATATTCTGTTATATTCAGTAGGTGACAAAGCACAATACAAAGAGTAAATTGCTTTTGCATCAAGAGCTTGTCTCTTGATTATCTCATCCTGAGTCATTTCACTAGACTCAACAGCTTCTTTTCCTCTTTCTGAGACAGATGGAGCTTTTGGAGTAATTCCTCTTTCTACGACATCCCATTCCAGAGGATCCTTTGATCTTAGGAACGCTTTCATCTTGTTCTTCCGATATTGTAATCCTTTCCATCAAAGTAAGGCGGTCTTGGTATTGCTTTGCCCTTCTACCAGCCCTGAGCCAACATACTAGCCATGGATCTTTAACTCAAGTAAAACACTTCAAACAAAGTGAGTACACGAGCTCTGATACCAATTGAGATGACTAGTATAAACACCTAGAGGGGGGTGAATAGGTGTAAAAATAATTTCTTGAGATACGGAAGCGATACTAGGCAAATGATAGAAAGGGAATTCTCTTCTTGTTAACAAAATGAAATACGATCAAAGTAAAACAGAGTGTAAGGAAGAGAAAGTTGAACACAGGGTTTATAGTGGTTCGGCTTATTCCAAGCCTACGTCCACTCTTCCGCACCGACAGCCCACCGACTGGATTCCACTATGAACAAAAGAGATGTTACAAGACACGCTTTTCCTTGATTCCACAAAGGTGTAGATATTCTACCACACTTCCTCAAGGATTCTCACAAGTATAGACTCTCTTTTGCGTACAAGATTTCGCTCAAATGAATTGACTAAACAACAAGGAGCTTCAGACTTTGGAATTCTTCTATCGCGCACTCTTCGAACAGCTTAGAACGTCTTCCTTATATACTCCTTCATGCCATCATACCCGTTGGCACTTACCAAAGGAGTTCCTCCAATCTACCCGTTGGACGGAATCAATTAGGAAAATCATTCGAGCTATTAAAGGAATATGTCGATAGCCCATCAATCATGTTCGCCTATACAATCAGGATCTCGGTTTCCATAAGTAGAACCTTCCATGAATATTTCGCCAATCATCAGATCCTTAATCCTTGAATCAATCTCGATCAATCAAAGGATTCCGTTATGTCATATCCAGCCAAGAGATCTTCTCCAGTCGATAAGATCGTATCCTTAATGAAACATCCAATTCTGGATAGTCTTTCTTCAACGGATTAGAGACTGTCAATGAGGATAGACTTTGAGTCTTGAGTCTGGCTGTCCGGAGGTCTTTAGACTTTAAATAACAGAGTCTGGAGATCTTCAGACTAGACTGATGGAAACGTTTTATTAGCATCAAAACATTTCACGAAGATTTCTCCAACAATTTTGTATTTATTTTTTAAGTGCCCGATGTTACTTGCAACCTATCACATAGACATCATTCCTAAAGCGGGGAGCATGGCTCCCAATTAAAGTTATTATTGGGGCAATTAGCAAGCTTTCATTTCAAAATTCTTGTACATTTTGCATGGACAACAAAATCACCATCTACCACCCATGAAGGCTCGTGAAATCCTCAAGAAACAACAAAATGAACATCAGCTTTGTCAGTCTTTTGCCCCAGTTTTCTTTTTTCCGATCAATTTGTCCTAATCGTGTGGAGGGCCTTGTTGATGAAGTCTTTTTGACTTTTCACCCCCTCCTGAATTCTCACCACCAACCAAATGGAAGGAGTTATAGTGCTATCATGTCCTCAATTATTTTAAGTTGTCGTTTTCTTTTGTCAATTTTCATCCTATAGTTCTTGACTTACTTTTTCGGTCTTCATGGGCCTAGCTCCTCCCCGTGAGTCTTGAATTCTAAACATGCAACACGTGATGAGCTCAAATAAAGTCTGGCCCCACTTGAAAATTAACGTACGTATAACTTTATGATGAAAGGACTTTCTCATTGTATTACACGTGATGGGCCCAGATAAAGTCTGGAACCTTCAATACTAGATTGAAAGGTAAAAAATCACAATTCGATTCGTTGAATGGCTAAAATTTGTTGCATTCCAATTCGACAGTGAAGAATTATACGGACACCATACCTCCTAGAAATCACTATATCATCTCATATAAACTTGTTTTTCACAATTGATTTTAATTTTTAAAACTTGTAGCGATATTTATATCAATGTCAAGAGAGACGACTTGTGTAATCAACAACTTAAATAGCCTATATAGCAAAAATTAAAATACTAAAATAATGAACTTCTATAAGCCAAACAATCAGCTGGTAGCTACATAACTTTTTGATTACACAAGTCATGTTTGTCACTGTTCATTTGGTAGTCGGTTGATTTCTAAAATAGTAAACATTTTTGCCTACTTGTAATTTCTATTCAATGGTTTCACACACTCAAACAGGACATTTTGTATTTATTTTTTAAGTGTTCGATGTTACTTGCAACCTATCACATAGACATCATTCCTAAAGCGGGGAGCATGGCTCCCAATTAAAGTTATGATTGGGGCAATTAGCAAGCTTTCATTTCAAAAATTTTGTACATTTTGCATGGACAACAAAATCACCATCAACCACCCATGAAGGCTTTCAATATATGATATAGGGATAAAGATATCACAAGTGTCATAACATTTCCAGGCCGCTTACTTAAGGCCAAATTCTTTATTCCGGTCACTTGAATGTTATGACTTCTAAAAAACGTTCACTTAGTACCACAATTTTCAATTAATCACTTGAATGTCATAACTTTTTAAAATGTTCACTCAAGTGCTTGAAATCTAGGGTGGCATGAGAAAAAAATTACCCAATCAGTTCTAAACTTATAATACGAATGTCAATTCAATCATAAACTTTCCAATTTTGTCAATTTAATTAACCTTTACATGTAATTCCAAGGTAATCATTCCGGCCAATTTTTGCCAGAAATCGCTGACATAGCGTGGCGGACTAATCATCACCGTCCATTCCGACGAAAATTGGCCATGAGGAATATCTTGGATTTTCATGTAAATGTTTAAGATTAAATTAAGTTTAGAATTAAATTGACATCCATGCCAAAAGTTTTATGGCTAATCGAAAAGTTTTCCCCAACTTGTGTTGAACATTTTTTAAAGTTATGGCACTTAATTGATCAAAAAAAAAAGAGTTACGAACTCCCGAGGGCTTTATTCAAAAGTTATAGCACTCAACTTATTCAAAGAAAAAAAATTATGACTCAAATAAAAACTGTAAAAAATCATGACACTCATAGCGTTCCTGTTTCAATGAAATTTTTAGTCAAATCTCAAGTGATAATGCAGTGAGCTGTGAATTTCAATTAATCTCTTTTTACATGAATTGATCCGGATAACGGTCATTGACTTTCTTTTTTATCAGTCTTTGTGGCATAAAGAAAAAAGAAATGCTCAAAAAAGAAACAGCAGAGACAAAAGAGATGGTTCTTCGAGCGCGGCGAAGGGGCCAAACCTCATAGCTAAACGCATAGACAGATGCACACTGTCCCTTACTCCTACAAAATTTGAAAGAAAAGAACTTGAAAGGCATCTGTAAACTGATGAAAACGTTTATGGTCCTCAAGTTTGATTGCCAAGTGCAGCTATCATCAGTGCTAAACTCACGTAAATTCCCCAAAGAATTCAGCTGAATGACAGTATAAGCCTCAAACCCTATATTAGAGTCCCACGTACACCTTCACTTTTCAAGCAAATTCCTCCGCATAGCAGTTTTCGCCTCAATATGTTTTAATCTTTGGCCGTTCTCACAATTCGATAAGACTAATAGGAAATTTCTTCTTTTTGAGTGGAAATTTGGACTTTTTTTTTCTTTTTTAGCTAAATGGATAGGGTATGGACTTAAAAAGTAGATGGCATGGATATAAATAGATGAAAGATCCATTTAATCGAAATATCAGTGACTCTCTCGAACATGATTAGTGTGATAGATTCGCTTAGACAAGATTTGGGTGATGCGTTCCCCAAGCAGACTCCACCAAAGGGAAGAAAGAGACTCAATACTCAATACCGTAATTAACGGAGTTAACCTTACTCCTTATTTAAGTCATGAAATACGATGCTGTATACCCATATGCTAGAACAGCTCTGCTCTTTTTACATTGTTCCAATTTCAAGAAATAAGAGAGTGATTGCTTACTGGAAAAACACGCGTCAAATCAAAACCGCAACTTTGCTGTTTGACTCCACCAGAAACTGTCGCTGTTTCGTGAATCAGAAACCAAATCTCCTTTAAGTTCCAAGCTTTTCATTGTGAGCGATGAATAAAAGGAGCATCGCTCAAGTAATAAGCTGACAAAGGAAAGAGAGGAACGAACAGTAAGAAAAAGCCAATATGCATGTGTCACGGTCTCGAGGTTTTCCGTGACCAAAGGACCGTGCCCAATCGAAGAAGACCATCCAAGTTGCCTAAGGTTTCCAGAAATTCCGGAGAACCGGCGATACTGTAATTGTCCCAAGCTGTAGAGTATTCTCGGCATAACTGTCAGTATTTAGTAAATGGGGAGATGCAATCTCATCCGCTAGATGGAAAGGCAATCAACGATTGTATTGTAATGAGGGACTTCTAGTATAAATAGGGTAGCTCTCCCCTCATTTATATTCATCCAAACATTTCAGATATTCATCCAAACATTTCAGCGATAGAAAGTATCTCTCCAGTGAGCGAGCTTAACTCAGGCACTCCGCTGATCCAAGGAAGCCTAAGTCACTGCTTGCCACACAGTCTCGATCCCAAACGATCAGCCCATGACACATGCATCTCAACATATGCTACTAGAACCCGTGTGATGGTGGCTTGTCATTTCTTCATCATTCAGTGTAAACTTTTTCCTGTTACAGCATATAGACTCAACAATCTAATTGAAGGCAACTTGACAACACGACAGTTTTGTATGAATTGATCCCTAACCAAGCATAACTTGTGCCAATCTATTCAACCCTCTTCCTGTTCGGAGTTTTTGGACCTCTAAGCTTAGACACATGTCCAAGCAAGAGAGAGACCAAAGGTAATAAACTGACCCGTGAGATGCAAAAACAGGAAAGCTCCGGAGGATGGAATTGTCACAATCATAAATGAAAGAGAAGCCATCTTCAGCCCAAACAATTTCAAGTGCAATCTAATATTGACCTCTCGGGATAGTTTTGACCATGCATAAATTTGCAGTCTAGATAAGCAGCCCTCTCAGGTCCAGCACATATTTTTGCGAACATAATATTTGGAAGATAACTTCAATTATAACCTTTTCTTTTCAAATTTGAGTCCGAAAGACCGACCACAGTACAGCAGCAGCAACAAATAAGCCGGCTATGTAGGATGAGGCATATGAATCATTTATGCCATTACACTCAATTTCATATCAAATGAAAGATCAATAAGACTACAAAATTTAGAGCATAGCTAAATGTGACTCAAAGCCATGTCAGTTGCACAACAAGTTCACGATTATTTGCATTCAAACATCCTCAACCTTATTTCTTATCCCAAAAAAAAAAAAAAAAAAAACAGCATCCTCACCTTACTTGAAGGTGAAAATTCCATTTTCAATCCCGTACAGAAAAGAAATTATGTAAAAGACGTTTGGCAGCAATTTTGGCATAATATGACAGTTCTTGTGAGTCAACTTTGGAGCTTAATAGCTCTCAATAGAGACATTAGCATTACAGGAAAACTAAAGATGCGATGACACTTATAAATTAACGAAGAAAAACACAGCAGATATTTACCTCATCTCCAACTCAGATGGTCGTGCAAGCTGAACGTGTTTCTGGAAACTCAAATTGTAGCAGTGATGCAAGTTCGGTCGACTATATAATCAACTTCATGCTGAGGTGAAGACTATGACCTACCTTTGCACTTTCAGTGACAACATTGACTAAAAACAAATATAATGCACGAATATACACATGCCCAGCAAACCATATTTTGCATAAGAAGCATCTACATTTAGAAATGCACAAATGCACAAAAGCTAGATAGGGCAAATCCAGAATCATCTCTGTCTATGATAAAATCATAGAACTCATCTTCGAATTCTAATGAGTTTAAGGACTAGTGTTTCAGATATCCATTTGATAGTGTATTAACCATTAATAAAGTCAATGAACCAAGATCTATCCAGGAAAAGATAAAGACTCCAAAGCATATTATCAATCTTCTATTCAGCAACAAATAAGTACTCTTAAGTGGAGAAGAAATTGTTGCAGACTGGATGACCGAAGCTATAAATGGCAGGCATGGTGAAGACCCAAAATCAATTTGATTATTTCCACAGCAAAAATCGAGAATTCTGCCTAGTGAATTGAATGAGCATAAGATCTAACCAAAGACATAATAATGAAGATGGTATCTTTTTATTAGGCGACACAATGGAAGACTTTCAGAAACAAAGGGTACATAGAACAATTTATTTCAGCCACAAAAGGAATGCATAAGGTTACACAAGATAGTGTATGACATTCCTAACAGCTAGCAATAATATTCACCCCAAAATAGATGAGTTTGCTCCACATCAACCGCATTCTTCTTCCTTGTTATGAGCTGCCCAGAATGCTAATAAAGGAGGCAGGTGAGGCTATAAGGAAATCAAGTATGAAGCAGAAGTTATATAAGAAATTTTTGCCTTCTTACAACTTCCCAAAAAGTTGGAAAAGGTAATGCTCCTGAAGAAATATAGGTGTAAAATTTAATTGATGAAATTTTTATACAAGAGAGAAGTGATATATACACATTATCAAATTTTTTTTGGTCATTAAAACATTTCATTCATTACTAAGTAGGACATGTACCACAAGAGTTTCCATAATAATAACATAATAACGACCAACGAGAGTGAGGGGGTTTAGTCAGCCAATCCGGGCCAAGAGAGTCGGTCCTATGGACCTTCGCCACCCAATCCGCGGTCCTATTTGCTTCTCGGGAACAATAAGCAATGGATACACCAACCATTTCATAAAATCATTTAGAATCCAATAATGACAGAAGAAAAATGAAAAACTCAATCACAAAATGATGTCTTCCCGGAAGGAGACTGCTTTCCACTAGATACACATACATACGAGGGTTGTGCATCATCATTCTCTAGCACATCATAGATGGCACAATGAGACAAGGAAATGTAAAGAAGTTAGGATACAAGCAAAGACCACAAGAAACATCAAGTAAGTACACAACAACAAGCTTGTCTTAAGGAAACAAGCAAAAGGTCTCGTAGAGAGAAACTTCAAGAAAGGTCTTGAGCATATGGAACTTATAACACATGGAATGATCCATTAGCTACCTCCCTATGATTGTTAGCAATTATCCTTATTGTGATTTATACTCCAAGCTTCTCTCAATTATTAGTAGTGAGATTCCTCAACACCAGACTAGGTCGAAATCAAGTAAAAGGCCAGGTGATAATTTCTAGCATCTCCCCAACGACCATCTTCAAGGAGCCAATTTTGTGGTGAATGCTAATCATTCCTGCCATATTAGGCATTGATATCAATATATAAGATACATAAATCCCAAAACAGATGCTTTCTCCTATTTAAGGCAAGTATGGAGAGGGAAAATACAAGAAATGTTAACAGGAAAGGAGCCAATCAAACCTGCTCACAATAATGCAATAATTATCTGAAGATTCAAACCCCAAAGAACGAACAGTAAGCATCCAGTTATGAAGGCTCTTGGTCTGTCACAAGTAACCAATAGCATATTAGTTCCTATTCGCTAAAGATCTCCTCCTACTTCAAAAGAGAATTGTCTAAATGTCATTTTTTAAAATATCTCGGTAATTAAAATTATATCCTTCAAATCCTCCAGAATGATATTGTGATCTGTTAAAATGTACTACATTTCACTCTCGAAGGTTCCAACATTTCAATCTCTAAGGTTCCACCTTCTTGTATTTTTCAAGGTCGCAATAGCCAGGCCATGATGGACCATGCCATATTGTTGCCCAGAATTTCCACCTCCCTCCCTCCTTCCCTCTCTCCCTCACACACACAGAGAGTTAGTAGTCATATTACTAGTTTGTCTTGAAGCATGAAAAAAATTCAATTAAAAAGGTACCAAGAGGGTACCATCCATGTACAAAATTATTCATCATTGGTATATACATGTTTGTGTCAACTGTCTTTACACAAATCACCTTCATCACCATAGAAATAGTAGTTACACTACTAATAAACTAACATCAAAATACGTAAAGAGAGAGATGGGTTTACTATAAAACGGCTTCATAGAGAAGCCATCCATGTCCATAATGATTGGCCATTGGCATATAAATGTTGTGTCAACTGTCTTTACACAAATCAGCTTCATCGCTGTAGAAATAGTAGCTACACTGCTAATAAACTACCATCTAAATAAGTAATAGAGAGATGGCTTGCGCAGAAACCTGTTGGCTCTTGGTGTAACATATAAAAAACCTAAACAACATTATATACAAAAGATTGAATACAACAATACTACAATTATGAAACTAAACTTTCCCATGTTACCCAAAGTGAAGTCTCTGTGACAAATTATCCCTAAGAGAATCCCCAGAGGACAACTGCTCCTTGATCCTTTCTTTCTGGATGAGCCAAAACACAAGCAGAGGAATTATTTAAGTCTCTTCCTTCTTTCCAACACATAAATCAAAATGAAATCTCTCCATGCCCAAATTTTATGTCACGCTAATTTTGACATATCGCACACTCCATAAAAACTAAAAAGACCATAGTCCTTATTATAGAAAGAAGTATTTTGCTTCAATGCTTCAGATTTACATTTCTTATGTATAGTATAATTTCATTCTCTACATGATATAGTTACAAGAAGAAGTGGACAAAAAAAGGCCCCCAAAAGGGAGAACTACACCTTCTAGCATAAAAATGTTCCAGGATTCTAGCCACAACTATAAATCACCATTCCTAGCAAAGAAAACCACAAAAGAAAAGAAAATGGCAGGATTTCAGGGCTTATTTGCTTGATAGGCAATTTTGAATTTCCACTTTCATTTCACTGAGAATGAAAAGGCCACTAGCAACTTTGTTTGGTGGGATCGAGGAAAATATTTCAAATAAAAGCGCAGTAAGCTTGTTCTCATTTATTAGGCACAAAAGTAAAAACGGTATCATGGACTGAAAACACTTTGGCATCTCCCGGTCCAAAATGAGAACACAGTATCATGGTGAAGGAAATTCTTTTCATGATGCCTTGTTCATAGAATGGATCCAAGCATAAAACAAGGGATCATCCAGATAGCCTGAGAGAAGGCACCCCCCCCTTCCCTCCTCATCCTCCTCCTGGTCCTCCTCCAGAGCTTCACTCCAAAGCTGAAAGATGTTCAGGAGAGGAAAAAAGTGAGCTCCAGAAACTTTACTCACAATGAATTGGTAAAGAACATGAACCTTCTCTGAAACTTACTCAAATTCTATTTATGGAAAAAAAAAGTATAACCTTTTGGTCAAAATAGAAAGAAAAAAAAAAACTCTCTTAGTGAAGCACAAAACATATTTTCAAAAGTGCCATTTCCACCAAGAATCTCATTTGGCTTACCGAACATCTTAAAAAAAATTAGGAAATGAAAGCAGAAAATTGTTTTCATTTCATTTCATTTCCTATGGAACTGGAAACTTAAAACACTTCTCGAACTAGACAGCCCCTAGGTTGCATTCGAAAGGAACCTCGCAAGTGAGAAAAAGAGACCCCAAGAGAGTTGCAGTTGATGTCAAATTGAAAAATATGTATAAGTCAAGTGCAATATTTTATTTATAATTCAACTGCAATAACCTTTACCCATTTTAAAAATTCACTTACTAATAAGATCATCCCAACCCCCCTCTTTTCCTAGGCAATCTGCATAGAAATCTTAGGGTAATTCAAGTGCAAAACTTTGCAAAATAAATCACCACCTAGAAAAAATCCTTTTGCAACCACATAACAGGAGAAGTGCACCAAGAGTCCTAAACCTTTACGCAGAATGCAATTAAATCCTCATTATTTTGATTGACAACCTTTGCAAAAAGTAAAATCAAGTCTTTTCCATGGACAATGCCAAAACTTGTCTAGATAGCACTCAAAACTTATCCAACAACCTTAAATTTCACTTCTCAATATAGGTTTAGAACCTTAGTGCAATTTGGAGTGAAGTTTTATGACTTGCCTACACGAACTGAAAATTTAAGACTCAATTACACTTTTCTATTTCCATAGGACCTTGTTGCAACAATTGAAAGGTTTGAGACTCGATTACACTGCATACAGATGACTTGTGGAGCGATTCACCCAAAACATGACTACCATTGTTAATAAAGCAAACATTGCCAAAGCATGGCATTATATTTTAAGGAAGGGTTAATCAGCTATAACAAGCTATCAAATTAGAACAATTGATGTGCACAAGAAGAAACATATCGTAGGATTAAATTTAATATTGCATTACAAACTCATTGAAAAATCAAATTTACTTTAGTGGCATGTGTGCAACGGCATTATCATTGGGACTTACCAAAGTTGGGTCTTTAATCTGCAGAAAACAAATTTTAGCATGCAAGTTCCTCAATTTAGACCTGAGTATTCAGCCAACCAGGAAATTTTGGCATCCTTTTCTTCACTGATTAAGCCTACTATGCTGGAGCGCACGTCATATTTCATAATTCTATGAAAACAATATATTTTAGTCAATATCAGACTCAGCAACTACAAGTTCAAGTAGATTTAAAGTCATGCTGCATAAGTTGACAAGGACAATGTCCCATAACCTCATCCAAACACCAAATGAAATAGTTACTTGAAGGAAAATAACAAACAATATGGTACTTAGACTCCAAAATCATGCATTACACTAATTCATTATTAGTGAGCAATGCAACTCCAAAATCATTGATCAGTATCATGAAGAGCAACATACTTTAGATCAACCCAATAAAATGTGCATATCGCAATAGACACATTGATATTCAGATAATATCAAGAATACTACCAGCTAGGTCAGGAATATACATCTTAATTATTCAAGTATCTAGTACATGCTCCATTGCATCACATCTACACAACAACCAAACATAAACAAAGACACAAACAAATTCTAGAAGCATGCACCAACCTATTGGAAGAGCATCTAGAATCGCACTATATTAATGCATCACACAAAGTACACAATCATTAGTATCAGGCATTAAAATGTCAAGTTTAAGGAGAAAAAGAAAATTCACATTACCTCCCAGCTATGTGAAAAAGGAGACTCAAGCCTCTTGCATCGTATATGCATGACACAAGTTTTCACAACTTATTAATGTCATGCATTAAAATATTACACTCGAGACAAATAATTCAAAGTTACCATTTGCTTATGCAAAAGATTGGGAACAAAGCCTCAAATGCAGATCGTATGACAACGATAGAGAGCACGCTTGTACACAGCCCATGTCCCTTTTATGGATGCTAACTAGCGTGCTCTCTCTCGTTGTCAAGCAACGATATCACCTAGAGGCCCAAATCTGCAAAAGGAAAAGCACAGAGGCGAATTCTACTTTTTGGCATGCTTGTATAGATCTTTGACCATAATCTATGGAGCATTACACATTACTTGACTGAAATTCAAAAGCCAATCCAATCCTCGCCAACAAGAATACTGTATTGGATGATTGTTATAGTATTTCCCCAATTTAATTTAGAAGGATATAAGAAATATTTCTGAACATTTAAACATGAAATAGCCATAGAAAACCGTTTGCCTTATCAATAGAGGGTCTCGACTAAAATCTCCAGAAGCACAGATTGCCCTAAGCCAACCAAAATGTCCCTATACTGACTTAAACACAGCAAGAGACGAACAGCTTCAAAGGTTGAAACTTACTAGGCATATGTTTCAAAGGGATCAGCACAGACGTGAGTTAGAAGAGCATAAACAGCACCGAAATCTCGCAACTCAAGATCTTCAAAAGAAAATAATCAAAAGGAAAGGAAAGAATATATTGCATGCCCATAAATTATTATCGAAAAGGAGAGCAAAAACCAAAACCCAAGTGACATTTATGACTCGATCATGACGCACCCACATCTAGTGAGAACAGCATGGGGAGCCACCGTGTAGGAGCCACCATTAACCAAAGAAAAGTATCCAAAACCGGTGAGACTACATCGAAAAACTGCGAGCCTAAAGATCCAAAAGGGAGAACATTTAAAAAATAGTAGGTGCTCGTGCTAGCTAGGGCAGTAAGCATGTGAATTCAGTAAAGCATGAGTAAGTTCAACAAAACTCAAATAAACTCATAGAAAAGAAAATTCCTAGCGACAAACTGGAAAAAGCTTAATCCGAACATAAAACCTCCACAAAACAAAGCAAGCACAAGCAAACAGAAAATGAAATGTGTCCGCGAGAGCAAACTCTTAACGATCTCCAGATCAAGAACTGGCGAACCCTATCACTATACTGAAGAAAAGAAGAAAAAATCCATCCCAGTTTCGCATCCAAAAAATTTCGCATTTCGCAACGGCGAGCAAAGCAAAACCCTAGGGAGAGTCAAACGGCACCAACTTCCCACTCCCAAGAAAACCCAGTCTGATTCAACGCTCGCGGAAAAAAGTAAAAGAGTCGCCCATGTAGAAGGTCACAAAGAGAGAGCACTTTCCTTGCGGAACCCGAAGGAAAATGCCCATCGAATCACACCGGACAAAGCCGAAACGCAAGAGGCAACTCCGGATCTCCGCCGAGGAGACCAATGAAACAGAGAAGAAGAAGAAGAAGAAGAAGAAGAAGTAGAAGATGATGGAAGATGAAACATGGTGGGAACGATTCTTGAAAACCGCACAAGCAATGAGTAATCTCTAGCATGCGAGGAGATAAGGATCAAAAACAAGTAGACAACTTGCGCTTTCCCTGGTCCTAGAGAGAGAGAGAGAGAGATCTGGACTGTTCCACGAGCTTTAGAGCGAGAAGATCGAGCAGCAAGCGTGATTATGAAAGCTAACAACTTCGGAAATCAAAAGAAAATTCGGAAGAAATTAGGAAAAAACGGTACAATTTCCAGATCCTCCTCTTTTTCTTTGCCGGGTTGGGGGGGCCCACCGGGGGATGGGGCGACCGTATCCTGAGGGGGAGGATGCGTCGCCCCTGGCGATCCCGGCCGTCCACGTGTACAGCGAGCCGCGGCGAGAGCGATGGATCGACGGCCCGCATCGACCGGAGCTGATCTGAGAAGGTACCGACCGTGTGCCTGCAAAATTGCCTTATTAGGGGGTGCTCCGTCCCCCCCACGCGCGGCTGCACGGCGCGTCGCCGCCACGATGACACGGACTCGACCCGTCAGCTGTCGGATTGGGTCCGCGCCGTACCGTCTCGAATTGCCAATGCCATGACCCGTCCACTCATAACTAATCTCCCCCGGAAGGAAAAAAAATAACTGTTCACAATGGTTTCCCTGAATTGATCACATAAGTGCTCACTATATAATGTTACTTGATAATGTAGATTATTGGAAGCTGAATTCGACTCATCGATCTTCCTGTTCTTCTACCAAAGAAAGGTAAAAGAAAAAAGACATTGGGCATTAATGTGTCCGTCATTATCTTACGATGTGAATAATTATATCCTAATCGTAAATTAATAACTTCCTTGGATAATCAACGTATAACTTTTTTCGGTGTCCACCATTCATATTTAACGGATTGGAAGCCACACTAGTAAATTCTATTAACTTGAATAAAAATAAGGACAATGTTGAATATTTTTTATATAATGTAGAGACTAGAATGAACATTTGCTAATAATTCAAGTATTACATTGAGCAATTTAGACGTCCAAGAATGATATTATACATTGGACCAAAATTATGAACTATTTTTGCTAATGAATATGTTGAGCTTTTAATAAATTTATATTAATTATCATTAAAATAGTAATTATACGCAACTAAGAATAATTAATGCATTGAAACACGACATTTTTCAATTACTTATTCAACAACTGTCCTGAGCTTTCTCAATTTTCATATCTCTCTTTAACCCTTTACAGTAAGGACATGAGTAAAGTAGACGACTGAGTTGTCAAGATCCGAAAGATTAATAAACTTATTTTTAATTGGGTCTTGTACCCTCTACGAGCCCTTTTAGATTTAATTTGCTCCGAAGCTCTTGATACGTACTCATTAAATTTTTTTAAGTGAACAGTAACTATGTATTTTTGACCAAAAAAAATGAGAAAACATGTTTTATGAGTCCTAGTTATTCTTTTTATTCTATTTGCCAACAAGGACAGGGCGTTGTTCGGGCCCTCCACTACTCGTCCTTGTTCATCTCAAATAGTAAAATTCCAATTTTATGGGACAGTACCCTGTTCCCGCAAAAATTTGCGATTTCCTAGGGCCTCACCTCACCTTTTTATAGAAAAGAAAAATCAAATGGGTCTGCTGTTTTCAAGGTGGTTCCATTTAACCTTGGCATGAACTTTATCGTTTACCTATCAACGCATCTGAGAAAACATCGTGGTGGACGAAAAACAAAGGTACTATTATGGGCGAGCATTGAAAACTGATTCCATTCCTAATTCCAAGGTAGAAATCGCTAGCTCAGCCCGAGTCAATTTTGAAGTCTAGTCTTAAAGTACGAACAAACAGCAATTAAACTATTTATCCAACAACTTTTTTCTGTAATGAAATGGTGCTAATCTTCTGTTTTTATAATAAGAATGTGACTTTTTAGCCAGAACTTAACATAGGCTCCCTAGAAAGCAATAACAAACCAACTGACTTAGGAGCAACAGTTTCCATAGGATTTGTTTCTAGTTCTAGATAGACGACTAAGTCACTTTAGAACCAATTACCATTTGCTAGTATCAAGAGACGCTCGGAGCCTATACAGCACATTTGTACACAACATCTCTAGTTGTGAAATGTCATGGTGAAATTTTTATTTTCATTCACAGTTGCAATAGCTTACAACAAACTGCCACAGCCAATGTTAAAGCATATATTATCAAATCCACGCATTACAACCGAGGGCCTTAGGACCAAACTGGAAAATCGAATTGAAAATGAAATCAATATGAACCAAACTAAATTTTCTTGCATTTTCAATTTGGTTTGGATAATGAAAAACTAGCCATTTTTATATTCTTGTTCGGATAGTTTTGCTAGACCAAAACTGAACTGAAAAATCACCCATTTTTTAATATTATAATTTACACAATTTCTCTCATTTTCCATTAAATCTTTCATTAATAGATCAAATGAGAAAACTGAACACCGAATCTAGTCTCCGGTTTGAGTTAAATTCAGCTCGAGGTGTGGTTCGGTTCAAAATTAATGCACATTCAAACGGTTTAGTTCGGGCTTCTTGAAAATTTGAACCAAACTAAACCACTAACACCCCTAATTACAAGATCTCAATAACAATTATAGTTATACCAGACAGGCATGTGCATTTTGCTAGTTGACTCATAAATTATGCAATTAGCAAGTAAAGTTAGATTTCCTAATGTGACCAGGGCTATACGTATATTATCGCCCAAGCTCCAATATAAATAAGTACGAGCAAATTATGTACAACTTAGAACTACGCCATTTATATTTGCGTGGGATGTTGTTCTCATGTCAACAGGATGCTACATGTCATTTTTACATACATCAACCATATCAACCCCAAAAAATTCTAAAGCATGTCCAAATATCAACTTACTGAAATGTTGCTTCATTTTTCGGTTACTTTGTTAATAAAGTGACAATGAAAGAGTAAGCTGATATGAGAAGAAGAGTTCGACACAATCATATTTACACCATCGAACCGATTACATCACTTCAATCTACATGAACGGAGTGATTTTGTTTGATAATCTCAATGTCGTCTCTACACTTGGGGAAAAAATTTGGGATGATATGAACCATTTATCAAAATAAAGCCATCTACACTGCAACCGAAATTGGATATTTTTCAGTTCCTAAAAACTAAAATGCTAGGACTTATGACCCCAAATCAACCGAGTTATCATAAGTAATAATAATAGAAAATAATGGATTGATGTGAATGATAAAAAGGACAACCCAAAACTGATAGGTGGAGGAAACCATGTATATATAAATATCACATTAGACTATTGTTGAGCAATGTGGAATAATATTTCGACAGTAACATTGTCTAAATTCTAATAAATTATTGTAATGACCTTGAGAAAAAAAAATGTTATTTGCCTAATTTTTTTATGCCATTTGATTTGAGTAGTTCGTTGGTTTGATCAATCAAATCTTAATGGTCGAAGAATCTGAGTGCATAATTACCTCATGACTTCCAATTAAGTGCCATTTGTACCAACCTCTGACCATGCCTCCTTTTTTGTCATATGATAAAAAAAACTGGAATGGACATTAAAGGTCCAAAATCTCCTCACACGAGGTTTGCCATAAGTTAATTTAGAAATACATTTATGGTGTGAATTAAACTCGTGATCTCATGAAAGACTAGCAAACCCTTGATGATAATTATGCGCCAATATCTTAGGAGAGAATTCAAGCTTTTCTGATTTTTTATCTAGGGAACTATTCGACGATAGATAATCAAATGGCCGTACTCCTACTACGCAGTATTTTCATCCGCGCAAATCGATCATTGCGCGGGAAGTATGATGTGGGGTGGATTTAAAAAATTTCTCAATTGAAACTCTCACTCGAATCGGAATATTGGTCGTTCAAAAAAAAAAATCGGAATATTGGGCTTGGTTCTGACTTTTACTTATAGAGGAAAACAAAAAAAACGCACGTGTCCAATTTGGGCTCGGCTTTACTTTGATGGGCCGTAGCGATTTGGTCCACTTTGTCCCTTCATTCTTCTTTTTGGGCCATGCATTGTATCCCTTCCTTAGAGTTCTTCTCCTAGGCTTCCTCATTAGTAGACAGATCACTTTATATTTGAGTCCTCTTGCCAAGTGCCTAGGTGACGCATGACGACGTTTTCGTGTTTTTAGGTTAGATTAAAATGAATTCACTTGAGAATTAGAATGAAGATTAGCATAATTAGACGCGCTTACAGCTATAACCAGAGGTAATAGAGGGCCTCTATATGACACAAAGCAAATTGAGGGGATCGATTTTCGATTCCTAAGTAGAATATTTAATTTTCATAATAACATATAAAAGTTGCATTATTTGACAACAATGCATATGGTGGTCTAGTGGGTACGTTTTATTTCTTCGTATAGACGACATGGTCCAATTCTAGAGGGGTGGTTTAAAATTGCCCAAGAAATGGTTTGGTTGATTATATGTGAACTCGTTCTCAAGTAAATCTGGCGGTTTTGGTCTTTGAACCTAGGCCAAGTCTAGATTCACAAAAATGAGAACCGAATCGGTTCTTCCTAAAATGGCCTTGAATTGGTCTATCCAAGCCATTTCGGTCCAGTTTCAAGGTTGAACCACACCTTGTGCATACCCTTAATTCATATCCTAGTATCCATACTAAATGGGTTGACCATATAAGGGAATTTATGAATGACCTTGATATGGCATCGAATAAAACGAGGAAAGTTCTTAAAATAGGGATAGTCCTCTCAAGATTTTTCTTCTATTTATTTCCCCTTCATTGGATCTTGAGTTGCAACCCTGATTATGAATTGAAGACTTTTCAAAATGGTTTCCTCCAACAAAGTCAAAACTGAGACTTTTGGTGGCCATCGTCATCCTCTTCAACCACAAGCAATCCTGCCAATAAGAAGGTGCAAACATGGGTCCTCTATAGGAGCAAAATCAATACAGGTGCTAAAAACCATCTTTTTGAATTCCCCTGTTAAGCTTGTTTACACGCTCGCTCGTGGCCTCCGTCTTGAGGTTGACTTGGATTATCATCATTCCGTGGCAAGCAAAGAGAAGAAAGAAAAAAAAAAGGGCGGATGCTTGGGATCAGTTCATTTCATCAACTTGATATCTTGCTGTGATCCGAATCATTTAATGCGAATCAAGGGTCGTGACTCTTCAACTTTTAGCAGTTCCAAGCATCTTATATTTCTTTTGTAGTGCACATGCAGTCCTTTCCTTCCTACGCCACACCCTCCAATGTGAAGCTGTAGGAGATTTGAATAAGAACAGGCCGGCCCATTGCATCAGCAAAAACTTAAATAACGCCCCATGCCTTTTGTTACAGGTTAATTTGGTCTAGTGCTTCTCCTCTGAGCACAAGGACTCGAGTGATATTCACTGTCATTTTTCTTTGCTCAATTCTCTGTGTTCCACATATGGTATATGAACGCCTTCCATTTCCGGCCCGGTGCATTTATAGTGATGACTCAGGAGACAGCTGACATCTCTCCGCGCTAACTTGGCAAGTTGTTTCAATTCGCCAGCCAAGGTAATGAAGTAGTGTCCAGAAATACACCGGCTGGGAAAAAATTTGAATGGCAAAATCATGCACGCCTATGCTGCTGTATCTAGACATCCATGGGGGACGCGAGGAATTATTGTTCGTTTTAGTATCCCTCTATGCATTTCCTAAGAACCGTGTATTCGTTCTGTGTTTTTTCTAGGATTTTGTTGTCTCAATCTGGAAGATGAAACTGCCAGCTATTGTAAGTCTCCCTCTCATGCCGGCTCCTGATGTGTCATCTCTCCTTTCGTGCAATCTGGTGTTGCTCATTTGGATTTGCGGACTTAATTGTACATCGTTTTTGTGATTTAGCATGGGAACTTATGCATAGTTTTCTGAGACATATAATCCATGAAATCTTTCTGTGCCAAATCCATGCGATTGTCCTGACATGTACTTCAAATGAGACTTTATTGCCATGGAAAGGGAAACTTTTTACAATGGGCGCAACAGATAACGCAATGATATTTCAGTCGCTGATGAATATAAAAGCTGTTCATATCTATCCTCACTTTTTGTCAATTCGGAAGAATGAAGAGAAATTCTGTTATCGGTATGTCCTATAGGACAGACACCGTCTCTCTGGTTTTGATGAAATTGCTTCAAAGATTTTGAGGAAATCTACTTCAGAAGTTTCAATCCGCAGGATCTTTTACCTCACTTATTATCCATTGTTACATTGTAGTTCAACTTTCTGTGCCTGATTTTGTTGTATCCTATAATTTTTAGATATGTTTTCTGCAGGCACTGAAGAGGAAAGGATTATCTCTCTGCAACTTTGTGCTCTTGCTGTCCGCTGCTTTCCTCATTGGTGGAGCGTTTGTCACAAATGATTATCCACAGCTTTCTTCATTCCGAAAAACTTATTCTCCGGCATGTCCCCTCAAGAGTCCTCTAATTTCTAATGAAAAGTTTCCTCGTTCAATTTTGTGAATTAGCTAGTTATATACGCCAATGGCATTGTGGCATTAAACGAAGGCTTTTCTTTCGCAGAAAATTCTCGGATTGCATACTGTAAACAGTCAGCACAATGTGACATCCCAGTGCGAGGTTCGGCTATGCAACACAACTTTTGTTGCGATTGCACGCATTTTCTGTCTTTGTTCTTAACTTGAAATCGAGGATTCTGTTTTCATCTTTTGGTTAAACTGTCCAATCAACAGACACCGTGCAAACCTCGTGGCAGTGAGACGCTACCCAGAGGCATTGTTTCAAGCACTTCGGATCTAAAATTGCGACCTTTATGGGACTCAAATAATACAAAGGTGCAATTCGGTCGTTCTTTAAGTGGCATTTTCTTGGCTTCTATCAACTCTTACGTCATGAAGTTTGTTCATCTTTTTGTTCAGAGCTCAAACTCAACGAACTTACTCGCCATTCCAGTAGGAATACGGCAAAAAGATAATGTAGACAAGATCGTCAAAAAGGTGATCGCTTAGACCTCCACTTTATGCCTGATCACCTTCTTGTCATGTACTTGATTTTGATCTCACATCGTTGCAGTTTCTATCAAGTGATTTCCTCGTGATGCTTTTTCATTATGATGGGAATGTGGACGGATGGAGGGACACCGAATGGAGTGATCATGCTATTCATGTGTCTGCTATCAACCAAACCAAGTGGTAATAGTAGATAGCTACTGAAGCTAGTTCTCTAAGTGTCATCTACAACTTCATCAATTTCTTCCTAACTTGCAATAAAGTTCTTCCATTTTGATATCCTAGGTGGTTCGCAAAGCGCTTTCTACATCCAGACATTGTTTCTGAATACGCTTACATCTTCCTTTGGGATGAGGATCTTGGAGTGGAAAATTTCCATGTTGGAAGGTAATAGTTTTCTGCTTTACTAGTGAAAAATTGGATGAGTGTGAGTTTTCCTATTTGGCTGGTAGTTGACATTTTATGAAAGCTCAATGCAGATATCTTTCAATTGTCAAAGAAGAAGGGCTTGAAATATCACAACCAGCACTTGACCCGAATAAATCAGAGATCCATCATCAAATCACTGAACGAGATAGAAAATCGAAAGTACACAGGTCTGCTGTTTCTGTCAATAATATCATCGAGAAGAATAAAAAATCTACAGTCACAGTGACTGTTTATGAATTTGCAATGAGTCACAACAGCTGATGGAAATCTTGTGTTCAATTTCTGGCAGATCATAAATCGTTTTTTTCTACTCTTGGTATCTAAGATAATGCATTTTCATCATTGTAATCATTATAGTTCTGGTGACATGGTTGTAACAGGAGGATCTTCAGAGAGATGGGTAGGGGATTTACGTGCAATGAAAACACTACAGGCCCTCCATGCACAGGGTAAAAGTCTGCACACGCTATTGTCAGATTTACCATGATTTTTATGAGTATCTCAGTTTACATCAGCATCCTTCTAGTCTGAAATTTCAATGTACTGTGACGATGAAATGCTCTTACCTGATTGTTTGGGTAATTAAAGGAAAAAAGGTTTCATAAACTGCAATGTAGGTGGGTGGAAATTATGGCGCCTGTTTTCTCACGAGCATCATGGCGCTGTGTGTGGCATATGATTCAGGTATTGTGCAGTTTTTTACAATATTACGAAAAGGCATACCAAAGGCATGGTCATATATTCAGTCAATTGATTGTGGACCACAATTGAAGCCCGTTTATGCTTCAGGAGGAACTTCTATGAAAAAAGATTGACCTTAAAAACTTTGTACAGTTTTTCATTCTCTGTTGTTGGAGTCTACGTCTTCTATCGTATCATCTCTTTCTTATATCTTCACTTCTTTTGCAGAATGACTTAACTCATGCATGGGGATTGGATTTTCAGCTCGGCTACTGTGCTCAGGCATTTTTCTTGTAGCAAAAAATTAATCAAAGATAGAATGTGTTTTTTCTCCCCGTACAACTAATCTCCCAAAGGCTTTTTCAACAGGGTGATCGAATGAAAAAAATTGGGGTTGTGGATTCTGAGTACATAGTTCATTCTGGCTCTGTTACACTCGGGAGTGTGGTATGGAAAAATGTAAGAACCTTTACCTATGTCCTGCTGTTGATTGCCTTAAGGTCATTTTCATCCTGAGCTCAGCTTGATAAATCCTACTTTTTTTCTGGATTTAGTTCATTTGCTTTCAAGTATTTCTTCTGACTGAAAAAGCACATCAGTGCCATGTCTGGCACTTAGTCAGACATTCCTATCTTGAGGATTCATGCATGTTAACTGCAAAATAAATCATAATATCAAGTCGTCTGCCCTCATTGCAATGTTGCACTCTAAAATTTCTAAGTAACAAGGTTAAGAAATTTTCAGGAGGGAAACCATATCCTTTCTTTATGTGTTTGCATGTGATCCACATGATCTTACGCATCTTAGCAAATATTCGTGGATGTTCTTCATCCTGTTGTTGCCTCTCAGGTTCTTCTCTTGCCAAACTTTGGATCCTTTAACAAACAGAAAAATATCTTACTTTCTCCATTTTTCATGTAACCTGCATAATTCAGTTATCTTATATAGTAGAACCTCAAGTTTATGCCTGGATGAACAGCTAAGTGTAAGTCTGTTGCAGCAAGTAGTTGTATCTGTTGAATAGTATGTGGTAATCAATAGTCACTGGTGCAGGCAAATCATGAAGCAATGGGTAAAACTGTAAAATCCACCTCACATCAATCAGTACCTGATCAACCCGATACTAGAAGTTTGGTAAGTGCTCTAAGGCAGCATATGCATGACATTTCTCTGCAGGCTCAGATACATTTCTTCGAAATGTCAATCTGAAGAGGTGCCACCAAAAGAAAAAGAAAAGCTAATAGACCATGACTAGATGGATACTGTCTTGATAGTTAGCAGAACAGTTTTATAAAACCATTATCTATTATGGCATTAATCTAGTAATTGCTTAAACATTTGTTTTGTGCAGATTAGAAATGAGTCCTTTGCTCAGTGGAGGATCTTCCAGCACAGATGGAGAAAATCAATTGAGGAGGATCACTGTTGGACTGATCCATATTAAGCAGGATAAAAAGGCTACATGAAAGCATTTTTAGCTCCCTTGCAGAGATGAACCAAAACATTTTTGGAAAATCTATTGAGGTATTGCCTCATGAGTAACAAAAGGTGGTAATTCATGCCATTCATCTCTCTTCAACAGTACTAGCATACAGCACGTGTTTCTTGGTGCTGAGAAAAGAGGAGCTACTCAAGCCATTCTTTTCACAAAGTTTTGTAAATGGAAAATCAGATCCTTGGGTCTTCTAACTCTTGGGTTCAACGACATTTCAACCGTGGTTATACATTGAAGAGAACCCTGGAGCCTCACTATTTTATTGACTGTGACTGTTATGATTGTGACGCTTGTTACCGGAAAAAAATACAGGAAAGGAACTTTCTAAGAAGACAATGGGCTGTAAACTAAACCCGTGGGTTATAACTTTGACTCTTTGCAATTCAAACTTTGTTAAACGCTGAAATGTTACATTTAGTTTGAGGGGACAGAACAGTCTGCATCTTTTGCCTTTTTCCTTGTCTTCCCAAATTGTAGTCAAAGCTCCATAGTTCAAGATCAGCAAATAGATACATGCAGGCTCGTTTAGATAAAAGGGTTTTATGAGGTTTGCCTCGGGAAGTTGTCTTGAATGGGGAGGGCAATCGGATAAGACTAAAACTGGGTAGAGCGGACACCTTAATCTAGTGAAAAGCTTTGGTTTCTGTTACCCTTCACTAAGTCGTAGTATCTCATATCTATTTGCAAAGTAACGAAACATAACAGAAAGAATATTGCAATGTGCAATGATCGTTACAAACAGGTTCAGTTCCTTAGTAGACATTTGCCAGAATCGCAACCCTAGACCTGAAAGCTAGTGTAACAAATGTGAACTCTCGCAAAGTCGATTTCTTTTCCATTCATACATGTGGAAAGGATCTTTTATTCCTGTACCATCATTGCTGAACTCTTCTGCCAACAATCTCCGCAATCAGTTTTCCAAGTTCTTCCCCTGAATCCTCCTGTACGTGATGCCCCGCCTGGAAAACACACTAACCCCTTTAATGCCTTAACAGATTAAAAATGACTCAACAAAACGAAGGGATCATAATTGCATTTTGCTTGTACCATAGGAAGCTCAACCATCTTGAGTTTTGAGTCCTTGCAGAATTCTTCAACCCCATCATAGCTGAGCCAACGGTCTCTTTGACCCCAGCATATCGTAGTTTTGACTTTCCAGTTTTCATCCTTGAGTATCGTCCTTGTTTCTTCTACATAGTTCTATCACGCACAACAGTTGCAGTACGCATAAGAAGTATGCAACGATCGAATGGCTCAATTCATCTCTCACCAAAATATTACAGCATTATTAGCTATTCTTCATGGTAAAATATCAATATCTAAGATTCTGAAAGTTATAGTAAATGTTAAAAGCTAGCTCCATATTTTCCCATCCTGACTCTGACGCAATACCAGTTACTGGTAGGGCAGAGAAAAAAGTAAAGCTTCATAGATTGTGATTAATGCAATTGTAAGAACAACATACTAGTACCTCTGCAACAACTTGTCGTAGTTGAGATCAGTTAAATAGTGTTCATAGTAATGTGCCCAAAATCCACCATTCCTAATTGAATATACCATTCCACTCCCAAAAATAAAGGGTTCTCTCTGTGCCGGTAGATTTTTAAAAAAGCTGACAAGCATGAAAAAGAAAAAAGAAAAAAAACTATTGGTAAAAAAGGTTACCAAACACCCGATTTCCCAATAACTTGGTAACTACCAACATTTTCATCACGTTACTACATCATTTCGATAGTTTACAAATTATCAACATTTTCTTATCTTCTAGTTTTTGGTTACCAACCCCCATTCGAGTTACTTGCAAATGTTAATTTTCTTTTTTCTGATTTATCTTGCTCTCTTGCTAACGCCTTAGATTTATCAATTCTTTCATAAGCTCACCAACTTTAGTTTTTCTCCCATTAGGTTACTCGCTAGTTTTGATTGACCAAGTCTTGTTTGGGTTGCCTCTTGGTTTTTATTAAAATCTACCAACTTTTTTATTCATTACGAACTTTTATTTGCCTTACTTACCAACCCATTAAATGTACAGATTCTTTTATCCAACTTTTATTCAAATGAGTTATAAACAAGCTCATGGCTGTCCAATTAAAACAAGTCCTTTGCAGGTGATAATTATTATGATGTGATAGCCGCATCATATAGCAGCTCAAGTTTCAGCAAAATCATGCGAAAATAGACCTTTGTCCTGCTAAAAGTAATAATCAGCAATGATATGCAATAAGGATAAAGTGAGTTACCTTGAGCTCTTTCCTCATCGCCCTGCTAATTGCATTCAATGCAAAGCCAGAGGAGCCAGATGTGAGGTAAGGTCTCCGATAAACCATAGCATCATCCTCTTTCATTTTGTATGGACCACAACTCGTCAGGGCCTTATCACTGGCCCTAAGCGGATCCTATTTGGAAAGAGGAACTGATCTATGATCATTAAGTCCTCAGAACATGGGAATCACCTAAGAACGAAAGGAAAGAGAGTCCAAACCTGAGAGAAAATCTCACCAAGCAAGAAGTTGCTGAATATGGACAGGCTTGATGGAAGGTTAGCATGTTTGCTTGTCAGCTTAGAGCAAAAACAAGGGGAAAAAGCTAAAGAGTGAATATCATTCCGTTATAATCATGTCTCGCCACATGAAAATGGATTATGATCTAGGTTCAAAGTCAAGCAAATTACAATCCACTTAAAACATACTGAAGATAGATACAAGTACTTCAACAGCGTGGTTTCGTATGGAAAAAGAATGGATAGATGAAGGTATTGGCAACGGCCTTTATGAACACAAAATGAAAACTGACAAACAAGTGTATCCCTTTCACGAAACGTTCAGATGGGAAAAGAACACACATATCAGTCATGTACAAGTTGATCCGGTGACGAAGCTTGAGACTTGATAATATTTCACTGAATGTGATTGACACCGGTCCACTCATAGTGTGATTGCGATTCCTTTCAAATATTAGTAGGTTCCTAACTCTCTTATGATCCATACACATATTCTTTAAAATAAGGAAAACTCATCCTTCGAGAATTGGAGCATTACCATCAAGTTTGCAGTTGAATTTTTTGTGTGCTGTGAGAAAAGTCCTCAGAAGCCGTTCTTTTTGGCCAAATTCAATCTTTTTCTTTTCTCACAAATCCCATTTTCAGTGTTCATGCAATCAAATACAATGCTAAACCAAAATTAAGAAAATAAATTGGATACCAGATTTATAAGTTGGTCAGTGTGACCTACTCGAGACATATTCTAATGGTTCATTTCCAAACAAAATAAGCATTCATAGTTAATGCCATTTGCCTTTGTATGTTAATTAGCCCCAACTTGCAAACACTGCTGAATGGTTGGACAAGGTAAAAATTCTTTCGGTTATTTCCTTCGCTTTGTGTAAAAGAACATCCCACAGATAAAATTTCTATGTTCTATTTGGATTAAAAGCACTAGACATGACTGCTCTTTATGATCTAGATTTTCCTGGTCGATAGGAAACCAAAGACCATACACTAGGTACCAGCTTGCTAAAGATGAACATGAAAATCCAACAGAGAAACCTAGAAAAGAAGCGTTTATAAAACGATTCCAACGCCCTGCATTCATGGCGACAAGTGTTGCCATCTGATGAACTCGATTCGCTCACCTAGTAACAAGGTAGATTACAAAAAAGAATGACATGACCTTCACGATAAGTTTCAAGATATCTTACAGGTGGGTTTAAGAGGATCAAATGATTTAGTTTCTCCTGATGCTTGCTGGCATATTTAATAACAACCGGTGAAAAGTATCCCTGCACATCACATCAGATATCTATTGCTACAGAAATACATCCCATCATCTCTACAGAAATTAATACAGCATTTAACGTACCTGGACAACTAGAGAAACTTTATCGATGCCAAGACTGTTTATAAGAGACTCCAAGGATGATACATATTCTGCAATCCAGAAGCAGAATTATTTATTGCAAACTCCATACGCCTAGAAAGGGTCTAAAGCAACCACCATGTAAAGTATACAGTAGGCTTTTATTCATATTGAAGAGTACCATTCAATGTGTAGTTAAATCCATATCCAGGTTGGGGTTTATCTGAAAATCCAAAGCCTGAACGGGGTAAGGCAAAACGAAAGAATTTCCTGGGTCAGTATTGACAATTGAGAAAGCTGGTCATCACAGCAATCAGCTTAATGAATGATATGGATACTTCTCTTGCAGAGAAGGAGAGAGGAGCAATGAAAGAACAAAATTTAGGTTGTCTGCGCGAGTGTCATTGGCACAGGGCGCAAGTAGTGCCCATGTTATAAATTGCAGGACAAATTGAATAGGGTGAACTTTGGACTGTTGAACTGCATTTCTCCATGAACTGGGTTTGGATTATGGTCTGAACCATCTTATGATTAGATCGAGCACCATGCTTTTTCCTCCAATAAGGCCAGAAGAACCCTTGTATTTCCCCTGGTGCTCAGAATTTGGATTCTGTATAAGCATAACACATGATACCTGGTTCTTTGCATGCACCTGGAGGCACTGTGAGCACGTCTTGGTGATGGCATGGTGTTTTCTCAATCAAAACTTATTATTCACAAATCTTATTACTGATTATCTTTTCCCCTAAGGATATTGTGCAAAATGCATGTTTATTGAGCACCAATTCGTGCAAAATCTTGATAGAAATCATATAGTTATCTGCAAGAATCAATTTGGATCAGATTATGCTACCCAGTTTCAAACCCCAACTGGCCAAGTTCTTACAAGAGGGAGTTTTTTAAGTTGTTGATAGCGATTACTTATAGCAGGGATAAGCCCCTCAAGCTCATATATCAAGTATGGCCCATGTTTAGGAACACTAAAATAGCTGAGAATTCAACAGTTCAAAGTAGGTACTCATTCAAGTTTTTGCAAGAATATTCAAGGCAATTTTAAGCGAATGATCTTACCTATCCAGTCAAAAGCAATTGCATGGTAGTCCTTGGAGAGAACTGGAAGAATTTTGCGGTATGAATAAGCCTGTATCTCAAGCATAATATTTTGTCATTCAAAGTAAGCACTACACAGAGACTGGAATGTTGACATTATCTTCCTCAGCAAAAATGGCATAAGCAGTAGCCTACAGCCGACTTTCTTATATAAGAACATGTACGGCACTTTAATAAACCCAATGGGACATCTGACATCTGTCACTGGGGGAAATAAGAGATAAATTATGATGCAGAAGACTAATCCAAACATTATCATCCACATACGTCATCACTAGCAGAGACATATTTCTGCCAAGCATGATTGCAAAAACACATTGCTAGTAAAAACTAGATTAGACTGACCTGAGAAGGAAAGCCGTGAACTAACAAAACTGGAGGATTATCAGCAATTCCACTTTCGACGCAGAACCATCTAGGGGACAAAATCATTTATAGCATGTTTCAATCGGTAGTCCTGCAAATAATCCAATCTCAATTTGTGCACGCATAGAGTATCATATGAATGGATAGCTCAATTTGGTTGATTGACATTTTACAAATTAAGCCAGTTCAGGTACCAGCTGCTTTATAGTAGTTAACAGTACCTGAAAACATCGGCTGGAGACTGGGAACCAGAACCCATTGTAAGTCCAAAAATAGGGTCTTTAGCCTTCTCTCCAGAACCGAGAACAGGAAAAGCTTTCACCTTACAAATAAGAGGGTAAAGACTAATTTGTACAGCGGCAATATAAAATTGACTCGACTAGAAAAACCAGCCTTGGTGCATTGATCAATATAACCGAGCTTTAGCCTTGGCAAGACTCCCCCCCAAATCTACAATGCAGGTAGCACATGCATTCCATTTTTCTTATGGATCAAAAAGGATACTCTCACTGTTCAAACAACATGTGTTATTGAAATGCAGTTAAAATCTATACTGACTATAGTGCCAATGTATGAACAAGTTCTGAACAAACAGCAGAAAATTTTCAATAACGAAAGCCATGTTCAAAAGATAATATAAGGTACAACGACTCACCATATTTCCTTGCTTAAACCATTCATCAGACTGGCTCGGCCCATCGGAATATTTACCTGGCAAGAACCAACCCACAGTTGTAGTTCAGATTTTTGTTCATAAACAAACTTCCGTATAGTTATATTCGTGCGTCCAGCAATTAATATCTTGTCACTTTAAGGAGGGAGAAAGGGTGAGAGGAACAAGAACAAGACCTCCAGAGAATGAGAAGCCATCTCCAGCTGACACAGGAGCATCTATCAGATAATCCTGTCCACACATATAGGCATATGAAACCAACCAATGATCTTGTCAAAGAATCAATTGGCACAATTAAGAATTAATCAGCAAGTCGCTAAATTCGCCAAATCAAGTACCTCATCACTGTCGTCAACACTGGCCTTGCAAGCGAGTTTGTTAGAATCTCTGCGGCTAATGAGCTGAGCTGCTGATTTGGGTCGATCACCAAACCGGGAGGATAGAGAGGACTTGTGGCTTCGGACGAGGTATTCAAGTTGGCGTGCGTGAAGAAAAGGGATCATAGCTTGGCTTGCTTGGATCGCCATGGCTGTGTTGTAGCGGGAAGCTGAGAAAGAGGAAAAGAGGCCAAGTGACCGTTAATGTTAACCGTTTCTTCTAAGGATAGGATGTGTCTGGTTGTCGTTAGTTGTCAAATAGCATTCGCTCTCTCTTGATTTTCTTTCCTTTTTTTTTTTTCCTAAATAAAGACGTCTCTTTCTCATATATGGAAAAAAACAAAGGTCAGTGACCACTGGACTTTAGTGAATTGTTACTATCCAATAGCCGATCCTTATTTCCAATCACCCAACGTATCTATTTTCTTTTTAATTTGATCGATAATCTTTTCAGTGAGCTGCTAACATGAGGAGCTGCGTCGCGTAGATAAAAAGTCCACCAAATGAACATCATTTAGCTAGAAAAAAGTATGTTACATATCAGTCACACGATTGATGTGGTATGATTGATTAATCATATTAATTAAAAAAAAAAAAACCAAAGATACCCTTTTATAGTCGCAGTAGGATCAAGTTGAACATCATGTAGCATGAGAAATGCATCAGTGCGCATCGAGTGCAAGTGCTGACTCTGATAATAAATTAGGAATTTGAGAAAATGAGGATTTTTTTTTCCTATTAGATTAGCTTCCATATGTAAAGAATGCAATATTTATAGATGAAGCATAACCCACTATCATGGCAATTATACTAACCTTTTAATCACCAGTCTTCTACTAATAACGCATTTGATTTATTAACACATTCTTAAATGTTGACAGGTGAAAACAAGGGACAAAAGCACTCTGCAGAGCAACACAAATTCAGTAGAACAGACATTGTCGTCAAATCAAATCTTGAAATGACTGAAACCATCCCAACAATCCCTTTTGACAGCTTCTGAATTACAGAGCTGATGACTCGCTCTGTTTCATTATTTTATCCTAAATCAGTACTGTCAAATGTCAATAGCATGATAAATCGCCATTAAGTATAAGTCATGGCAATCAACAGGAGCTCATTGAGTATATTTGTCGAATGGCTGTAACTGCATTTGCCATAGAATAAGCGCAAAATCTGTTCTTAACCTTGCTTGACATACAAATATTGATTCGTCATCGAAATTCTCATGATGCTTATGTGATCCTTACGATCCAGTTTTGCCTAAGGAAACACTTGTCTGTTGCTGATGATAACATCGACGCAAGTGAGCGCAATCAGAACATTCTACGAATACACATTCTTTGACAAAGTCCAGGGAAATTCCGGCTTATACAGAGCTAAATGACATGAAATTTCCTCAATCCCATTCCTTCCCAAACGGTTCAGATATACAGACATGACTCTTCAATTTCATCTCTCTCTTCTGTATGAATTTACTTCACAAAGTAAGGAAGGTTGAGCACATAGAGGAGGAAGTAGGCCCATGTGACCCCAGAGATCCCGCCGAAGAAGAACCCGCCGGTGAACTTGGCCCATCCATCTGCTGTCTGCAACTGATCAGGCTCCTTCTTCCTTCCGGTCAAGGTTAGCGACGGTGCTGTCGAGGGCTCTCCTTCATTGAATGAGGCTATCCCATACATTGTCAAGCAGATGCTCAGGATCACAACCAGGCCTCCGGCGGCCAATGATCCTGCTGCTCCTGCATACTCGGTGTTCCTCAATGGGCCAGCCTTGACGAAAGGACCCACCAAGAGGAGTCCGTGGGCGAGGCCCACCTCGACGCCTCGGAGGAGCGGGCTCACGGCGGTCCTGTAGGCAGGGAGGTTGGAGAGGTACCATGCAATGAGCGGGCTGGATGTGACCGGAGTCTCGAGGCTCCCAATGAAAGGGTCACCATTGAGGGGTTGAACCACTTGGAAGGTTGGCTGCATGCGAAAGGTAGATGCAGGAATTGAAACCCGTCAACTAATGTAACGAGTGAATGGAGCCACTCAGAGAATATGCATTTGCAAATGGATGATAACATGCTATAATCTCTTACTTTTTTTTTTTTTGATTGGTCCTACTTTATTTCTATTTTAATTTTTACTCTCAAACTTTTATCCTGCGTAAGACGTGAAAGTCGAAATCCATACTTCAAACTAAATTGTCCCCACATTTTTCTTCCGAGAAAGTGGGGATTCGAACCGCCTATCTCCCCTTTCCATATTGAAAGCTAAAACCTCTTGGTTGGCTCTTTTAGCAAGCTACAAAAAATTACCACTGACAGAAAAAATCACACAGCAGAAATCTAATCACGGTGACCTTTACACTCGGATTAGCTCGATCAGTTCAAATACGGAAAGACAAGCTTCTTGCAACCCTATGCCATGTGAAATTATTCTTCTATATACACAGATCCAATAGACTAAGAAGGGTGAACCAAGAATGAGAAACTAGACTGAATGGTGGAAGAGAAACTTCCACTCATCATCTTCAAGTCTCATTTTCTTCTTCCAAGACTAGCTAAACAAGTCAGATGACTAGAGAATGACATATAGATGTTTGAAAGACCAATTCATTGATTTTACGCGGCACAAGCAAGTCCGATCGAATCGTGACTCGTGATACACAAAGCAGGATGGACGCGAGAAGGACTCACCTTCTCGGATTGGATAGCCTTGACAGTGAAGGAGTGAGTCCTCCTGGTGGGCAAGGCTCTGAATGAGGAACCAGAGAGGCCCTTGGGAGCAATCAGGCTCCTGGATGATGATGATGCAAAGCTGCTCTTGAGCTGACTGGCCATGGGAGATGCGGTTGCGGCAGCCATTTTCCCTTCTGCAGCTCCTCTCCTGACAACTCAAAAAGAGGAGAAGATTCTTCGGGAGGAAAAAAGCGTGCAGGTATATAACGGAGAAGAGGGCTGAGTAAGATATTGGGAACAGGGTGAGAGGATCTATTGCATGAAATCTCGTGGTCGGAGAGGAGTGAAGTGTAAGGTTGGAGGGGCTTGATTGGTTGGATGGCGGCCGTGACCTTATCCCATCTTATCCACTTCGACAAAAGGCCCTCATGACCAAGCCAAGACACCAAATAATGCATCAGTCAGAAATCACGACTTTTACCCACTTTCACGTCATGTTTTGAACCGCCATTGCGTTGAGGGAAAACATCACAATGTTTGGAAAACAAATGGGAACATAGAAGTTTGATCGAGAGTTTGTTTTAGAGATCAGGCGATTAATGGGCACTCTTGCAGTAATTTTCTTTTTAACACTTCACGATCAATCATGATTGTCAACTGAACCAAAATTACCCAATTAATCAATCCTACAACACTAAAATGACAGATTATTGTGGATTCCAGGTAAAAAAAGTAAAAGAACTCTCGAGTGGGCATATGCTCATTTTCAATAAAGGTTATATCTTTATGTTTACATTATTCGTGATGGTATACACGAATATATGATTGCTTAAGATCGCGTGTCTCATCATTGTTCAGAGCGTCTCAGCTATCTCTCTGGGTCGATCTCTTCTAATACGAAGCTGACCCTGTATCCATTGATCTAACTAGACTCAATCATGACCCTTGATTTCTCAACTGGAGAAAGTTCGACCGGTTAGAAAAATCCAATCAGGGCAAAGCCGGGGGCCCAGCCCATTACCCACGTCTTCCGGCCTCATAGCAAAATCGGTCTACTCAGCCGGCGGCGGCCCGATTTCCGGCCCGAAACCCGAACTTGTTGGATTCAAGAAAAAGATGGGTGCTGGCGAGCGGGGACGCATCGACTCGGACGGAGCTGAGTTGAGCTTCGAGTTGAATCGAAGCGAAACCAGACGAAGGAGATGGCACTTCGCTGTCTCCATCTCCCGCTTCTCCTCTCGCGCGGTTCTGCGTCGAGCTTGCCTTGCGCTTCTCATGGTACTCTCTTAGTTTTATACTGTACCCGATAATTCATGCACTTTGTACTGGTGCTTGTGGTTAGCTTTTGTCGTTTGTTTTGGTTGGGGCAACATGTTTGTGGTTGGTTCGATTCCATCTGTTTCGTAAGAATTTCAGGTTTTTTTGTATAAGAGAAGTTGGAGATTTCCAGCAGAAAGAAGGGGTCTTGAATGCTTTGTATTGAGATTCGCCAGTCCTCGAAAAGTTTCTCGCTTGCTTGCGTTCTTGCAGGCTGTTCCAAGATTTGTAAAGCTCTCAAATATTTTTCCCCCTCGACTTTGGGAAGGAAAAATTCTTGAAAACAGAGAGAATTGTGACGATAGTCTCTCTGCAATTTCATTTTTTTTCTGTCAATCTCTCGTATCATCTAGTATTGCAAGCACCGAGTAGTAGTGATGCTTGAGTGAGTCGATTTTGCTTCTACAGTTTGCCGTCTCACCGCCCGGGTGGCACACCCACTTACAATGTGGTAAACGTGTTCTTATGTTTTTAAGAAATCTCAATTGTGGGAAATTAAATTTCAATACTTATATATTGATTTACCAACTCCAAGAACGCATCTACCATATTTGATGTGTTCTTATTGTCTGATAGCACTGTAGATGTGCCCAGTGTCTGAGAATGTCGGTTTACGGTGCCATTGCCTTCGTGTATATGTTTCGATGATATCTGAGCCTTCAAGGGGGAGTCTGACTTAGGTGGTTTGGTTATTTGTAATGCAGTCAAATGGATCAGAGGCCAGTTATTTTGTCCGCTGAGAAGTTTCGCTGCTGTCAAGTCGCAAAAGCTTCAGCCGCAGAAGAAGTAAGCTCTCTATTTCTTAATCCAAACTAGCCTGTCAAATGAAGTCCTTTACACGACCACTGGAAGATATTTCATGCTTTTCACTTTCTTTTGATTTGCCTTTAGTATCGCTTATGATGGAATCTGCTTTTATTTTTGGCATCTTTAGGAAAAAGAGACTTGATGAAGTGTGTCTTGAAAGGTATCAGCAATACAGTCGAAACATTATACAGTCATGGATTCTCCAAGGTACACCCTTTTGAGGCATCATGCAACAAAAATGGTCCAGCTTTTGTATTGAAAAATGTTGATCGGTATTCTGTAATAATCAGGGGAACTCTGTACAGGGTTCAATCTAAATGAAATATTTGTTCGCATTGTTGATCATGTGATGATGGAACTAAGAAATCCACTGGATTAACTGAATCATCATCGTTGGGTTTCCGGATAATGGGTAGGGCTGTATTGTTTGTACATTATGCCTCATTCACATTTATATTTGTTTTACATGATATTGATCCATCTAAGAACCTGAAATCCAGTGAAACATTGCTTTTGTTATTGAGAATTACATTTGATTTGGCAAATTTTCCTTTCTGGTTTGATGAGAACTCTTCTGTCATCTATTTGTAATCAAAGATATTTTCCATATGTCCTTGGCATTGTGACTGTAACTGCTAAGCAGATGCTCTGGCAGTTGAGTTCATCTCTCACCTCTCACAATCTATGTCTCAGGAAAAGTTTTTGTGAATGGGAAAGTAGTCAATAAAGCAGGAGCACCTGTGTCAGATCAAGCAAATGTAGAGATAATAGCTGAAATTCCAAAATATGTATGTAGGTGATTATTCCACAGAGAAAACTCTTTGCATCTTTTCATTTTCCCTTGCCAAGGGAACAGTTTGGAGTCATTGTGAAGAACACTTAGCTAGATTTTGCTTTCCTATGATTATGTAATACAGAGCAGGATACAAGTTGGAAGCAGCCATTGAACAATTGAGTGTTGATGTGGAAGGAAAAGTAGCTCTCGATTCAGGACTGTCCACAGGAGGATTTACAGATTGCTTACTCCAGTATGGTGCATCATTTGTTTACGGAGTTGATGTTGGTTACGGACAGGTAAGTTCGCTAATTTATATTTACTTGTGCAATTGATGGCAGCGTTCAAAGGAGCACTTGGTACTTCCTTTTACATATTCATTCCATTTCAATAATATTGGAGAGAACGATAAAAGCATATTCAATTTCATGTTGGTTTTGCACAATTGTGATTATTCTTCTGAACCATTTTATTGGTGCCTTTGTCTTGTTAGGTAGCAGACAAGATTCGTCGAGATGAACGTGTGTCCATAATAGAACGGACGAATTTAAGATACCTTCCTGGGCTCCCCCAAAAGGTTGATTTGGTGACTCTAGACCTATCATTCATCTCAATTCTATTGGTAAGTTTGAAAGCTTTATAAAGAGCTCTACTACAAGTCTTGTGTGTCATCTCTGATTTCTCTAAGAGTAGTTTATTACTTGTCGCCAATTGGTGACTGCTGTCATGGTCTGTTCTTGTAGGTCATGCCAGCCGTTGTAAATGTGATGAAGGAAGAGGCCACCTTGGTCACCCTGGTCAAGCCGCAATTTGAGGCCCGCAGATCACAAGTAAAAGTTTCAGTTAATTGTGTCGTATTCTCTATAAAAATTGTGTGGATGTAAGCAATCTGCATCTACATCCTGGTCACAAAACAGTGAAGGAAGGATGTGTTTGTTTAGCAATAAATGAAAATGCTTTGGTTTTAGTTAATTTTTTCTTCTTAATCTTTTGGCAGGTCGGAGGTGGTGGTATCGTTAGAGATCCCCTTGTTCATCAAGAGGTAGGCATTCAACTGACTTTTTGCCAATTGATGTTTTTGGCCTCACATCTTCGATTCAGTCAGCTCCATCTGTTCTGTCCTGGCTTTCACAGATCAAATAGGTAAATAACCATGTGTTTTTTTTCACTTTTTATGTTGAGCAGGTTCTTGAAAAAATTATCAATGGTGTGGAAAATTTTGGGTTCCAGAAGAATGGTTGGATCGAATCTCCTTTAAAGGGTGCTGAGGGCAATAAGGAGTTCTTAGTCTGCTTTAACCGAACAGCCAAGAGAAAAGAAACTGACTCCACTTAGAAATCTTCTATGCATTTGCCTGTTACGTAAAATCTGAGTAGTTACGATGGGCAAGATCAGATAGATGAACATCAGCAGAGACAGAGATGGGTTCCTCTCATAAAGCTGGCTACTTTGCTCTGGCACGATATGCATCGATCATCAGCAGAGACAGAGATGGGTTCCTCATGAAGCTGGCTACTTGCTCTGGCAAGATACACATCGATTGTTTGTTTGAGGCAGAAAGAGTAGTTCAAACCAAAATTTTGATCCTGTTAAAGAGTTACATATATTGGTTAAGTGGTGTCCAGGGGATTTTCCTTGTTCCATGGAAATGTGACATTTCTTGTTGTGATAACATGAACTGTAGCTGATGCAATTGACTATTGAGAGAAAAATGTTCAGTTGGTCGGACCCGGACAATAATCTTCTCTCTCCTCGCCCGTGTCATATTGAAAGCAGATGAAATGCAGATGTGTCGGACAAGGACATCTACATATGCAAATCATCTCTCCTATTCATGCTTATTGAAATACCGGTCGTCCTTAAGAGGATAAGAAATCGACGGTGAGAATGATTGATAACTGGCCAACGCCCCTTTGCATTGAAACCTATCCCGAGACAGATTGCAAATGGGGTGACGTATCTTTGCCTTGAAACCAATTCCGATATGATAACTCACTTCGAATTGCGTATCAATTTGATGCGCACTCATTATGTTTGAAAGTTACATGAATGGTTAACGATGAGACGCTACAGCACTGCCGTGGCACCTGCAATGTTCACAGGTGGAAACTAAACAAGCGACACCTGAAGTGACGAAAACATCCTCCGCATGTCAACTGAAGCTCTCGACCGCTAAGTGCGAGTACGAAGAGAAGCGTCCATCGAGGCTAGAATGGCCTGCCTTGGTGGCTAATTCCCAAATTGTTCCATTGTCCATTTTATGTAGTCATAGCCTATGGCCGAGTAATAAGTCAATGATTTCACAAGAGGCCACACATACTGAGCTACGTGTTGTTCTCACATTTCATCATTTCGTAAGGGATGCTAAGACCCACCATCCGTCCAACAACGGAGAACCAAGATAGCAAATATAGCTCAGCTGCGCCCGATGTTGTTCTGATCGAGGCGTCACTCTGGAAGAGCAATTTTATACATTCACTGGTACCACATGGATGTAATTTGTACCATGGCCTGTTCAAGAATGGATGCTCCTGCAGTCCATGGTAGAAAGTCTTGTTATTCCGGCACATCAACACAACAATCATTGGAAACAATGAAGAAAACGAGCAGAAACATTATGATTCAAGAAAATTGTTACAAAAATAATAATAATAATAATAATAATAATGTATCGGACAAAGACGTTTACCTCCTGAGTTATAAATGTCCACTTTGATTTCACTAGTGCCTCTGAAGAGTCGGCTGGAAGGTCTCCTTCAAATTCATTTAAGAGTAGAGTCCGTCCATCTGATGAGATAGCGATAAGAATGGTTCATAATAGGTTTAAAGAACAAAAGCATTAGGTTTACAGTGGAAATAACAAGATTACCCAGCATTTGCGACCAGTTTTCAGCTTACGACTTACCCAGATGAATCATACAATTTTTTTGTATAGAAAAGACCATTAATCCTCCCAACTCAATCAATTTTGCCACTAACTCCCCAATTAGCCTTTGCACTTTGAACTTGACTCACTTTAGTCCTACATTTTCACTCAAACATTATTTAAGTTATTCCACTAAGGAACTACTTCAAAGCAGCCGGTTGGTCAGCCTAAAATTAATGTCGTGTTTGCTAATTTTCGGGCAAAAACAAGGCCTTTCAAGTTTCAAGGACTGCGTGGATGCCCTAATCAAGGAAACAGGAAGCTCTGCCTGTTATCTTCTCTAGTTTGTTCTCACTTCACTAAAAATATCTCCACGAACTCCCAAGTTTTTCGCCACTTTTAACTCCAAGTGACAAATGTTTCTCTCCCATTTGGTCATTTTGCACTGCGAATTAGTTCAAACAAACTATGTAAGCATATCTTAGAATTGGATTATTGAACTCTCAACATTCTTCAAGATGTACCCTCGAGGAGGATTTTGATCCTAGCTAGCAACCATCAAAACCATCATCATATTCCACAGTCGACACCTTCCTTCCACAAATGCAACTCTAGGCTCCACTTGCATCCAATATTAGCAGAAGACTAGGGAAACAACATCAGAAGGTCTAGAGCAGAAAGGGACGAGGACAACATAAATCCAAATCCTCCTCCTGTAAAAAGACAACAGGATCATGTTTTACTTTGGTTTTCATCTTCTCCTTTATGGAATTTGATATTCGATCCATTTTACTACATTTGAAATATAGATGGGGAACCTCCACCCAACGCTTAAACAACTATTTGCTGCATTACTAGTAGTGCATTCAGTATGCTTAGTGCTGTGGAAAAATAGATGGCACAATGACTAATCACATAAAGTCATATCGCAATCCAGGAAACAGACAGCAAACGGCTGCAAACGAGCAATTGAAAGTTCAAACTCATATTGAGTTTGCTAGCGTGAACTAGCTTCTACTCTCACATGATCTCATATCATAACCTCATCATACCTCCACTGTATGCACGGAAATATAGCACCGGAACCCTGTACGAAGAGTCGTAAATGATGTGGAAGTCATAGTAATGAACATCATCTCTAACGCTTTGAACCTGGCGAAAGCAACAATATCAGAATCAGAATACCAATGCAACGGGAACCAATATCCGACCCTGTCATTTATAACAGTCGGCTAAATCACAGATTGCTAATTTTTCCATCAAAATAAGATTGGAACCACAGCAATTCCCATACCAACGTGGCATCGTCGACGGGCTCGTCAACGCCGGAACAATTCGGCTCTTCCGAACCACCGCAACATCCGACACTATTTTCCTGCGAAAAGCATGCAACTTTAGCTAACTACAACGGCCAAACTATCCGAGAACCAGCGCTACAATTCCAATTCACGCGACAGAAACCTCACTAGAGCCGAGAAGGCACACGTTCTCGAGCGCCAAGTATCCATCGACCTAAGACACAAGCGAGCAACCGTTAAAGCGCATCGAGCTTCGGACCGAACCGATCGGACGCGAACGAAAAAAGGGGGAATTTTTACTTCGTTCGAGAGCCAAGGATGCGTCGGACGAGGAATCCACGACCACGGCGGGAGAGCGGACACCGCGCTCTTCCATCGCTCGGCGAAAGCAACAGCGGCGACCCGGAACTCGCTCGGCGTTAGGGTTCCGTCGCCGGCGACGCCGCTCATCCTTCCCCAATTCCGACCCCTCGCAGCTTCTCTCGTTCAGCAGGCGCCGGAGCGGAATCGACAGAGAACTAATGGGCCTGGAGGCCCAATAACATGGGCCGCGGAAAGCCCACTGAAACGCTCTCTTATCATCTTCTTCCTCCCACCATGTCACCTCACCTTTCACAGTCATCAATGGAGTCTCTCTCCATCATCCTCTCCTCATCTTCCTCCCTTCCCTTCCTAAACCACCCCAGAACCCTCAAACCCACCTCCTCTTCCAGACCCATTTCTCTCCCTCCGCCCTCCATTTCGACCTCGGAGAATCCCCACTTCCTCCTCCTCAAAGGCCGTTCCTTTCCTCTGCACTTCACCAGAGCCCCTCTCTGCTTTCCACTATTTCACCTCTTCAATTCGCTCCCTTGCCTCGCCTCCGAGGGCGCTGTCTCCCCTGCCGCCGGCCAGGTCTCGGACAGGATCAACCTGGAGTCGGTTCTCGTCTCCATCGATGACTTCTTCAACCGGAACCCATTCTTCGTCGCCGGGTGCACCTTCGTTTGGCTTGTGGTCGTTCCCGTGGCGGAGTACTACTTGAGGAAGTACAAGTACGTGTCCGCGATCGATGCGTTCAGGAAGCTGAGGGATGACCCGAGCGCGCAGCTCCTGGATATCAGGGACCGGAAGAGCGTGGCGGCCATGGCGTCTCCTGATCTGATGTACGTGAGCAAGGCCGCGGTTCACGTTCCGTTCGACGAGGGGCGTGAGGATGAGTTCGCGAAGGCTGTTCTGGCGAGCTTCGAGGACCCTGCAGATACTGTCCTCTGTATTCTGGACAAGTATGTGCAGCACCAGTTTGCTTCAGTCCTGTGTTGTTTTGAGATGAAATAGTAGATTATGCATGTAATCTATGGTTGGAGCATCAGTTGAATTTGTCTTATCTTTGGGATTTGTATGCCTGCCTGCCAAAGCTGATGAAAATGGGACTTTGGTCACTTTTTTTTTCTGTGTGGAAGGTAGTTTCGATGGCAATTCGATGAAAGTTGCGGAACTACTGTTCAAGAATGGCTTCAAGGAGGCGTATGCAATCAAAGGAGGGGTTCGAGGCGAGAAAGGGTGGTTGGTATGTTCAGTGTTGTTTATCTTACGCAACTCCTTTCCCCTCGATGCTCGTTTTTGCCTCTCTGTCGTTTCTATTGGAAATTTGTTTATTCGGGTATGTCAAATGGATCGCACGTTCTCCCCGAAGGACCAAATGAATGAGAATGGAGAACTGTTGCTTGATCTGGGTCACGATTTTCCTGTTACTCTTTTCCATTGCTTGCAGATTTAGGTGTTGTCAGCAGAAGTCTTCTCTTTCTAGACATAGGTGCAGAAAAGGAAGTGTATACTGTACTTCCAGAATCCATTAACTGATTGTTCCGTCTTGGGTCAAATAGACTTGGAACAAAAGACCAAGTATCAAATGTAGTCTAATCCATGGTCTTTGCCTGTTACTGTTCGCGAATCTCCTGTCCAGTTTCGAATTGGATGGCTGTTTTGGTGTTAAAGTGTAGTCTTTAGCTGATTGACCTTCCGTCTTCTGCATCTTTCAGCCGCACTACTTGGATCTAAGCATCATGCTGGAATTAGACTATTTGATGATGGTTATTTGGGTTTTCTGTGTTATTGTGCAGGCCATACAAGAATCCCTTTTGCCACCTTCTGTGCATATGTCTCCCAAGAAGAAGTCCAAACGAGAGTTTGGTATGAATGGCGCGGTTAGCCAGAAAAATGGCAATAAAGCTGAAGGTTCATCTTCTCCAAGTGTTGCTGAGGGAGAGAACCAAGTTCTGGACCATGGAAATCAGGATGCAATGGCAGTGCCTACACCATCAGAGAGAACTGTTTCTAGATCATCCTCACCATATCCAAATGTATGATCTCTTGCTCTCACATGCATAATCCTGCCTTTGTGGAGCAAAAATCTAATTTTTTCCTGAATTTGCTGGAAAAAATTAAACTTTTATGAAGAAGCATTGATGCCAAAGGGATCTGCTCTGTTTTTCATATTTCTATCCTAAAGAAATTGCACGGTCCTTGCAAAAGTATACGTGCATTGCATGTGCAAGAACTAATATCTGTAGCCAACACATCATATGTCTAGGAACAAGTCTGGATGGAATTTTACTGCAAGCTAGGTGACTCATGTTCCTGGTTTTTAGTTTGACATTCAATGTTTCTCATGCAGTACCCAGATATGAAACCGCCAGCCTCCCCCACTCCTTCGAAGCCACGGAGTTGACATCAGAGGCCTTCCTCCTCTCTCTCTCTCTCTCTCTCTTCTCAGTTGAAACAATCAGGAATCCTTGTGCGTAGCTCGAGATTTGTTGTTCAAACTACAGTTTTGGTCTTAATTTTGTCGAGTAAGAAAGAAAGAGGATGTTTTTGGTGAGGGTGTTCTTTCCGCTTCCAACATCTACTTTCTTCACTCCTTTGCTAAGCCATGAACAAATTGTGACGTTTTTCGCTTTACGCAAGGAAGGGGAGGAGTCAATAAGGTGATCGGCACAAAATACGACATGGACTTTCTTTGGCTTTTTCTACGGGGCTAATCCAGGTGTCTTGTTCTCATATTTATTCTCAAATATCACTTATCTGAAAGTACCCATTCTCGAATTACGCCAAGACGTACAAATCTCTGCCCAGCATAAGAAGGATGACAATCAATCACAACGTTTTATAGAGCCGCGGGTGGCCAAATGATTGTCGTTGACCACTTTTTATAATTTCAGATTCAAAGATTAGAATCACACATCTGGCTACAAAACAAGAATGGTTCAAATCGGGAATTAATGGTATGGCACTTCCCCATAGCCATGCCTCGCATTCAGCCCAACCTCAAGTCCCATTCTGATCTGTGGACATTGCCCCATTCCTTGAAAAGTGACAGAAGCGCAAAACCATACAGAAGAAAAAACAGCTTTTGCAATCGTCAGCAAGTGATGAACAGAGAAACCAATACTCAGTTACAACAGTGAAAGTTCACCATAGCGCTAAGCAAGTCTTTAACTAATGCGTAATAAGTACTCCAGCAATAAGCACGAGGACAAAGATTATGGAAATACAGAACTGCTGATAAGTTTCACAAAGTTAAAAGTACAGTACAGTACATAGATTAGAAATTAAAAGATCCGCTTGAACATGACAAGATTAACATGGATTTATGCAGTTCCTAGTTACTAGTCACCATACATTGCAGTACAACATTCAAGGGGTTAAAACTAGCAGTTAAACGAGGTTGCCATCTCCTAACTAATGAAGAAAGGGGGCGTGGTAGTGGTAGGCGTTCCCATAGAAGTTGCCATGACTTGGTGGTAGGTTGTATGCTGCAGCGGCCAAGATTGGCTGACCACGATTGTCAGTGGGTGCAGGGTAAACATAAGGTCTGTCATATACGTACTGTGGGTACCCATCGGCTACATTCGGGTAGAAAGTCTTGTTGGCAGCAGCAAAGGTAACAACATGATGGCCATTAGCAACCCCACCAGCACGGGGTCTCTTGGGTTGAGGCTTCGCAACTTCAGCTGCACTTTTCTTGTCGGCCTTAGCCTTCTCCATCTGGAGGACCAGCTTCTGAAGCGGATCAACAGGAAACTGCTCCTCTAGCTTATGTTCTTCAATGCACTTTATCACAGCCTTAAGGGCAGAGAGCTCCTTCTCATTCACTTCAATCTACAGAACCATAAGTTTGTTAGACATGGTTTTCATGCCTTCTTAAAGGCGTCATGAAACACACCAAAACCAGGTGAGAAAACATTGTCTCAAATTTAAAGCATGAGAATTACAGATGTCTCAGTGATCACCACTTGGGGACATTAAGCAAAAATTTTCTAAGAATGTGGTCAAAGTGCCTATTGTCTAAGAGAAAAAGATAGTGCGCACTAAACAGGCTCATTGTAGAATTTTGTTTTTCATTCAAGGTACCTATAGTTCTAAAACATGATGATTTGGAACCGTGTTAAATTGAAATCTGAGAAAGGACCCACTGCCTTCAACCATAAGAAGTCAGAATATAAGCAACCTTTATGCGACATCAAAGACAGTATCTGACAACCAAAAAACAGTGAACAAGTATGTCGTGGCCACACCACCATTGTCCACACACCAAGGCTCTCATCAGTTCATAAGCCACTTCAACTTAGAGCCATCCATCTTCTCCAGAGCTTTGACAGATCAACTGTCTCAGACATTTCACAACTCACCGTGCTTCATGGTAGTGTCATAGGACAAGCTACAATGGCTTAAATAGTGATGTTGTACCTCTGTTCCGCATGCATTTGTCATTTAAAAGTCATTCCACTGTAACAGGGTGTATTTATCCGATAAATATTTCAATTAGTCATCTCAAAACAACTTGCAGAGGAACTTGCAACTGAAATGGATTGCCCCATGCCTCAATATCATTGAGTAACTAAGAGAATGGTAATCATAAAGCTAAATGCCACCCATTCATGGGTGACCCAAAACCAACAAATGAAGGGGCATCATCACTGAATGCTACAAAATAAGTACAGTTAAGCACACAACAAACCTGTCCTGAAGGAGAGTTGTTTCCAGGTTTGACAGGTGAGGAGAATTTTTTGACATCTTTCAGGTAAGATTTCAGCAAAGGCACAGGAGAGAACTGGTTTGTTAGCTCAAATGCAAATGCCAAATTAACAGCATCTATTTGCCTACCACTATTGGCCAAAAGTTCGATTACACCTGTGAAATACAAGAGACAAAATACACGTTAAAGCATGCGACAGGCAATTTAATTTATGCATGTGCAGGGTCAATGGGAAAGTCAGCACAAGTGAGCCCTGCTACAGTGACTAGTACATGAAACAACCTGTTTGAATGCACCAGTTTTAAAGAACTTGCGTGGTTTGTTTCTGCAAAAAGTTTACCACAAAAGGAATAGCATAAATATCCCGACAATCATGACCTCTTCAAATAATTTTGTCCAAGTGAAACCATACTGGCAAAATAAAACAGCAGAAGATCATAGTTTCAACTTTTTAAACAAACTGGCATCAGTAAAAGCACTTAGTTGTTCTATTTCCAAAATCAATCTTATTATAGTGAAATGGCAATGCGTGTTTTGGCTATTGGGGTCAATTTTGCAAAGCCAACATTCAAGATGCAAGACCTTGGGAGTCAAACCTGGCATTTTTGAGGTCAAACCAAGGGAGCGACAAAGTTCAGCAGTTTGGCGGCGACGTGAAACCATTGGTATTAACCTTGATAAATACTCCCCTTCAAAGTCAGAAGCAATTCCAAAAGTTGCCAGAAGTTGTAAAAATGCATGAGCCTCCAAGGAATTCCCATTGCTTGCATTCATGTCAAGAGCATCAAGTTTTGGTTTCCACTCTTCAGCAATCACTTTGGCCTGCTGCTTAACATCATCTGAGATGATATCAGAAGCAGAGATACCATCATTTCCAAGCATAACCATAAGGCATTCCATAAGCATGATGCAGGTCCGCCGGAGACCCAACAGGTTTGAGTCTTTCTTCCCATCTACATTTGGCAGATCCATGCAGTAAAAATCTTCAAGAGATCTCAAGACCAAACCAGCAGGGCTTGGGGCAGCTTTCAGAGCAAAAGGAATTTCCTCTCTGATCATAGCAAGGTTCTTACGGTTGTCTGAGATGAATCTGTGGAGCCCTTCAGAATCCATGTCTTTACACAATCTATCCAAGAGAGGATAGGATGTCACCTCTGCAGAGCAGACCTCAGAGTTATCTTCTGTGTCTTCCGAGTAACTCTCAGTAGTCACAACACTGGAAGAATTATCTTCTGAGATAGCCACTCCAGCATCATCCTCTCCAGTACCAACAGCAAGCTCCACAGATGACGCCCTACGGTGCTTCTTCAGAGCATTGGAAATTGCTATGGCAGCTTCATCTCTGTTCACCTGGAGCCTCTCCAACGAAGCTTGTTCCTTGGCCAAGACATCAGCTTCACGTTTCTCCAGCAACTCTCTGGCCTTTGAAGCTTTTGTTTCAAGTTCCTTTTCTTGATCTTCAAGTTCATGAAACCGCCTCTTCAATGATCTTTCGAGTCCATGAAAATGTTCTTCCAGTTCTTTCCATTTCAAGTTAAGAGTTACTGCCCGGTGACTTTCAAGTTCAGCAAAAGCCTTCTGAAGCTGCTGGATCTTACAATTGGTAGAATCGATCAGTTTGGCAACTGAGTTGGTATCCTCCATGGTCTTCTGCAAAAGTAATAGGACAAATATTCAAATTTTTGAAATAGAAATTCCAGCTTTCTGCAGCAAAAACGAACATAGACTACAATGAGTGCCAAGACTATATAAATTACACCTCTCAAAACGAATTTCCCTTCACAAATCAGCAGGAAATGATAGTCAAATGGTTATAAGGGGAACAGTCCCAATGGCATGTTGCAAAGTCTGGCCGGTGTCAATGGCATAGGAAAAATAAGAAATTAGGAATTTCCTGACATTTTCTTTGGCTATTGTGAAGGTGCTACCAAAAAAAGTTGATACGGTGGCAGAACATTCCAAGGACTATCGAGCAAATGCAAGAAAATATTCAAAAGCACCAAATAATGTGGTTCTGACACCAGCCTAAGGATCTAAACCAACACAATACTTTATATGATTCAAAGAAATGTATCCAGTGACCATAATGCGGAATACAACTTACCCAACCAATGTGCTACCCAGTCATCCATGATGAGGTAAATTACAAACTTAAAGCTACAAACTGCTCAGGAGCAACTTTATATGGGAAATTCAAGTAATTATTGAAGCATAAAGAGTAAAAATTCTCATGTGTATGAATTGTGAAAGAGAGATTCAAGTGGTAGAGCAAGAACTAAAAGAGAACTCAGAGGAAGTAGGGGTCTGAAATTCACAGCCTTCTGCAGCTGAATGGCCATTTGCACACTAATTTGTAAGATCTTACAACACTCCAGGTAACTATTACAATTGACTCCAAACACTAACCCAATACAAGCAGCATTCTAGTTCCAATCACCAGCGATTGCTCCTTACTACTTCTACTCCCATCTTCTCCCTCACAAGCTTCGAGATGCACAAGGGCAAAATACGTTTCCCCGGAGGTCAGCACCGGCCATAGCATGCTATCCAGGGGTCACTGTGCCGAGCACAGGGAGCTGGTCATGCAATCTACTCAATCAGCACACACAATAGCCCCCAAACGAGAGATCCAAGGGCCAGAGAGACGGGGCTTCAAAAACCCTAAAGAAAAGACTCTCAAACCGGCTCGCGAAACCCTAAATTGAGCTCGAACAGCAGAGAAAGACACCCAAAACCACCTCCAGCCGCAAGAAGAACACAAATCCACTTCCAAAATCCAAACTTTCCCCGAAATACTCGCTCAAGCGAAGCACTGAGGTCCAGTGAACAAGGCATCGCGAAATCTCCGCAGAAACCGAGATATATTCCCCAAAGAGGAAGCAATCACCGAACAAGCAGAGCAAGAACAGTGAGGGAAAGAGCAAGCGCTCACCTCGTCGACGAAGTGGGGAACACACCTACGGCGGGAGTGCGACGACTAGCTGCGGCGGAGCGGCGATCGATCCATTCCGAAGCGCAGCGGGAATGGCGGATTTTCGGCTGCGAGAGCGACTCCGCAATCCCTAGAAGAGGAAGAGAGAGAGAGGAAGAGAGAGAAAGGGAAAGGGAATGTTTTTATCACTACTGGACCTCCTTTGCTTTTTCGCTTTTTTCGGGGCGCTCCCGTTTTTGCTATCCGCGCTCCCGCCCTGCTCGAGGAGGCCCCGGCGGGTGGCCCTCGCGGGGCGGAGTGCGGTTAGTAAAACAGGGAGCGCGCGGAGCAATGCCACGTGAGTGGCCATGATAGGGTGGCTCGTGAGCCGGCCAATGAGATGGCGTGGAACCCCCTTTTTGCTTGTTAGGCCGGAAGAGATTGGAGTTGGCAAGCATCGCCCGGGGGATTTGTTCTCCGCACCAGGGTCCACCGAAATAGATGCATCGCAGCCGTTGATTTTTACGGGCCTCCAAGCGGACTCTCCCTGGCGGCCCGTAAAATCAACCGTCGTGAGACACTCGGCTCACTGGACTCGAGTCCAAGGAAATATCTCTCGCGATTGATGTTGTCAATTTTATAAGTTTCTTGTTATGGTAAATTCGATGTGCAGTGTTTCTAATGTATGACTTGAGGACCATAGCTGCTCTCATTGGGAGATGCGCGCCCACCCAACGGTAGGGAAGTAGAGCTCCCTTGAGCCCAGGGAGGTGTGGTTAAACACCCTTTTAGCCCCCCGGCGATTTATCCCTTCCATTTTTATTACCCATAGTAGGGGCTCCGATAACTAGGGCATTTCTTTAAGGTCCTTAGGCTGGACCAAATGGTGGTGAAGGATTGATCTCGAGACCAGGCTTTCGATTCTACTTGAGATTGTGTCTCTCTTGTTTCGCTCGATTTTTTGAAAAGTAGGGGATGACAAGTGTGTTTCAGCGCAGTTTTTTCGCTACCAAGTCATAATTAGGGTTGTTATACTTTCCAGAGCAGAAGCTGTCGTAAATGGTTACGCCTGAGCGAACAGAACATTAATAGCAAAGACGTCATCAAAAAGATAGATATCTTTAAAGAATCGTGTTTCCATGAGGCAGCATAATGGCGAGTCATTAGTAGTTGTCCCTTTACATAAAGAGAGAGTAAATGATTTTTTAGAAATGCCATATTTGACGTGAGCTGTAACAAACCATACAATGGACGATGAATAGGCAAGAAATGTATGATCAATAAAATACTCTCATATGATTTGTTAGAAAGTCCACTAACAAAACTCAATCTCAAAGGTAAAGAACATGAATCACATGTACATAAGAATTGAGCTTTTAGAAGAAAGCGTCGACTGAAATAATATGAAAGAAAATACTTACATTGAGCTATTAGGACTTTGGCCTGAGCCTAGTGTGAAAATATTACATTGGAGAGATAGAGATTTAAACATGCTACGATATCATGTGGGATTTTATTGAACCACTATCCACCGTTCTAAAAACTTAAGTTGTCTTAGATGAAAAAATAAGTAAATCTCGAATCACGCTTTGTCTGATAGTTTAAGTTTTTAGAATAATTAATGATGAATTTATAAAAATCTCAAATGGTATAAGAACATAAAGTCTTTCTATACTTTATTTGCTCATCTATTAAATAGGTCTATGCCTAACATTAGGCAAAAAAGATTAGACTAAACGTGAAAGGAAATGATAAAATATTTAAATATCAAACTATACTTTCATTTGACAGTTTCAATTTTTAAAGTCGATGCTTTAGCAAATCGAGGACAAATCGCCACGTGGAAAGATCACCGACGTGAATAATTGCTCTAGAAACAAATTTTATTAAAAAAAGAAAAGAAAAAGGTAACTTTGATCAATCGTCGTATTTATGTCTAGCGGGTACAAACCAAATGCCAAGGCATCCTCTTTGAACCGTCGCGTGGAACATCATCGGCCCTAAATCTCCAACTTTCCCCATCCCTTTCGCGTGTGAAAAGAACGGGGCGCGGGGGGTGACGAGGAAAAATTAGCCACGGACACGACGCTAACGTGAAACATGGTTCGTGGAATTCAAAGCGGACAGGAAGATTCTCCCCCCCTCCTCCTCCAGTCCTCCTCACTTTAATCTAAAGGAAAGAACAGCGACGGTTCCTACTTTTATCTTCTTTTCCTCCTTTTGTTTTTTCTCGCTCTGTTTTAGTTTGATTTAAATAATTAATTAAAACGACGTGGAAATAACATGGTAAAGAAAAAAAAAATTTTGGATAGATTTGACTGCAAGCAAAACATAATGTATTGCCCGATTTTCGGCAAAGTGGAAAGGATGGAGGAGGGCTTGCGTTGACCG